>CM068589.1:3062500-3739228 GCA_035048485.1 Pteria penguin | reverse complement strand
ATAATAATTTTTGAAAAAAGATATATTGGTATGTTACCTTGATGTGAACAAATGTTATGTGATATGTCTATTAAATTACCAACAGGTGACCATATATCATGTAATTGGTTATTTTCATGCAATGCTATTTTAGAGTGCAATCCATATTTTTATTTATAGATATTTTAAATTATATCCCAGAGTAAAAATTGGACCTCGTAAAATATTTAAGAAGATTTTCAAAAATATTTGTCAAAGAATTATTAACTTCTGACCGCTCAAAATTTCACAGCATGATTTTCAAGTATGTCCATGCACCATTTTTCAACCAAATTATGAGCTTTTTCTTGTATGTATGCAGTGGTATAAGATATAACAGCATGTACTTGGAAAGTGGAAAAATGTCAATGAGGTGTTTGCAAATTAGGCTATGAAAATAATCAAAAGGCAAACACAGTTTTCAAAAAGGGACTGCCTGTGACCTTGACCTTTGTGATCCAATGACCTTGAAATAAAAAAAGACAATTTACCAATCCCAGCTGAACACACTATACAGCTTAATTAATATTCCCAACTTACAAGGATGAAAATAAAGCAATTCGGGCAATGTTTTTCAAAAAATTGCTTGTGACCTTGACCTTAGATCATGTGACCTTGAAATCAAAAGGAACCATTACAGACATATGATACCAAGCTTGCAGTTTTACACTTCAAGATTACATGATTTCAAATTTGACACAATATTTCCACAAAAGGAATTACTTGTGACTTTGATCCTGAATAATATGACCTTGACATCAGATGCTATGACCTTCAAATTAGCTATAACTACTTAAGAACTAGCTATGCGGTTCCACATTGCAAAATTGTTACGCTATAGATAGAACAGTGCTTTTGAAAAAAGGACCATTGCTTATGACATTGGCATATGATGCATAACCTTGACATCAACATGGATCATCCTTTATTCAGAAACTGAAAGTATTCATGCATGTTATTCAAACTTCCTTTGGCATGGTTTTCTACCAAGAGTGTAGACAAGTTTTTCACCAAGGAATTGTCTGTGAGATAACCTTAACACTTTGAAATCAATGGGACTGTTCTTGACCGTTATGGCACTAAGTTCATTATTTGACATTCATATGTTAGACAGTTATGTAGTTTAACTGGTAAAATGCATAAGAAATTTTTCATGTATAGATGGACGGACAGCACCATGATATTACACTGCGTCTCTAAAACACATATAAGAAGAGAACATTTGTTAGTTTCAAAGAGCAAACTTACTTTATTTGCATAGACAAATGAAAACTAAAAGAAAATGTAAAAGGAAAGTACACACAAGGCAGCTAAGTAGTACAAAACAAAGTTGATAATAGACTCATTGTGACCTTGACCTAGGTTACATATCCTAAGGTTAAAGTCATTATCATACCGTCTTGGGTCATATATAACATTATATGTGTTTTTTCATAGAAAATGATGAACAAATAACTATTCTCCACATCACTTCATTCCCATTATATCAGTAATAACAATAAAACACAAATATGTATTTGGCCGATGTGCTCAATAGCCACTGCATGAAACATATTCTATTATATTTTATATAAATGACATAATATGTACATCATATGATTCAAACTAGCCTTTGTCAATCGTACATGTATAAAGAATAAAGAAATATTTCTTCTTTTTTTCACACAATAAAACACACACTATTTTACTAAATAAACCTCAAAACAAGCTGGATTAGCATATATAAAAAAGAGTGGTCCAATAATGATCATAACCGCCGAGCAAAAACCCCGGAAAAAAGCCAAAACTGTACTGCCAAAGAAGTACCAAGGAAACCTGTGTCTGTAGCAGTGTAATTCTGGGATTTTGGGACCATGTCCTTCGTGGGGGGGGGGGGGGGGGGGGGGGGGGGGGGGGGGCATGGGGTTCAGACCGAACCATAATTGCAAATGCGTATCTAGACCACCTACCCAACAAAATATGGGAGTATAATAAATTCTTTTAGACCAATAGCCTTGGCGGAGATGCGATAACATGATTTACACAGAGTTATATTAGAAAAAAAATGACCACACCCTTTTCTGGGCCCCCAGATGGAGGATCACAACCATAATCACACATGCACAACTAGACCCCAGGGACAACAAGATGGGAAGATAAGATATAAGTGGTTAAAATTCAAACCAGATCCAGCGATGTTCTCTGCTGTGGTCATTTTCATTACTCCACTACCAACAAGTTGGTGAAGGCTTGGCAAGTTCTTCATCTTTGCTTCTATGAAATGCTCCTAATGAGTGGCTTTGAGACGAATACGCATTTTGGATGATACATTTATCAGAAATACGTGCTTCATGTAGAATGCAAGAAAGCATTTTAACATCATCTACAGCATTATGAGCATTGTAACTCCCAAGATCAAAATGATGTGATAACTCACTTTGAGTATAACTGGCTAGATTTGGCACTTTCGATTTAATGACAGGAAGAGTGTCAGTAAAACCAAAGCAGCATTCTGTAAACGTCTTGGGAAGAGTACATTTTTCAAGAGCAGTTGACAGTACTCGAAAATCGAATTTCCTACCATTATGTGCACACATAATTGTTGTACCAAACTGCTGCAGCCATAGTATAAAGTTTTCGAGAGCTTTTGAAATCTTGACTGCACAGACAGGTTGACTCTTCACGAACAACTGCTTCCCATCATACACTATCACTGTTATTTTCTCTGCATTTGGAGAAACAGGAAGTGTTGGAAGGACATAAGTAGAAAAGACCTTGCGACTCTCCTTTTCTAAGGCTGTAATCTGTGTAATATGAGGAATGGTGCTTCTGCGAACTGAAACAAAAAGAACACAATGAACTTGTGAAACACCAATGATCCCATTACTACTCTGGTAAATAGCTCTAAAAAGTTCTTTTTGAAATAAGTCAAAGGTTATAATCAAGGTCACAAAGATGCATAAGATGATATGTACTCACTCTAATCAGTTGTCTCTAAGTCCATGAATATCATCAATGGTGTGACATCTTTTATAGTTGGTAAACTACTACAAAATGAAGGTTTGAGAATGGCATCTGGAATTTGTTGCAAATCAATCCTGGACGTGTCAAGACTTATCTCTATAAAATCAAAATCAAAAAGAAACTGTTAAGATGTTGTGGCTATATTGCAAAGCAAATTCTTAAACAATTTCAATGTCACAAAGTTCTTGTAAGTGACATGTCAAAGCCCTAAACCTGTAAATTCAAACGACATAGCCCATGTTAAATATTTTGAAAAGTAGGTCAGACTTCAAGGTTAAGGTTACTAGGTCAAATGTCATGACATAAATTGAGAGCTCTCATCAAACCTACAGGTAGAGTATATGTTATGTTTATACCCTGTGAGTTTCTGAGATTTTGCTTCAACCACAAATTTTTAACCAAATTTTCGACAGGCAAGACAATTTGTATATATTTGCTGTCCGGTCAAAAAAGGTATCTTTGACATTGAGATTCATCAATTCTTTTTTATGCTAATTACAGTTACAAACCAGAATCATATGTTGCTCCCTCTGATGCCTCATGTGCCCCTTTTTGTTTTGCTCTCTCTTAGTGCCATTCTTCTCATCTTCGTTTCTGGTAAATTAGCTTTGCTACGCTTAATTTCTCTCTCACTGTCCTTTTTAAGATTATATGGCTTTGTGAATCTGCCAGGAGAAAGAAAGTTTTTTTCTGAAAGTCTGAAAAATAAAATTTCAAATAGTTATACAACTGTAAATTTCTTGACTATGTGTACAGAAGATTGAGTCTATAAAAGTAAGGGGCAGACTTGGTGTAGTGGTTAAGCACTTGGCTTGCGGTGCAGAAGGCCCGGGTTCTCAGGCTGCCACACTATGTTTATGAAGTTGGTAACCTCATGCTTCCATGTCGCGATATCACTGCAATACTATAAAAAGCGACGTAAAATCCCATTCAACCAACCAACTATAAAAGTAACTTTAACTATCCTTAAAGTTATTTGAATTGAATATCTTTTAAAACAAGAGCTCCGCAAAGCGGGGCAAATCCCCTAGCAATGCTACCTTTGTTGAATGATGTGACCTTATGACATTGACCTTTTGCCTTGAGACCATAAAATGAATAGGGTTCCTTTTCTAACGATGATAAAGCTATATGTAAAATATGACAATGATCGGACAAAAACTGTGGCCTCTAGAGTGTATACAAGTTTTTTGTATGACTTGAACTAGTGACCTTGACCTTTGACATTGTGACCCCAAAATCAATAGAGTTCTTCCTCTCAAGGTAACAAAGCTAGATATGAAATATGAAAATGATCGGACAAAAATTGTGGCCTCTAGAGTGTACACATGGTTTTTCTATGACTTGACACAAGGTTTAGGTTACAAACGTACGGAAACCATGATGCACACACAAACGGTACAGTTGCCATATCCCCACTGCAAAGTATTGCGAGGAAATAATTACAAAACATTTGCTATTAGTGATATAGGGTCAATGTTAATTCAGACAATTAGATTAATCGAAGATAAATCTAAGACAATTAAGTTATAATTATACATATATACCTATGGTGACTTAAATGGCTTAACACACAGATTTTAAGTTTACAAGTTTTAATGGGAAACAACAATTTAACTATAAAATAGTAATATCTAATTGACAGAACTGCTCATGCAAGAACAATAAAACAAACAAGACCTCAGACAAGTAGTTTCTGCCTTCATTAATGCAAGCTGCAATGGCTTTGACTCTATAATCAAGACTCTCACTTTCTCCATAATGTAAATGCTTTGGTGCCCGCAAGGAAGTTGCTCGGTTTGCATGTTCACATGCCTGACTACAACCTAGATCAGAATATAGTGCTGCTTTTGCTATAATGGGCTCAAGTTTGCATTAGTTTTTCTTTTAGAACTGGATCTGAGAGAGGAGCTTTATATGGTAAACTTCTATGTAGGTAGGTTGTATCTGGCAGTGGCTTATATCCACAAAACCGAGCCAAGCAAAGCGTATGATCCCCAAATTGGTGTGGAATTAGTGCCTGAAGGTTTTCACGCATCTGTACTTCATTCCCTTGATTTTTTGAGAAGACATATTTTATTGACTTTGTCAAATGTAGGACCAATTGCTTATTTTCACTCCTTTGCTATTCCTCAGGTCATAGAAACCTTTAACAATGTTTTTTATACAGTGGTTTTTGTCTAGTTTCTTTATAACATGAATGCCCATCTCTCGCTGAAGTCGAGCTATTAAAGTGTTATCACCATCTCCCTCAATGACTTTTACTGGTGTGCCTTGTTCTATCATTTCCTTAATGGCCTCTTTTCCGGCTTGACTTTCCATCATTCGAGAAGACCCATGATGATTCCATACACATCTATGATGCCTAGGCTTAATTCCTGGCCTGTTTCTTCTCCACCATTTACATGTAGCACATGTACGATGCTTAACAATGGTTTTTAAAACTTTATTTCCGTACTTACGTTTACTTAGCAGAAATGTGTGACCTGAATAAATGTTTATTAGAATAATCTCTAAATGTCGCCTATCACAAATATATGAATAAACTGAAGGAAAGATAAAAAATATCTTGACTTTCGACTCAAAAATCAGAAGGGCACATCATTGGTTGAATGGAAGAATTGTGTTTGAAGTTTCATAGTAACAGTAATAGGTAAAATGTAGATATAGTTATAGTTCGGAAAGCTATTTACACATCAAAGCTCTATGACCTTGACCTTTAATGTTTTGACTCAGAAATCAGTATGGCACATCCTCAGCCATAGTGAGTATGGGTGTGAAGTTTCATAAATATAAATAGAAAGATTTGGAAGTTAAAAATCGGAGTTAACTCTGGCTGCTGCCCATCGGTACATAAATTTATTTGATTTGCATTTCAACTAAAATTATGATACATTTAGGCTCATAAAATTACCTGTAAGGCTATCAAAACCACGCTTCTGCCATCCATGGTCAGCACAGACTGTCATGCCAAAAATATTATGTTCTTTATTCTTTGGTTTAGACCTACGTATAAAACAATGTTAAAATGTATTACATTTATACTGAACCTTTAATTAATATAACTATACATTGTTTTAAAAACAAAATAGTCATATATGATATTATTAAATAATGAAATAGTTAATAAATTAAAGATGTGGTTTTGTCATAAAAAGTCAATATTTGTTTATAGAAGCAAATGGGAAGTTTTTTTTTTATTATTTTCGTTACTCTATTCAGAATTTTTTTATGAAGAAAATAAAAGTTGACATAAAACAAAAAGTTATCTTAACCTTACCTGTCAACATTTTCTTCAACAGTAGCAGCAGCAGCAGCAATTTCAAGTACTGAAAGTCTTCTTGGCTATATGAAATTAAGATACTATTGATTAATATGCAATTTAGTTAAAAACAAGGTGTGTTTGTGAAACATGAATGTCCCGGCTGTAACAAAGTCCAAATAAGGCAAAGTTTACAATGTTCTGTACCTTCATTTCACTCCACCTCATGGGAATACACATGTGATATTTGGAAGCCCACCTCTTATGATTCATAAATTATAAGCAATATTAACGGTTTTAAATGCAGCTCAAACGTCACAGTCAAGGTTGGTGGCACTTAAGTTAAATTAATGCAAATTTTAAAATGAAGGTCAAAGTCACAAGGCTATTGAGAATGATATTGAATTTATTGTATTTTGTGAAAAGCAGGATGGTATGACAGACAGCCAGACAGACGGACAAGCAGACAGCCCAAATGATATACATGTATGCTCCCTTGGTTTATGGACCAGGGGTCTAAAAAGAATTTAATTATATACAGAAAATGCAAATTGTGTGAATTATTATCCAGATCTGACAGGGCTAAGCAGTTTTGACCCCGACAAGATTGTGAACAACAGACGGACAGATATATGGATAATATCAGTCTATTTTCTTAAACGTCACTTGTCAATAAATTGTTTATGCAAAAAAAAAAAAAAAAAAAAAACACTGATGTCAGATGTACGTCAAATATCAAAACTTACCAATTCTGTTCTTTGTCATGATCTGATTCACTGTTTAAAGATCTAGCTTGATTTTTATTTTCAGTATCTCTGTAAACAAAACACAATGCATAAATTAAAAGGTACATACAGAGACAAACCGAATACATAGGAATGATTTAGAGGGATGTGTGAAGAAGTGTTGCTATTTTTGGTTTCATTTAGAAATAAAAATTTTGACGTTTTTCAACATCTTTTTTGACTTGGCATTTTCAATACAAAAACAAGGGACTTAACTCTTTTTTGCTCCTCATATTATAATTCCAGCTGTAATTTGGTTTAAATAATTCATATTAAGACAAAAAAAGAATACTACAGACTACAGTGAAAGCAATTTTTCAACTAGAGGTCTAGAATTTTTTATGAAAATTTTAAGATTGTGATATTGTAAGTAAATGTTTATAGGAATCTGAGGGTTGTGGGTTCAATCCCCGCCCGGGGAAAATTTTTTTTAAATTTATTTTTATTTTTCCATTTGAACCATTACAGTCAAATAATATCATTTTCTCGAAAATCTCAACTTTTAGACATTATTGATTTTTTTTTTAATAAAAAAAGGGGGTACCATCTTTCAGTTGGAAGAATGTATCAATAATTTATTTAAAGTGTAGATTGTTACATCCTACTAATATTTTCTCAAAGGTCAAGGTACTCAGGTGAGCGATATAGGCCCACTTGGGTCTCTTGTTTACAAAAAGATGGTTTGTATGAAGATTACTATGCTGAAACACACATGCAACATTGGAAATTTTTACATACATACCATCAAAACATAAAAACAGGCTCTATATAAAGACCATGATCAAGTGTGCAACAATATGTACCTCAGTTCTGCTTCATAGGCCTCTTTACTTCTTTGCTCCATGCTCCAATGTGCATACTCTTCTATCATTTCTCCTGCTTTTCTTTCTATCTTTTTCAAATTTTTGTGGGATATGGGTGGTAAATTCAGGGTTGTTAGCACATTATTAACTCTTTGAGGCCCTCCCAAAGCATCTATCATTGCTGAAATACAAACAATATTTTGGAATTTTGATGTTTTAATTTAACATGTACATGTATATGCAGTAAGGATTCTGGTATCAACCTTAATTAATATCAAAATTTCAAGTGTAATTATTTAACATACAGGCAGAAGAAATAGATGTGACCAGATTTAGGAAATGAAACCAGAACCTTGTACTATTTAGACAGACACTCTCAATATTGAGCTAGCTGGCCACTTTATGTGCATGTCACACTAAGTCTAAAGCATACACTCTCATAAAGTGGAATAAAGGTTCTGGGTGTAATTTACAAGGCCTGGGTCTGTTAGTGTTACATAATAGGTATTTGACATGGGTTCACAGTGACTTTTATTGTACAATTACAAAGCGGTATGTCACAAACTTGGAATCCAGGGACGTATAAGTTCTATTCTAAATACCAAAAAAAGTAAAATAGTAATAATACTAATATTATTCAATATTGATTGAAAAAAGTCCATGAAGATAATAAGTTAATGAATTAACATCAATAAATAAATAACTTACCTGCACCTAATTTTGTATTGACACAGAAACTTGGCATCCCTTTAGTTTTCTCCAGTCTGTGAGTGGACCCATATGCAATTCTGTTTATATATGAGCAAGAAGTACACATCACATACAAGTATCCACCAAGCCCACATTTCATTTCTCCTTTCACCGTCTGCCGTGAAAGATACAATGGACCAAAGTTGCAACTGATACAACAAGATAAGTTGTCGAATAGAACCTGCCACTCAACCAGCCTTCTTCCAGAATACCACTCTGATCCTTATAAGACACTGGTGTTTATCCTTGAACTGGCCTGCAGTTTTTCGATCCCTGGACAACAAACGCCGCATCCATTTTTACTATTACAAAAGTGACCTCCTAAATAATTGTGTTCGATCTCAATGTGTTGGAAATTACCGTGTTCAGATGTAAACGATGATGAGTCGATGGGTTTTCTTTTAAATCTACCATGTGAATCACGGCAGACGATCGACTCCGCGGCCGCCATATTGGATCACTAATGTAAACACGAAAGATACGCAATGTTTTTTTTTTCTTCTTTTCCAATTAGACGTTTAAAAATCCAGTCTACCGCTTTCAAATGCTATTGAATGGCGAACAAAACTTTTTTTTAAATTTACGTATTCAGTGAAATTGGTATTTTATCCTATTTCATTTTGCAAAACCATCGGCCGACCTCAGTACTAATCGGCACATTACGTAATTATTTATAGAATCGGCAATTGGGGTTCGGATTCCTTAAATTCACTGTAAAAATCATGTAAAATGGATTCGGCATTTCGTTTCAATGTGACCTTTTTATTTGGAATTGGAGTTCTCATGCACTCTAGAGATTTGGCATTTGTGTAGTCTCTACGGCAATTCACATCAACCGTTTGTTGTAGGACAATAGATTATTTATTCCAAATTAAGTGTACATATTGGATTTATATCCCACATCTCCAGATGATAAGAAAAATAGATGTCTATTAAGGTCAGCTAAGGGAAGAGTCAAAAGTGGCTTTTATAGACAGATGACCTTTATACAGAGGTGTATTATCTAGGAGAAACAAATATTGGGAATTTAAAATGTGACCTTTATAGACAGGTGACCTCTTAATAGAGGTGGCCGCTAAAACAGGTTTTACTGTAATTTTGTTTATATTATTATTTTTTATTGGCTAAATAGGCAACATAATTTAATCTGCCGGTGATAAAAACACCCGATGATACAGAGGAGATTCGGAGGAGGAGGGCCCGTGTCATCATCGATGGAGAGTTGGTATAGTGTTATAATGTTTATTCTCAGGAAATAAAAGAATGGACTAATGACCTTAAACAAATTCCAGTCATATCCCTACCAGATATTTTTGTTTACCTTCTCTCCACTGCAGAGTGGTCGCCCATGAGGCTGAAGGTATACAAGACAGAAAGGGATTAGAAACTGTTGCAATCAAATCATATACATTGCGTTATGTGTTATAGTTTGCCAAACAATCATATTTATGTTAAAATAAATATAGAACACATATACCTTTTAATTTAGTGCATCATATGCACATTTCGACAACTTATGTCTCTTCAGTGATGCTCGTGGCCAAACGATTGGAATTCTCAAAATATATAAATATTTGAAGAACAGTGTTGACACCAAAATGACCGAAAAGTGAACCAAAGAATCTATCTAAGGACAGAGCTATGCAAGAGGGAGATACTCCTTAGTTTTAGAGTGATTTACTTAGTTTGATGACTGAAAATTTGAAGTATATATTTCATGTCAGTACAAAAGCACTGAAAACTAGACTTATGATGTCCTTGGGGACTATCAGTCCACTAGCAGTGACACCGGCCTAGTGGTTATAATAAATATAGAACATATATACCCTAGAATTTAGTGCACCATATGCACATTTCGACAATTTGTGTCTCTTCAGTGATGCTCGTAGCCAAACGATTGGAATTTTTCAAAATATATTAATATTTGAAGAGCAGTGTTGAAACCAAAATGACCGAAAAGTGAACCAAAGAATCTTGGTTCATGATTGGTTTAAGAGACCATCGTACAGCATTTCCTATCAACTTGAATAATTTGAGTCTCTTAATAGCTCGTTCAACATGGATGCGAAGTTTTGCACTTTTGCGAGTCAACCTAATTTCACTGACATTCAGTTGTTTGTTTTCCCCCAAGTACACTTTCTCGTGAAAGGAGGGATATTCGAATTTGCATTTTTGTCGGTCAATAAGTCTCTCAATGTGAATCCTCTATCGGCCATAATGTCATCCCCCTCTTCGACATAATCTATGAATCCAGAATCTTGTGTAATAAATCTATCTGACACATTGCCTCCATAAATTTTCGATACAAATGTAATATTGCCTGATGGTGAAATTGCAATCAAATATTTCCTTGTGTTCCTGGACGTCTATGTGTTATACGTTGGTTATCTTGGCTTTTCAAAAAAACAACTCAGTGCAATCTATTATTGCCCGTGTATTTGGATAATGTCTTCTAAACGACGCTGGCATATATTTTCTGACCTGATTCTTGGTTGGCCACTTTATCAGTTTTCCAAGAACAATTTACATAAAAGTTATCCACGTTAAAAAAATTTTAGAAAAAAATCTAGACTTTGAGACTCCAAATTGCAAGCCGTAAGCGTACAAGTGTTGGGATAAATTCATGAAAATATGATAACTTTCGTGCTGGGCCTGGTTTTGCACGTGCGTCGTTCTGGTACACTTTCTCTTTTGCACTACCTGGACCAGACCAAGGATGAACACTTAGATACAAGAATATTGTATATTCCAAAGAGTTAAGTATGGGAAGCAAACCCTGTGTATGCCCGGACATTTTCATAATTTTTGGTCATATTTTCGACGAAAGCTTCTCTTAACAGTGTGAATTTGTCAGCAAGCTTAACTTTCATTTCATTGTTCTCATGCACAAGGTTAGATATATCATGCATAGTCATGTCTGTCTGTAATGAGATATCCTTTACATTAGGCCATTGAAGCGAAATGTCTGTTGCCAGATAGGAATGGTCCATCTGATCAGTTGGGCTTCTTTCCATATTGTGTATTTTCTTTCCACATGCTTTACCTGCAAGTAATTCACAGAGGTAAAACATTTGACCCAAGATGTGTTTGTAAAACACTGATGCCCTCAGCGACAACAAATTCAGAAAGGATATTTTATTAAAAAGGGTCAGGGCCACATGGTCATTCACCCTGATGTCACTTGAAAGTGTTTTGCCACAGACAGACTAGAAAAAGACTATGTGCTCCTCAATCTTCAATTCCAAGAGTATAAAACTCTCATAATTATTTCATATCAACATGAAAAGTAGTTCACTAAACATGCTAACGTTTAATAAGTATGTGATTGAAATCATGTATCTGCACCCTCTTGAAAATAGTCATGTTATAAACAATACAAGAAATACAGACACTGGAAATTTGTTGTGAAATATGGCAACAATGTGTAGAATATATACAAAAATAATGGCTATTTACATTCAATATATGGTTAAAATAATTTCATGTGAAAACCATGCTGCAACTTTGTGATTTACATGAAGTATATGCATGAAATTACAGATACGAAAAGTAAAAAATTGGTACTAAATTATTGTAAAGGCAGTTTTATTAAAAATTGAAATTATAATAGGATTATGTCGCTACTTAAACAACTTACCGTCATCATTCTGGTAAGAAAGTTCAACTTCGCCAACAATGCATGGGACATTATCTTCTTCATAGGACTGATGAACAAGTATTGGATCTACAGTTTTCTTCTGTTACTGGTTCTGTTACTGATTCTATGATAATAGGACGGCTGTAAATATGAGGATTTCATATAATTTATTAATAATAATTTTTAAGCACTTTACACATATATTTTGTAAAACATGCAAGAACAATAGTGATATATTAAAGATGATATAGTCAATAAGCACTACTAATTATATTCAAAATCAATATCGAAGAAGTACCAAACCGTCAATCAATCTCAAAGTCCAAGGACAGATACAAAACCGTGTAAGTTTCAAAAAGGAACTGTTGTGAACATCGAAATATTGAAAAATTCCGAGGTGAGACCAGGTGCCCGGGAGAGTAAGAGTAAGTTCTTAAGAAACATGTCAAAATCAAGAGTTTTGGTTTCCCAATTGTACATACGAAAGTACAAACTGGTATACAAAGTCATATTTGGTGTTCACTGAACAAGTCATTTAGTCGCATTCCAGAATATTATCAATCATTCTAGAAAGAGGCATATCATATTTTCATACAAGATCCCCATAGCGACCGTAGTACTTCCTCAGTGACGATTTCAGAAGTTCTTTAACATATCCCTGCATGAGCAACTTAGTGGCCAGTCGTTTGGCCCTTGGAATAAAACCGTCGTATAAAGAACAGGCTCTTGCGTACCTTATAAGTTGAGATATAAAAACTCCATAGGCAGGTGAGGATGGGATATTGCTGCAAAGAAACGGAAAGTTAGTTATTTGGAAGTTAAAATCGTCACGTTTGTCATACAGAGAGGTGTTCAAATGACCATTATTGTCGAAAGTTAAAAATATATCCAGATACGAAGTGGAATTATTGCTCTTCAAAAGTATTGTTTCATTATTTATTGTGATCAAGCTCAGTGGTGGATCAAGCACACTTTTTGCCTGTTGAAGAGTTTTAGGGGGTTTCAAAAGGCATAATTTTCAACAATTTTTACTGGCATCAGACAAGAGAAAAAGTTGTGGCCTACCTCGAATTTGAACCAGGACCTAGCTACTTTCAGGACAGATGCTTTACTAACAGTATAGAGTGCTAATTTTGCAAACTTTAAAGTCAGTCAGAAATGGGGAGAAGCAGAACCATTCTGTATGCCTTAAATCATGTAAGTCTACCAGTGATGTGCATACATATTTACTAATATATAAAACAATTGGACAAATCAATCATAGTTTGGAATTAATTAATTAAGTGAAGTGGAATTAATCAAATGTGTATCCTTAAAAATTCAAAAAAGTTGTTAGAACATCTAAAATCAATAGGTTTTACTAAAATTCACTCCATCAAGTCTTTTGACTTTTCAACTCTTTACACAACGATCCCTTATCAGAAATTAACAGACAGATTAGCGGAAATTATTCAAAATGCATTTACTAGTAAAAATGGAAGCCGCAAATTCAAATCAAATATATAGATATAGGCCATGATAAAACTTACTTTGTTGGGGAAAATTTTGATTCCAAAAATAAATACACTGAAACAGCTGTCATCCAGATGTTGAACTTTCTTATCGATAACATTTTTGTGGTGTTTGGAGGAAAGGTTTCTCAGCAAATTGTTGGCATTCCTATGGGCACTAACTGTGTTCCGCTTCTGGCTAACATATTCCTTTATTCATACGATGCTGAATTCATTCAGCCTGCTCTCGCAAGGAAAAAAACCCAAAATGGCTCTTGGCTTCAATTTCACTTAAAGGTATATAGATGACTTGCTTCAATTAATAATCCTTCATTCGCGGATTACTTTGGCATCATCTATCCAAGTGAACTAGAGGTCAAAGAAACCACAGAAAGCAGTAATTCTACTTCGCATTTAGATATTATGTTGTCTTTCGACGTTAATGGTCAATTGAACACCTCATTCTATGACAAACGTGACGATTTCAAATTCCATATCACAAACTTTCCTTTCATAAGTAGCAACATTTCATCATCGCCCACATACGGCGTATTCATATCTCAGTTAATACGTTATTCCAGAGCATGTTCAAATTACAATGACTTTGTTCTGAGGGCTAGGCGACTTTCAGTTTAGCTGCTCAACCAGGGTTATATATGTGCTGGACTAGCAACGTCACTGAGGAAGTTCTACGGTCGTTACGAGACTCTTATTACTTCATATGTTATCTCGTTATCCAGACTTTTAAATGATATTCTGGACTGAGACAGATTCCGATCATTTTACACCGATTTGACACCTTCTATATAAGAAGGTTACCTACCTTGACTTCTACACGATTTGACACTTTCTACTGGGTATATGTGACGGGTGTTGCTAGCAAGCAGGAGATGATCACTGTCCCCGGCACCTGATCTCACTCCATCATAGGGGCTCACATATGCTCTTCAAGTAAACATATTTTGTTATTTTCCACTTGGTTTTCATTTTCACTGATTTTGTATGTCCTCTGATTTCATGATTTTTAGACTTATGGTTTGGGTTTATCCATCATCTTTACATTACTGTAGAAAACATACAGCTTTCAGTTCATAGTAATTCTTCCACAGAGTTTGACTGAATTAAGTGCTATCAGATATCCTGTTTTGGATATATCACGAAATGGGGCCCATAATATTGAGAGTGTTGAATTTGTCCAACTTCATAATGTGTGTGCATAGATAATAATAAATATCACACTCCAACTGACAAAGTATGGTAGACAACATTAAAAAGAACAACACATTTCTCACCTATATTGCAGTGCAATTATTAGCCTACCCGCTGAAAGCGAATGTGAAAATAAACAGAAGATTCCAAGAAAATCATTGTTGATATAATTATATTCTGTTTACAGTAAAATGATCAAAACAGTATATATCAAAATTTTGACGAGTATTATACCTCTTTGAAGATGATTCCTTGAATTTATTGTATAGAAATAGTGTTGGAAAGTTACCCGACGACTCGAAATGCAAGGAACAAATCCTGGTGTACTTGTTCGGCATCAACGTTTCTCGTGTCTAATTAACCGAATCCATGGGTTTCTTCTCTGCTGTTGGCTTTTCGGTGGTAAGGAATTTCCTGTTTCCTGTTCGAGGACGTGCATCCCGGCACACAACAGTGATATACCCGCATGACCGTTGGTTGCTAATGAAAACAGTCCCACCTTCCGGTTAGTGGGACGGCTAAAACGTCTCAGCGTAGAAGAGTTCGGTCAAGGGAGATTATCTCAAAACGACGTATTTGTTTGAGGTTAAACTGTATATTGACTGGACTATATACTATTTGATTTTGCTTTATTAATAATTTACTGACGCATGTGAAACATCTTTATTCATGTAATGAAACTGTATACGGAATGCTTTGTACATTACAGTGATGGGTCAAATCAAGATTTATTTCAAACGTAAAACACAGTCTACCAAGATTAACATTTTCCGGGTGATTGAAATACTGGAAGTAGACTTGCCAAGGGCAGCTTTATATTTTATGTTAAATGTACCCTTGTTGTTCTTCTTAACACTAGTGTTTATGAATAAACATTGGAAGATTTATATATAAATACATTTTGCTGCTGAATATTTTCTACATATTTTATTATTTGGGAAGGGTGGAGAGGTTGTGTGCATTTTTCGCAGAAAATGTGGTCAGCTAAATGTCTAAGCTCCACAAATCGCTTTCCTTTTCTCTATATGAACGGGTACCTGCCTCAGACTTGATTCGCCGATTTCTAAATCTGTCAACTTCTGATCAGAGTAACCCACCCTCAATCCACAAACTTTTCTACCAACGTCCCATGGAAATGTTCTGTCCCTCTTTTATGTGATTTCTGGATTCATTTTATTGTAATGTAGCCTTTTTATCGTTCTTAATATACCTTCCTTGCAAATTTCCTTTTTCCTTTCAGTATTTTGAGATTCGATTTACTTACATTCATTAAGCAACACACCGTGAGACGAAACCAATGATTTTTTATGTAGCACATTATTTGATCAAATGACGACTGACAATCGTTTCATTAAAGTATTCTGTCATAAGCATTTAGATCATTTTTAAGGGTCAAAACAAGATTTGTTACCCTTATTAGATTCCTAGACCAGAATACGGTTCATAAAGTCACTGCAGTCACAACGCAGCTTGAGGAACTAACTGGCAATATCTTTATGTTTCCTGCTACAATGTAAAATAATTAAATGCTATGTCAGTTCAGGTTACGGCAACATGTAATGTAAGGTACAAAAGAAACTAAAACCAAGGCGAATAGACCTTCGATTGGACACTGTGGTTTTCAAATTAGACTGGGTTATGAATGAATGTATAACTCTGGTAAACTTACCTGCATACGTTCACAATATGTTTACAGTGTTAAATTGCAGTATATCTTCGAGTTACTATTCAAGGATTCTATAGGTATAGATTTTTGACCCAAAAGTAAGTTTTACTAACTTTGGTATTTGTGAGAACTCCCGATTACTTCACACAGCTGTCAAACAATACCGTATCATCCTCGACAGGCTCTGGCTGTTCATATTTGGTGGCATGCAAATGATAGACTGGTATTCATAACTTGCCGCAATGTATAAGAGAATCAACTATAGTACAGAAAGGGGAAAATCTCACTTATTGCAACAGACATGTACAACAAAAAGGACAAAATATTAGATAGTACTACTGTTGAGAAGCTAAACTATGATGGTAAATTTAACCGATAATCATTGCTGGTTACCCGGATAACTGGCCTACCATTTCACTCATTATGATATCAGCACAACCTAGGAACAAATATTGAAGATTCAAAGTTTAAAAAAACAATACTATAAAGTAGAATACCGACAAGGTCATGAAGGGTATCGCCATAGATAATTTCTTGATGAGAAGAATATCCTACTTCTACGGAAAAGTCTACCGAAACAAAAATACCATTTCACTGCTCTGATACATGTTTAAATCAAGAACTGCATTTTTTACTTTTAATACAGTTGTAAATGTGTTAGCATCAATAAAACATATATATATATACGTGTGACCTGTGTATGTTTCAAGTTGTAAATACATACAATGTTTGTTCTGTCTGTAGTATGTCCACATTTGAAATTTTGTTGAAAAAATTCCTGAATATTGAAGATTTTTATTTTCATGGAACTTCTTTATATTTTCTGTTATATTTTCAAAAATACGGGAATACCCATATGCTTGTTTGAGGAGACCTTATAAGATCTCAAATTGTAGAGAAATATCACTTATTAAAAATATAACTAATTGCGCTTATGGTTTCTCAAACTGAGAAGAAATTTACCTCTCAAAATATGTCTTCATTTTTCTCTTTAGCACCAATCATGTGATACACATATTTAGCAGGCAGCCTAGGCAACCTTTTATTGATCATGTATCTTTCTGACATAAGAACAAGATATCGAAAAAGCCAATTTTAACATAAAGAAACACAGTGTTGAAAATTATGATAGTGACCTTGACATGTGGACCCAATAAAACATAGGTATCCTCCTCTCATCATCCTGCATCTATATATAAAATATGAAAGCTGTATGTGAAGGACTACTTAACTTACTGCGTTAAAACCACAACCACTGTATAAAATATGAAAGCTGTATGATATCGTGTTAGAACCAAAGTGTTTACGGTCAGACAGACTGAATAGAAAGACAGATAGACAACGTTATTCCTATAGTGCTCCCGCATCTGAATGCAGAGCCTGATAAAACATAAAGCATATCTGCCTCAGCAACTTGATTGTAGTCATACAATAGAGCATACTAAACGAAGTTAAAGTTTTGTCCTTGAGTTAGACATAATAATGTGTAAATATGGATTGAAGGAAGCTACCATTATACACGTCACTGTGACAGTGAACAATATGTGACAATGTAAAAAACAAAATTTATCTTTTTTTTTTTTTTTGTTTGCGTTCCGGACAACATCCCACACTGTGAAATACGTAAATACCTAGTTAGCATGGCACTTTAATCTTAAGAAACCATGCAGCAATATAGAATGTGAATTAACAGGGTTTATTATCAATCCAGCGTTGACAATTGTATGCTATAATATGCTTTTTCAAGCTTAACTGACGTCACAAGCTATGTCATAATGTAGAAAATTATGTTCTTAGTGTTAACTTACAATACAACCTCATGACACCATGGAAATAACAAAGGTAAGATGTGAATCGCCCAACACAAAAATGCTACACATAACTGGCGATAGATCACTGAAATTCATAACACACCATTGTGAAAAAAATATTGGATACGTTGGTAGACAGTAGATAGTGATTTGTCAATGTGACACCCACTACAGCATTATGACGAATAGGAGAATTTGACGTTAGCTAGTGCTTTGTCACAATGATACTCACAACATGACATTGTGACCGTAGATGATAATATGTCACTCTAACCTTCAATATCTGGAGGGGGGGGGGGGGTTATCTCAGAATTCATCGGTAATGTGCCTGTTTCCATGACATTGGCCTTATTCCTCAATTCCATTATCATTAGTATCATTGTTTTCAATGTGTGGTTCATTACACTCAATTCCGTCATCACTGACGTCATTCTGTACACTCCTAATATCCGCAGTTCCATCATTATTACGTGCCTCTTTCTCAATAATCCTATTTTTGACAACAGTATTTCTGGCGTGGGAGCTGATGTCCTCAGAACGGTAATGTTCTTCATCATCAAGGATATCATCGTATACGTTGACATCGTTATAATTCCCTGCATCTACCGCTCCTACATTCGAAATCTGTTCTAAGTCGTGAATGTCTCTATATTTGCCACTAGAAAACGAAAAATAAACAAAATTGATATATGTAATCATGACTGGATTATATTTAACTGAAATAGTAAAGCGTACTTTCAGTATTGCTATAGATTTGTTCTTATATAAGTGTAAGCATCAAACGTCATTTAATTATTCTTCTTGCTATTTCAGGGATCTGTAATTTGACCCCAGATTGCATAGTATACCATTCTAAACGTCAACCGTAAAATAAAACTGACATTCAAGAAACAACTGACACTGATTCAAGTAGCCCCATTGCAGAGGTATTAAGCAATATATAATGCATCCAGTAGATGCCATCACCAGGACGTGAAAGTATAGTTTCTCTATAGATATCACAAAGCAGACTTACTTTTCACTGCGACGAATGTACACGAAGACGATGACGTTGGCTGATAATACAATGATCAGAAACACAACTACAAATTACATAATATATCAGGTATCATATTTTGTGGACACTTTAGTAATGTTCAATAGATCAACTTTCCACTCTCTTTTTATTGGCGAATTCAGTTATTAAGTCATGGCTTAACTTTTATTTCTTTTGTGTGTAATAAGCTTTTGATAAGTAAATTCTTTAATTTCTACGTGTTTTGCGGCTGATGCACACACACGGATGTCGATAAAAAGTTAGTATTTTAACCAGTAACGACCACAGTGCATTTGTATCTAATATATGGCTAATTGAAAGTTTGTTAACAATATGACTCTATAAACTAACGAACATGTATATACATCAACTCATAATTTGTTCAGTGATCTCTTTCGGAGTTGGCATTTAAATTTCCATACCACAGTTGGTATATAGTGACAAGTTCACGCAATTATTCAAATGATTTGGTATACACAAAGTATGTTATGCAAAGAGAACCAAAACTCTGACATGACATTAAAGAACGCATGGAATGACGTCGTACTTTTGTGGTTTACCTTTTGTCTCTGAGAGAAATTTTTGACAAAATGATAGATATATGGTTTCATGTTAAATCTAGTTATGGAGGAAAATCGGCACATGTAGAGCTGAAGACTTACAAAATAAAATAAATAATAATCAATCGTACACGCATACTAGACAAATCACATGTAATCAATAGACATTGTGGAAATATTCTTAAAAATAAATCTTTTCTTGCTGACGTTCAAAAGAAGTTTTCAATCGCAAATTCTATGTTTTCATACAAGTATCAACCAATCGTACATGTATACTTTAATATGTAAACTAGATAATTAGCGTACTTTGACTGCGACAAAATGCACATGATGAATTACAGATTAGTTATTGATGACGTTCTTGGAAGATGTAAATTACAATTTAATATAATTGTTAGTATATGTTAGAAGTTATATTGGCGTCAAAGTAACTTCCACTCGGCTTGGACTGCAAGTAACTGGTTATTTGCATTTATGTTCTGCACACCGAGCATGCTGATAAGTCATTCGCCTTAGTTGGCACCCTGAAACAAACATCAGTCGTGTCGTCTGTTCTGCGAAGACATTTTCTTCAAGAGTAGGACGATTACTTTGACAGTTTGTGATTGGTTGATTTTAAAATTTTGCCGTCTAACCTGGTGGCGATTTGCAGGGCATGGGAGTGTCCCAATATTCCTTAGTACAACAACAATTACAGCAACAACAACAACAACAACAACAACAATAATAATAATAATAATAATAATAATAATAATAATAATAATAATAATAATAATAACAAAACAATGATAATAACGTAGGTAATTTCTTACCAACAGCTGATATGATGATAACTGTAAGTGGAAATTCTCTAGTTTCTGTAAAAAATATTTCAAAAAATTTCAAAGCACTAACACTAAGCCATTTCAATATCTGGTTATTGATTGGTAAACTTCAGTGTTGTTATTTTATGCGTCTGTAGTATAGTATAGTATAGTATAGTATAGTATAGTATAGTATAGTATAGTATAGTATAGTATTTTATAGTATAGTATAGTATAGTATAGTATTTTATAGTATAGTATAGTATAGTATAGTATAGTATAGTATAGTATAGTATAGTATAGTATAGCATAAGTAACAGAGAACTGAGACATACAAATAGTTGTGCATGAATTGGTAATAGTAAAAGAAAACATAAAGCCGTCTGACATAGTCGTTAGACATAAGCAATCACAGATATGATAACGAAAACAATTAAGACACCTTAAAAATTCAGTTGAAGCACCCACTTCGGACGGTAAATATAAATAACACTAGTTACTCAATAGGTGTGGTTAAGAAACAATGTAAAAGTAATAATTATCAATTAATATAAAGACGTTGATGAACAACAAAGTAAAATGTGTCAAACTAACAACCACATACCACGGTGGACATTCACGGACAACTGAGGAGACCAGGGTCCGGCGCCATTGAATTAAAAAATTCTTAAGTCATTATTTTATATTCTTCTGTACAACAAAGAATAAATAACTGGGATTTGGATTTTATCGATAAACAGAATTAAACCATTCTGCATGACAATTTATTTGAACGTTTGATAATGGAATAAATTAAAATTAAATAATTGACTGAAGTAATTTCTCAGTTTATGGCGCCGGACCAAGATGCCCAGAGAGGGAAAGTCAGCGTCTAACGCTTGTCTAGCCACAGCCACGATAAATGTTCCCTAAAACTATATGTATCTCAACACCATTATGTAGGATGTTTAAAATGACCACAAAGACAATTAGGTCTCAAGTTATGACATTCTAAAGAAATTGTGTTAAACGAATCAGATGTATATATCGTAATACCTAACGCCGTCATGCCTGTGTTGTTGTCCAAAAGGTATTGAGTTCTGGAATATGACATGCTAGATAATGACGAGTAATTGACTGCAATCATAGCTCCTTTCATGCCTGATAGGTCTGTGTCATGGGTTCTAAAGTTAAAAATTTTCTGTGAAAATTATTTTATATTTCATGAATAAACCAACAAGTTTGCTTTCATTTAGGAAGTGTATTGTTGTTTTACCTAGGAAAATGTTTATTTGGATATCTTATTTTTTTTATTTCTCTTATCCGTTTGTTTCCCTTCCTCTGCTACAACCCGCATGACGTAGTGGACGAGGTGCTTGGCTGGAGGTTCCGGGTTCGATTCCCGCCATGTGTGCACTGGTATGCTGCCTTTCGGATAAAACATTGAAAACAGAGGTCCCTTAGCGCCTACAAGATCCCTCACTGCTTCGGTTGGGCCTGTTGCAAAGGTATAAATTTCTATCAGGCATATGCCCTCACCATATACGTAAAATAACTATGTGTTGAAGTAAACAATAATAACCATGTACTTCTATTTGGATTTTAAATTAATATGAAGTTACTTAGATTGTACATGACATATACAGTTTCTTTTTGTATAGAATAAAAAACGCACTTTTATGCTCCGGGTGCACTTAAAGTATTTAACCCCCTCTTACATCACATACACAACTTTAGCTAGTTCACTACTGGAAAAGACATTCAAAATTTGACTAAAACATTAAAATCCAGATATCTTACATTAGGTATAATAAAACAAAATATTGAAGTATTAGGTTATATATTAATATAAAAATCGGAACAATTTTTTTTATTGTAGATTATGTATTAGAACATTGTAGCAATCCTAATGCAATGCTGAAACGCATATTTCTGTCGGTGTCTGAATACAATTTACTCCTTATCCGTCTCTTATATTCTCTGATAATCTATTGAGCTTTCTTTTGCGTCACAGCATGATAATTGTAGTTACGATGTCTTTAGCTTGCCTTGTCTATTGAGTTATGTGTAAAAATTAAGAGTTTGTATTAAATATTTCACATGTTGTTTCATTGCGATTTCATACTCAAAAAGGGAAAGATCTGTCAATCGGTGAGTATTGAGTATTTGTAGTCCACTTGAAGAATGAGAAATTGCATTCAATTATTATCTACAGTATTGATAAAGTGATAATAATACTTTGAAACATTTGGCTGATAAAAGCGATATGAAATGAGCACGAAGCTGGTACTTTTATCAAGTCCCTCATGTGCTACAATGTAAACAAAAATATCCCAAAGTAACAGATATTGTCATGGTAAAAACAGAACACCGTCCAAAGTAGAACAGCCGATCATTTTACTGGCCTTTAGAATAGTTCTATAGTGTATTATGTAACTAATGAATTTTACAAGCTGGTTTTGAGTATGTTTATTCTTTTCAAGCTAAATATGTGAAAGTATGCAAAATTTTCAAACATATTTAACAGACTTACATCGAACCCATCCTTTGAAGCTGCCGTCCGAGAAAACATACTGGGTCTACAAATATTATTATACTTATTCTCATATACAAATATGCAATGATGAAACATTCTTTACTATTTAACCACAAAAGGATATCCCATTTGATGTCATCTTCATACAAAAAGAGTATGGTATATGAATAAAACAAAAATGATGTATACGTTACATTTGTATTCAATACTTTTAAATAACCGTTACAAACAATTCGCATAAAAGGCAAAACAATAACACACCATAAAAGACTATTGAAACTTCAATGATATTAATAACTTTACTTGCATCATTTATAAACTGTAATTTAACATATATTGTTGACATTTCGAGATTTAAAAAGTGAAACAAACGTACACTTGTAAAGTTCGTTCGTTACGTACATCTCGTTTGGTAGTAATTCATATGTACATATGCTATTATTCCATGGCATATTATGTGTGCAATTCCACGTTTTAAAGTATGATGTCTTCCTAATATCAAATACAGGGCAGTCTGAAAAGAGTGATATGCGATATGTAGTAAACATGAAGCATACGAAGGGGTTTTAAAAGAAAGAATTCTATTTCTTGTAAAACAATATCTATATAGATCATGGCAGTCTGAAGAAAGCCTGAAATTTGCAGACATCAATACTGCAGAATAATATTTGTTCCATTAAGCAGTTAAACAATTTCGTTACTGTTACTGCCGTTGGATGCAATGTTGAAGATGACGTGTGCAGTAGCGTCTGTTTTCTCCAAGATAGGATAATCATAATTTATACATCATAACGGAATTATAATTTAATAACTTATTTGAATATACATATTTGAATTATGAATCACCGGTACTAGATTCATATATTTGGTTCACATTTTGCTGACCTATAGGAATCAATAATGAAGGTTTTATCCAAAACACGTCTTATATATACTTGATACACTCTGCTATCTGAAAACCCGTGACATATTAATGAAAATATTTTAAATATTATTTTAACTTACTTATGAACTTAGTGGTTGTTGGGTTAGTTTTTTTTATAGTAAATACAGAATATTATCCTCCTTTATTGGGAAAATAAAGAATTATATGATAAAAGCTGAAATGATGTTAAGGATGTTCTTTTACGTCGGATATTGTCGTACATAATGTAACGATAAATGACACGAAAGTAAAGCTATCATTTCTGAAGCCAGTACGAATTTCTTGTTCTAAGTGTTAACCCCAACAATTTGTTTCCACGATAACTTTCAGGGCGTTTACTTTATTGAGACACTTTAATTGTGACGAATGATATTAATAACCTTCATTTATTCTATCTTTACATAAGGCTGTATTAATGCATGGACTCTTATGCGCATTCTGGCAACTTACGCCTCGTGTTTGATGTTCAAGACCACAACTGTGAAAATCCAAATATTTATAAAGTAATGTGATTAAAATCAAATTCACTTAAAAGAAAGAGCCTTAATCCATTAACAGTATTTTAATACAAGTGAACAAATAGTATATCGAGTACCTTAGCGGTGTAACAATCCCTACTCACCAGTCAAATCTGTGCTGAATCGTTGTTTATTACACTATTAAGAGTATTACATTGTCAAACTCAGCTTAAGCAATAAAACAAATAACTCAATATATAAGATTGAGATTAAATCATTAAAATTGCATTTTGTTTAAATTCAGGATGATTTTGAGAAATTGTTACCAGACACCTTCATAATAAGCCTATACTGTAAATTATATTATGTGTGTCCTTTGATTGTGCTGCTTTGCGGTGAGTGGGAAGGTGGGCGCCTGTAAACCGGTTAACCACACCAATTGAATGACGTTTTTTACTTCAACTGACCGTCCTAAGTCGGTATCGTAACCGCAGCACAATCGAATATTTTTGTATTGTCGTTTTTCAGTGTATATTGTACTATTATAATGTTTTGTGTGCATGTCCTTGTTGATTCTTGTCATACAGCTTTGTCAGATGTCTTCAGTTTTCTCTTTTGAAGTTACACATAACTGTGTTATTGAAGTAGATGCAAGGCGGATTTTTTTTTCTTTTTTACTTTTATTTTATTTATTTGTTTACGTTTTTGATTATGGCCTTATGAAAAAGACAAAGTGAACCGTTATGAATAAATTAAATACTAGTACAATTAACAGTTATAAAATTTGTAATCTTTTTGATTGATTTATAACTATGGTAATTAGGATTATCAAGTTGTAACACACCTGTCATGTCAAACTTAACCCTATTTATCTAAATCCGACAAATAATGATAAAGTCTCTTACTTTTTGGTTGTATTGCAAATGGTGTCAAGCACAACTCCTCCACTATTCGATGATACGTCAGTGCGCAATGATACATTAACGGAGCCGTGCAATTATATACAGAACTTCTCTCGTTCCATAAAGATTCATCTACCGGACACAAAAGTACAGGTGAATCCTTTATCAGAACACAAATAAAATATATTATATACACGTATACGAAGTTATGCATCTTGAAACACGACGAGAATCGTCTCGTCATAGAACATTATGTAATACATAAAACACGGATATTTTAATGCACTACATATAAGTTTAATTTATCGTTTCCGATTTTGATTGATTCCTTCTTATCTGTGGACAACAGTGACTATTACATGCAAATTGATTACATCCTGCTGTACTATAAAAATAAGAATATGCCTTAAAAAGGAAACAAAGCTTTTCAGAAAGGATACTTTTGATTTGAATGTAATGTACTTATTATTGTCAAGATTCTCCTTGCAGCGATCAATTGATATACTAAAATAGCATTCACGAACCCATTTTCTGATAGTTAGATTGTGTATAACAAACCATGTTGTTATAAATGTTTATTTAGACCTCTCTTATTTCGATTACAGTAGTTTCTTTATATTACATTAAAATAGTTCATCAGAATTTATATAACATTAAATTCATCACAAAAGTACTATATTATTTTTACAGCTATACTTCTCGTTTTCAATGGTAAAGGATAACTTAAATAGAAAAAAAATTGACCATGTATGAAACGTCTGCAAAATATTAAAATCAAGATATGTTTGTGAAACAACGATACCCCTCGTCCCCAATAGAATTCTATATAAGAAGATTTCAGTACTGAAATGCGAACGCTTATCAGTGATAATTTATTAATCCACTATCAAAGGCAATGCCACTAAATACATAGCAAAGTGGTATGCCATTATGGAATTCTAGGTCCCGGGTTACGGTAGATGCGGCACCTAAAATATCACTCACTGTTTCGAGTACACTATTGCAAAGATTTAAATTTCTGAAATGCATCATGCAGATACCGCGAGTGAATTCATGATCTGGTCGTAGAGTAACAGAAAACATTATTCAATTAATCAATATCATCACTATTTGTAGGCAAGTGATCAGAAAACAGAAGGCATCTGACAAAGCTGTACGACACAAATCTCCAAGGGCATGCACACAAAACATGATAAGTATAGTAAAATATAGAAGGAAAAACAACATTACAAAAATATTCGATTGTACTGCGGTAACGATACCGACTTTGAACGGTCAATTAAATTAATAAACGTCACTCAGTTTGTTTACGGGCGCCCTCCTTCTTACTCATCGCAAAAGCAGCACAACTAACCACATATTCAAAAATTCATAAACAATCCTCCATACAAAGAACACGAATTAACAGGTTTCTCAAGATTAGAGGGCATAAATAATTTTACACACGAACGGATCAGGACAGTGTCTCCACTAATAGGGCCCCTGTTAGTCAGCGTGCTACGCTCAAGTAAGTCTATACTAGGTCCATTACAATACCTATGGTCTTATTAATGACAATACCGAAGGAGATTTAAGAAGCAGGTTGTCCGGACATCAATTCCGAATAAATCACGGAGAAACCAGCTACGACAAAGACATCTTTCTAGACTGTCCCGACACGACCGTATTTTAAGAGATTTTTCATCCAACAAGCCATCCCAACCTCAACACACATTCTGAAAGAAAACGAGAGAAACCTTGAATCAGGGTATTGGCAACTGCTTCAAAATATAAATGTAATGACCATATTATCGTAACAAATCTTTCCATTCAAGGATGTCAGTCTGAGAATGTAATGAATTAGTTTGAACGCACAATTCTAAACACCATGGGCCAAGGAAATATAACAAGCTCGAGATACATAATATATCCTTCAATACTCTTCTACCATATCGCAATCAACAGTAGGTGTCTATTATATTCGTACAAAACTGTGTTCGCGTTCCTTAAAGCTCGCCTCTCACCATTAAAAGCCGAGATGTTTCGAAATTTATTTACGGTAGCGAGGTCGACCTAGGTCAATCTCGCTCCCGTATATTTTATGAATACTGAATAATTACCAATTGTGATTGTTTATCGGGATAGCATAACTAAAAGTGTCGATTTACAAACCAATAAAATGACACTTTTACGTCATGCCGGAACTATTTCCACTTCTAAATAGGTCATTTACACACGTTGTTACCATATACAGAAACAGTGCGTGTTTACAAATAAAGAATGAAAATTAATGTTTGTTTTACTTTTTATTGAAATATAAGCAACATTTTATCAAAAGAATGAAATAAATAAAATAATAAAAGTCATCGTCTGCCTCAAAATTTCACTTTCTTAAATATGGCTAGCCTTGTCAATAATAACGAATCGAGTAGCGAATGAGATATCGATGTCCAGTACGGAGATTTCTATCCAAGTTCACCTTTCCATTTCTACGAATCTGATGGTTTTGAATCGGACATTTCCCAAAGTGATATTGATCATCTTTTTAATCAAATAGCGTCAGGTGATGTAGCCTGTGTCGCTATCAACATTAGCACTGCCACAGAAAATACCCCCCCCCCCCCCTTTTGATGACGTCTTTTCGTGTGCGGAATGCGGAATTAGGCCAATCTTACTTTTAGATTCTATAACATCAGACATACCTGCTGATATAAACGAAATAGAATATAAAACTCCCCCCACAAGATTCAAATCATTATCAGAAGAGGATCTAGAGGACTTAGAAGATACAAGTAGCCCCATTCCAGAGGTATTAATCAATATATAATGCATCCAGTAGATGCTATCACCAGGACGTGAAAGTATAGTTTCTCTGTAGATGTAGAATGGAAAGACAAAATATCACAAAGCAGACTTACTTTTCACTGCGACGAATGTACACGAAGACGATGACGTTGGCTGATAATATAATGATCAGAAACACAACTACAAATTACATAATATATCAGGTATCATATTTTGTGGACACTTTAGTAATGTTCAATAGATCAACTTTCCACTCTCTTGTTATTGACGAATTCGGTTTTATTATTAAGTCATGGCTTAACTTTTATTTAAGCATTTGATAAGAAGTAAATTTGTATCTAATATATGGTATATAGAGACAAGTTCACATAATTTTTCAGATGATTTGGTACACGCAAAATATGTTATGCAAAGAAAACCAAAACTCTGACATGACATTAAAGAACGCATGAAATGACGTCGTACTTTTGTGGTTTACCTTGTGTCTCTGAGAGAAATGTTTGACAAAATTATAGATATATGGTTTCATGTTAAATCTAGTTATGGAGGAAAATCGGCACTTATAGAGCTGAAGACTTAATACAAAAGAAAAAAGAGGAGTTACTGGCTCAGTTATGTGGCAGAAGTCACCATAGAGCTATACAATACATGAATATAAATAATATACTAGAACATATATCACATTACAAAAATATTTGATTGTAGTGCAATTACGATACCGACTTAGGACGGTCATTTAATTTGACAAAAACCAAACAAATGGTGTCGTTAACCGGTTTACGGGCCCACCTTCCCACTCACCGTAACAGCAGAACAATCAAAGGACGTACATTTAAAAATTTATAAATAATCCTCCATGTAAAGAACAAGGGTCAACAGGTATCGCATATTGAGAGGTCATAAAAATATAAACACGTAAGGTATTGTAAAATACATAATGGTATAAAAATATATGCGACATCAACATGATAAACCGTGCTCTGCCAGTCTGAAAGCGAGCTAAGACCCTAGATCTGTAGAAGTCCCGACTAACAGTCAGAGGGGACGAGGTTCAGGACCATGTCTCCTCTGAAAGAGGTTTGAACAAGGCCCGTCATATAGTCCCCACCGCCCTGTTAGTCAGCGTGCAACGTTCAATTCAAAGTCTGCATAAGGCTGTAGTGGGGCCAAATACAAGACCTATAGTCTTTTTGATGATCTCAATATCATATTGTCTATTTAGGAGACGTTTGACTATTTTATTACATGATAAAATAACGTTATCGGAGCCTTTTACTTTCCTTAGTTTATATACGAGATCACCGTAAAAATTAGGATGGGAAATTCCATTGGATACATACTGTTGAAAAGAAATATTTCCAAATTTAGATAGAAGTTGTGATATCTGTAACCCTGAGTTAAAAGTTTAGTAGTAATTTGTAAATTTCGTTTATGAAAGTCCAAAACATCGGTGCAGCCTCTGACAAATCGAACTAATTGAGATATATAGATACCATATGATAGGAGTCGAGGGACATCGCCATCCAAGTAAGGGAAATTTACAATAGGAAATCCAAAATCCTCACGTTTATCATAAATATTAGTATATATTAGGTTGTTGATAATTTTGATGTTTAAATCTAAGAAAGGTGTAGATTTATCTCAAGTATTAGCTTTATTCAATGTGAGCTCTGGTGGATATATTTCTGATATAACTTGTTCGAATTCAGGGTTGTCGATAACCAAAATGTCATCCAGATATCTGCAAGTATTATTAAATTTGTCAATGAGGTCAAAACGTTTTGATTTTTGAATAGAAACCATAAAATCCCTCTCATAACAATAAAGAAATAAATTTGCTATCAGAGCGCACAGTTAGTACCCATAGGAATCCCAACTATTTGTTGATATATCTTGCCATCAAATTGCACAAAGATATTATTCATGAGAAAATCTAGTGCTTTACATTATTCCTTGCAAGTCCAGTATTTATATGAAGTATATTGTTTGTTGGAAAAGAATCCAGAGTTATTGGAAGTACATATGTACGTTTTAGATTCTCTGTGAAAACACCATTGTATAAGAGACAGCAACTTGCTTTTAATCAAATCATGAGGCAGAGATGTATAAAGTGTAGAAAAATCAAATGTAGAAATTTGAGTCGCTTTGAAATTTAGCGAAAGAAGTTTGTCTATAACTTCATGAGAATTTTTAATCGACCATATTGACGTGTTCTAAATAGATTCCCGTCATACAAAGTAATATATTCTTCCCGGCAACAATATCAACCGTTTGAAGGTTCAATATTATTATTTCAATATAATTCAAGTAATTATTTATCAACTATAAATTGATACAAAATTGATGTTATATTTAAAAGTATTTAGTGTTTAGATTATCTATAAGGATTGAAAAATAAGATAAATTTAAATATAATTCAAGTAATTATTTATCAACGACAAATTGATACAAAATTGATGTTATACTTAAAAGTATTTAGTGTTTAGAATATCTATAAGGATTCAAAAATAAGATAAACCATCATTATTGGAGTCCTAGACCAGAATATGGACACTGAATGGAGTCTCTCTTTATGTTACCTGCCACAATGTAAAATGCAGTCCAGTTTAGGTAATGCCAACGTGCAATGTTACGTTTCATTAAAATACGAAAATTCACGTATCCTAACGGCACAAATCCTACTTATCACAACGGACATGCTTAACAAACAGGACAAAAAATATGTATATTTATAGTATTACTGTTGAGAAACTAAATTATAATGGTAAATTTAAGCGACAATCATAGCTTAGTGGTTATGATTACCCCGAGAACGGATCTACCATTTCACTTATTATGAAATCATCACCACCAAAGCACTGATATTTAAGATTTTGCATTTAAAATAAAATAGAGCTAACTGTACAAAAAATAAATGATACTGCTGATAAAAACAAATCATATCTGCCCCAGCAGCTTGAGTTTTGTCATGGAATATATCACACGAAACTAATGCTGCCCTTGAGGCAGTGTAAATATGGATTAAATGAAACTACAATTACATTTGTCACTCTGAAGAACATGCGAAAATGTAAATCACGAAATTTATCAAGTGTGTTTTGCATTCTGACAATATGTCACAAAATAAAATAGGTAAGTGTGTAGTCAGCATAGTACTTAAATCCTGATAAGTCATGCAACAACATAAAGTGTGGATTAACTGAAATCTATTTTTTTTCAATCCACCGTTTACAAATCTATGTTATAATGTAAAATGCCACATCAGAAAAAGCTTATTCACGCGTAATGCACATCTCAAGCTATGTCATAATGTACAAAAATGATGCCGTCTGATGTATTGTCACTGTCATTCCCAATACTATATCATGACACCATGTAGATTACGAAGGTAAGATTATGCTATAACCCTGTGAATCGCACAACATAACAATATTACTCATAACTGAAATTAAAAACACACAATTGTGAAACAATGTTGGATACATTGTTAGACGGTAAGTAGTGACTTGTCAATGTGACACCCACTACAGCATTATGACGAAGAGAACTTGAAGGTAAGTAGTGCTTTACCATATTGACAATCACAGCACAGTATTGTGATACAATGTTGGATACGACGGTCGGCGATGCTATGTCACTCATAACATTGTGATACAATGTTGGATACAACGGTAGCTGTTGCTATGTCACTGTAACACTCATAAGACAACAATGTAAAATAATATTGGACACCACAGTAAACGATGCTATGCCACTGTGACACTCATAACAATATTGTGATAAAGCGTTTATACGACAGTAGCTGGTGCTTTATCACTGTGGCACTCACAACAAAAATGGCGCTTGTCAATAACACAACAGCAATGTGACAAATATGATATATACAGTATAATACGATGGTAAGGTAAGCTTTGCCACTATGACACAACAAAGCAAAATGATACAATGTAGAATGCAATGCCAGCTGGCACTATGTCACTATTAACCTTTGACAACATGCTTACTGCGTTAGTTGTTTGATTATTTGTTTTGTTTGTTTGTTTACGTCTCTCCAAGATTATTTTTTAAATAAATATTCATGCAATCATGATAAACAGATACATAATTGTTGATTAACAATAATTAGTTACAAATATTTAATCATGTATAATGATTTTCTTTCAATCAAAATCTCGAAATGTAAACAAGCAATGTAGAGCCAATAGGAATAACTGGTAATTAGATATTTCCTAAGGGTTTGGTAAAACATGCATGGGCCCTTCACAATAACGAGTCACTGTTCACTGTTCTGTATCTCGGAATTCATCGTCAACGTGCATGTTTGCATAACATTGACATTAATCCTTAATTTCATGATCGCTGATATAAATGCTTTCATTCCGTGGTTCACTGTTCTCCATTCTGTTGTCAGTGACGCCATTATCTATATTGAGTGCTCTAATACCCACAGTTCCCTCATTTTTGCGTGTCTTTTTCTCAATAATTCTATCGTTGACAACAGTATTTCTAGCGTGTGAGCCGTTGTCCTCAGAACGGTAATGTTCTTCATCATCAAGGATATCATCATATACGTTGACATCGTTATCATTCGCTACATCTACCGCTCCTACATTTGAAACCTGTTCCAAATCGTGACTGTCTCTGTATTTGCCTCTAGAAAACGAGAAAATGTACAAACTTCATACCTGTAATCATATAAAGGATATTTGCTAGTAAACTATACACCTGTGTGTGTAAATGTAACGATGATGGATAAATCCAAATCATAAGTCCGAAAATCATGAAACCAGAGGAAATACAAAATCGGTGAAAATGAAAACAAAGTGGAAAATAACAAAATATGTCTACTTGGAGAGCGTATGTGAACCCCTTATGATGGAGTGAGATCAAGTGCCCGGGGAGAGGGAGCATCTCCTGCTTACTAGCAACATCCGTCACATATACCCAGTAGAAAGAGTCAAATCGTGTAAATTCCATATGTATTTATATATGTAGAAGTCGAAGAAGGTAACCTTCTATTACAGAAGTTGTCAAGTCTGTGTGCAATCTTCGGAATCGGTCTCATTCCAGAATAAAATTTAAAAGTCTCTAAATTTTCAAAATATTCTTAGTAAGTTAAAATTCAGACACAAAACATTCCCTTTCAGCTAATTATGATTAGACTTAATTCTCTTGAAACAACAATGCCTACTTTCTATAATTCTTTTCAATTGTTCTTATGTTAGTTAAAATATCCATTGTTAATTCATAATTCTCATTAAATAAAATGTATTTGTTAATTCCTTGCCGTTCCATTTTTGAAGTCAGAAGATGATCTTTTTTAATTGAAATTTAACCACCTTCTTGCTTTTTCAGGGATCTCGGATCTGATCGTAGAGTGTACCTTTTCAAATGTTAACCTATCATTAATACTACATTGTATTTACATTAAAATAAACAACTAAGAAATACCAAAGGGTTAATCATATCTTGAAGTCCATGGAAAAAGGGACAAAGTATTCGTGAGTAGTCAGCGTCCCATTTTGTCATGAAACACCAAATTAAGATAAAACTGACATTCAAGAAACAACTGGCATTGCTTCGATTGGTGAGTTACAAAGGTAATAAATCTCTATACATTTCATCTAGTAGATGCCCTCACCAATGCGTGAATGTATTGTGAAGTGATGTAAAGCAATCATCAATCAATCAATTTCTTCATATATAACATTAATTAGACTTACTTCTCATTGCGACGAATGTACGCGAAGACGAAGACATTGGCTGATAATACAATGATCAGAAACACAACTATGGCGTTACAGAATAAAAAAGGAAAATTTTTCTGTCCTTTTTCTGGGGATCAATATATACAGATAAATGAAAAGTATCAACTTTTCACCAACAGATAGGAGAATTATCCCCTATCCATTCAGACCTCCTGAAAAGGATAAGTGAATATAGATAGGGGAATATTCCCCCATCTAGTATAGATTTAATCTAAAAGATAGGGGAATATTCCTCCGTCTAGTATAAAGATTTCATCAGACAGATAGGAAAGAAAAAAGAGGAATTACTGGCTCATTATCACTGCATCAAAAATGGCATTTAATACAAAATTATTTGTCAATTTTTGTCCAATTAAACTTCTAGTTTACAAGTATAATTTGCATTTAATTTGTTTTTATACTTGTAATTTACTTGGAATATAATAGAAGTATAATCCTTGTGTAAACTCCCAAATTTAATTGGAGTTTAAGTGCCAAATTTTACTCCTGTTTTACTTCACATATAATGCAGGATTATAGTTCATTATACTTGAAGTTGCGAGATAAATTCCTTCATTCTACTCCATTAAACTTCACATTTAATGCAATTTATACTTCATTATACTTGAAGTTGCGAGGCAAATTCCTTCATTCTACTCCATTAAACTTCACATTTAATGCAATTTATACTTCATTATACTTGATGTTGCAAGATTAATTCCTTCATTCTACTCCATTAAACTTCACATTTAATGCAACTTATACTTCATTATACTTGAAGTGGAAGATAAATCGCTTCATTCAACTCCATTAAACTTCACATTTAATGCAATTTATACTTCATTATACTTGAAGTTGCAAGATAAATCCCTTCATTCTACTCCATTAAACTTCACATTTAATGCAATTTATACTGCATTATGCTTAAAGTTGCGATTACAGACAAACTTGGGCTAAAATTCTTAAAGATCACTTGCATGACTTTAAGATACTGTTTTATTTTCAATGAAAATGTACCAGTACATCATCCTTGTAACTTTTGTTTGACACAATACTAGGAATTCAACATTTGATTTACTTTTTTTATTTTCTATATAATATGTCCCAATTGTTCAGATATCCCATTCGTAAAGATGTATAAAATAATATATATATATATGTATATATATAATAGTATATATATATATATATATATATATATATATATATATATATATATATATATATATATATATATATATGTATATATATATATATATATATATATATATATATATATATATATATATATATATATATATATATATATATATATATATTATATATATATATATATATATATATATATATATATATATATATATATATATATATATATATATATATATATATATATATATATATATATATATATATATATATATATATATATATATATATATATATATATACACACATTGTGTATCAATTAGGAAGAAGTTTGAATACAAAAGCAGTGTAAAACAATGTTTAATTCAAAGAAAACATTTAAAATAGAGCATACTCAAACATTATACATGTACTAGTAAAACATGCATCATGACATTAAAAAAATGGTTTGATAAGAAATATGATTGATTGATTGATTTTTGTTTTATGTCACACCACGAATATTTCACGTATATGGTCACGGCATCTGCCTGATGTGGGGCATACAAATTTTGACTTTTGCAACGGACCCACCCGAAGCAGTGAGGGATCTTTAACGTGCCATGCATACCACGACACGGGGCCTCGGTTTTTACTGTCTCATCCGAAAGACAGGATAAGAAATATGAAAATGTAATATAGTAGTAATTATAAAATAAAATAAGGAATCAAAAAATAATAAAAAGACTTTGCTATTAATACACATCAATAGAAACATATATGTGCAATGTAAATCAAAAGCTATAAAACAAAATTATCAAGATCATGAAAGTAAAAAATAAAACATACAATGTAGTACATACTATCGAAATAATGAATATGTAGAACAAAGTCATGTATTTCATATGCAATTAATCATAAGGTTAAAGTTTCAAACAAATACATGTAGATAAATGTTACAAGGTAAAACTTTATTGATTTCAAACAGGAAGTATGACCCACCACAGCTGTGGGTAAGGTTCAAACTGTAGTGGATTTGGTTAAAATTGAGGATGAAGCCCCTACATCAAATATTTTTTAAAAACACATGTAACTTTTTTCTAAGGAAATCTGAACTAACGAGATGTGTTTGTGAAACACAAATGCCCCTGGTGTCACTAAAATTTAAATAGGGCAAATTTTGAAAAACGACAAAGAAACAAGTAAAAACAAATAGATATAATATACATGTAATGATACATTATGCAATGAGATACTAGGAAAAATGACTGGAGGCTTATACTATCACAACCAACAGGTAAAATGTGTACAACAATTAACTGTAAAACTTGTATGAATTAGGGATGATATAAAAAGAATAAACTCATAAAATAGTATCGATCATATCTGAGAATATTTGTCCAGCACTAATATAACAACCCGTAAAATGTCAGTATTTCTGAGGACTAAAATCATGAGTATTAATATAAGGATAAATGTACATGTATATTGTTAAAATGATTCAAAACATCACTTTTTATGAAATATGATTTGAGATGTCGACAAGAAAACCAAATTGAGATAACTATAACAAGGTGACTAGAAATTTAATAGTGAACAAATTATAACAAATATGAAAGGAGTCAAATGACTAGAAGCTACCGGTTTATCGCTATGTGCATTACAACTAACAAATAAAATGTAAATAATTAACTTATTAAGTATTTAACACTTGCAATGTAAGAGAACATATTCTCAACATTCATAGATTAAAAAAAATTCAGTGTTCTGAAGAACAAATTGTTTGTGGCACTTCAAAGGCATTACCCAGTACCATGTTTTACCAAATACAAACCTGGATGATCAGTACATTGTAACTGATATTTACTTTGATCAGTGCCCTCTTGCATATTATTACATGCTTACCAACAAAATTAAAACAAGAGACACCACTATAGACAGTATGGCAGAAAGCAAAGCATATAGCATGAGTTTATAAAGAAATGTAAGAGTGATCTTTTCCAAAAACAGTTAATTTTCCTAATAATTTGCTTCAACCACAAACTTTAAACCAAATGTTGACGGACATTGCCAATCTAAAGACCAGAATTGCTTTGCAATCAGGCCAAAAATAATTATTTATTGTCAGAACAAGAGGTCCAAGTGGGCCTATATCGCTCATCTGAGTACCTAGATGATCAGTCATGCATAAAAGAAGAATTCATTTATTTTTGCATTACTGTGACTAAGTCAACACAAATGTTGAAAATGTCAAATTTTATTTCAGACTAGAAGAAAAAACAACACTTTTTTGCACATTCATTCAGGTGATGTTGATACTAAGCATTTGCTTTGTCTCTGCAATATGTCATTCAGGGCAACAAGTTATTCATTTTCTTTAGGTGGGGCCTTTTGTTGACTGATTTCAAGTCTGGGTCATGAACAACAATTGTTTCAAATATTGTCCAGATCTAACTTAAAATTGCCTAATTTCATATGCTGAGTGATGAGAAACATCTAAAAACTTATTTAGATGTGTAAAGAAATGAAAATAAATTTTTTGACCACAGCAATTACAAGTGGTATATGTACCATTGTGAGACCTACTTTTTAGACATGGTGGCATTATCTGTTAACCAATTTGGATGAAATTTACCTAATTGATAGAGGACCTTTAGTACTTCATGTATTCCATGTTTCATTAAAATCTTTCATGTGGTATAACAGCAGAAGTGAAAAATGTAATTGAATTGTTCCTATACGCCCTCATTTGGAAGTCTTTAAAAATTCATAGAAAATCAACAAATTGAGATATTGACAAAATTCTTTCAAAGTAACATTTCTTACCATAATTATGATCACAATAGTCCATAAGAAATCATCATTATCAATTAACTAGGAAATATGACACTTTTCTGCATTGAAATCTCCAAGACCAAAGAAATGTCGAAAAAAAATTCCAAAATTTGATATCGGAAGGGAACAAAAATGACAATACGTCTTCACTCATCCCTCTAGATCATTTCTATGCCTTCTGTTTGTCTCTGTATACAGCCCATATGAAAAAGAATATTGTTAAAGAAGGGAACTATTTTGTGACCTACTTTTGACTATGGTGGCGCCACCTGTAAAGAGGTCTGGACGAAAACAACAGAATTTGAAGAGAATTATAAGTGACTTATTTCTACCAAGATTTATTAAAATCCTTCAAACAGTTTTGTAGAAAAAGTTGAAAATGTGAAAAATGGCCACCACCACCCCTTTTTTTGGAAGTCTTAAACTTAAAATTGCCTAATTTCGTATGTTGAGTGTTGAGAAACATCTAAAAACTTATTTAGATGTGTAAAGAAATGAAAACAAATTTTTTGACCACAGTTGGATTTGAACTGCTACTCTCCATATTTCAATCACCAAGTGGTACTTGTACCATTGTGAGACCTACTTTTTAGACATGGTGGCATTATCTGTTAACCAATTTGGATGAAATTTACCAAATTGATAGAGGACCCTTAGTACTTCATGTATTTCCATGTTTCATTAAAATTTTTTATGTAGTTTTGTAGAAAAAGTTGAAAATGTGAAAAATGGCCAACCCCCCCCCCCCTTTTTTTGGAAGTCTTAAAATATTCATAAAAAATCCAAAAATTGAGATAATGACAAAATTCTTTCACAATAATATTCCTTACCACAATTATGATCAAAATAGTCATTAAGAAATCATCAATATCAATTAACTGAAAAACATGACACTTTTCTGCATTTAAATGACTAAGTCCAGAAACACTTCAAAAAAGCGTGAATTTCTATTTGACGGATCTTAACCCCGAACACAATTTTTAATAACCCATCTTTATAGATTGTTGAAATGCAATTAGTTTCGCCATTTATGTACTGGTACTGGAGGAGAAGATGTTTGAAGAGGGGTACAGTTTTGGGCACTTTTGGCCGCCCTGGATCCATTCCTGAGGGAATCTGGATCCGGAACACAATTTTAGTAGGGGATTTTGAGTACATCATTTACACAAAGTTTGATCCAAATCTGCAATGTAGTTCCAGAGAAGAAGTCGAAAATGTGAAAAAGTTAACGACGGATGGACGGACGACGCACTATGACTATAGCTCACTTGAGCCTTTGGCTCAGGTGAGCTAAAAAAAAAAGTGTTTCGTTTTTACCCCAAAGTATTGTTCTTTATACATCTCAAAAGTCCTCCACAGGGAAGTAGTGTATAATCAAAAACAATAATTAACTCTATATTCACAAATGCTCAAATGTGAACAAGATAAAAAGTACAAAGAATATTTCAAAAAAATATTTCTAGCTAGGTGCAAACAAATTGTAATTCATGGATAAAATATTATGGAGATGTTTAACCTTTTTAAAGATAAACAAATACTATATAATGATCGAACAAAGAATGTTAATATTATATATTCATAACTACTTCGAATTCAAGGCAGGATCATGACATAAGAATAAGTAGATCAAGAACTGGACGGTAAGTTTGAAATCTACGTAAGAAAGATATATACTCTTTGAATTTTGAATGATGAACAAAAATACATCATTAATGAAAAGATTGAAAAAGAAAGACGTGTTTGTGAAACACAAATGCCCTTGGTGGCACTAAAGTGCAAATAAGGTAAATTTTGAAATATAGGTCAAAAGTCATGGTGTCAAGGTCATTGATCCTGGTGTTATTTGAAAGGGTTTCATTATTTGAATATGAATGCCAAATATGAAGTCTCTATGTCAAATGGTGCAAAATTTATTGCATTTTTAGTTTAAAAGTCAAGGTCACAAACCTTGGTCTCATTTGAATGGGTTTCATTAGTTAAATATGCATGTCAAATATGAAGTCTCTATGGCAAATAGTATTAACTTTATTGTATTTTGTGAAAAGCAGGACACAATTACGGACGGACAATCCAAACACTATATGCCCCCCCCCCCCCGGACCATTCAGACCGGTGGCATAAAAATTAGAAATGGACAAATGAGAACAGGGTACATTGATATAAAGGTTTGTTTCTAAAGTTTATTACTGATCCAAACTGTCAAAAATTACAATTTTGATGATTTACTGGTTTAAAAGTTTAAGCAGATTTCAGTTTCTAAAGGTATTAAAACCTCAAAATTTGACATTTAAGCATTCAAAGTTTACAATTAATAATGAGTTAAAACCATGTCCAAGTACTGAGAATTTGATTGTACATATTATGTGGTGTTTCTTTTTATTGTTAATCATGAATGTAGTATTATCCACTTATGACGATTTATGACATGAAATTTCACATTGATCATGAATTTTCATAAAATATTTCATTTGATACATGTTGGTGTGAAAACAAACTGTTCAAAACTCAGATTATATAAAAAAAAAAAAAAACTAGTTCAAACTCACTCACTAAAAATGCATTCAAGGCTAATACAGTTTGAACTAAATGCTGTCTTTACATACTAGTCAATTAATTCTCTGTCATTAAACACTATAAACAATTTACAAAATTTTAATACCCATTAGGAATTAACTTAGTCATCACAAAATAGATGATTGAATGCTCAATTGTCAAATTTGAAATTTACTATTTATCTTGAACCAAAACTCATTCATTGCCAGGTTTGATTTTAGAAGGCTTTGGCCTGGATGATTGAATTTCACCAAGCACTTTCTTCATCATTTGCTGCTTTGATCTACTGGATTGTGTCCTCTCAAACTTACTATCCAGTTCGTTCATGATCTTCTTGTAATCAGAAGACCTCCAAGGAAGAGGTTTAACTCTGAGGAATATTTCATCCTCAAAATTAACCTCTTCCTCAGAGGACATATACATTATGTCCATAGCATCTTCTACTTTTTTTCTCTTTTCCGCATCCCACCCACTTATTTTGCCTATCATTGCTTTTCTCCAGGCTAATTTCTGAAATACATAATTTACATAAATATGTACTATTATAACACAAAGTTCATAAAACCTAATAACTCTAACATGAATAATAAATATTGGAAAACATGATGTACATGTATGCACATATACGGTACTTATTAGACTTCAAGCAATGTATTAACATGCACAACACACTTACCCTCTTCCTCCTGCTATACAAAAGCATTTTGTTTTGCCCATTTTTTCCTTGTAATTCTTTTGCTGCACAGAGGCAAAGTATCTGGAGATGGCAGCTTATAAGAAAAAAAATTCTGATTTTAATTCTTAAAATTGTGAAATTATTTTAATGACACTATCATATTACCGGTAGTTGTTTTTAATTCTAATGATATCAGGGCTCGAAATGTGCAGTTATCCAGGCATCAAAATCAACTCAAAACTAGTTAAGGCAACCTAACATTTCAGCAAATGTAATGGAAGTTGTCCTAATTTCCTTTAAACTGACAAACAGAAATTATTGTGCATTTCAAGCACTGTGAAATTTTTCTTATTTCTTCAATGACAACTGAAGAGAAATAAATATTGTATCCCAACATACCTTGAATAATTCCAAGTTGTACATCAGGATACAACCCCTTCACAAAAATGTTGATTTTGTTGGTTGTGTCTTTATTTTCTTCTGATGAACACCTTGAATGACATAGATTATTAGGTACATCATATAAATGACAAGATTTTTCAACAACTAAACTTTTCTAAAGAAAGCATACAAAATACAAAAACAATTTTTATCAAAAGGAAATCTTGATTAAAACAGAATCACTTATTAGTCATATCATCAAAATACATATATGTAATATTGAACAAATAACTGCTGATGATGAAAAAGAAACTTTTTATAAAGCATTTTCCTGACTTATTCTGGAATGAATTAAAATTTCAATCTCTATAAAAATCACAATAAGTTATCTTAAGAAAAAATTTACTTTAATTTTTCATTGTCTTCAAATGTTTCCTGGGTAAAGCTCCATCATCAAAATGACACACATGCAAAACATTAATCAATACAAAATCAATACATGTACATATACATGATGGGCTTGCACGTTGGCACAGATTATGGCATGAGGGTGTCGTTCGTGTGGGAGGAAAACAGAGTACCACAAAGGACACCCAATAGCCAGGCTGATGACAGCCACATGCTTGATGTGGTTGACATGAAATAAAACAAACCAAAAACAAGTGATTGATCACCAAGCATTATAAGTCCCCTAACCACAGCATTGGATGGCAACTTTTTGAAACAATGCCTAAACTTTAAGTTCAAGGATCATAACTATGTGACAAAAGGGTCAATCAGCATGAAACTTATATTTGGTGTGTAAGCTATTGATTTGTCCGTGCATACCAAATTTCGGATAAATATCTGCATAAAAACCGAAAAAAAGTAAGAAAAGGTGTGGACAGATTGACAGATGAACGAGGGGTACCCTATAGGCTCCTAGGGTTTCAGCAGTATTTATCTGACGGGGAGTTGAAGTTACAGGGATTGTCAATCGATTTTTGTCAATAAGATGACCATAACTAATGTTTGTATATATAACTAAAATTCTTACTCTTATCCGAGGTGGTATGTCTATTGTGGGGGTCCCACTTTTTTAAGGGGGCATATGTCCTGACTGCCCCCCCCCCCTCTCCTTCTCATACGACCTAGAGATATCATAATATGACTGACCATGTCGACCATGACCATATCATATGTGATATGATATGGCATATCATCATAAATTAATGTTTAAAACATTTTTATAATTCATTTTATTAACAATTTTTAAAATCATGAAAAAAAAATACTCCAACTTACTATTCTACTGGGGCGGGGTTTTGGTCTAGCAGAGACGGAGAAAGGTGTCGCCAATACAGGTGTCATGCGGTCTGGCCCTGGGTCTTGTTTTTTACCCTTGAAGGCTTGACGTGGTCCTCTTCCGTTTGACAGTTTTGCGTGACAGTGACGGCAAGGCCAAGGAAGGATCAGAATCTGTATCAGATGACTCATCCGACCAACCCTTCCGACAGATCATCGCTCCGAACCGCATTTTCGTCAGCATCCGACATCTCCAGGTAATATTCTCTTTTTTCTGGTTTAAATTAAGCGCGAATGTATTTGATGCTCGATTTAGTTTCGTACATACAGTAAAAATGATCTATAAATATAGAATCATTTCGTTCATCATCTAATCGTCAGTTTTTTAAAGAAGTTAATTGATATACTCAATTTCTGCTATTGATAATAATCATGTATTTTATTTTTATATTTTGGGAGGGGGGAGGTTACGGAAAGTTCGAAACTAATCCGGCGGTCATTGCCTCTGGTCAGCAGCATTTTGGCGGTTCATCAATATACATGTGCCTAATATTCATCGGTCATGCTAAAAACAGCCCGGGGCAGCCCGGAGCAGCCAGGAGAAAGAAAGTTGCGCCCGGGGCTTTGTGTGTTGGTTTTTATTGTTGTATATGCCTTTATTAATTGATTCAATGGTATTTTTATCCTATCTGATATGAATTTTAAGAATATTTGTATGTTTGATCAAATGTTTACACAAAACCTTGTTTGGCCAATTTCCGTCAAAATCGGCAAATTTCCTCCGTCAAAGGTGGCGCTAGATACGCCAGTGGTATATAGCGTGAAATCAAATGATTAAAATAAATTTTTGCAGCTCCCCCCCCCCTCTCTCTCTCTCTCGTTAAATTTACGTTTTAGTCTTACAAAACTAATATGTGTTCATAATTTTATAGTTGCCATATTTATTTGACTGCGATTCTCTGTATGTTGTACATTCATACATTGAATGGAGAGTGAAATTCATTACCATTACCGTTAATAACGTCATGAAACTTTTTATTAAGATGTATGATACGAGTTTATATATGTTAGTATTATAACATCATATATAGTGCCGTTATTTGCAGGCGTATCTTTTTGTAGTAGGCGTATGCAATACATAACCAATGATTAACAAATTAAATGACGTCGGATCCAGCAGGTGTATTTGTTATGAATTTATAATCGTGTATAACTTGTATTTTACCGTTAATAACTAAACCAAAGTTTGAAATTTCATGAAAATGTGTTAAACTCATTCATTCATATTAATTTTATAACATAATATCATGTTTGTGACCTGCAGGCGTATACTTTTCGCAGCAGGCGTATTTAATGTCTCATTAATACCACATTAATAATGTCTAACTTAGGTGATCCCTTTTTCAAAAATAAAATAAAATATGTTCAAACACACTGGTGATAAAAATTGCATGGTCCCTAAGTGAGGTTATTCTGGGGCAGCTCTTCCTAAACTATGTTTGTTTGGGTACCAATAATAATAATAATAATAATAATAATAATAATAATAATAATAATAATAATAATAGTAGTAATAATAATAATAATAATAATAGTTTTTTTCTTCAAATCAGGTCCGTTATAAGGACCCTTCCCAATGGATATTGCATTGATTTTTCAAAATGTGCCCAATTTTTTTAAAAAAAAATTATCTTTTATGCAGAAGGGCAGAAAAAAACACATCCCAAATGAGAAGGCACATACACCTTTGAAATAAAACACAACGGATAATTATAATAATAATATTTAATTCACACATCCATTCATAATTTCATTCTTTCATTCCAAGATACTTTGTTCAGAACTTGTTTTCCTTGTTGTTTGTTTTATTCTTATTTATGTATTATAAGTATTAGAAATTAGTATTTCTATAAAGTGTTATTATATGATAAAATTTTATATATTTTTTTTTAATTTGAAAATGATTTTATGTGATAATGTTTTGAAAATGTTAAAGTTGAATAATACAAAAATCTCATGTAAATTGTTATTTTGTAAAGAATATATATATAGATAGACATATATATAGACATATATATACACATACACATACACAACTACATATACATACAACGGCATGAATTTTGTCATTAAATTTTGTATGTGCATACTCAAATATAATAAAGTATAAATTGTATTAGAAATCAAACATATATCATATATCATATTATATATAAATATATAAAAGGTCACAAAATAGTTAACATTGCTCACTTCTTAATTTGGAGGCTTGCGTAAGAAATTTTCCTAAACCGCATAATTCTTTTACATTTGAGGTGCTGAGTAATTGTACTAATTTACAGACAAAAATTTTTGTCGGAATGGTTTGTACAAGGGACAGTTCAGTATAAAATGGAATTCGTCTTCTATTTCTGTTGAATCTTTACATACAGGGCATATTCGCTTTTCGAAAGGAATGTTTTTAAAACGACCAGTTTAAACCATGAGAGTATGGGCAGACAAGCGGAATTTACAAATAACTTTTTTATGTTGCGATGAAATTGGTTTTTCCAAATATGCCTGGAGTGTATGCCCATCAATTAAATGCTTATATATAATAGATTTTGAAGAAGCGTTAATATAAGATAGCAAAGATTGTTTACACATATCAAATATCAAATATCACATATCAAATATCCGTTGTTTTGTAGCGCAAAGAATATATTCTTGAGTCAATATTGATTGATTGAGAAACAAATCACCAAGTCCAAGCCGTTGTAAAATATTATATACATTAAAAATCAAATTTTTACATTTTCTGTTGTACTTGAACTCTTCGTTTAAAAAATCATAACACCCTTTTAAAATACAGTTTGGACCTTTGGTCTGACCTCTTAAACTTAACTCCATATCACCCTATCCTCTCCCCCTTGTCCTCATTCTTCCTCACTCCGTAAAAGCGAGCGAGATAGCCGTACGGAAGGATTTATATCTGAATGACAACTGAGATATTGTTGGTCAATGTTTTATATTCTTTTTTTTAATAGGCATCTGCTCTTGGACTAGTCTATCTAAGGTTCCAATGTCGAAGAGAAGCGCTTCACCTACCAGACCTTGAGGACGTGCAGACCAAGTCGGATCCCATGGCCATTGGCATACATGCTCCGTCACTGACGATTATGAGGTCTTGTGGCCTTACCCATCTTGGTATGCATTTATTTTGGTGGTTTGTTCTGCCCTTCTGTCCGTGTGTCTGACCCTCATTTCAGAGGAAGTGGCCTACTTAATTTGGGCCAAAGGTCATGGTCAGCTTTGGCCCAATGTCTGAATTGTTGTGAACGCACTATAATATTTTGTTGCCCAGTCACTTCCAAACTTCACATGTATATTGGTCACGATGAGAGGAAGAAGTCAACTGAAATTGGGACACAAGGCCAAAAGGCCAAATACTAAATTCCTCAAAACTGCAGTTTGACCTCATTTTATTGTTAATGCAGTCCATTTAACCTAAGAACATATTAAATTTGCCCAAAATTTTGATTCAAAGTACCTAGAATTTTCAATATTGAAAATTTTATATAGGTTTTCTCATGATAGTTTTAAAATTATCAAATAAATGACAAACAAATAAGCTGTTGCTTTTTATAATTTCTTATTCCAAGGGGGCATATAGCGTTGGGGTTGTCCGTCTGTTTGTCTGTCATTTTTATACATTCCGCCACTAAGGCTATTCTTTATCAATTTTCAGGAAAACCTGTGAAGTCACTGACGGACGGAGACTGCCTCTTCTCCTCGGTATCCATTGCGGTCTGTGGAAATAACAGCATGGTGACTGAACTGCGTGTCCGTACTTGCTTAGAGATGATTCTGAATAAACCTCACTATATGCAACTGCCGAACGTGAACGACATTATAAGCACGTCGCCTGCGTTTGACGACGCGGCATCAGAATCCGCCAAATCCAAAACCTTCTCATCAATGTGGACAGTGTATGCTCTCAGCTCTGCGTCCAATCACACAATAGAGGTTGATTTGATTTATTAGTCATTCAGGATCAAACATGCAAATATTCTTAAAATTCATATCAGATAGGATAAAAATACCATTGAATCAATTAATAAAGGCATATACAACAATAAAAACCAACACACAAAGCCCCGGGCGCAACTTTCTTTCTCCGGGCTGCTCCGGGCTGCCCCGGGCTGTTTTTAGCACGACCCAATATTCATTATCATTGAGTAGACATAAAGAATTATCACTTTCTTTGTCGTAAAGTACTTTACTTTACATGTACAGTAGAAGCTGTTCATTTTTACGCTGTTACTAGTAGAGTATTTGTCGTAAACTGAGACTGAAAGTGAAGTCAGGACTCGGCCTCAGGTGCCAAAACGGCAGTATAGTTGGGTAGGTGTTCAAAATTGCAAGGAATCAATATTTATATTATAATTTACATGCATGAATGAGTGGCTCAATCTGAGTAGATTTGTAAACTTGCCTTTGGTTTTGCATGCTTTTATTTGGACCCAAATTTTTACCCAAATTATTTATCTATCATCAGCTAGAGACTTACAAACAAGAAGGATTGGAATCTCGGCTTTTCTCGCTAACATCTCGCATGACGGTTTGTTATGCAAATGAGATCTCGCGACGTTCGGTACTCTCAGAACTTCATACAGCAAATAAGTAAAATCACGAGAATACCGATAGTTGCTTCCTTGTCAACAATGCTTGTTTGTAAATACTGTATTTATTTTTTTTTTTTATTTAATTTCCATAGTAAAATCTAACTTGTGATATTTTCAGTTTGCATCGATATATGTATAGGAGACATTATGACAAAAAAAAAAATGTAAAATGCCATTTCTATTTAAAACATTGTTTAAAATATGGCTTTTGTATTTATCCCTTCTCCCTCGTTCCGCTATGTACCACATTCATATAGGCAGAGACATATGTCTCTTATATAGGTGCAAGAAGTAGTTCCCTATTAAGTATGCCGGTCGGTGAAAGGGTGATGCTTTGTTTTACCTCTGTTAATTAAAGTGTTGTTTTAGCAATTAACACGTGAGACAGGTGTGTCGCTTAGCCGACCTATAATGGCTGGTTGTGTCATTTCATATTTCCATTACGGGTGGTACTTTCTAAGCGAATGTCCCATTTCCTTTCTTGGGGATATGATTTAGATCTCGATTTTCTTCACGAGAAATACATGTATACACATTATGATTGAGTTTACAACAGTGATGACGACAATTTTCAAATTGACACCCAGAATAAGAATCATGGCAGATCTTCTATTTGATGAAAACAACAGGGAGGTTATAATAGAATGTTGTATTATTTTACTTAATAGCTTGAGCTTTATCAGGTCAAGTATCCTTTACTATGATGAGTGCAGATCGAGAGCAGATTTTCGATGCACAAACTGATAAGTGACTGCGCTATTGTAGAATACTTTACGAAGTTCTTGTCAACAATTAACCCAAGGACAATCAATTTTTCAAACCTACATGGAACAATACCTAAGAAAACGCCTGTCAAATTCTGTTCGTCAAAGGTCGCAGAGGGACACAGAGATAAGACCCTATATACATGTATTAAACCTTATACATGTAGATATAAATGCCAACATAATTTAAAAATATATATATTTAAGGCTAGGCCACACACTAGAGTTTCATGTACATTTTGGTACCAACATATCACATGTACACCATGTGATACTTGAGAAAATTAAATAATTCAATCCGACCTGTCAAAATTTTCTTTGTAATGGGTCGCAAATAATTGGAGATTAAGACCCCGGTGTATGGAACCTTATAGACATAAGATTGTCCATAAAATTAAATGAAAGTTATTTTAGTGCACACACTAGAGTCTCGTGTACATTTTGATGCAAAACACATCACATGTAAACCTTGTAATACTTGAGAAAATGGGAAAATTCAAATGAACCTGCCTTTTTTTTTTCTTCATTTATCGCTCAAGGAGTACAGGATACAACACCTTAGTATAAACCTTTGTAGATAAAACGTTGGCAAGAAAATGAAATAAAAACTAGTTTTAATGCATGTTCCAAAGTCTCATGATTTTATTGATTCCAACAGCATTTCTGTACACCCCGAAACATAGGAGAATATGGGGTAATTCATACAGGTCTATAGACCGTTAGACGAAATATGCAGGAGGTCAGCTTCGAAACATCCTACTTTAAAATGGAATTCCCAAACCATTTTCTCACAAACTACTCAGAAATTGCATGTAATACTGATACTAAAAATTAATTTAATATCTTCAGTATCAATGGCAACATACGTTTAATGTGGATGTTTAGAGGATCTAACAGATTTTGCTGAATTGTTTAGCCAGGTAGTTCTCGGCCGCGATAGCTATTGTTTTCTGGTTAGGTCTCGTCACAGATCTCGTGCCACGCAATAGTTCAGTAAGATTTCCCTTCGTGTATAGGGAGTTGCCAATCCTTCTTGTTTATAAGTCCTTGCTATCATTAATACATTATAGATTAGAACCAACACTACACTACAGCCTACAGGAACCAAAATATCGGTCATTAAGCTATGTAATCAATATAATCCCAATACTGAGCCCATCCCTCCCCCTTGGGAACTGAAGTGGAAGTTAACCAAACAGGGAATTATTTGTTGCCTTTAGTTTTATTTAAGGTGTATACATTGGTATTTCACAAACATTCTAATTTGTACTATTTTCATAATTTTGTATATATTGATTAATTTCTTTTTGATTTTTGACAGGAATATCTGTCGATTGAATTCTCACATGCTTGTCATTTTATGACCTTTCAAAATATCATCTAGAGATCAAGGGCCCAATTGAGGTACATATGTTATTAAACTTTCACGTTATATATCACTTTCAATTAAAGATGTTTTCAATATGTGTGAAGCCAGCTTGGCTCAGTGGTAGAGCGCTCAACTACTGACCGAGAGGTCCTGGTTCAAGCCTCCTGGTAGTCATGCTGGTGTCTGTCCTTCGGATGAGACAGTAAAAACCGTTGTCCCGTTTCGCGATAAACGTGGCACGTTAAAGATCCTCACTGCTTTGGATGGGCCTATTGAAAGGTCGAAATTTATGTAACCTGCATCAGTCAGATGCTGTCACCATATATGTAAAATATTCGTGGTGTGACGTAAAACAACGTCAACAAACAAACAAACAATATATGTGTAGTTTGAGTTGTTTTTGATAATGAAGAGTAACTTTTTGAAAATACTGAAATCAGATGATTTTGAATGTCGGGTCATATTTGGACTGTAAATATCAATTGTGGTGACATTTCTTTAAATATTCTTAAATATTAATAATATATATTCCTTGTTAAATTGTTTGTGTATACTGCAAGACGCAAATGTCCTTTTCCATATTGATTTGGTTTTGAGAACATTTAACCACTTAGCTTAATGTTTGCTTTAAGATTTATTATAAATTATTCTCATTAATATAGATTAAATGGGACGTCACTCATTAGAAAACAAAAGAAGACAAAGGAGACTGAAAAGAAAAAACAAAGACTTGGAAAGGCAAATAATGAACCTTTTGCAGATTATGATGATAATGTTAGTGAAAAATCAGAGGAGTTCAGTTCTTGCCGTTCAGAAAGATCTGACAATGACGTCAATGAAAATTTAACTTTTATTGAAAAAGAAATATAAAAAGAAAGGAAAAAAGATGTACACATAGAACCAGTCAAAAGAAAGTCAGACTATGTGACAGCAAAAGATCTTTTTGAAAAAAAAAACATACTTGCATATATATCCACACCTCTAAGACCTGATAATTTCATGTATGCCAAAGTCATTTAAAAAATGTCCAACAGTATTTTTTGGAGGAGAGGTGTATGGATCATATCAATCACATCATAAACGTTTATCATATGTAATGACCTACTGGCACTCTAATAATGGACACATTTTAGGGGAAGTTGGCAAGGGTGACCTCGTCCCAGGAGTTACACAATATTTTATTGAGCATAATCTTATAGTAGAAAATGAAAGTAGAGTTCATTTATTTGCCAAGGTATTGTGGCTTATGCCCTTCCCTAACAGGTACAGATATCATTGTGGAAAGCCTGTAGAAGTATGGACAAGAAACTTGTATGATGTATTTGGAGAATCTGTATTTATTCCTGTTCAGCGCCTAAATTGTAAATACATCTGTGCAGATGGTAAACTTTACAATAAAGATGTTTCATATATATGTCCTTCCATTAAAAGTATCAATATATAATGCCAGTGCAATAGTTTTGTGCAGTTTTGTTAAATTTATGTATTACATTCTTATTTCCCATTGTATGTCTGTCTGGAAACCATGGTATTTCAATAGTGAGGTCATAGTGGAATAGTGTTTCGTCCTGTGCCAGTTAGCTTTAGCTTTCATGGAAGGATGTTTCACTATGCCAGTTTTGTCAATTTATTAGGTCTTTTTGTATTGTATTTCAGTAGTGAGGTCTTGATGGAATAGTGTTTCGTCCTGTGCCAGTTAGCTATAGCTTTCATGGAAGGATGTTTCACTATGCCAGTTTTGTCAATTTATTAGGTCTTTTTGTCTAGTATTTCAATTGTGAGGTCATAGTGGAATAGTGTTTCGTCCTGTGCCAGTTAGCGTTAGCTTTCATGGAAGGATGTTTCACTATGCCAGTTTTGTCAATTTATTGGGTGTTTTTGTATTGTATTTCAGTAGTGAGGTCATAGTGGAATAGTGTTTCGTCCTGTGCCAGTTAGCGTTAGCTTTCATGGAAGGATGTTTCACTATGCCAGTTTTGTCAATTTATTGGGTCTTTTTGTCTTGTATTTCAATAGTGAGGTCATAGTGGAATAGTGTTTCGTCCTGTGCCAGTTAGCTTTAGCTTTCATGGAAGGATGTTTCACTATGCCAGTTTTGTCAATTTATTGGGTCTTTTTGTATTGTATTTCAATAGTGAGGTCATAGTGGAATAGTGTTTCGTCCTGTGCCAGTTAGCTATAGCTTTCATGGAAAGATGTTTCACTATGCCAGTTTTGTCAATTTATTAGGTCTTTTTGTCTAGTATTTCAATTGTGAGGTCATAGTGGAATAGTGTTTCGTCCTGTGCCAGTTAGCTTTAGCTTTCATGGAAGGATGTTTCACTATGCCAGTTTTGTCAATTTAAATGGTCTTTTTGTATTGTATTTCAGTAGTGAGGTCATATTGGAATAGTGTTTCGTCCTGTGCCAGTTAGCGATAGCTTTCATAGAAGGATGTTTCACTATGCCAGTTTTGTCAATTTATTGGGTCTTTTTGTCTTGTATTTCAATAGTGAGGTCATAGTGGAATAGTGTTTCGTCCTGTGCCAGTTAGCTATAGCTTTCATGGAAGGATGTTTCACTATGCCAGTTTTGTCAATTTATTAGGTCTTTTTGTATTGTATTTCAGTAGTGAGGTCTTGGTGGAATAGTGTTTCCTCCTGTGCCAGTTAGCTATAGCTTTCATGGAAGGATGTTTCACTATGCCAGTTTTGTCAGTTTATTGGGTCTTTTTGTCTAGTATTTCAATTGTGAGGTCATAGTGGAATACTGTTTCGCCCTGTGCCAGTTAGCTATAGCTTTCATGGAAGGATGTTTCACTATGCCAGTTTTGTCAATTTATTGGGTGTTTTTGTATTGTATTTCAGTAGTGAGGTCTTAGTGGAATAGTGTTTCGTCCTGTGCCAGTTAGCTATAGCTTTCATGGAAGGATGTTTCACTATGCCAGTTTTGTCAATTTATTAGGTCTTTTTGTCTAGTATTTCAATTGTGAGGTCATAGTGGAATAGTGTTTCGTCCTGTGCCAGTTAGCGTTAGCTTTCATGGAAGGATGTTTCACTATGCCAGTTTTGTCAATTTATTGGGTCTTTTTGTATTGTATTTCAGTAGTGAGGTCGTAGTGGAATAGTGTTTCGTCCTGTGCCAGTTAGCGATAGCTTTCATGGAAGGATGTTTCACTATGCCAGTTTTGTCAATTAATTGGGTCTTTTTGTCTTGTATTTCAATAGTGAGGTCATAGTGGAATAGTGTTTCGTCCTGTGCCAGTTAGCTTTAGCTTTCATGGAAGGATGTTTCACTATGCCAGTTTTGTCAATTTATTAGGTCTTTTTGTATTGTATTTCAATAGTGAGGTCATAGTGGAATAGTGTTTCGTCCTGTGCCAGTTAGCTATAGCTTTCATGGAAGGATGTTTCACTATGCCAGTTTTGTCAATTTATTAGGTCTTTGTCTAGTATTTCAATTGTGAGGTCATAGTGGAATAGTGTTTCGTCCTGTGCCAGTTAGCTTTAGCTTTCATGGAAGGATGTTTCACTATGCCAGTTTTGTCAATTTGTTGGGTGTTTTTGTATTGTATTTCAGTAGTGAGGTCATATTGGAATAGTGTTTCGTCCTGTGCCAGTTAGCGATAGCTTTCATGGAAGGATGTTTCACTATGCCAGTTTTGTCAATTTATTGGGTCTTTTTGTCTTGTATTTCAATAGTGAGGTCATAGTGGAATAGTGTTTCGTCCTGTGCCAGTTAGCTATAGCTTTCATGGAAGGATGTTTCACTATGCCAGTTTTGTCAATTTATTAGGTCTTTTTGTATTGTATTTCAGTAGTGAGGTCTTGGTGGAATAGTGTTTCGTCCTGTGCCAGTTAGCTATAGCTTTCATGGAAGGATGTTTCACTATGCCAGTTTTGTCAATTTATTGGGTGTTTTTGTATTGTATCTCAGTAGTGAGGTCATAGTGGAATAGTGTTTCGTCCTGTGCCAGTTAGCGATAGCTTTCATGGAAGGATGTTTCACTATGCCAGTTTTGTCAATTTATTGGGTCTTTTTGTCTTGTATTTCAATAGTGAGGTCATAGTGGAATAGTGTTTCGTCCTGTGCCAGTTAGCGTTAGCGTTCATGGAAGGATGTTTCACTATGCCAGTTTTGTCAATTTATTGGGTCTTTTTGTATTGTATTTCAATAGTGAGGTCATAGTGGAATAGTGTTTCGTCCTGTGCCAGTTAGCTTTAGCTTTCATGGAAGGATGTTTCACTATGCCAGTTTTGTCAATTTATTGGGTGTTTTTGTATTGTATTTCAGTAGAGAGGTCTTGGTGGAATAGTGTTTCGTCCTGTGCCAGTTAGCTTTAGCTTTCATGGAAGGATGTTTCACTATGCCAGTTTTGTCAATTTATTGGGTGTTTTTGTATTGTATTTCAGTAGTGAGGTCTTGGTGGAATAGTGTTTCGTCCTGTGCCAGTTAGCTATAGCTTTCATGGAAGGATGTTTCACTATGCCAGTTTTGTTAATTTATTGCGTCGTTTTGTATTGTATTTCAGTAGTGAGGTCATAGTGGAATAGTGTTTCGTCCTATGCCAGTTAGCTATAGCTTTCATGGAAGGATGTTTCACTATGCCAGTTTTGTCAATTTATTAGGTCTTTTTGTATTGCATTTCTATTTTGGTCATGGTATGATTGTATTTCCGAAAATTTGTCCAGAAAGTTTTCATTTGTTTTGATTGAAAGATGTTTTATTATTCCTGTACAGTTTTAATGGATGTATATCTTCGTCTCCTAGTGAGTATACTTTAACAAATGATGTTTCATTGGGATGTATCAATTAGAGAGCTTGAGCAATGGTATTTGTATTTTAGCCGTCCTTTACAATGAATTTATAATGATTTTTGAGAATTTATTTTATTACATTGCATGTGCATCTTGTGTCACTATGATCAACCATATGTATCATTTATGGTTGTATGGAATTTGTATTGGATATGTTATGTATTATATGATTTTAAATTCACTGTAAAGTTTATGTATTGATTCTTATTTTCATGATCCAGGCTAATATAACCAAGAAGAAATTATGTTGGATTGTCTATTTCTCTGTTGCTTGATGTTATTGCCTTGCATGAATTTTCAATTGATCACTTTGTCCGTCGTTCGTCCGTCCGGTTGTCACACTTTCACAATACAGCACGGACGACACGTATGTTCCTCAGAACACTATTCTTCCCATTTTTAGCTCTACTGGTTTATTTTTTGCGGGAGGGAAAGATTAAAACAAAGAGAGGGAACCGACATTTAAGAATTGTAAAAATGGAAATAAATATCGGACATGAGAAGGCAAATTCACAACTTTGAAAATCGGTAACAAGACAACTCCGTGATAATGGTCTATGTGGTCACGCGGCACAGCAAAATGAGTCGAACATTCCTTGCTGAAAGGAACTGTCCGGGACAAAATGAGAATAAATCTAGAAATGGTGCAAATACGAATCTAAAGTTTTATTGTGGGCCGGCACTAGCCGGCCCATCATTTGATATAAGTTTGGGAAAGTCGCATGCGTTTCTGCGGTACAGTAAGACCCCCCCCCCCCAAGGATTTTACACCAATGAAAAAATTAGGATTTTATTCACTGCGGAGAGAGCATGTGTCGCCTCTCTGACCCAGTTTGATAGATACATGTAAATGTAGTACGTTACAGCAGAGAAGTATTAAATTTGTTGGAAAGTTTTCTGGGGATGGGTGTTACCTTGCAATTTTTTAATATTTGACGCGCTTTCTTCATAACCAAATTATTATTCGGTTGCCTAAGTGACTTTTGGTTGATATCCAATCGGAGCATCATCGCCATTTTTTACAAAAAAAATATATCTTTTTTTGCGTACGGAAATGGTCGAGTTGTAATATTACGACTGAATAATAGTGTGATGTAAGTCCTACTTAAACTTTAAGAATACAGAATGCTACGCTAAGAAGGACCAATTACAATTGTTTCTTCTGGCAAGACGATAAACCTTAATTAGTGTTTATAAATTGAAGCTTGAGAATAAAAAGATTACCAACCAGCACGGCCACACCACTACCAAAAGTTTACCAGTGAAGGGTTGGTTACCTCAGAAAACCTCAAGTTGCTTATAGATTGGGTTATGTTTTGTTGTTAAAAATAAATTGTGGGTTAATGGATTAATTATAGTTTCACGTCACTCCACGACTATTTCACGTACATGGTGACGGTATCTACCTGATGCATTGCATAGAAATTTATACTTCTGTAACGGACCCTCCCGAAGAAGTGGGGAATCTTTTACGTGTCACGCCTACCGTGATACGGGACCTCTGTTTCTACTGTCCAATTTGAAAGACGGATCACCGATGTGCCCACGGCGGAAGTCGAACCCGCGACCTTTCGGTCACCTCGTCCACTGAGCCCACCGACTTAAAACATATAGTAGATGATATGGCTAGTAATTTTAAAAGTACATTTCCATACTAAATGCAGGCTAATTCGTACGTCTGATAAATTCGCTATTGCCATGCCTTATGTACTGAATTGGCTAAATGAGTCCAAATATAAACTATTAGCTGAAAAGGAAGTGATACTGGAGATTTATATGTCTGTGGTCGATCATCATGCATGGTCTTTATATGTCTGCTAATTAACAGTCACATGTCTGTACAATACATATTTTAAAACGTTATTCTGTTTTTAAAATTTTTTTGCAGTTTTATCAAACATCCCATTCCGGCCCACACTTTGGTTCTTGCACCAAATTGTCTCTTATAAATATATATATGTGTGTGTACTAGTATATGGCTGTGTTTCCCCAGTCGGTAATGGAAAAAAAAAAATCTATTTATCGTACAGACATCATTTTCCTGTAAATGATAGGTGATAGAGATGTACAGATATCAGAAATATATAAGGTTGTCTTGAACCTGGTCAGGTATTTTACTCTGTCACCATTAAAGTGAAAGGACAATGTCCGGATGGCTTATGTGAAAGGATAGTGTCCGATTTCACTTAAAAGAAACATTTACACTTGATACAAATACATTTTTTGCTTAGATTGACTTCCTGGTGTATTACACCGTCAATTATATGTAAATACCACATTTGATTACTAACTTAACTAATATTGCAATACCAAACACAGTAAATTATATTTACGAGTCCTAACACGATTACTGATGCAGTCATTCTAACATGATTATTTTAAATCTCCAAATAAAATAAAACGAAAACTCCAATTATATTCCATACTCTAAGTTTACTTGGAGTTTAATGTCAATAAACCTCTATTATACATGAGGTATAATGCAACATTAAACTTTCTTTTACTTCACATATAAGTTTAATGAATTATAATTACCATTAAACGTCTTTTTTCATGCAGTGTATGTGGCAGAATTCACCATAGAGCTATACAGTACATGAATATAAATAATATACTAGAACATATATCACATTACAAAAATATTTGATTGTAGTGCAATTACGATACAGACTTAGGACGGTCATTTAATTTGACAAAAGTCAAACAAATGGTGTGGTTAACCGGTTTACGGGCCCACCTTCCCACTATATTTCCCTATCTAGTCAAGAATTCATCAAAAAGAAATGGGAATGTTCCTCCATCTATAAAGACTTCATCAGATAGATAGGGGAATATTCCCCCATCTAGAAAGACTCTATCAGATAGATAGGGGAATGTTCCTCCATCTCTATGGACTCCATCAGATAGATAGGGGAATATTCCCCCATCTATATAGACTCCATCAGATAGATAGGGGAATATTCCCCCATCTATATAGACTCTATCAGATAGATAGGGGAATGTTCCTCCATCTCTATGAACTCCATCAGATAGTTTGGGGAATATTCCTCTATCTATATAGACTTCATCAGATAGATAGGGGAATATTCCCCCATCTATATAGTCTCCATCAGATAGATAGGGGAATGTTCCTCCATCTCTATGGACTCCATCAGATAGATAGGGGAATATTCCCCCATCTATATAGACTCCATCAGATAGATAGGGAAATGTTCCTCCATCTCTATGGATTCCATCAGATAGATAGGGGAATATTCCCCCATCTATATAGACTCCATCAGATAGATAGGAGAATATTCCCCCATGTATATAGTCTCCATCAGATAGATAGGGGAATATTCCTCCATCTATGCAGACTCCATCAGATAGATAGGGGAATATTCCCCCATCCATATAGACTCCATCAGATAGATAGGGGAATGTTCCGTCATCTATACAGACGCCATCAGATAGATAGGGGAATGTTCCTCCATCTCTATAGACTCCATCAGATAGATAGGGGAATGTTCCTTCATCTATACAGACGCCATCAGATAGATAGGGGAATATTCCCCCATCTATATAGACTCCATCAGATAGATAGGGGAATATTCCCCCATCTATATAGACTCTATCAGATAGATAGGGGAATGTTCCTCCATCTCTATGAACTCCATCAGATAGATAGGGAAATATTCCTCTATCTATATAGACTTCATCAGATAGATAGGGGAATATTCCCCCATCTATATAGTCTCCATCAGATAGATAGGGGAATGTTCCTCCATCTCTATGGACTCCATCAGATAGATAGGGGAATATTCCCCCATCTATATAGACTCCATCAGATAGATAGGGAAATGTTCCTCTATCTCTATGGACTCCATCAGATAGATAGGGGAATATTCCTCCATCTATATAGACTCCATCAGATAGATAGGAGAATACTCCCCCATCTATATAGTCTCCATCAGATAGATAGGGGAATATTCCTCCATCTATGCAGACTCCATCAGATAGATAGGGGAATATTCCCCCATCCATATAGACTCCATCAGATAGATAGGGGAATGTTCCTCCATCTATGCAGACTCCATCAGACAGATAGGGGAATATTCCCCCATCCATATAGACTCCATCAGATAGATAGGGGAATGTTCCGTCATCTATACAGACGCCATCAGATAGATAGGGGAATGTTCCTCCATCTCTATAGACTCCATCAGATAGATAGGGGAATGTTCCTTCATCTATACAGACGCCATCAGATAGATAGGGGAATATTCCCCCATCTATATAGACTCCATCAGATAGATAGGGGAATATTCCCCCATCTATATAGACTCTATCAGATAGATAGGGGAATATTCCTCCATCTCTATAGACTCCATCAGATAGATAGGGGAATGTTCCTCCATCTCTATGAACTCGATCAGATAGATAGGGGAATATTCCTCTATATATATAGACTTCATCAGATAGATAGGGGAATATTCCCCCATCTATATAGTCTCCATCAGATAGATAGGGGAATGTTCCTCCATCTCTATGGACTCCATCAGATAGATAGGGGAATATTCCCCCATCTATATAGACTCCATCAGATAGATAGGGAAATGTTCCTCCATCTCTATGGACTCCATCAGATAGATAGGGGAATATTCCCCCATCCATATAGACTCCATCAGATAGATAGGAGAATACTCCCCCATCTATATAGTCTCCATCAGATAGATAGGGGAATATTCCTCCATCTATGCAGACTCCATCAGATAGATAGGGGAATATTCCCCCATCCATATAGACTCCATCAGATAGATAGGGGAATGTTCCGTCATCTATACAGACGCCATCAGATAGATAGGGGAATGTTCCTCCATCTCTATAGACTCCATCAGATAGATAGGGGAATGTTCCTTCATCTATACAGACGCCATCAGATAGATAGGGGAATATTCCCCCATCTATATAGACTCCATCAGATAGATAGGGGAATGTTCCTCCATCTCTATAGACTCCATCAGAAAGATAGGGGAATGTTCCTTCATCTCTATAAACTCCATCAGATAGATAGGGGAATGTTCCTCCATCTATAAAGACTCCATCAGATAGATAGGTAAATATTCCCCGATCTATATAGACTCCATTAGATAGAAAGGGGAATGTTGCCCCATCTATATAGACTCCATCAGATAGATAGGGGAATGTTCCTCCATCTCTATACACTCCATCAGAGAGATAGGGAAATATTCCTCTATCTATATAGACTCCATCAGATAGAAAGGGGAATGTTCCTCCATCTCTATGGACTCCATCAGATAGATAGGGGAATATTCCTCCATCTATATAGACTCCATCAGATAGATAGGGGAAGGTTCCTCCATCTCTATAGACTCCATCAGATAGATAGGGGAATATCCCTCCAACTATATACACTTCATCAGTTAAAAAGGGGAATATTCCACTATCTATATAGACTCCATGAGATAGATAGGGGAACGTTCCCCCATCCATACAGACTCCATCAGAGAGATCGGGGAATATTACCCCATCTAGTCAGAACTCATCTATTAGATGGGGAATATTTCCTCATTTATACAGACTTGAGTCATGATTAGGAATAAGCCTCCATCTAATCTGACTTCTAATAAATATGAAGCCGGCGTGGCCTAGTGGATTTAGTGCTTGGCTAATGATCTAAAGGTCCCGAGTTCGAGTTCAGTCCTGGGCACACCGGTGTTCCGTCTTTTGGATGAGACAGTACAATCCGAGGTCCCATTTCACAGTAGGCGTGGTACATAAAAGATCCCTCACCTCTTCGAGTGGGTTCGTTGCAAAGGTAGAATTTCTATGCAATGCATCAAGCAGATGCCGTCACCATATACGTGAAATAAACGTGGAATGACGTAAAACAATAATCAACCAATGTAATAAATACGGGGATAGATTCCCATCCACTCAGACTTTATCAAATGGATAGGGGAATAGTCTACCATCTATATATCCATCCTCAACTGTTTATTTATTTGTTGTTATTATCATCATAAGTGTGTTTATGAGGGTGAATGTGTGTGAAGGGGTTTGTCTGTGTGAGAGGGTGTACAGATGGGTGTGTGTGTGTAGGTGTGTATGTGTGAGAGACATTTACTGGAGTGTTCTTTCATTAAATCAGACATAATATTTGTTTAAGTTACATGATACAGAGTGCACAAAGAATAGATGAGACTTAATCGTCATAAAGGCTTTTATAAATCACAGTACTGTCAACATATATACAATCATGAGTATACACTGCAGTACTAATATGTATATAATTTTTGGCTTCAACAGACGTATCTATAATGAATTTTAAAAACATGCGTTATCAAACTTTTACATTGCACAAATGAATATGACAAGAAAGTTGATTTCTCCTACCTCAACAAACTAGATAAAACATTTAAATCTTCCTGGAAATGTAACTGCATCTTAACTACCCTTTTAGGAGATGATATGCCGTTAAGTGTAGACGTGACCCTAGACCGGCTAAACATTATTAATAAAAGGGTAGAAAGAGCTGACATCTCACATGGAATGTATTACATATAGGAATTATTTTGACGATATTTTAGTATGTGATATTTGTTAAGTCAATAAATAACATCATGAAAACAGGTGTAAGGTAAAAAATATCAGATGAAGATACAGTTTATATTGCTTAAACAAAGTTTAATTGCAGTGCTTTCGGCTCAATCCCCCCCCCCCCCCCCCCGCACGCCTCAAATATACCAAAATAATATTATATTGGTATAACTGAGAAGAGACTAACAAGCCGTAAGCTCTGTGTTTCTGGTTCAATTTACACGAAACAAATTCATTGCCTTACTTGGCCCTACATTTTATGCAAAATAGTAAATGTTTAGTACCTTCAAAATTAATATTCACTATGGACATCTCTTCTTCACTATCAGCAACAACAACTGTAATTTTATCTTCTATCTGTTTATATTGACCTTCATCCATAATGTCCATAGATGTAACAGCGTCATGGTGATATTCATTTCTATGATACAGATAAATTGCTGCACACGAAGTCTCATTTGAATCACAAGGACTGAATTTCAAACAGTCAAGTTTAGATCCATAGGCACTATATACCAAGATATTCACATCCAAAAAGTGCGCACATCAGAGTAATTCATTATCTGATCCCCACGTTCCTGGGTTTCACGCGGGCATCGCAGATATCTAAATTTCTTTGTGGATGACCTTTGTCATATAATGGATAATTGCTTTGAGTGATAAATGATGTGATTAGACATCTAAGATAAGAATGTACGTTGTTTCTTATCGCCACAAATAGAACAAGCAAATACTTCGAAATCAGCAATTTCCGTCTTCTTCTTAAAGGCGGTCCAAGCAAAACATGTTTTAATATTGAATCTTGTAAACACGAAATGAAAAACGGGAAATCCAATTTTCTCGCATATTTTTTTTTTGTGCTATTCTATCTGGTGTAAATCTACTTGGTATATTCATATTGTTGACGAATTGAAAAGTGCTGTGTTTCATATTCCAGTTGAAAATATGGCGATAAGCTCAGGTTGTGCTCCCAAAGGTAACACTGACTGATACAAAGAAATCTCGGACTGCAAATACTTATGACTCGTTACTTCGCGTACAGTACTTGTTTTTATGCATGCATGTATGTAAATAATACAATATATTGCAGTTTTTGCATTCATGATCACCCGCTAACTGAACAGGTCTATACCTAATTACATCTTCCCATTCCGGTGTAACATTAAAAAGTGATCCCCGTTGAGAACTAAAAAAAAAAAAAATTGAGAACTGACCCACGAATTAGTTTTCAACGGTTTAAGAGTCGAAGTTTTACCTTAAAAATAGACCTAATCCGTTATTAATTGACCGCACGGACGCGTGAAAATGTGACCCTGGCATGAAAATGTCACCCTCGCTGAAAATCGATCCGCAGTGTTGGATCATATTTTAACGTTAAAAATTACCCTTGAAATGCAATTCATGCCGTGTAGTTCTTGTTTGCGCAATGGTCAGTTACGTATCGTCTAAATTTTACGTTGGGCAATGGCAAATTTCGATCTAATTAGACGTGTTCGGGGGCGGATCCAAGATTTAATATAAGGGGGTGAGCAAAATTTTTCACAAAGCATTCAGTCCCTGATGCAAGACCAAGGCTTAAAACGCTTGGGGGCTTGCTTGTTTCCTTGAAATTGTGAGTAAACTTCGCATGAATTGAATAGAATTTTCCCCACTTGTATAATATATACCTCTTTAAATTAAAAACGCGTAGCTTTTAAATGAAAACACTGGCATTCATGACATGTAAGGAATAAGTTCAGATGAATTTACCGCTCTTCATGCAAATACAGAAATATATACACACAAGTTCGTAGGATATAGGTCTACTATGATTGATATTTACATGTATTTGAATGTACAATGTATATGCTGTTTTCGTAAAATTTTACAGCAGTTGCCATTGTTTTTTTTATGGAATTTTTAATATCAAAATTCTAAATTCGCTGAAATTTCGAGGACTTTCACCTCGCACTCTGACCCCCTTACCAGGGATTCACCTTGGATCCATTTGAGGCTTGATGCTGCCCCCCCCCCCCCCGAGGGTCCCTACCTTTTTTGTCTTTTTGATTTTGTTGTTGTTTGATTTCTGAATACACAAAATTTTAAGTTTTAAGCTACGCCACCATCTACTTTTAGAATATATACGTCCTCCTTTCCTCCATTTCGGAGATAAATGTGTATTTAGTTTAAGTTAGTCATAACATTTCTTATTTAGCAACTATTTAATTTTTATGAGGAAAGGGGGTGGGAAGGGCAGGAAGACTTTGAAAACAAAACACAAAAAAACAAAGTCCAGTTCGCAATTTCGAAAAAGTAAATCCCCCCCCTTTTTTCGGAAATCCTGGATCCACCCCTGGGGTGTCTCATTTCTCCTCTCAAAATTTTGTACAAAATCGTTATAGAAGAACAAATGATCGTTAGCCACCGTCCATTTGATAATCGGGGTGGGGTGGGGGGGGGGGGGGGGGCTGTGTTTTCCAACCGGACCAGATTATATTTTACCTCAACCTTGGGGCAAGGGAATTTCGTTTTTGGAAGAGCCAGAGCAAGGTAATATTTTTTCACCAATAAAAAATTGTTGTATAGTTATACAAATTTGATCGTAAACATTGTAATTTTTGACAAAAATCTGCTCAAACCTATCTCAGCTATGTAAATACGATTTAAGTCTGTCATAATGATGCTATATACTGAAATGAGGATGAGACTGGAAGCAGGAGGACGAGGAAGGAGAGAAGGGGGTAGGGGTGTGAAGGAAAGAGGCTACCCAGGAAAAATAAACTGACAGAGTTATGACACAAATTCTGAAAATGTGAGAAATGTCTGTTCCGTCTTAGTCGCAAAATCAATCATGAATTATAAAAAGGAAAAACATCTACGAAAATGTAAAAATTTGGCATCTTCAAACTGCCATAACTTTTAGTAAAATTGATATATCACCAAAAAGAAAACTGTCTCGAATTTATCTCACTGAGCTCTATCCAAATACTTTAAGCACACAGTCTTTACGGAAACTCACTAGCCCGACGCCCAGGCTACCAAAAATTCCCTTGGGCTTAGTAAAATTTGCTTTTGAAAAAGCCCGACTGGCTAGTAAAAATATCGATGTCTCAGTAAAAGAAATTTTTGAGAACAAAAGATAACGCATTGCTAGTAGGACTGAAACGATTCATTGCAATTTTAATTCGGCTCGATATTTTCTTTTGACTTGGTGTTTGATGCAACTGTCTGAATTTTAGTTCGATTCAGCTGTTAGACTTTCGTTTTATAATCTCTAGTGTTAAATACTCTTCTATATCTCCATGCAGTACAATTTTAGACAAGCGAATGTTTTTGATTTCTTAAACACTTCGTCAATGATGGCATATTATATCTTATTTGGAACATTTTGATTTGGTTTAAAACTCAGATTTATTGAAAAATTTTACATGATTTTTGCAGTTTAATTTATCAGAGGAAATTCTGAATACAAAAAGAAAACGACCTCTCAAAAACGCAAATAGAACTTTAAAAATTGAAATCAAAACATATTATTGTAAACTTTCTCTACAGTATAGTCAGATAAATTATCTTTAATGTATCTATCTAATGACCAAGCAAGTGATTTACCAGAAATCTTGCACTCAGATAGGTAATGAAATTAAGAAGATTAAATGTGTTGTGGTTTACAAATTTCTATTTCTATTCGTGAATGCATTCATGAATGCATATAATATATGTATCTTTGTCTTATACAAAACGATGGATGTGCGCAGATTTAAAGAAGTTACTATACATATCCCAATGACGTTTTAATGAAATTTCAGAATGAGTATGGATAAAGTTTGATCTGGCGGTCCCTTAATTAAAGTTTTTCTTTAAATTTAAGAAGTATTGGTCACATTAATTTTATAATGCCCACATCCTGAGGGTAGTGTATCGTTTTAGTCTTGCAAATTGCAGATACTTCCTCATGAATGACGTGCTTTTCAATACGCAAAATCTAGTGCAATGACAAGTGTAATAATGATTATGACTAATAATTCGTGTACAACAATGAATTATAAAATTAAGATTTATCAAGATTAAAGACTTTTTGTCTGGGCTAGCAGAATTTTCCTCTGGCTAGTAAAAATTTGGGCTGGACTAGCCCTACCGGCTAGTGATGTAAACTATTTTTCGGAAAGACTGAGCACATTAAGATATGAATACGCTTCAAAATTTACCTGGGGTTGCTACTACTCCCTGTCCACCCCTCATGAACCGTAAACTGTGTTCTGCCTTAATTAATTGATATGTAAGAGTACTTATTAACAATAAGAAGGAATGAGGTTCAGGACCATTTCTTCATTGAACTAGAATTTTAATGTGTCTGTGCGACACAGGTGCCCCCGCTGGCAGCTAAGGTAGTGAAATATAATTGCCACAGAACTAATATTCAAAATTCAATGAAGGTTCAGCCGCATGCAATGCACATTTTCTAATTTCAAAGTCCCATAACTCCTGAAAAAAATTTCTCAGCAGAGTTGCTTCCCTTCATGCACATCTAAATATGCTGCCCTACTTACATGTGAAGTTTGGTGAAATTCTGATGAATGGTTTGGAAGGAGTTGTGATGACAAGGTTTCGGAATGACAAAATGACGGAATGACAGGGTGCAACACTATATGCCCCCTGCCATATAAAAAGGGTTCAACAAGGCCCACCATATAGTCCCCACCCACCTGTTAATCAGCGTTCAAGTCAAAATTTTTATATAAGAGTGTAGAAGGGGTTGATACACGAATTATTGTCTTTTTGATGATCTTGGGGTCATACTATTGTAAATCACGAAGGCCTTTCACTATTTTGGAACCCGACTAGATAAACTTGTTGGAACCCTCTTATGTACACAAGATCAACGCAGAAATTGGGATGGGAAATTCCATTGGATATAAAGTAATATTTCCGAATTTTGATAAAAGTTCTGAATAGGACGTAAAACAATTTCCGAAGGCTTTTCTAAGTTTATGATACTTGTAACCCAGAGTTAGAAGTTCAAACATTATTTGTAATTTTTTTTTTTGTATGAAACTCCAAAACGTTAGTGCAGGCGCTGGCAAATCGAAAAAACGGAATTTTATAGATACCACATGCTGGGAGTCTAGTCTAGGAATATCTGTAACTTTCCAATTAAGAGAAATTTACCACAGGAAATCTAAAATCGTCATGTTTATCATAAATTTTTGTATGAATTTTATTGTTAATTGTCTTAATGTATAGGTCAAAGAAAAGTGTTTCTGTATCACAAATACTGGCTTTGTTTTACTGGAGTTTAGGTGGGTATACGTTAGCTATATATCTTTCAAACTCTGGGTTATCAATAACTAAGATGTCGTCAAGATGCATGTACATGTAACTAGATGTATCATCCAACATCTCAATAAGGTTGAATCGTATAAACCCCACCCCACATAACAATATAGAAACAAATCTGCTATAAGAGGTGCACAGTTAGTACCCATAGAAATCCGAATTATCTGATGATTTTGCCATCAAATTCAAGTTAAAAATATGGTGGGTTTGCCCATGACTGAACTGATGAAGAACAAAAGATCATAATAACACAAACTGTTGTGTTATGTATAATTCTGTCGAGCAAAGCTATCCAGGAAAAATTGAGTTTTATCACTTAATTTTTTCCAATGTATGATTTTAGATTACGGTAATTTATTGGAGACAGATTATTTTTTCATTGTGTGACTGAGCAAGATCATATTTTTTTAGTCAAAATCAGGGCAGAATTTTTTTCCCAAACATCCCAGGCTTCCCTCCCCCCAAAATATCAAATGGACGATGCCGTATATTATACATAACCGTACTTTGACATGTCATAGCAAATATCAACTAAAGAATTAGTATTGTATAAACTAGATTTGCCACAAAATTTGGGAGTAAGTACCTTCTATTCAATTCTTCTGCAGCAAGTTTTGTTTTGCTTTATGTTCTTTGTCGCATTTCAGCTTCAAAAAACTTACTTATCTTTCCTCGTTTCATGATCGGATATTAAAACATAGGTATAAACTTCAGAACTGCTTCGGTGTTGTCAGTTATTACGGAAATGAATTCCGCGGGAACAGCGTTCTAGTAAAGTCTCAACGCATAGTTGAATTGGAAAATAGAGTTAATTAATTCCAACGGATATATAACCTATACGAATATAAGAGGGGAGCGCCGGGTTTGTCCTTAAATCTACCACTGAAAATATGATCAAACAGTGTACTAAGCGAATTTTAAATCAACAACTGGTGTTGTCTATGAGAAATGATATTTTATAGGGAGGGGTGTTCATATTTCAACATTAATTAATGCCTCAATATGAAAAAGGAGTAAGGAGTACTTAGTAGTCATTTGAATATTTCAATTTCATCCTTATAAATTGTAGTATTTTATAGGACAATACTACCATTTAAGAAATGCAATTCGAGTATAAAATCATATCTTGACCCCATGTATATATCTACTTTTCCCTGTTGGAATTCTGTAATATTTTATAGGTAATATAATGTTTTGTAAAAAACAATATCATAACAACACTACATACTTGTCTTTGAAACGTTCTGTTCTAAGAATATACATACTCAAATAAGATAAATTTCAATTGAAATTTATGATGAAATTCAAGACTTAATGTGTGAGCAAAATTCTATAACGCCCTTTTCATCATGTACATGTGCCCCATGATGATGGATAAATCCAAACCACAAGTCCAAAAATCATGAAACCATAGGACATACAAAATCAGTGAAAATGAAAAACAAATGGAAAATAACAAAATATGTCTACTTGAAGAGCATATGTGAACCCCTGTGATGGAGTGAGATATCTTGTAAGATGGTATCTTGTAAGATGGGAAATCTAAAAAAGAATATCCTTTACAGAGGAAATCTATTTTAGGAAGAAGTGTAAATGAGGGAACTAAATATCATAACATACATGCATACGTACGTTATAATTTAGTGCACCGGATGCGCATATCTACAACTAATGTCTCTTCAGTGATGTTAAAGACCAAAACTTTGGAAATCCAAACTACATAAAACATTGAAGAGCTGATCTACAACCACTATGTATAAACGTCTGACAATATGCACCCATTGCGAAGCCCGATTTCCCCCGTTAGGGAAGGAGGAGGCAAAGGTTATATGGAAGGGGAAATGAGAAGGAATGGTGAGAGACATTCCTTATGTCCAAACTCAGTTATCAAGGTTATAATAAATATAAAATTAAAATTAAAAATCGTTGAAAAATTATCCCATGGGGAGTCAAAATCTAACGGCGTGTGTCAATTTTCAATGACTTTTGAACCAAATTTAGCATTGAAAATTGACTTACTGGTCAGTTTTTAACATTGATAACGGGGTCAATTTTTATTATTACACCCGCCTACTTGTATTAGCACGTATTTCCAGTTACTTTGCAATTATTCAATAAACGCATATTAGGTATTAATTTTAAATGATTATTTGCAAGTATTAAATAATTTTTTTCACTTGATTTAAACACAGCTGACTAGGTAAGATTGAAAAGATTTATAAATAAAGCATTTAACAAAAATGATGTATATATAAATATGTGTGTGGGTGGGTGTGTGTGTGCAGCGAGTTTGACAAGTCTTTCACGACAGGGTACACTCTGAAGTATTTGTTGCCCCCCCCCCCCCCTTTGGATCCACATCTTGACAAATCTGGTTGAACAGCAACATATGTAGGGTAACTTGAGTTCTTCATACCTGCTACGATTCATCAACATCTTAAAGATTCTCAGAGTAAAAATTTTGTACTCATCTACAATGTGTTTTGTCACGTTGACATCGATAGAAAGAATTTTGGTAAGTTTGCTCCAAGTTAATTATCTTATTAAATAAAGAGAGTGCTGTAGACAAATGTTTCCCAAGTAGGTACATTGATAAACATATAGTTTCTGTAATATTGCTATATACAATATATAAGATAGTTTAGTTTCTATATCTATCAACATTTGTGTTACACTAATGTTTAAAACATTTAGTATTAGATTGTTATAATAATGTTTAACATACTAAATGTATTAAACATTGGGGTAACATATGTAGATAGACTCATAGTACGTAAGCTGCTCTGAGGTACACGCTAGCTGGTAGACTGACCAACACGTAGGTATGCATTACAAATAAATTGGTACAGAATCACGTGACTAATATATTTGGATATTGCATCTAACATTTCTTTGTTTATTGAAAAGTTATGATTACTTAAAATGAAATAAGATATCATGAAAATATTCGGAAATATATAGATTAGTGTCGACGACATATAAAGTTCGCAGTTAATGTGAAAAGTTCACTGTCTCGATCTCGATACTCACAGATAAAGTGAAGCAATTTAGCCAATTATCTTAGAATATAACGTGCGTTTACAAAGTGTAACGAGTCTCTCGATTGATCTCTAAATTAAATGTCACAGAAAGTGCATGCACGTTTCAGCTAATCTAAACGGAAGATAAGACAGTAGTATAAAACTACAAGTGTTAAAGTTCACGATGTCCGAATCTCTGTAAAGCAATTAATACTGACACAAAATTAACATGACAGTTGACTGCATGAAAATTTAGATCAAATACGATATATCAGAGACCTAGACTGCTTTCAACTAGCCTATGTCTCTGGATATATGTACAAAATGAATCGGTATCATTAATGAATAAATTAATATGTGATCGTATTAAAAATACTTTGTCATTTCAAACAGAAATTTTGACAATGATTTTATATTACATGATATAGAATATGCTATCAAGAACTTCATTTCACTAATCTCGATATCTCGCTGGTTTCTGTGTCTTCTTCGGACGTACCTTTATTTCGTAGCGGACTTTTGATTGGTAATTTAGACATTAGATGTAGCTTCTTTTAATTTTTTTTTCTGAAGAAAAGACGTTCTACTGCGTGAAGTTTCAATTGTGATGTTGTTCGGTAATTTCTCAAAAAATGGTGAAGTTCTTGTGCGTAATTTTTATTTTGTCTTTCAATGTTTGCGGCTTTAATTATCTTCGTTAAGGTTTTATTAATTTCTCGACATATCCATTTGCTTGAGGATGTAGGGGAGTTACTTTTCGAGGTTCATTGTCTGTTGTGCACGCTGATGGTATTTTTGTGTCCCAGTGGTTTGAGGTCACGACCTCTATAACGAGCGGTTTGACTGGATCATGCCCAGATGCAGTTACATAGATCTTGGTATGGCATTTTCAGTAATGTACCCTATGTAATATTTGTCTGGATCACATTAATTGATTGGTTGATTTTTGTTTTACGTCACACCACGAATATTTCACGTATGTGGTGACGGCATCTGCCTGATGCGGGGCATACAAATTTTGACCTTTGCAACGGACCCACCCGAAGCAGTGAGGGATGTTTAACGTGCCATGCATACTACGACACGGGGCCTTGGTTTTTACTGTCTCATCCGAAAGACAAGACACCGGCATCACCAGAGCGGGGCCCGAACCCCGGCCTCCCGATCAGGAGTCCAGCACGATACCACTAGGCCACGGTCACATTCCTTGGTGTATATAGAGAAGTTCATTTGCTTTTCCAGACTGGATTCGCCAGTCCACCATACTCCTAGATGAACTAAACTGGGATGCAATATTCACTACGGAGAAAATTACGTAGTATAGATAACCTCAAACTAACCCCCCCCCCCCCTTTTGTGCGCCAATGCGCTGTTTACCCTTTCTAGGAGAGACTGGATCCCCCACCCCACCCCACCCCGTGTTGAACTAAACTAGGATGTAATATTCCCGATAGAGAAAATGACGTAGTAAAAATAACCTCAACCTCCCCTCCCCCTTTTTTTCTTTCTTTTATTATTATTATTATTTTATTATTATTATTGTGCCAGTGCGCTTTTTACTCTTTTAGGGTAAATCAGCTTAGGTTCGAATATTAGAAATATTATTTTTTATGGATTAAAAATGAATTTGAAACTTATCATGGGTCTCACTATTAAAGGGAGGTCTATACGGGGAACTATCTATGCTAAAACAACGCCATGAGTACTAGATATCCTAAATATTTTAAATATGTTAGCAAAAAATTGAAATAGTATCTCTTTGCACACAGGCATGGATAATGTATAAACGGGAGATTCAAATATTATTTGACACTGTCAGTCTCAGAGGTCCATAATGATAATAACAGGGAAGTCCTTGATAATAATAATAATAATAATAATAATTATAATAATAATAATAATAATAATAATAATAATATTATTATTATTATTATTATTATTATTATTATTATTATTATTATAATTAAATTAAATAAATAAAAGAACCCACAACAGAAACAGTACTTAAAGTTATTTCTTTGAATGAAATATAACAGCATCTGAATTCCAGCATTATTCAGTATCTTGTATCTCCTGACATAGTCTGTCCTGGACACCCATTCCATAGACATTAACCGGATAGGCGCCGGGCGTTATAAATAGATTTTAGTATGAAATCGTTATCACTGCTGGCGGTCGATCTTCCCGATGTCGTTGACGAGATTAGTTAACTAGATTGTCCTGTTTATTTAAAAGAAAAGCATGCACAATAGAAAGTAGACCATTTAAAGAAATAAGTCGTTTGTTTTGCAGTAAAGAAGAGGATCATTAAAACGGTAAGGAACTTGAACAAGTATTCATACTCATAATCAGTATTTCAAAGTAGTGAAGAAACACGATAATTTAAAAGCAACGGTAATAAATACACTTGCATCCGGACGCACAGTACATTCTATAATTCATTTGAAAGAAAATATATATCACTGTATTGTTGGTTTGCTTGTTGTCCACCGCTTTTCGCGAAAACGTGGGGACATTAAATCTCCGTCGTCTGTCTGGTGTCTGTCCGTTTGTCACAAAAACTTTAACATTGGTAATAACTTTTAACCGTGTTCCTAGTTGCAATACCTTTCCGTTGGTACCAAAATTTTTATCATGTGACCTTTGACTGTGACCTTTGATCTTCTTCAATGTAACTGTTTAAGCATAAGACACGGGGCCTTGATATTTTGGTTTGTGTGTCCCCAATGGCACTATAGATACATGTAGACATGTACACCCATGACAATATCACTGCACCCTTACTGATAGAACCCCGAATGGGGGGCGGGGGACCACAATTCTCTAAATTTGCTTGTATCCTCTTGTTTCGTGGTTTTTTTTTTTTTTTTTGGTTTTTTTTTTTTTTGGTTTTTTTATTTTGTTTTTTTTTTATTATTATTATTTTTGGGTTTTTTTTTTTTTTGTATTTTTGGGGGATGGGTGGGGTTCGTTTGTGTGATTTGGGGGGGGGGGGTGTTTTGGAGTTTTTTTTTCAGAAGGGGGGGGGGCGTGTACTTTTTATTTTTTTACTATTTTTTATCTTTTTTTTATTTTATTTTTTCCTTTTTTTGGATTTGAAATTAAAAATCAGCATGTCTCATTAAAATTTAGATAGAAGATTTTCTTTATTATAATTTTTAATTCAAAAATATCTAGCTTGCATCCAAAACAATATTACAGTTATTGACATTGTCCCAGTTGTGCTGATTACCGTGTGGGAGGGGTTATAAAGTGGGAATTTCATAAATGTCTTAAAACCTTGTATCATGATTATCAATTTATCACCTTACTGTAAATAAGAACAGGAAACTGCTAAAGCAAAATTACAAAACAATAATTCAAATGACCAAGCTGTGACCCAGTGGGATCAAATATTGAAAATAAAGCATATTTATGAAACACTGATGCCCCCATGTCTAGAAGGAAAATATGTCAGAGGATTTCGGTTATAGTCAAAGTCACAAAGTAAATTTCTATCTTTACCTCATTTGGACAAATGTCCAGAAGAGCTAATGTCTTACTTTTCACATGAATGAGGTCATCAGCATTCGATGGAATAGACAGCTCTTTTTCATATAAGCGTAACTTCTCTACTACATAAGTACAGTCGAGATAAGAATTTTGATTTGTAGATCTATCAACGAGTACAAAAACTTTTAGTGTAACTTCTAGTTAGACCTTGACCTTTGAGAAAATTTAGAAAATGTTGTAATGCAGCCTATATTCTCAATATTACCTATCTAATGTGGTTTATACGTCAAATGAATGAGGAATATTCCCCTGTATTTCTGATGGAGTCTATATAGATGGAGGAACATTCTCCCATCTATCTGATGGAGTCTATATAGATGGAGGAGCATTCCCCTCTCTATCTGATGGATTCTATATGGATGGGGAATATTCCCCTATCTATTTGATAAATTCTTTACTAGATAGGGGAATATTCCCCTATCTTCTCTGACAGAGTCTATATAGATAGGGGAATATTCCCCTATCAATCTGATAGAGTCTGTATAGATGGGGGAATATTCCCCTATCTATCTGATGGAGTCTGAATAGATGGAGGAACATTCCTCTATCTTCTCTGATAGAGTCTGTATAGACGGGGGAATATTCCTCTATCTATCTGATGGAGTCTATATAGAAAGAGGAACATTCCCCTATCTATGTGATGGGGTCTATATGGATGGGGGAATATTCCCCTATCTATCTGATAGAGTCTGCATAGATGGAGGAACATTCCCCTATCTATTTGTTTAATTCTTGACTAGATAGGGGAATATTCCCCTATCTGTCTGAAGAAATGTACATACTAGATGGGGGAATATTCCCCTATCTATCTGATGGAGTCTGTGTTGATGGAGGAACATTCCCCTATATATCTGATAAATTCTTGACTAGATAGGGGAATATTCCCCTATCTATCCGATGAAATCTATATACTACATGTAGATGGAGGAATATTCCCCTATCTATCTGATGAAATCTATATACTACATGTAGATGGAGGAATATTCCCCTATATATTGGATTAAATCTTGACTAGATGGGGGAATATTCCCCTATCTATATTCCCTCATCCCTTTCAGGAGGTCTGAATGGATGGTGGATTATTCTCCTATCTGTTGGTGAACAGTTGATACTTTTCATTCATCTGTATATATTGATCCCCAGAAAAAGGACAAAAAAATTTTGCTTTTTTATTCTGTAACGCCTTAACTACAAATTACATAATATATCAGGTATCATATTTCGTGGACACTTTAGCAATGTTCAACAGAATAATTCTGTTATGTTATTAAAGTCATATGTCTTACTTTTTTTAAAGTAAATAATTAATTAAATTCGTGTTATGGTGGCTAATGCTAGACCATAATGCATTAGCTTCCGGTGTATTGCTGATTGAAAAGTTAATTCCATGTTTAAATATAATTCTTTACCTGATAACTATTTGCAGGAAATGGGGATTTTATGAAACAACAGCAATAATAATAATAATAATAATAATAATAATAATAATAATAAAAATAATAATAATAGTAATAATAATAAGAAGAAGAATAAGGATGATGATGATGTCGAGAAAACACAACAGCAACAATAATGATTATAATAATTTACATAATTTCTTACCAACGGCAGATGTGAGGATAACTATAAGTAGGAATTCTTTAGTTTCTGTAAAATAATGATATTTTAAATAATTTCAAAGTACACAATGCTATTCTAGTATATGATTTTGTTATTGTTTTTGTTGTTGTTATTTGCAAATTTATTAGATGCTTCAAATACATTATGTTACAGGAAACCTCGACATATAAATTGTAAGGCATTAACTGATAATGGTAAGAACAGATGAAAAAGTAAAAATTAATTTGAAAATATCGAAGTTAAAAAGCAATACAGTAAAACGCAAAAGTAATTGGTGCAATGTCACTGTGAAAGTAACAACCAGGTACCATGGAAGAAATCAGAAAGAGTGAGCGTCTAATTTTGACTAGCCAAAACCACTATGAATATCCAACTGTCTCGAAACCATTAGGTAAGTACGTTGAATTTAGACTTAAACACAATTAAGTTTCAAATGGTTAGATCATAAAGAAATTGCATTAAACACAGTAGATGTATATTATGCATACCTAATGCCGCCATGTCTGTGTCATTGGCCGACCCTTTTTGAGTTCTGGAATATGACATGGTAGATAATGACGAGTACTTGACTGAAATCATAGCTCCAGTCATGTCAGATAGGTCTGTGTCATGGGTTCTGGAATATAACATGGTAGATAATGACGAGTAATTGACCGCAATCATAGCTCCAGTCATGCCTGATAGGTCTGTGGTGTATTCTCGTTTTATTTGCGAAAGATGATATTTAGATATCTTCCTCTTTTTATCTTATCCCTCTGCTTCCCTTAAAGCCGGTATAGCTTAGTGAATGAGGTGTTCTGATTTTGACCCTGAGGTCCCGGGTTAGACTTTCTTCATATGTACACTGGTGCTCCCTGTCTTTCGGATGAGATATAAAAACCAAGGTAAAGAAACTCTCATGGCTTCAGGTAAATACCATCACTATATGTGAGATATTCGTGGATTGACGTGAAGCAATAGTTAATCATTTATTAATCAACTATTGCTTTAATAATTATATACTTTTCATTGGGTTTAAAATAATATGACGTTGGTAAAATTAGATGTTACATGACATATTATGTATGTGTTATGTGTGATATTATAAAATTACACGTACTCTTTCACATCATCTTCCTGAATAGTCGAATTTTTTTACATTACAGGAATACTTGTTTGCTCCGGGCATTTTCTTATTAGTCTCTTATGAGTTATTAAAGACTCCTTTTCGTCATATCAGATAAATGTATCTGTAGTTCGCCGTGTTTGTTGAGTCTCGTTCAATTGAGAATTTGCTTGAAATATTTTACCATTTTGTTTCATTCTGATTTGTGTTCACATGAGGAATTACATGCATGTCCCAAGATGTAAAGGAAAAAACTACTAACGTAACAGATGTTCTGTCATTATAAAACTTTCAACATCGTCCAAAGTAAACAAATTCAACTAGTCTGTAGTGTAGTTTTATACTGTATCATTTAATATGTTTAGATATTTAGATATGTTTATTAATTTCAAGCTTAATATGTGAAAGTATGCACAATGTTACAGCACATTAAAACAAACTTACATAGGAATACTCCCCTGAAGCTGCTGTCCGAGAAAACAAACTGGATCTACAAACATTCCGATACTCTTAAGAAATGCATTACTTATTTCTATATACACATATTCAGTGATAAAAATGCCATTTTTATTTAATAATTGAGATAATATATTATTTCAGGGTGAAATGTCATCTTGTAGGAAAAATAACGGACTTGAAAAACTAAAGCTATCCTAATTAGAAAAATACCCCCTGCGGATACAAAGTTAAAACATGCAATAATTCAAGATACATCACATGTATAAGTGTAATGGATCATCCCAAGTGTGCATTTTGAGGTATCATCAATGAAAAGATTAATTCTAGAATACATGCACTCAGTCCTTGACCTTGTAGATTTGACCTTGATTCAATTTCATGACACAGCCTGGGTCATGGACAACAATTGTATAAGATAAAATTTCTCTCCAACGTAAAATATGCCCGGACAAGAATTCTGGCTGTGTGGGTACGGTGACCTTGATCTTGTATATTTGATCTTGAGTCAAGATCATGACACACTTTTGGGTCAAGTACAATAATTGTTGAAAGTATAACATTTTCCCCAATGTGACAGGACAAGAATTCTAGCTGTGTGTTCACTTTGACCATGACCTTGTAGACATGACCGTGGTTGAAGGTACAAGAATTGTGTAAAATATAATTTCCCTCCAACCTAGCAGGAATAAGAATTCTGCCTATGTATGCAGTCTGACCTTGACGATATGACATTGGTTTAAGGTAATGACATATCCTTGATTCATGTACAATTATTGTGTGAAATATGATCTCCTTCCAACACAATACTATCGTTGTGTCATCTAATTGACAAGAAATGTGTAAAATATTATTTCCCTTGAAAGTAGCAGGAAGAAGTTATGGACCGAACAAGAATCCTTCCTGTGTGTGCAATGTCACCATGACCGTGTAGATATGACTTTGGTTCAAGATCATGACACACCCTTTAGTCATGTACAATAATTGTGTTAAACATAATCTCCCTCAAACATGACAGAAATAACTTATGGTCCGGACAAGAATCATGTGTTTGCACTGTGGCCTTGACCTTGTAGATATAACCTTTGTTAAGGTCATGAAACACCCTTGAGTCATGGACGAGTTGTGTAAATCATTATTTCCCTCCAACAAGGTTCGAGGTCATGACACACCCTTGGGTCACGGACAACAATTGTGTAAAAAACATCTCCCTCCAACGTGAAAGGAAGAAGTTATGGCCCTGGCAAGATTGATTAACAGACAGACAGACGCCCAGGGTGACTCCTATATATCCCCAAAACTTTGTTTTCAAGGGTATAAAAAACAAAAGGTATTTAGCATATATTTGCATGCAGTCCTTATATTATCATGGCAATTTGAATAAAATGTGAAACAATATCAGATCTAAGGAAGACTTTGAGGTACATTGGTAAGATACTGAACCAATACATCATTTAGGAACTGTAATGTACATGTAACTAAAATTGCTGGCATTTTATATTTAAATAAATCGACCAAAAGTACATTTGTAAAGTTCGTTCGTTACGTAAAACTCATTTGGCAGCAATTCGTCTGTGCATATGCTATTATTCCGTGGTGTTTTATGCGTGCAATTCCACATTTCAAAGTAAGATGTCGTGTTGATAACAAATACAGGGCAATCTGAAACGAGGGATCAACAGCAATATACCAACATGTGACATTTAAAAGTATTTCACGAAACATAAGAATGGCAGAATAATATATATGTTTATTTAACGTTTGTACAGCATCGCTAATGTTACTGCTGTTGAATGTGACATTCGATATGACCTGATACATATATGAATATTACAATATGTTTAAAAAGTTATTTAAAACCTTTATTCTGAACACTTATTATTGGTCGAATGAGCGTTTCATATATTTGACAAAGGAAATTATCATATTTTCCTGGGAAAAACTGAGAAATACATTACACCTCTTGATATGTGTTAAGGATAATCTCTCATGGTGAATATTATTATTTTCGTACATAATGAAACAGTAAATGGTAACAAAGTACTTATTAGTTTCATCATTAATGAAGCCCGTACGACATTTATCGTTCCATCTGTATAACTTGACAACTTACGCTCGTAAGTCTGACACTTTTATTACCACATTGTATGTTACAATACAGAATACAGAAGCCTTAACAACCAAGATAAATTCAGTAAATTAACTGACGCCTGTACTAATGTTTTGAATTATATTCGCGTTTTGACAACGCCTCTTGTTTTTCTGTGTTAAAAGCGTTGAAATCCAATAATAACATGTGGAGTAATATGATTTCCAAATTGACTTAAAAAGATGAGCCGAAACCCATTTATGTAAACAAGTACCATTGAAGTGTAAAAATCCCCTGCTAAATGATCATGTCTGTGCTAAAATGTAAGATATTATAACCTCAAATAAATTTTAAATTGCCAATGTTTGTACATGCGTTCAAACAAATAAATCAACATAATGTGATAAAACAACCTGAATTATACTTCGTTGGAGTTTAGAATGATTTTGATAGATTGTTATGAAAAACGTATGAAACTGTTATGACGAATTTAATAGTGATAAATTTATACATATATTTATAATTATAGGAAAAATGTATAGTTTTTTTTTCTTAAACTATATCTATTTTACAACGAACAAGTTAACAACTTATATAAATCTTGCTCGTTGATACGGATCTTGGCGTAAGGGTGTCGTTTGTGTGAGAGGAATCCGGAGTACCCGGTCAAAACACACAAAGGCAAGTTGGTGACAGCCTGAACATCTCACGTACCACACCGGGAATGAATCCCGGGTCGCACTGGTGAGAAGCAAGCGCAATATGTAGTTAAAAATATGAAACATTTGCATATCTGTTATGTCAAACTTAGCCCTTATGAATAACGTGATGCTAATAGAATTTTAAGTTATATAATTTGTAACATTTTTGATAAATTCATCAATTGTAGCATGCCTGTCATGTCAAACTTAAACCCTATCTATCTGAATTCGAAAATTAATGATAAAGTATCTTACTTTTTGGTTGTATTGCCCATGGTATCAAACAAAACTCCTGCACTATACCATGATTTGTCAGTCCGCAATGATACTTTAGCGGGGCCGTGCAATTATATACAGAACTTCTCTCGGTCCATAAAGATTCATCTATCGGACACAAAAATACAGGAGAATTCTTTATCAAGACACAAATAAAATACACTCCATAAATATTTACGAATTTTTGCATCTCGAAACACGAAGAGTGTGTCTCCTCATCAAATTTTATGTAATACACAACAGTACGGATATTTCATTGCAATACAAATATATTTGATCGATCATTTCCGATTTTGGTTTATTTTCCTTTCAGTTGTGCATTAATGTGACAATTACATGTAACTTGAACGCATCCTGGTGTACCAGAAAAATAGAAACACGACTGAAGAAATGGAAACAACGCTTTTCAAAAGCGGTACGTTTGAAGTGGATGTAATAATTTTTCATTACTGAACCTTATTATTGTCGTCATACTATATGCAGCGATCATTTCAAAAAGATAGCCTTGGATAAAGATGTCACGAACCCATTTCCCCTTAATTTAATGATGTTCAACACACCACATGGTGATAAATGTCGACTTTAGATTTCTGTCGATTCCATTGAAATTTTAGGTTTTTTCCCCTTATATTTCATTAAATACCATCATTACAATAATATCATTACATCTATATTTTTCGTTGTCAATGGAAAAAGAAGTGATTAATTACTCCACAATCAAAGCCAAATGCATTACAAAATGGTATTAGACAGTGAAACTCTAAGTCCCATGTCACTTGTCATGGTACGCAAAAGAGCACTTAGTGTTCGGGTTCCCCGTTCCAAAGGTATAAACTTCTGAAATGCATCAAGCAGTGACTGTATACGTGATATCGTCGTGCAGTAACATAAAACATTAATCAATAAATCAATCGCATTACATGTTTTTAATACTAGCATGTTATTTTCATAAATGTTTCCTGTGAAAATTCTATCATCTCTCGTCTTGGGAAACTTGTTAATCATTGTTTTCTCTATGAAAGATTACATTGAAAAACGATTACACTGAAAACTCGATTTCGTAATTATTCATATGAAAAATGTGTCCCTAGATGGTGCTGCTGTTTGGGTGAGTGCGAAGGTAGGGGCCCAGACAGCGGTCAACCACACCAATTGAGGCAACCTGGTAAAATATCTTCTTCTTTTCTTTTATATCTACACTATTCCCTGTGGTCGAATGTTTCAAGTGTTATCATTCAACCCTTAGGCAAATAACTGGATTGTTTCTCAGTTTTCCCTATGAATATACAAACATTATTAAATTGTAATCTATGGCTTTTAATATGTTGAAAATATACAATATATGACACATACTTTTAGTCACTCCGCTGTGTCAACTATTCGTCTTCCACGCATTTCTTATAATAAGTTAATAATTCTCCTCTGTAATATAACTTCCCTATGGACTATATGACGGGCCTTGTCCAAACCTCTTTCAGAGGAGACATGGTCCTGAACCTCGTCCCCTCTGACTGTTAGTCGGGACTCCTACAGATCTAAGGTCTTAGCTCGCTTTTAGACTGGCAGAGCACGGTTTATCATGTTGATGTCGCATATATTTTTATACCATTATGTATTTTACAATACCTTACGTGTTTATATTTTTATGACCTCTCAATATGCGATACCTGTTGACCCTTGTTCTTTACATGGAGGATTATTTATAAATTTTTAAATGTACGTCCTTTGATTGTTCTGCTGTTACGGTGAGTGGGAAGGTGGGCCCGTAAACCGGTTAATCACACCATTTGTTTGGCTTTTGTCAAATTAAATGACCGTCCTAAGTCGGTATCGTAATTGCACTACAATCAAATATTTTTGTAATGTGATATATGTTCTAGTATATTATTTATATTCATGTATTGTATAGCTCTATGGTGACTTCTGCAACATAACTGAGCCAGTAACTCCTCTTTTTTCTTCCCTTATAATCAGTCTAAAATAATTTCTGTCAAATCTAAGCAAAGCGGTGTTTCTATGTGCAACGCTAAGAGAAGTATTATTTGCTTTATATCTCTTGCAAGTCTACCATTTAATCAACTGTGAACACGTGTAGTATTAAAATAAACGAAGACATCAATTGAAATACCCCAATTTAATATACGTTATTACCCGAGAACAAAGGGGTTTGGGGGCACAGTACGTAGGTGGAACTTCCCAAACATTGAAAAATCGTTTCGTATTCGTTCATATAAATTAGAAACGTAATTCCAGAAGTAAATATAAGAATTTTCGTTATTATCACTTCATCAAATATAATCACAATATTGATGACGTTGTTATTACAACTCCTGAAAAAATACCAAATTACCTGTCAAAAATAAATATCAAATGATAAAATGACTTTTGTTTAAACATTTACAAACCCCATAATTCAGCAGTCTCAATGACCAGACATTTCAAGAAGATAACATTTCCTTCTATCGAGGTATTGGTAATTAATTTTCACCAGATGTTAAGCGGTATCAGAGGTTGCACAGTTGTAGAATAAATAGGTCAATAGACGACGTACTGTAGACAGCCAGTAATAAGATTCGTGAAGATCTATACATGCACGATCGTCACCAGATTGAAATCTATTTTGTATGACACTGATCTAAGAAGTTTGCATGATAAGGATTCATTTAGACTTAAGATGATAAACGTATTTTCATATAACAAAGTTTATCCACGTATAACATGGCTTTCTCAAAACTCGCAATCAAGATTACATTTGTAAATAATGGTTTAGTCCTGCTAAATATGTATTTCTTTTTTTTTTTTTTTTTTTTTGATGATGATGATGATATAGAGTAAAATTTAAAATTCTGCAGAATTTCTAGAATCTTGAGCCACCCTTTATTTGCAGTCAGTACAAAAAGTACTAGAACCTTATTTTAATTACAATACAGTCACATCTAATCCTAATACACCAGACTCTACATGTAGTCTATCTTTCTGTTCATACAATAATTCTAAATATATCTATCAGTCTGTGAATCATATTATTACAGGAAAACATAATAGTCTTTCTGAGCCTCGTTTCTCTGGCTATTAGTCGAGACTTCTACAGATCAAGGATCTGAGCTCGCTTAAAAACGAGAAGAGCACGGTTAACATATGTTGATGTCGTCTAAGATATGTTTGAGAATAGCATATATTTCAATAGTACGCTTCGTGTGTTGAACAAATTTTTTGACTTCTCGTCTTGGGGAATCTGATGATCTTTGTTCTCTATGTGGAGGATTATATATAAATTAGTAAAATTTTGATTGTTATGCAGTTATCTGATTTGGTGTTTTTTTTACTATTATCATATTTATGTACATGCCGTTGGTCATTTGTGTCATACGGCTTGGTCAGATGTCTTCTGTTTCTCTTCTGACAAATATCTACGTTCGCTTTTTAATAAGTGGCTCTAAAACAGCTTACCTTCCGGGGTAGTTTTTACCAAATGCCGGGTATATCTGAAGAGGCACTCTACACTTATTGTATACTATGGTGTGGAAAAGAAGGTGTATAAGTACAAGCCTTAAATGACAGAAAAAGAAATCCTAAAAATAATTGACATTCATATAGATAATTTTATTCTAAATCCTTAACTATATAAACAGCCACTTAAAATACAGATCCAGTCTATAAAAAATTGGCTATGATTATGCCTTTGTACCTGCTGACAAAGCAGCTAATAAAATTATCATTGTTTGATAGCTATACTATATTGGAGTTCTTAATACTGAATTGAACTCGATTATTACGTAAACATTTAAGTGAGGGACAGGATCCTATATGACCATTATAGAGCTTTGAGTTACTTCAAATTAAGCATTGATTAAAATGACCTTCCAACCATGTATTGATTTCCTAAATAACACAGATGTCCATATGAATTACGTTTCATATAGAAAACTATATTCATTTTTTACATATGGTGCACTAAATTAAAGGGTATATATGCTCTATATTTATTATAACCACTAGGCCGGTGTCACTGCTGGTGGACTGATAGTCCCCGAGGGTAGCATAAGTCTCGTTTTCAGTGCTTTTGTACTGACATGAAATATATACTTCAAATTTTCAGTCCTCATATTAAGTAAATCACTCTAAAACTAAGGAGTATCTCCCTTATGCATAGCTCTGTCCTTAGATTCTTTGGTTCACTTTTCGGTCATTTTGATTTCAACACTCCTCTTCTAACATTTATATATTTTGAGAATTCCAATCATTTGGCCACGAGCATCACTGAAGAGACATAAGTTGTCGAAATGCGCATATGGTACACTAAATTATAAGGTATATATGTTCTATATTTATTATAACCACCAGGCCGGTGTCACTGCTTGTGGACTGATAGTCCCCGAGGGCATCATAAGTCTAGTTTTCAGTGCTTTTGTACTGACATGAAATATATACTTCAAATGTTGTAGTCATCAAATTAAAAAAAAATCATTCTAAAAGTAAGGACTATATCCCTCAGTGATAGCTCTGTCCTTAGATAGATTATTTGGTTCACTTTTCGGTCATTTTGGTTTCAACACTGCTCTTCAAATATTTACATATTTTGAGAATTCCAATCATTTGGCCACGAGCATCAGTTGTCGAAATACGCATATGGTGCACTAAATTATAAGGTATATATGTTCTATATTTATCATTAAATATTTTAATGTGTTTGACAATAGTAGCGTCAATTACATTTTGTGAATCAAAAAGTGTTGCGAAATCATTTAAAACGTGTGCTTGAGAATTTTTGAAGGTAATCAAGTTTCTACTTTTGATTTGTCTAAAATGTATACCCCTTCAGGACTTTCATACGCTGCTATTTCAACAGAGAGTCTGTACTTAAGTTACATCCGTTCTGTAACAAATATGATAATTATAAATATTGGACTTGTGCTGAGGAATGTAATGCCATCAGATTTTTGATGGAAAGTATTTATGTGCGATTTAATGACAAGACTTATCAACAGATTATTGGACTTTATATTGGCACTTACTACGATCCTCTTGTTGCAGATTTATTTTTATTTTGTTTTGAGAGGGACATTCTATTCAATCGATAACCCTGAGTATGATAACTATACTATCAACATATATCCGCCTGACTTCAGTTAACTAAGGCCAATACTTCTTATCAGAAAAACCCTGCTTGGACTTAAATGTTAACATAATTATCAAAAATATCCATATAAACATAAATGTAAAACGTGACTACTTTAGGTTTCCTATCGTGAATTTCCATTTTTTAGATGGTAATGTCCCTAGACTCTCGTCATATGGTATTTATATTAGACAATTGCTTCGGTTTGCTAATTCCTATACTGTGTGGACTCTTACAGAGCAAGGACCTGAGCTTTAAATTGTTTTTTGATATTTGATTGCGCTGCTTTTACAGTGGGAAAGTGCATCTGTTAACCGCGCAAATTGAGTGAATATTGGTTATTTAATTGACAGCCTTAGTCGGTGTCGTAACTGCAGTACCATCGAATATTTTTGTAGTGTCGTTTTCTCGATTAATTTACTATTATCATGTTTAATGTCCACGGTGATTTGTGCCATACAGTCTGGTTAGATGTCTTCTGTGTTCCCTTTGTTACTTTAATTGACGGTCCTAATTTGGTATCGTAAGTGCGGTACATTGAATCATTGCTGTATCGTGTTTTACTATTTTTATGTGCATGCTTTATGTCATACAACGTGGTCGGATGTTTTCTGTCTTTCATCACTGTCAAATAAACCCTTTGTAGGCAAGTCCAAGGGACAGTTGTGAGGTAGGTTGTCCGGACATCGTTTCCAAATTTATTACTACAGACATCTTAATCTGTGTACACTGTCCCAAAAAGACCGCCACTTTAAAGAGATATTTCAGCAAACAAAATCCTCCCAACCTCAACACACACTGAAATTGAACAGTAATCTTGAAACAGGAAAATGCTGCATAATATGGAACCAATGACAATTATAGCATAACAAATCTTTTCATTTATGGATGTCAATGTGTGATTATACTGGATCTTTTTAAACGTACAAGTTAAAGACATCGTAGTCAGGGATCAAGGAAATATAACAAGTTCAAATACACAATATCTCAATCAGTAGTCTTTTACCACCAGTCACCACCTAGGTCTATACTATATTCGTACAAAACTGTGTTCCTTTTCATTGAAAAGAGAACATGTCTCGTTTAAATATACGAGGAACTTTCCTTCCAGATATCCGTTCAAAGGAACCTCCCATTCCCTATTAAAGGACATATACAAAGCAAAATGTTTAGAGGTACTGCCCAGTAGCATATTCCAGAAACGGGATTAATCAAGTATAGATCCTTAAGATTTCAAAGGACTTACTGTAACATCTCAGATCTCCAATTTTCAGTCATATTATAAACATCAAGATTTTCGATTTTTCGCCCCATTAGAGAACCTTTCTTAACAAAAAAAAAAATCAGATTTCAACATGGCTAGCAAAACACAATCTGATTAAAACCATATCTTTATTCCTTTTCTCTATTTGTCCCATTGCGGATATAGGTCTGGCAAACCCCTTAGGAGGTAATGAACTCTGATGACGTTTTACTCACTGACACCGTTATTTCCCAAAGCCAATCAATTTGCTAGACACATGATAGTGACGCAATAAGTAACAAACACTGTTCAAAAACTACCTTGTGGGTCACGCACGCTGGGAATGTTAATTTCATTCCAATGAATATGGCCGATCTACAGATTGTCTGAAAATCAGAGTTTACTGGAACATGACACCTTACGGAGTTTCGGCAGATCTTTATCCGCAATGGGACAAATGCAGCCTGATTGATTGATTGATTGATTGATTGATTGATTGATTGATTGATTGATAAATATAGTTTTACGTCATTCCACTGTTATTTCACTATATGGTTACGGCATCTGCCTGATGCATTGCATACAAATTTAGTCCTTTGCATTGGGCCCACCCGAAGCAGTGAGGGATCTTTTACGTGCAACGCCTGATTTGACACGCACCCTCGGTTTTTACTGTCTTATCCGAAAGATAGAAAACTGGTTCCCCCAGGGCGGGAGTCGACTCTGGACCTCTTGATCATGAGCCGAGCACATCATAAAGTGCCGCCTGAAAAGTTCTGGTGAAATTTTAACTTTCGATATTTTCCCTAAATAAGAGATGATATGACTCTAATTAACATCCTTAGAAAATGAATACATTTGAATTGCAGTAAGGAACATTCACCAGTGTACATTTAAAGTTCGCTTAGTATCGAAATACTTTATAGCCGATCCAACAATCGTTACCCAGATTGTCTTACAAAGAGCTTTATTCATATCCAAATTACCAAGAGATGTGTCAGTAACACATGGATGCAACCGGTCGGGAAAATGACTTTTTACTCCACCCAATAGGCATGGAAAGAAAGACAGGTGCACATGTTCATTCCTTTTACCGTCAAACCGTTGTTTACAATGTGTATAATGATACATTCTCATTCACTTGTTTTGTTTTGACAATTTTGATTGATTAGCGTTCAGATATGTTTAACCATGATATACCACCCTGAAATATATTACTACATTGTATATACTCTTATCCCACATTGCCTCTGACTCCAACTACCTAAAATACTGTCTAAAGCAACTTCGCCCAGTACTCTCAATGTCCATCTTCAGTTTCAAGTACACTTTACAAATTCTATCATTAAAGTGCGCAATTATAAGAAAGAAGATGAACTAAGAAAACTAACAAAGTACATGAGGTACCACCAATGCACCATTCTGAGGGTTTGATTTAAGTGTTATTATACCCTTTTTCCTGATGTTATGTGGCTGGGAAACTTTCTACACAGTGTTTTTTCACATTTATTTATATATACAGTGTTGAATTATATATGTTTCTTCGGTATGTTAGGGCATTCGCGGCCGCTGTGGCTAGCCAAACAGGAGACGCTCACGCCTCCCGGGCTTCTGGTCTCACCTCTGAATTTCAGGGGTCCGTGAATGCCCACTGTGATACATTGTTATTAGTGCCATAGTCATGTGACACCAGTTAATGGAAGATAGTCTTTACATTTGGATGTGCCTTGGGTAGTTCGTGCACAGACTTGGTGTACAAATTGTGTCCAGATGCTACTGGATAGGGATGCATTTCTTGCAAACTCATTTTGTGAAGGTTCCAATTCCCAGTCCTTTCTGCAGTAATGAATCTTCTCAAAATGTCAATCATTTCAAGGTATTGGAACCAAAGGCACGTAATCCTACTTTGACGCATTGAAACTCTGCATTTCTCCACTACTTCCATACGGGATGGCAATGTCCTGTTGTTCTCAATGGATTAAAATGTTGTATCTGTACATGAAACAATGACTTCGGATTGCCATTGAAATGACTTTTCAAGAACATTTGAGAGAGTATTACCAGTATATATTGTCTGAAATATTTTAGAGTCCAGTATCAGTCATGATATTGCCAACAGCACCAGGAAAACTCATTTTAGTGTGAACTCCTCCCAAACGCAACACTACCAACTTCAGACTGCTGTTGGGGTCTTCTGAATGAACAATGGCTATAGCTTTCCAGAACAAGAGTTGATCAAAACTGCTAACAGGATCAACACCAGACTTATGTGCCTCTTTTCAGATGAACATCAGCGTTGAATGATGTATCAGATGAGTTGAAGAAGATCACCCCACTCACAGTTTAGGCCACATGATTGCACTCATCGGTAATAGTGAGATTATCTGTTTCAATGGGTTTCAGCTGCACGAATGCAATACTTTTGAACAGTGGGCGTGCTTTGTAGTGAAATATTTATCTTTTTGCTAGTGTTTCTCTGTGTTCTCTTATGAAACGTGTGTCCTCTTGATGATATATTCCATCTTGCCATCTGGGGTAGACTATCTAGAGTTCTCACGTCATGGTCAACATTACGTGCTTTAAACTGTTTGAATGAAGTTCAGGGGTGTTCTCCACTTTCCGTTCCATATGTAACTGCAGTTCCGCTCTCATATTTGTGAACTTCCGTGTGAGACACTGCAAACTCTAAACGCAGCAAGGTATAATTTTAGGAACTTAGAGATGCAAAATGATGGTCAACTGCTAGTTTTAGTTGAAGTGGAGCAAGTGGTCTTGCTGCCAGGATAATGCATTGCGCAATAGGTAAAATGCGACGATCTTTCTCCTTTGCGACGAAGACATTATCAAGATATTCCATAATCCGGGGGCCCACATGCGATCTAATTTCATTTGAAAATGACCTGGAACTTGATGTTGGATACATGTCCTTATTTCTGACTTTATTAGTGCTGCCGCTGTTTATAATATATGCCTCCTCTTCACACATTCCCATATCTTATTTACATTCATTGTATAATTTTTTAGAGATCCTCAAAGTATTCTCTGATCTATGTTGTCATGTGTACCTTGCTGTAACTGATGTCTTCTCTACCATAGTTATCTATCACTTGAAGTAAGTCGTCCACGCTCACTTGTTCGTATTGATGTTCATCTATGTAATTCATTGTTATCAAATAGGTTCTTTCTGCAACTGAATTTGTCGGACGTCCTTTTGCCTTTGGTGTTTCACTCTGGGGCATGCTTCTTTTCGTCCTAAATGTTCTACTGCACTGCTTGTGATACATAGCATCCGCAGCGGAAAGGTCATGAACTGCCATTTCTAAATTTGGCCATTTGAAAAACCTTTTTTTACCTTTTATTACTTTTAAATTTGATTCAGCCAGCAAAAGTACACAGCACTTACGGAAATGGGTTTCCATACTAAAAACGTGTCCGAAATGGGAACCTTCACATTGTTGTTATTTTTTTTTTTTTCTTTTTTTTTTTTTTTGTTTTTGTTTTACTTTAATCACAAATACTTGTCAAAATGACGGAAAAATTGACGAAAAACCTTTTACCTTTTATTACATTTATATTAGTACAGTCAGCAAAGGTGCATAGCATTTGCGCTTATGTGTTTCCATAGAAAGAAAAATGTGCCCGAAATGGGAACCTGTAATATATCAGTATTATTCCAATCAATATTCTTGTAAAATGTAGTTAATGTATGTATTGTGTGTCTTTAACATAACTTTGAATACTCCATACAATATAAATTGGGACAGAAATTGAAAATTTATGAAATTAATGACAGGTTTTTAAATATGTCATATTAAGGCAGAAAAGTAACAGTTAAAAGCGTGTTATGTCGGGCCATCGTCATTTGAAAGTACTAATCTCTTAGTCTTAAAACCCTTTATTCATCAAAAAAAAAAAAAAAAAAAAAAAGAAAGAAAGAAAGAAAAGAAAAACAGGTATCAACATGATTAAATTCTACTATCTAATTATAAATCTTGGCATTTGGTAAACAAAATAGAAAGGTAACACACTTCCGGTGAATATAGTGCGCTGTACTGACAAATTCAATTGTACTTGTTTGTAACCGATTTCTAACTCAGATTTAACTTTTCCAATTTTGTCCGAATTTTTTACAATACTGGGATACGTATATGACGATTGGCGTTTAAGGAACTTTTGCAATTAGTTTGAGGTTAAACTGTATATTGACTGGACTATATACTATTTCATTAATAATTAATTAATAATTTACTGACATATGTGAAACATCTCTATTCATGTAATGAGACTGTATACGAATTGATTTGTACATTAGTGATGGGTCAAATCGACATTTATTTTATACGTAAAACACAGTTTACCAAGATTAACATTATCACTTTTCGGGTGATTGAATTACTGAAAGTAGGCTTGCCAAGGCAGCTTTATATTTTATGTTAAATGTACTCTTGTTGTTTATCTTAACACCAGTGATTGTTTATGAATAAACATTGCGAGCTGGAAGACTTATATTTTCCACATATTTTTCATGTGGGAAGGGTAGAGAGGTTGTGTGCAATTTTTGCAGAAGATCTGGTCAGCTAAATGTCTGAGCTCCACAAATCTTCTTCATTTTTCCTATCTCAAACCCGAGGTACTCGGCAATTTCTAAATCTGTCAATTTCTGCACATCGTAACCCACCCCATCCACAAACTTTTCTAACAACGTCCCATGGGAATTTTCTATCCAAATTTTATGATTTCTGAATTCATATTATGGTAATTAAGCCTTTTTATCGTTATTATTATACCTTACTTGCAAATTTCCTTTTACTTTTCAGTGTTTTGTGATTCGATTTACATTCATTAAGCTACACACTGTAAGACGTGTTTAGATAGCACAATATTTGATCAAATGACGGCTGACGATCGTTTCATTAAAGTCTTCTGTCGTAAGATCATCTTTAAGGGTTAAAAAAAATAAGAACACAAAACATGGTTCATAAAGTCACTGCAATCAAAGTCCAGCTTGAGAAACTAACTGTCACTGTCAATATGTTTCCTACTAAGATGCTATATCAGTTAAGGTCACAGTAACGTGTAATGTAAAGTACATAAGAAACTGATACCACGGCGAATAGACTCGGGCGATTTGATTAAACGCTGAGGTTTTCAAAGTAGTCTGGGTTATAAATGAATGTTTAATTCTAGTAAAATTACTTGCATACGTTCAAACTATGTTTTACAGTGTTAAATTGCAGTACATCTTCTGGTTATTATTCAAGGATTCTATGGGTATCGATTTTTTGATCGAAAAGTAAGTTTGAATAACTTTGGTATTACTTAGCACAGCTGCCCTACACTACAATGATGCCAATCAAGAAGACCGTCCCATCGTTGACAGGCTCTGGCTGTTCGTATTTGGTGGCACGCAAAGGTTAGACTGCGGTATTCACAATTTGCCACAATGTATAAGAAAATCAAGTAGAGTAAAGAAAGGGGGAAATTCTCACTTATTGCAGCCGACATGTACAACAAACAGGACAAAATATTTGATAGTACTACTGTTGAGGAGCCAAACAATGATGGTAAATGTAAGTAACAATTATTGCTGGTTACCCTGATAACGGATCTACCATTTCACTCATCATGAAATCAGGACAACCAAGGAACTGATATTTAAGATTAAAATTTAAAATAAAACAAAGCTAACAGTATTAATAAAGTAGAACACTGATAGAGTAATGAAGGGCCCTGCAATAGATAATTTGTTGATGAAAAGAATATCTTTCTTATACGCAAAAGTCTACAAAAACAAAAATACCATTTCACTGTTCTGATACATGTTTAAATCAATAACCGTATGTTTTACTTTAATGCGGTTGTAAATGTGTTAGCATAACGAAAACACAAATATATACCTGTTTATGTTCCAATTTGTAAATGTTTATTCAATAAAAGCAAAGAAAATCTGTTTGTTCTCTCTGACAGAAAAACATTGCTAATAAATACATAAAGGATATCTGCCTCAGCAACTTGAGTGTTTTCATAAAATAGAGCATACTAAACGAAATTAAAGTTTTGTTTTTGAGTTAGGCATAATAATGTGTGAATATGGATTGAATGAAACTACCCTTTTAAGTGTCACTGTAAACAACATGCGATAATGTTGAATACAAAAGTTATCAATTTTTTTTTCTTTCCGAACAACATCCCACACTGTGAAATGCATAAATATCTAGTCAGCATGACACTTTAATCTTGACAAACCATGCAGCATTATAGACAATCGGAACACCGTCGCCATTTTTTACAAAAATAGACTCGGAAGCCCCACGGCGCAGCGATATATACCAAATCGCTTCAATTCTTCGGCTTTTGTCGTAGGAGCACTTTGAGAAATGAGGCAAAAAAAGTTCATAGGATTCTATTTGTAATTTAGGATATGAGAAGTTCAGTATGAAATGTAATACCCGTTTTCATGAATATTATACAATCCTAACGGTAATTCAGTAATCGTAGCAAATTTCACATTTTTATTTTAAATGTTAGAGCATTGGAAACGAATCAGAGGAAATTCGAAGTGACATGTAACCAGTGCACGTGTGTAGACTCTGACAAGAAAAATTCATACTAGTTTACCCATTCAGAGAGAAACAAATATTAAAAAAAAGCAGGCAATAAGCATAATTGCCTATTTTAGTGCAAACATGACAGGCATGCTGATCATGGCCATGTGTGTTTACATAACAACTGGAAGTAATCCCAATGGCTGACTACGTAGTATGTACGAGTCGTATTTGCGTACGGAAATGGACGAGTTGTTACGATTGCATTATAGAATGTGAAGAAACTGGTATTATTATGTTCTTAGTGTTAACTCACAATACATCATGTAGATAACAATGGTAGGATGATACTATGACATTATGAATTGCTCGATACACCACTGTTACACATAACTGGCGATAGATCAGTGAAATTCACAACACACCATTGTGAAACAATATTGGATGCATTGGTAGGCAATGTGATACTCACTACAGCATTATAACAAAGAGGAGAATTTGACCTTAGATAGTGCTTTGTCACATAGATAGAACATATCATTGTGATACAATGTTGGATAGTAGATGATGCTATGTCACTGTGACACTCATAACATTTTGAAACAATGTTGGATACTACAGCAGCAGGTGTTTTGACACTGTGACCCTAACATCAACAATATGACAATGTATAATATGATGGCAAATGATGCTTTTTCAATAACACTAATAAGCTGGCGTGGCCTTGTGGTAATAACGCTCGCCTCCTGATCGGGAGGTCGGGGTTCGAGTCCTGCTCTGGTCATGCCGGTGTCCTTTCTTTAGGATGAGACAGTAAAAACCGAGGCCTCGTGTCGTGGTATACATGGCGCGCTAAGGATCCCTCACTGCTTCGGTGAGTCCGTTGCAAAGATAAACAATTTATATGCCTTGCATCAGGCAGATACCGATACCGTCACCATATAAGTGAAATATTCGTGGTGTGACATTAAAACAAAATCAACCAATCAACCAATAAGACTGAGAACAAAAAACAATGTGACACATATAATATATTCATTATGGTAAGATGGTAGTAAAGCGTTGTCGATTATAATAGCGTAATATACGTAGAATGTACGACTTACATATTAAGGCACAACAGATGATTTAATGTAAGAGAAATATTTATGCAACAATGATGAACAAACATATAATAGTTCTTTAACAGGTAATTAGTAGTCGTAACTCTTCAACTCGGAGCAGTTAAATTATTGAAATAATCATATATATTAGTATTCTTTCAATCTACACATAAACATGTAAACAACTAACGGAGTAAATACTGGCGAGACAAAAAGTATGCCTGGATATTTTTAAAGGGTATTGCAAAACATACATGGGTCCTCTACAACAACACCCCATAAGTAAGGCTCAATATCTTACTGTTCTTTATCTCAGAATTCATCGTCAGTGTGCCTGTTTCCATAATATTGGCCTTAATCCTCAATTCAATTATCGTTAGTATCATTGCTTTCAATGCATGGTCCGTTATTCTCAATCTCGTTATCACTGACGTCATTAAGTAGTCAAACATGCGTAGTTCTATCATTATTTCCTGCCTCTTTCTCAATAATCTTATTTCTGACAACAATATTTCTGGCGTGTGAACTGCTGTCCTTAACAGAACTGTAATTTTCTTCATCATCAAGGATATCATCGTATATATTGCCATCATTATTATTCACGGTATCTACCGCTCCTACATTCGTTATCTGTTCCAAGTCGTGACTATCTCTATATTTGCCACTAGAAAACGAAAACACACTGAATTAATATATGTAATAATGACGGGTTACATTTAACTGAAACAGCAATGCGTACTTTCAACATTGCTATGGATTTGTTCTTATAATAGTGTAAATATCCAATTTCATTTAATTATTCTTCTTACATAAAATTTATCGGTTTATTCGTTGCCATGACGGCCATGATTGAACAGAGAGCAGATGATCAATTTTTAATTGAACTTGAACCATCCCCTTGCTCTTTCAGGGATCTGTTATTTAATCCCTGATGGCAAAGAATACCATTTTAAACGTCAACCGTTACATAAAACTCACATTCAAGAAATAACTGACACTGCTCGAATTAGCCCCAGCGCAGAGGTATAAATCTACATATAATGCATCCAGATGTCATCACCAAAACATAAAAGTATTCGGGTTTTTTTTTTTTTTTTTTTTTTTGTTATAAGGAGTTACTTTCCATTTGGACAGTATCTGCCGTAAAACACTTATGACGTCATGAAATTCAAAAGAAAATGAGCTAAAATTCGGGGAAATGATAGTCCACATACAACGTTTTCATAGGAAATTGGTGATGTTATAATTGTATTACATCAGATACCGTCTCAAATAGAAAACAACGCTGTTTAACGAAAACACTCAATAATTTCTCTATAGATGTAGAATGGAAGGACAAAATATCATTAGTAGACTTACTTCTCATTGCGACGAATGTGCACGAAGACGAAGATGGTCGCTGATAATACAATAATCAGAATGGCAACTACAAATTGCATAATACATCAAATATGAATTTTCGTGGACACTTAAGTAATGTTTCCATTCTCTTTTTTTTTTTTTTTTTTTTGACAAATTTTTGTTATTGTTATTGTTGTTTTGTTATTAAGTAACCTGTCTTAACTTTTACTACTTTTGTGTTTCATAAAAAAATTAATTTGTTAATTATTTTGTGTTTGCGGCTGACCGACACACACTCGTCTCGATAACAATTGAGTGTTTTAAACAGCATGGGGCACAGTACATTTGTATTTAGCATATAGCTGATTAAAAGTTTGTAAACGCATGTCTTGATAAACTAAAGAACATATATCTATATCTATTTGTTATTTGTTCAGTGATTTCAGTCTTTCGGAATTTCCATACCACAGGTGGAATATAATGACATGTTCACACAATTAATCAGATGATAAGAGAACGCATGAAATGACGTTGTTACTTTGTGTTTTTTTAAGAAATGTTTGACGTAATGATATATGGTTTCATGTTTAAGCTAGTTAAGGAAGAAAGAAAGGCATACATAGTGGAAAAGACTTATTACAGAATAATGCTAAAAATAAAAAAGAAAACAGAAGACATCTGACAAAGCTATATGACAGAATGAATTTGTAAATTAGATGGTAAGTATGTGTGATCAATAAACAAAGTGGAAATGTTCTTAAAAATAAATCTTTTCTTGTTGACTAGATAATTAGCATAGTTTGACCGCGAAAAAAAAAAACGCACATGAGAAATGTGCAGAATAGGAATATTCCTAAATAACAGATTACTTATGGATGGCGTTCCTAGAAAAAATAAATTACAAAATAATGTAATTGTTTAGTATGTTAAACATTATTTTTGCGTCAAAATAACCTCTATGAGGCTTAGACCGCGATTGATTGGTTATATGCATTTATGCTCGGCACATCGTGCATACTAAGCTATTCGCCTTGATCGACACTCTGAAACAAACATCAGTTGTCTACTCTGTGAAGACATCTTTTCACCATTAAAACGACTACTTTGACAGTCTGCGATTGGTTGATTTTTAAAATTTTGCCTAGTGACGATTGCAGGGCATCGAGGTGTCTATGAAAATACGATATTCCTTAGAACAACAACAACAACAACAACAACAACAACAACAATAATAATAATAATAATAATAATAATAATAATAATAATAATAATAATAATAATGATGATAATAACAACAACAACAAAAGACAATAACAATGTATGTAATTTCTTACCAACGGCAGATATGATGATAACTATAAGTGGAAATTCTTTAGTTTCTGTAAAAAATGATATTTCAAAAATATTTAAAGCGCTAAAACTAAGCTATTTCAATATATGATTAGTGATTGGTTAAGTTCAGTGTTGTTATTTTATGCGTCTGTAGTATAGTATATTACAGTATATGAAACAGGGAATTGAGACATAGAAATATCTGTGCATGAATAGGTAATAGCAAAAGAAAGCATAAAGACGGCTGACTTAGTCTTCTGACAGAAGGCATCACAGATAGGATATAGAAAATAATTTAGACATAGAAAGACAAAATAATGCAGTTGAGGCACCGACTTAGGACGGACATATATAACACTAGTTACACAATAGGGGTGGTTGAGAACAAATGTAATAGTAATAATTATTAATGAATATAAAAAAGTTAATAAGCAATAAAGTAAAACCTGAAGGTATTTGATGCAATGTCATTGTGACCCAATCAACCACAAACCACGATGGACATTCACTGACAACTGAGGGAGCCAGTGTTGAGACCAGATACCCACAGAGTAAGCGTCTAACGTTTGACTAGCCATACCCACGATGAATGTCCACTAAAACTATATGTATAACACCATTATGTAGGACGTTAAAAAAGGTAAAAAAGATAATCAGTTCTCAAGTGATTAGATTATAGAGAAATTGTGTTAAACGAATCAGATGTATATAACGTAATACCTAACGCTGTCATGTCTGTGTCGTTGTCCAAAAGGGTTTCAGTTCTGGAATATGACATGCTAGATAATAACGAGTAATTGAATGCAATCATAGCTCCTTTCATGTCAGACAGGCCTGTGTTATGGGTTCTTAAGTTTATAATTTGCAGTGAAATTTAGGTTATATTTCATGAACAAATCAACAAGTTTGCTTCATCTAACAAATGTATTGTTGTTTTACCTAGGGATATTTCTATTTGGATATCTTGCTTTTTTATTTATTTTATCCGTTTGCTTCCCTTCCTCTTATAAAGCCCGCGTGGCGTAGTGGATGAGGTCGTCGGCTCGTGAACCTGGAGGTTTCGGGTTCGATTCCCGTCATTTGTGCACCGGTATCCTGTGTTTCGGAAGAAACATCCAAAATAGAGGTTCCGTTGAGTCTATTAAGACCTTCATAACAACGTTCATGTGAAACAATGTAAACAAAATATCTCAAAGTAACAAATGTTCTGTCATTGTTAAAATATCCAACACTGTCCAAAATATAACAGCTGATTATTTTATAAGCCTGTAGAATAGTTGTAAAGTGTATTTTGTATCTAATGAATTTTACAAGTGGTTTTCAGTATGTTTATTCGTTTCAAGCTAAATAAATATGCAAAATTTTCCAACATTTTAACAAACTTACATCGAACTAATTCTTTGAAGCTGCCGTCCGAGAAAACATACTGGATCTGCAAACATTATTGCAGTATTCTTTAGAAGTCGTATACTTATTCACACGTACAAATATGCAATGATGAAAAGGTCTTTACTATTTAATCACAAAAAAGATATCCCATTTGAGGGGGATAATGTGTGATGTATTCTTCACACAAAAAGAGTTGGTATATGAATCAAACAAAAATGATTTTATGCTTTACATTTGTATTCAGTACTTTTAAATTGCCGTTACAAACAATTCGCACAAAAGGTGAAACAATAGCACATCATAGAAAAGCTATTGAACCTCCAATGCTATTAATAGTTTTTCTTACATCATTTGTAAATGCAATGTAACATATTGTTGACATATCAAGTTTAAACAAATCAAAGAAACGTACATTTGTAAAGTTCGTTCGTTACGTACACCTCGTTTGGCAGTAATTCATCTGCACATGTGCTATTATTCCGTGGCATATTATGTGTACAATTCCAAGTTTCAAAGAATGCTGTTTTGCTAGTATCAAATAGAGGGCAATCTGAAAAGAGCAACACGCAATATGGTAACACTTAGAATAACAATGTGTTCAAAAGAAAGAAACTATTTCTTGAAAAACACTATATCTATTTAGATCCTAGTAGTCTTGCAGACATGAATACTGAAGAAAAGTATATGCTCCATTAAACAGTTATACAACTGCGTCAGTGTTACAGCTGTTGGATGCAATGTTAACGATACAGGATAGGATTATTATAATTTTATGATATATATATATATATATATATATATATATATATATATATATATATATATATATATATATATATATATATATATATATATATATATATATATATATATATATATATATATATACGATTATTAAATTATACCTTAATAACTTATTTGAATTTACATATTTGAATTATGAATCACCGATACTGGATTCATATTTTACACCTTCTTTTGAACTTAGTGGTTGTTGAGCGAGTTTTTTTTTTTTATAGTAAACACAGTATATTATCCGTCTTTACTTGGACAATATAACAATTACATTATAAGAGTAGAAGTGATGTTAAGTATGTTCTTTAAGTCGGATATTTAAGTAGGAATTTATTGTTTTAGAGATTCATTCAAGTAAGTTGTTTCCACATAAACTGACAGGGCGTTTACTTTATTGAGTCTCTTTAATTGTGACAGATGATTTTACAAAACAGATTATTCAAGTGTTAGTAACTTTGATTTAATCATCTTTACATAAGCCTGAATTAATGCATGGACTCTTATGCGCATTCTGACAACTTACACCTCGTGTTTTGATGTTCAAGACCACAACTGTGAAAATCCAAATATTTATAAAGTAATTTAATTCAAACCAAATTCATTTAAAAGAAAAAGCATTAATCTATTAACACTATTATAATTCAAGTGAACAAAAAGTAGATTGAGTATTTTAGAAGTGTAAGAACCCCAACTCACCAGTCACACATGTGCCGAACCGTTGTTTATTACACTCATAACAATATTATATGACCAAAATCAGTTTTAGCAATAAAACAAATAATTCAATATACAAGATTTTGAGATTCAAGCTTTAAATTTACACTTTGTTTGAATTCAGGATGATTTTGAGGAATTGTTACCAGACACCTACATGATAAGCCTATACTGTAAATTATATTTGAAGTTACACATAACTCTGTTGTTATTGATCGTTAAATATGATGACAGTAGACGAAAGGCGGATCTTTCTCCTTTTTTTCTTTAATTTTTATTTTATTTTATTTATTTATTTTTATTCTTTTTTTTTTTTATTTTGTTTGGCCTTATGAAAAAGACAAAGTAACCCGTGATGAATAAGGTAATACTAATACATTTAAAAGTTATATAATTTGTAATATGTTTGATTGATTTATAACTATGGATTTATATGTAGTTAGGCTTATCAAGTCCTAGCTTACCTGTCATGTCAAACTTAAATCCGACAAATGATGATAATGTCTCTTACTTTTTGGTTGTAGTGCCCATGGTATCAAACAAAACTCCTCCACTGTACCATGATTTGTCAGTACGCAATGATACGTTAACGGGGCCGTGCAGTTATATACAAAACTTCTCTCGGTCCATAAAGATTCATTTGTCGGACACAAGAATACAGGGGAATCCTTTATCAGAACACAAATAAAATACATTCTATACGCATATACGAAGTAATGCATCTTGAAGAGTTTAGTCTCGTCATAAAATATTATGTAATACATAAAACACGGACATTTTTATGCACTACATATATGCTTAACTCATCGTTTCCCGCGTTGATTGATTCCCTTCTTAACGGTACATTACAGTGACTATTGTATTCAAATTGATTACATCCTGGTGTACTACAAAAATAAGAATATGCCTTAAAATGGAAACAAAGCTTTTCAGAAAAGATACTTTTAAATTGAATGTAATGTACTTATTATTGTCGAGATTCTACTTCTCAATTGATATACTAAAATAGCATTCACGAACCCATTTCCTGATAGTTAGATTGTGTATAACAAACCATGTTGTTATAAATGTTTATTTAGACCTTGTAATAATTATCAAAATTCAACAGCAAGTATATCCCCTAAGCCTCATCATGTGACCCCGGGGATAGGGCAATGACAGCTATGTTTATTTACCGCTGGAGCATTCGTGTTATAAAACGCAGAATGTTTAGCTAAAAATGTTGATAGTTTTTGAATTTGTATTAATAATGCACTAGCCCGTCAATAATAATATAAATTATCACAAAAGTGTCATTTAGTCTTCTGTTTTCTCAATATTATGGATGAAGACTGTTTGTACTTGAAATAAACAAAATACGATAAAATAAAATGAACTCAGATGTCAGAAGAGGGTGGGGTCTTGGGACGGGATGACACTAATCGTTTGGAAGTTTTATGCACAAGTCTTTTGAAGGCTGGAACCTTTATATCTTTTTAATCTTTCACAATTTAACACTGCATTGCTTGCCCAATATAACTTGGAGTGTATCTATAAGTAATGAAAGGGCTGGGGCAAAACTGTAACCCCCCCCAATTCCAAATCGAGAAAATAATCAATCTGGATGGTTCTCCGTTTGCGGATTCAGAGAAAAGGGACATTGGTGGTGCGGATGATAGGAGCCCTTCCCCTCCCCCTTGCAGACAGATCTCTTATATCATAAAAAATCTTTCCTAGCAAAGTAACAGGCAGATACTTTTCATGGCTGTACAGTTACCACATAACACTTTAGATTGGTAACCCTCTCCCTTTTTCATTCAAAACTGTAAGTTCAATGAGTCTCATACTTTACAAATAACATTTTTCGTGTACACACTATGTAGGATCGTGAACAGAACCTTGTGCATAATTTTGAAGATTTTGTCTTCAATCTACACCATTTCCTGTTTGTATATTACTTATTCGAAGACTCAAAAAGACGTGTCAACAAACGGATGTGTAAACTGATGTTTATTTGTTTACAGTAAAATATACATCTATGAATAATATTATGCTTCCAAAATGTGTAGTCTGTTGTGGAGTATTTGAATTTGGCTCTTGTAATTTGGTGAAAGGATAGTATTACCTAATATCGTAAGGTTTCAAATTACCTATATCTCACCTTTTTACATTTTCATGGAAAAGATGGGTTCGTTACAAGTACAACTAAACACACGGTACTATTTTTACATTAAGATGTATGTCATACCTGGTCATATTACAATATCTAAATAACAACTACATGTAATGCAATTTGTTCGTTCAACTTTGTTTATTTACGTTACGCACGGTGGGTTGGGGGACCTTTTCGTGGCAAAATGCATTTAAAATTACAGTATCATGTGATCTATTGTTATAACTAACTTTGTATTATTTATGTATGCTACTTCAAAAAAAAAATGAAAAAACAAAAAACAAAATGAAATATATTTAGATAATAACATGTACTTCTGTTTGCGACGCCAAGTTGCCTTTGTCGTGTCTTCGATCAATTGTCACGGTTGCATGACTTCTTTCTTGTATACCACGGGCGGGAGCTCTGTAAGAGCAATTTGGTCAGACGTTCGTTTAATATTCATTTAACATACGGAAGTGAGGTTGACCTGGTCAACTTCGCTCCCGTAAAATTTTCTCAAAACACCGGCTTTTTATGGTGAAAGGCCAGTTTTCAGATTAGATGACGTGTATAAATAGACAAAGAACTTTCCTTTCAAAAATCCGTTCAAAAAAATCAATCCCTACCTCATACTTCTATTGAGGGACACATATACTGCAAAATTTTTAAATATATTGCATGTTGTATGCATTCAGATCTGTAGCATCCGGGCATTGTATCTAGACCCTGACCATACCAGGAGAATATGAAAATGCAGCAATGAACAAACAGGTCCGGTGGACCACCTTAATAGAGCAAAGTACAATTAAGGATGACGAACCACAGGTATGACAGGATTTTCCTTATAAAAAAATCTCGATATTATTCATCTAGGTGAGATAACCGACGTTCTCCACGGTAATAGTGCTCATTTCTTCTGCAGACACTAGTATTGCACGAAAGCCAACAGGTCGGATATTTTCGTCGCTGTGCATGCAAATAAACCAAAAAAATCATTATTGAACATGTTCATTTATAGTTTTATTTTATGGTCATTTTTACTGAAGAGAAAATGATTCAACACTGCAAGCATTAAGATCAGGGATAACGTCATTATTACTCTACTCCTTAGACAATAACTATTATACAACAATTATACTTTTTATCCACATCCAAGAAAATGAGAACAATTTGTACCTGTGGAACATGGACGTCTATGGTAAACACAGGTGTCAGCAAAAACAAAGTTCTTGACCTCTGATCTCTAAGTCGATATCAACATTGTTAAATGCTTACAAAGCCCCTGTTTCTTATCCCTACCCCCACCCATCCATTTCACCGAACATAGAAAGACTTTATAACACCAAAATGTGTTTACAAGTTGTATAAATATGCAGTAAAATGGCAGAATCCTTAGAAATTCTTCCCTAGTAATCGTAGTCACTTTCTTATGTTGAAAATTTTAAGAAACATAAATCTTCCTGTATTGAGACTGTATACCGAATACTTGGTACATTAGCGGATGACCATTTGATTCTGAGGTGGGGCCTGGCAAATGTGGTAGAGTCAGATAATTAAAGAAATCATTCTAAAACTAAGGAGTATCTCCCTCATGCCTAGCTCTGTCCTTAGATAGATTCTTTGGTTCACTTTTTGGTCAATTTGACTGCAACACTGCTCTTCGTATTTCAATATATTTTGAGATTTCCAATCATTCATCCACGAGCATCACTGCAGAGACATAACTTTTCGAAATGCGCATATGGTGCACTAAATTGAAAGGTATATATGTTATATATTTATTATAACCACTAGGCCGGTGTCTCTGCTGGTGGACTGATTTCCCCGAGAACATCATAAGTTTAGTTTTCACTGCTTTCGTACTGACATGAAATATATACTTCAAATTTTCAGTCATCAAATTAAAGAAATCATTCTAAAACTAAGGAGTATCTCCCTCATGCATAGCTCCGTCCTTAGATAGATTCTTTGGTTCACTTTTTGGTCAATTTGACTGCAACACTGCTCTTCGTATTTCGATATTTTTTAGATTTCCAATCATTCATCCACGAGCATCACTGCAGAGACATAACTTTTCGAAATGCGCATATGGTGCACTAAATTAAAAGGTATATATGTTCTATATTTATTATTTATTTTCAGATCTTTGAAGGATAGAATATTTATTTCCTTGATGTTCTGGGACAGATTATTAATTTATTACCATTGACACCTATTTGTTAGAATTGCATTGTACAATGTCATTAACACACATCCTTCTATAATTCTATTTTGTTAATAAATCACATTCTAATGTAACTCAACAAACGATATGCAAACACTATTTTAATTACATAGGTCTTTATACTATCAGTTTTTATATTGAAGTGTATAGTCTCTCTAAGTCTCTGGTATCTAGGGGAAGAATGTGTGAGGAAGTGTTGCTGTTTTGGCTTCCTGTATGCCTGACTGATATTTACTTTTCTATTTTTATTTTTTTACTTACTTAGAACTATGTTTTTTAGTGAAAAAAGCATCTCATATACATTTTTGATATATTGATAATTTCATATTTGTAACTTTGTCTTCACTACATCAAGATTAAATTTGAGAAAGCTTGGTAGATAGTAAGCAAAGGTGTTCCTCATGTACAATTTTACATGTTTTAAAAGAAACTGTGACGAAAACACTACATCAGATATAATTTTTATGTAGTATTCTGAGAAACCTATACTGGATATCGTAGTCGTTGTATATATTTGTCGTTGTATATAATTTATATTGTTATTAACTGAGTAATCCTCACATATCAGTCATACACAAGTTAATTCAGTGAGTAGAATAGTATAGCCTAAATTATTCTTGTTACATATTTCCGATAGGTACCTTCCGTTTAGAATAACATTATAAGAATTCTTAATGTCAGAGTTAATTCCAGCTAAATTACTGATAGAGAAAACGGATTGAAATTACCACTACTGTTAGCCAATCAGAAATTAGGGATTCCGGCCAATCAAATTCATTCAGCGGTTATATAAGCAAGCGGACTTCTGAATGCGAGTCAGTCGAAGTCTAGTCTTAGAACAGTAAACACGTCTTTCTCAAAATATTTACGGGAATAGGTGAGACATAACCGAATGAACCTTAGCTACCTTCTAAAAGCGCGCTGGATTCCAATACTCGGAAATCTAACCATAACCCCTGTCGATACTATAGATACCAGAGTGAGCCACTGTTACTGAGCCGGAGTGAGCCACTGTTACTGAGACAGAGTGAGCCACTGTTACTTAGCCAGAAAGTACCGCTCACAGTATTTATTTGAGTACTTTTAACGTGTATAGTTTTTATGTAAATAGGAGCCCAGATAGGAACTTCTTATTTATCTTATTGATACATTAGTGATTTTTGTATATATTAAGTAATCATTTATTCATATCAGTTTAGCTCAGTTCCCTAGATTATATTCTGGGGTTCCCACCAATCAATGTTTGAGCAGGAAGCTCAGCTCAAATTGTGGACTTATATCTCCACCGTTAACAGGGGTTGCACGTCACACAATTTTATGGTGGCAGCGTTGGGATAATAATACTGAGCGCCGATTGTTACCAATTTACCAGACACACTGAGGGAAAAAATGAATATAGAAGAGTTAAATGCTACCATTTGTGGGCTCGAAGAACACATAAGATTGAATCAGAGTGAAATTGAGCACTCAACTCCTGCTAGTACAACCAGAGCAAGAAATCGAACGGCAGCCAGGGATCCTTATAGCAGCAACTCTGGCGAGGATGCCAGGACAACTCAAACTGGACAGAAGTCTGTGCAATTTCGGCAGGACGAGCTCAATGAGCGATATGATCTAGTAGATACCTTAACCAGGAACCAACATCTAGAACCCCTGCATCGAGCACGACACCTAACATAAGTCATGAGCCTAACATTACAATGAGACGCAGGCGTATACAATCACCAGATAGAAGTCAGCCTATTGAAAACGCGGATGACCGGGGATTTAAAAGCATACCAAAAGTCAACCCTGCAACTTACGATGGCACGACATCATGGATGGAATACAAGTCTCATTTGGAGGCATGTGCCACATTGTGCCAATGGACATATAGGGAAAAAGGACTTTTGCTTTCTGTGTCGTTAAGATGATTAGCGCATGTGTGTTAATATAGCGAGCGACACTCAGATGGATTATACTACGCTGGTACAAGCTTTAAGTGAGATATTTGCCCCGCCTGATCAGATGGAGTTATACAGAATACAACTCAGAGAGCGACGCCAAAAAGCATCTGAAACTTTACACAGAGCTCGCACAACATATAACGAGACTCGCAAATTTGGCGTACCCTACGGTACCAGCAGACGTGAGAGAAACGTTGGCGAAGGATCATTTCATTGACGCTCTCGTGGACTCAGATTTACGGCTCAGAATAAAGCAAGCTAGACCAAACAGCTTGAATAATGCTGTACGACATGCTGTTGAATTAGAAGCATATGTGAAAGCTGAAAACAAAATAACTGGATCGAAAAGCATCCTGAAGTCAGTGGCGAGTGAGAAAGATGTCTCTGAAAATGATAAGAGCACTACAGAATTACAAGCCTTGCTTATTGAACTATCAAAATCGATGGAATTGATGAGGACTGAGATAAGCACATTAAAAGAAACCTGTAAGAATGACAATAAAGCAAAAGAAAAGGAGTCGAATAACTCTCGTAGTGATTGGAAGAAAAATGCTAAATGCTTCAACTGCGGACGCAAGGGACACATTCAAAGGGAATGCAGAAAGAAAAAGACAACTGATGGGAAGCAGCATGAAGAAAAGAATAATCAGGCAACTGGCAAGCAAGCTCAAATAACAAGTAAAGTGGGATTCAATAGTACCAAGGACGAAGCTGGTATATTTGTACCAGCGTACGTTAGTGACAAGGAAATACAAATGCTGGTAGACACTGGAGCTACACTTTCATTGATATCGGAAGAGGTATATAAATATGTTTGCAAATCTGATGTAAGCATCGGAGCCCTGCAGCAGGTAACCTGTAAGGTAGTCACGGCGAACAATGAACCATTAAATATTATGGGCCGAACTACAATACCGCTGAGTATTGCTAACAAAGTCTATAAAACACCGGTTTTGGTTGCAGATATAAATGTGAATGGTGTGATCGGGCTTGACTTCAGACAACATCTGAGGAGAACACCAATGCATCTAGAAGGAACTGTGGATCAACACATCAACGACATGCTTAAACGAGATGTTGTTGAGCCATCGACAAGCCCTTGGGCTTCAGGCATTGTTCTGGTTAGAAAGAAAGACGGAGCAACAAGATTTTGCGTAGATTATCGCAAGTTGAACGATGCAACGATAAAAGATGCATACCCATTACCTAGGATAGATGAGACACCGGACCATCTATCAGGAGCATGTTAATTTTCGACCCTGGATTTATCCTCTGGGTACTGGCAGGTAGAAGTGGAACCACGAGACAGACAAAAGAAAGCTTTTATAACAAAACGAGGGCTTTTTCAGTTCAAGGTAATGCCATTCGGGCTATGCAATGCCCCGGCAACCTTTGAACGACTGATGGAGACAGTATTAGGTGGGTTGCAATGAAAAAACTTGCCTAGTTTATCTCGAAGACATCATCGTGCTTGGTAAATCATTTGATGAGATGGTACAGAATCTAACGAAGGTCTTCGAACGATTGTCAGGAGCTGGTTTAAAGCTTAAGGCCAAGAAGTGAACCTTGCCGAAGAGGTAGAATACGTGGGGCATATTATTTCCGAGCATGGAGTTGCAACAGATCCCAAGAAGATAGAGAGTATCAAAACTTGGATTGAACCAACAAATACACGAGAACTTCATTCATTGGGTTTTGTAGCTATTATAGACGTTTTATCAAAGACTTCATTGCAATAGCGAAGCCGTTGCACGCGCTTACAAACAACAAGAAATTCCAGTGGTCAGAAGAGTGCCAGAATGCTTTTGATCTGTTAAAGACCAAATTAACACAGTCACCGATTCTAGCATATCCTGACTTTAAAGAAACTTTCATCTTGGACGCAGACGCAAGTAATCGTGGGATAGGCGCCGTACTGTCTCAGGTTCAAGCAGGGAAAGAATGAGTAGTTGCATATGCAAGTCGCACACTGTCAAAAGCAGAGCACCGATACTGCGTGACAAGGAAAGAACTTTTCGCTGTAGTTAACTTTGTAAAGCATTTCCGCCATTATCTATATGGTAGGCAGTTTCGAATACGTACCGACCATGGATCTCTGCGATGGCTTGTCAACTTTAAAAATCCTGAGGGTAAACTAGCTCGCTGGTTGAAAGTTCTTGGAATGTACGACATTTTAATCGAGCACAGACCAGGAATACAGCATAAAAATGCGGACGCTTTGAGTAGAATGCCATGTAAGCAATGCAAATACGATCCGAATGGGGACCATGAATACAGTAAGCAGGATGGAACATTAACAACAATAAATCCTATATCATCTCATAACGGACTTGACAAGCAAGATGATAGGCTCATTGTCCTTCAGAAGAACGATGTGGAAATATCTACAGTTCGGAAATGGCTAGAAGAAAAGCACAAACCAACACAGCATGAGATACAGTCGGGAGGACCAATGACTAAGGCATCACAAAGAGATATGCTAGTAATTGACAATGATATCTTATACAGAAACTGGAGAGATAGCAGAGGAAATACATTACAAGCCATTGTTACATTTGCGGAAAGGAGGAAAGTTTTGGCCTTTTCTCATGATCACAACACTGCAGGGCACCTGGGGATATCAAAAACGTTGTCTAAAGTAAGGCAAGGATATTATTGGCCCGGTCTCCAAGGAGATGTAAGACATTATATCTCAGCTTGTGAAGTATGTACCATGGTCAAGAAGTCAACGAAGAGGAAGAGAGCTCCTATGCAAGTCATAGGAGCAGGCTCTACTATGGAAAGAATAGCTTTAGACATTGTTGGTGAGCTACCACTCACAAGCAAGGGTAACAAATATATCCTTGTAGTCTCAGACTACTTCACAAAGTAGGTGGAGGCATTTGCAATGCCCAACATGGAGGCTATTACAGTGGCAGATATTGTAGCACGCGAGGTAGTGGCTAGGTTAGGGGTTCCTGCTATTATCCACTCGGATCAAGGAAAACAATTTGAAGGCAATGTTTTCACTGAGATGTGTAATATGTTGCATATCAAGAAAACCCGTACGACACCATATCATCCGCAGTCGGATGGCATGGTGGAAAGGCTTAATAAAACCTTACTGACGATGCTCAGAACTTTGGTAGATGACAATCAAAGTAATTGGGATGAGCTTTTATCGTATGTTCTCATGGCGTATCGCTCTGTTGAACATGAAAGGACGGGTTATAGTCCGAACTACCTTATGCTCGGGAGGGAAGTTGCTACTCCACTGGACCTCATGTATGAAATGCCACAATCAGTAAAAAGTGTACCTCATAATCAGAGGGCATGGATCCTAAAAGAAAATATGGAAACAGCTCACCACTTGGTCAGAGAAAACTCTGCCGGAGCCATGCTGAGGCAAAAAGCCCTGTACGACCAAAAGTTGAACTGGCGCAAATTCAAGCCTGATGATGAAGTATTTGTCTTCTTTCCAAGACATGCCATAGGTCAGTCTCCGAAACTCAGGAAAGGACCATACACTGTGATCGAAAAATATTCGGACGTGACATGCAAAGTCAATTGCGGACCTAGAGGCATGCCGCAGGTTGTCCATGTTGATTAAATTGCGTTTAAAGAAATCGCAAGTGCTATCCCATGAGTTCCATGATGACGCTAGTCAGGAACGTGTCAGTATGGAAGAGACAGTTCTTCTACAAAATGAAAAAGACTGTCTGGATGATTACGTTCTCCCTGCAAGAGACTATGAGCCCATTGGTACTGAAAATCTCAGATTTGGTACGAAAGTTAGAAAACCTCCGACATATTTATCTGAATATGAAAGATATTATTCGTCGTATGCCGAAATGTTATCTTTCTCTTTTCAGACTAAGACTACCCCGAGAAAAAAAAAAAACAAGTGTCCTATGTGCCCCTTCAAATGCTACGATATGGGGCGGATGAAAGAACACATTGCAGAATGCGGCATAAGGCAGATGTCCAAGACGTATGAATGTGACCAACCGGCCTGTACATATGTCACAAACAAGGCTTCGAATCTCAGCAGACATACTAAGAAACATAGTGAACCGGGGAGTACAACACAATCGGATGGAGAGTGGAGGAAGTCTGACCCTGGTAGTTTAAACACCCTGCTAGGAGAAGTGTCCGCATATAACAGACACTCAGAGTCCGAGGATCCGGCGAATGACATGAGAATTGTGGAGTCAGGCGATCCAACCGTTAGGAAGACAACTTCTCCAGCTCCCGTTTTTTCCTAACCCTAAGCGTAAGGCAACCTCGCCATCACCTGTGACACCTAGTATGGGGCTGCCCCCTCGCGATGCAATGCACGCGCCAATGTATCCTTTGGGACCTCCCATTTCATCCTCGACTAGAGCTGGAAGTGCTAGCCCATATCATCCACCATTACCGATAACACTGATGAATTCTACAGGGACTCAGACTGAGCCTCCGAGAAAGAAGAAGGTGACATGGCTCATTACGAAGTGGAGTGAAAATGGCAAAAACAAGGAAAGGATTGAAATGGAGGAGGAATATCTGTGAACATGGATGGTGACGAGCAAACTGTACAGACAAAGCATGTCTGAGTAGAAGTGTCAATATTTACTTTTTCAAGTTATTAAAATTTAAAATAATGTATGTACATATCTTGTATTATCTTCTGATATGTAAGTTCACTTACGGTTTAGTTTGTAGCTTTCAATGCGAGGACGCATTGCTGTGAGGCGTGGGTAGTGTGACGAAAACTACATCAGATATTATTTTTATATAGTATTCTGAGAAACCTATACTGCATATCGTAGTCGTTGTATATATTTGTCGTTGTATATAAGTTATATTGTTGTTAACTGAGTAATCCTCACATATCAATCATACACAAGTTAATTCAGTGAGTAGAATAGTATAACCTAAATTATTCTTGTTACATATTTCCGATAGGTACCTTCCGTTTAGAATAACATTATAACAATTCTTAATGTCAGAGTTAATTCCAGCTAAATTGCTGATAGAGAAAACGGATTGAAATTACCACTACTGTTAGCCAATCAGAAATTAGGGATTCCGGCCAATCAAATTCATTCAGCGGTTATATAAGCAAGCGGACCTCTGAATGCAAGTCAGTCGAAGTCTAGACTCAGAACAGTAAACACATCTTTCTAAAAATATTTACGGGAATAGGTAAGCCATAACCGAATGAACCTTAGCTACCTTCTAAAAGCGCGCTGGGTTCCAATACTCGGAAATCTAATCATAACCCCTGTCGATACTATAGATACCAGAGTGAGCTATTGTTACTGAGCCGGAGTGAGCCACTGTTACTGAGCCTGAGTGAGCCACTGTTACTGAGCCTGAGTGAGCCACTGTTACTGAGCCAGAGGGAGCCACTGTTACTGAGCCAGAGTGAGCCACTGTTACTGAGCCTGAGTGAACCACTGTTACTGAGCCGGAGTGAGCCACTGTTACTGAGCCAGAGTGAGCCACTGTTACTGAGCCTGAGTGAACCACTGTTACTGAGCCGGAGAGAGCCACTGTTACTGAGACAGAGTGAGTCACTGTTACTTAGCCAGAAAGTACCGCTCACAGTATTTCTTTGAGTACGTTTAATGTATATAGTTTTTATGTAAATAGGAGCCCAGATAGGAACTTCTTATTTATCTTATTGATTTAGAAGTGATTTTTGTATATATTAAGTAATCATTTATTCATATCAGTTTAGCTCAGTTCCCTAGCTTATATTCTGGGGCTCCCACCAATCAATGTTTGAGCAGGAAGCTCAGTTCAAATTGTGGACTTATATCTCCCCCGTTAACAGGGGTTGCACGTCACAAAACTTAAGACTTATGGTCATCTACAAGCATTGTTCAATATCATTTTGCAGTGTCTTCTATGTCTCAGGTGAACAATATAGGCCTATTTAGGACTCATCTTACTTTTGTTATTGTGTATGTTAAGTGAAGATACACATTTTTGTTGGTTTTACTTTTGTTCTCATTTAAAAGTTATAATTGTGTTTATTTTAATTTTGAAAACTGTGTTAAAATCATTTGACGAATGTGTTTTTGCACAGATTTGAATGAATCTTAAAAGGGATAAAACTCTGTCAATAAATACCACCACCATAAATTTTGAAATGCACATGATTAAATTCAAACATCAAGTTTGCATATGTGCTCAGGTGAGACAAATTCAATTAAGACCCCCTTTGGCACTCGTTAAGATATCAGTGTGTCTGGCATATAAATGGGGGTCGGTCAATACAAGAGAAGTCGGGGAAACCGAATTGGAAATTGCAGCAAGGGGACTCGAATGACACTATTCAGAACAAGAATCTGAAGAGAAAATCTCTCAGAGAGTAGATGGTAGAGCCCTTATCCCCTGTCTGCTCCTCAAAATGGACATGCAAGTATATTTTTAAAAAGCAACGATTCTATTTAGTTTGGTACAACATATTGAATGACCTGATTTGTCTAATGCTATCAATTCTGCTGAAATATGATTTATACAGTTAAACTACTACATATTATAATATAGGGAGCAATCAGGCGAGCGAAGCGAGCCAGAAAAATATTAACATGTTTTCTATAGAACATTCAGCTTTATATTTGTTATCTGTTATATGTACATGCTAGTAGCCAGAATATTTATTGTCATTTCAGGCAAATCGAGATTTTTTTTCAAGGTCAGAATATTTATTTCAAAAAAGTGCAAGCCCTTCCCGTCTCCTCGCTTCAGAATCAAATGGTCGTCCCCTTAGAGTGATGTGACAAATCAACCTATATCTCTACTGTAAAACTACAGAATACCTGAAGGGACATGCCATTTGCCATATTTGCTGAATGTCATTTGTCATTTGCTTTTAGCTAAATGCCATTTGCTATTTGCTAAATGTTATTTGCTCCTTGCTAATTGCCATTCGCTATATTGTATTTAGTTGCGCTTTGCTAAATGTCATTGTCATGTGTCTTCTCATTACAAAATGCCCCGCCTTGAAGACAAAGTAACTTTTTACTTTAAGAAGGCACTCACTGTCTAAGATATCCAGTCGGCCTTAGGTCACAATGACGGAATTTGGGGATCATAAGTTGTATAATTGCATACATTATTCTTAAATAAAATTGTAATTCGTCCATTTTATGACTATTTTCAGTGTTTTGGGGACAAGTTCTTTGAGATTAGGAAAATGTTTGGATTATTTGCACATGATTGAAATGTTATAAATGTAGAATATTACAACACTTAACAGGGGGGGGGGGGGGACCCAGAACTTCCAATGTTGGGGGTGCACACTATTCGAAAACTGAAAGGCAGAGTAGGAGGTAATGGGAGGGGGTGGTCCCCGCTCAGATCTCCCCCTAGAAAATTTTGAAATAACGGAGCAAAATACAGCATTTGGTGCATCTTTTTATGCCATTTTCACTCCGATTCCATTGAATAAAGAAGAACAAAATCAATTATTCCAAGTAACAGATTCAACAGTTCAAAATGCCACTTTTGTGTATAAATTATTTTGTTTCACGTATAAAACATTTCAGGGGTGCATGCAGAAAGGTGAATGCCAGGAAGGGGGCACAATTGAAGCCAAATACTTCAATGAGGCGAATAGCACCGAAAGGTGGTGAATACAGATGGGGAGGTCACACTCCCCTACTGCTGGGAGTCTGGAAGTTTTAAGTTAAAACAGTCCAGAGCACGAATCTAATCCTTAAACACTCTTGTTGTGGTCACAGGTAGTCGAACGTAAAGTTTTAGACGTATCGTAAATGCACTACAATCAAATATTTTTGTAATGTGTTATATGTGCTAGTATATTATTGATATTCATGTATTGTATAGCTCCATGGTGACTTCTGCCACATAACTGAGCCAGTAACTCCTCTTTTTTCTTTCACTATAAGCTTTTATTCTGTAAGTTACATGCAATATATATATATATATATATATATATATATATATATATATATATATATATATATATATATATATATATTATATATATATATATATATATATATAATATATATATATATATATATATATATATATATATATATATATATATATATATATATATATATATATATATATATATATATATTACTTGAATTATGTCCGACAAATAGACGGCATTCTAGAACTATTAGGATTGATATTGGCTCGGAGCACTGTCAAGTCGCTGACCTGCAACGCTTTTCTCAGAGGATAATTCGACATCAAGACCCCCAAATATCTTTCGTCGGTCTGTAAGAAATCAAAGGATTGAAAAATTCTGGCGATTTTTGCTACTCTCAATTTGCAGTTTTTGGAAAGATTTATTCAGAGATTTGAAAATAATGGGAGTGTACATCCCTACTGATCCTCTGCACTGTGATCCTCTACAATTTAGTTTTATACCTTATTAAAATCAGAGCTTGCACATGTAAAAATTACATGGAATAATCACAAAATCACAATTAGAAAAATGAAAGGATAGGAATGTCCGTTAGGTATTCCATTTTCTTTGTACTTGACACCTGAGAATAATGGGGGTTATGACGGAAAATATCTTGTAGACAGCAGTCCTTGTCGACACGTGTGCCGATATTTTGTGCATTTCTGAAAAGATAAATGAATCTGGATGCAGTTATGAAAAGTGCTGAATTGTTCTTGGAAGTTATGTTCATTTTTGATTTAACCTTTCCAACAACATGGGTACAAGGACTGGACTAGTTTGCAGCTCTTAGAGAGTTTTTGTCAAAAATATGAGTTTCAAATACTGTGAAAATTTGCATCTTATTTTTATAGTAATGAAAGATTTTAAGAATGGTGTGAATATGACGTCAGATCTGTCATGTAAAGATCCATATTTTGATACCAAATCTTTCAACCGAAAGGTTATCACAAGACAAAAATTACTACCTCTGAAATTCTTTTTGTAAAAATGTACTGCATGCATCTAAATATAGTATATTTCTTTAAATTGGAAAAAATGTACTTAGTATATAACCGATTCTTATTAATTTTACATGTCATTTTTACCAGCCAATTTCTCTCATTTGCTACTTGATGCTATTCACAATATGCCATTTGCTTCCTGTCGTTTGCTTTTTGCCATTGCTATATATCTCATGGTTTTGGGGGTTTTTTGCCATTTGCTAAATATCACTTGCTTATGCTTTCAATCCTGTTGTACAAAATTATAAACCTGAAAATATTTATATATAGAAGAACTGTGAGCTTTGTCTGTTGCTAATGTCTAATTAACAAAAGCTACTTTGTACATGTACGTTCTGTAGTCTGCAAGAATAATTATCAATTACAGTATCATAATCATATTAGGATCAAATCCAAGAAGTGATACATACACGTATTTCGCACATTGCAATTAAGTTACAAATGCCGAAATGCAATGCTAATGAACTTTCATATTACATCATAGGTCAGGGCTACTATCGTAAGCAACTTCAACGACCTACAAATTAATAATTAAATATGAAATTTGTCTTTAAAATCTAGTATCCAAGGTCTGTACACATCTGCTGCATCAGAAGACAACAGCCAAACATTTCTTGACATACAAGTGATCGCATAATGCTAGTTTTCAAAGGCAAATCGTATAATTGCTGGATTCACAGAAAACATTTCTGAAATAGGCGATGAATGCGAAAAATTTAGGTATTTGCCAAACTGGTCATTTGGTATAAGAAGGAAGTCTCCAAATGCTGAGGATATTGTTTGGAGTTTCCTTCCCTTCTCTTCCTCCATAAACAGGGGTATACTTGGATGAGCCCACCTTAGTCAGTTCTTTCAGTTAGTTAAGCTTCACTGAAATTTTCAATAAAGACATCTTCTCATCAATCAGGTGTTTCATGTTGTCATCTAGTTCTATACCATCAATTTCAAACTGGTACTTTTCCATGACATTGCTGGGAAGCGTATTGTCATCAGACTTCTTTGTTTCCTGATCTTCTTCTTCAGGCAGCTAAAAGAAAAAAGAAGCATTATCAATGAAATTGTTATAGCAAAGGAGACGCTCACTTTTTGTAATTAATTTCTGCATTCTATAATAATACACAGGAATGTTCATGTATATTCATAGACTGAACTAGATATATCTGAAAAGAGGGACTAACACCACCGTCAGCACTAATTGGAAAGTACAAGTTCAAATATCATAATTATACATATATATGTAATTAAGTGCCAATTATGAACACTTTAATTTAATTCCAGGTTTTCAATACATGAACGATATAGAAATATAAATAACTAATGAGTCACAGGCTGCATGATAATCTGTTTCCAGCATATATTGCTTATTCCTCATCTTTATTAGTTACAGAAGAAGTGGACTTCCTTAAAATATGCTTTAAGTGGACCTATATTAAATACCTTATAACCTTAATTATCAATGACAGTTGATAAAAAAAAATCATTTAAACACATTAATTGACATATACAGATATGAAATATAAAGAACTAAGATAGGGACAAAATGCATCCATTTTCATAAAAAATATAGGTCTTTACTTCCTTGCTAGTAGACTGGACAGGTTGCTGATTCTCTTCCTGTTGATCCTCTTCTTGTTGATCCACTTTCTGCTGATCCTCTACTGTTGATTGCTCCTCCTGGAAGGGGTACTCTTTGCTGATGTGAGCAGCTGAAACGAAATTTCAGAGACAATTAAATATCAGCTACTAGCTGCATGCAAGTCTGTGACCTCTGACTAAGGGTTACTATATATATTTCAATATGCAAATGAATCATGTCTAAGTTTTAACAAAATAAGATTGGAACTACCACAGGCTTTAGTGACATAATTCCTTCATAATTATGAATCTAAAACTTGAATATCTCTATTTCCTCTTTACATCTTATATACATTACATTTGTGACTTAAACCTTTTGATTTAATAACGTTTTGACTTGAAATTCGTGCAGACACTAAAGCCTATAGCTACAGTATATGTCCAACTTACAATGGGCACAGTACACAGAGAATTTGCAAATTCTCATGATCATGGGCCTTTAAGCAAACTCACTGTGTACATATCACAATGACACACAGAAACATCAATTTTTATCAAAGTGTTAATATCTTATTCTTTCTCCTTCGTATGTTCATGCATGTATATTTATGTATTTACCTCCTCGACTTGAAAGGTTGTTGCACGACTTTTGTGACGGGTGTTGCATGTAAACTGGAGACGCTTACTCCTCCCGGGCACCTGGTCTCACCTCGATTTCATTGGGGTTCGCATTTGTCTGAATATGAGACTAAACACGATATTGTCCCTTTATTCCATGTACTTTGAGATATGGTTTACCCTTCGGTACTTCTTCGTTTTTCACTTAAATCTAAGGTGGAGTACCTTGAATCTGTACATTGAATTCTTTGGAGACAAGTTCGTTTTGATATCCAGCTAGCATGTGAAATTCATCTTTCAATAATTCACATATAGCACTGTAACTTGCTTCTTTTGGCAAATCCATTCTTCTACCCGTCATAGCTTTGATAGCTATGAACTTACCATTTCGATCTTTTTTTTTACACCAAGAGATAATTTTATAGTCGACCGTAGTTTCCTTTTAACCTAATGAAGTTAAGGTAAAATTTACAAAATTAGACAATGATGCAGAAAAATAATAAAAGATTTGTTTTTATTTGAAGAAGCTATATACAGCCATAGACCAAAATTTAGGGCATCAAAATTATAGTTCTAATTAATTAGATCCAAAGACATTATTGTAATCCTTAAATGTTGCACATTACTGAGGGTCTATTTAATTTATGTATTTGACGTAACTTTCGTAAATAAGTATTATGTTCCCTCATACGAGTTACTACATAACATTTCAAAACGAATTATAACGGCTGTTCTTCCTCATTGAAACTAACACTTCAGACAGGACAATACCCCTTCCCCTTTCTCACAAAATATCATTTCATGACACATAGGACACTTAATTTATTATTCTAGCCACAGTTCTACTACGGTATTATCGAAACATATTACGTCTGCTCTAACTGCTATAAAAGATCATATTATCAAATATTGTGATGTCGCATTTCATAATAGTAACATCAATTACTTTTGGTCGATTAAAAATTCTCATGAAGTTATAGACAAACGTCTTTCGCTAAATTTCAAAGCGACTAAAATTTCTACATTTGATTTTTCTACACTTTATACATCTCTGCCTCATGATTTGATTAAAAGCAAGTTGCTGTCTCTTATACAAAGGTGTATTCACAAAGAATCCAAAACGTACATATGTACTTCCAATCACTCTGGATTCTTTTCCAACAAACAATATACTTCATATAAATACTGGACTTGCAAGGAATTACGTAAAGCACTAGACTTTCTCATGAATAATATTTTTGTGCAATTTGATGGCAAGATATATCAACAACTAGTTGGGATTCCTATGGGTACTAACTGCGCGCCTCTGATAGCAGATTTATTTCTTTATTGTTATGAGAGGGATTTTATGGTTTCTATTCAAAAATCAAAACGTTTTGACTTCATTGAGAAATTTAATAATACTTGCAGATATCTGCATTTTGGTTATCGACAACCCTGAATTCGAACAATTTATATCAGAAATATATCCACCAGCTCAGCTCACATTGAATAAAGCTAATACTTGAAATAAATCTACACCTTTCTTAGATTTAAACATCAAAATTATCAACCACCTAATATATACTAATATTTATGATAAACGTGAGGATTTTGGATTTAATATTGTAAATTTCCCTTACTTGGATGGCGATGTCCCTCGACTCCCATCATATGGTATCTATATATCTCAATTAGTTCGATTTGTCAGAGGCTGCACCGGTGTTTTGGACTTTCATAAACGAAATTTACAAATTACTACTAAACTTTAAACTCAGGGTTACAGATATCACAAGCTAAGAAAAACATTCGGCAAATTCTTCAGATCTTATTCAGAACTTCTATCTAAATTTGGACATATTTCTTTCCAACAGTATGTATCCAATGGTACTTCCCATCCTTATTTTTACGGTGATCTCGTATACAAACTAAGGAAAGTAAAAGGCTCCTATAACGTTATTTTATCATGTAATGAAATAGTCAAACGTCTTCTAAATAGACAATATGATATTGAGATCATCAAAAAGACTATAGGTCTTGTATTTGGCCCCTCTACAGCCTTATGCAGACTTTTACTTGAACGTTGCACGCTGACTAACAGGGCGGTGGGGACTATATGACGGGCCTTGTCCAAACCTCTTTCAGAGGAAACATGGTCCTGAACCTCGTCCCCTCTGACTGTCAGTCGGGACTCCTACAGATCTAGGGTCTTAGCTCTCTTTCAGACTGGCAGAGCACGGTTTATCATGTTGATGTCGCATATATTTTTATATCATTATGTGTTTTACAATACCTTACGTGTTTATATTTTTATGACCTCTCAATATGCGATACCTGTTGACCCCTGTTCTTTACATGGAGGATTATTTATAAATTTTTAAATGTACAGCCTTTGATTGTTCTGCTGTTACGGTGAGTGGGACGGTGGGCCCGTAAAGCGGTTAACCATGGTGACTTCTGCCACATAACTGAGCCAGTAAGTTTCTTAAGTGAGATCTACTTGAACATCTTTATCAAATAAAATCATCATTGCTCGCAATAGAAACGTGACAATGTAGATCAAGACGGTAGATGACACTTTGTCAATGAGAAAACGAAGATGAGTAGGACAATAGTAGGTAACCTTCTAGTATAGAAGGTGTCAAATCTGTGTAAAGTGTTCGAAATCGGTCTCAGTCCAGAATATCATTTAAAACTCTGGATAACGAGATATCATATGGAGTAATAAGAGTCTCGTAACGACCGTAGAACTTCCTCAGTGACGATGCTAGTCTAGCACATATATAACCCTGGTTGAGCAGCTTAACTGAAAGTCGCCTAGCCCTCAGAACAAAGTCATTGTAATTTGAACATGCTCTGGAATAACGTATTAACTGAGATATGAATACGCCGTATGCGGGCGATGATGGGATGTTGCTACTTATGAAAGGAAAGTTTGTGATAGCGAAATTGAAATCGTCACGTTTGTCATAGAGTGAGGTGTTCAATTGACCATTAATGTCGAAAGACAACATAATATCTAAATACGAAGTAGAATTACTAGTTTCTGTGGTTTCTTTGACCTCCAGTTCACTTGGATAGATGATGCTAAATAAATCCTCGAATGAAGGATTATTAATTGAAAGCAAGTCATCTATATATCTGTAAGTAAAATTGAAGCCAAGAGCCAATTGTTTTTTTCCTTGCGAAAGCAAAGACTGAATGAACTCAGCTTCGTATGAATAAAGTAATATGTCAGCCAGAAGCTGAGCACAGTTAGTGCCCATTGGAATGCCGACAATTTGTTGAAAAACCTTACCTCCAAACACCACAAAAATGTTATCGATAAGACAGTTCAACATCTGAATGACAGCTGTTTCAGTGTATTTATTTTTGGAATCAGAATTTTCCCTAACAAAGTAAGTTTTATCGTGGCCTATTACTATATATTTGAATTTGCGGCTTCCGTTTTTACTAGTAAATGCATTTTGAATAATTTCCGCTAATCTGTCTTTTAATTTCTGATGAGGGATCGTTGTGTACAGAGTCGAAAAGTCAAAAGACTTGATGGAGTGAATTTTAGTAAAACTGTCTGATTTTAGATGTTCTAACAACTCTTTTGAATTTTTAAGGATCCACATTTGATTAATTCCACTTCTGGAATATACTGTTTCGCAATATCTATGAAGGCCAGATTTAATTTCTGATAATATTTTTGTGAGTAGCATCGATACAGATTTTGTGGAACACTTCGAGAATCCAGCGATAAAGCGTTGTTTGTACGGAGTTTTGTGCATTTTTGGAATACAGTACAAATATGGAAGTTCTAAATTCAATTTATTTGAGTCAATACCAAACGTATTGAGGACAGATTTATGATTCTCGAGTACTTCCGAAACCGAAAAGTTCGTGAGAGTATAAGTAGGATTTCCTGGAGCTGAATTTAATCCTAAATCTTTCACTAGGCTGTCAAAGTAATATTTTGACACCTTCTATACTAGAAAGTTACCTACTTCGACTTCTCCATATATAGATACATATGGAATTCACACGATTTGACTCTTTCTACGGGGTATATGTGACGGGTGTTGCTAGCAAGCAGGAGATGCTCACTCTCCCCGGGCACCTGATCTCACTCCATCACAGGGGTTCACATATGCTCTTCAAGTAGACATATTTTGTTATTTTCCATTTGTTTTTCATTTTCACTGATTTTGTATGTCCTATGGTTTCATGATTTTTGGACTTGTGGTTTGGATTTATCCATCATCTTTACATTCTTACAAGTAAATGTATAATTATTAGATGCTTTATCTGCTGGTGTAATGATATAATGTTCTTGGAGGAAGGTAAGTTCTCTGACAACATCAGGATCTTTAAAAATAGATTCGAATCTGGTGTTTACAGAACCTTGTAATTTTTTAATTTTTGATCTCAGCAGTACTGCAATAGATTTTATCCATTCCGAAAGAGTGTCGACTTGTACTTCCTCTCTTTTTGCCCATCGTGTGGCATATTCCTCGCAGCAGTTCATAATGCTTGATATAACACTTATGATAAAAAAGGTCCGGTGGGTGTAAAAAATTAAATATCAGGTAACAATCCTTTAATTTGAGTCAATAATTATAATACAATAAACATGTACATTGCATTCATTTCAAACAAATTAACGCACACATAAAACAAGATTAAGAATTAAGAAACATATCAAGAAACAATAACTTGGTTATGGAAAATTCTTATATTTGTTATTAAACAGGTGATAATTTGTAATAACTTGTAATATTAATGCAGTTATTCTGCAAGACTCAATGCAAACCAAACGGTGATAATAACATTATAATATAAGCTCAGATTTATTTATTTATTGGGGAGAGGGTTCTTGGTTCACTGAGTTTCCCCTATTTCTCAATTCCACGAACGTTGACATCTGTGTTTTCATCACGTAGTCCAGTTTTCTCTATTCTGTCATCACTGACGTTAACGTTTACATTATTTACTCATATATATTTAATTCGACTATTACTAAGCCGGCGTGGCCTAGTGGTATAGCGTCGGACTCCTGATCGGGAGGCCGGGGTTCGAGTCCCGCTCTGGTCATGCCGGTATCATGTCTTTCGGATGAGACAGTAAAAACCGAGACCCCGTGTCGTGGTATGCATGGCACGTTAAATATCCCTCACTGCTTCGGGTGGGTCCGTTGCAAAGGTCAAAATTTGTATACCCCGCATCAGGCAGATGCCGTCACCATATACGTGAAATATTCGTGGTGTGACGTAAAACAAAAATCTATCAATCAATCAATCAATCGACTATTACTCCGTGCTCAAGTCTCTATTATCCCATCGTTGACACCAATGTTTAACACGCCAGGGTCGTTGTCCTCAGAACGATAATTTTCCCTGTCATCAGTAATTTCGTTGTATACATTCACATCGTTATCACCCTCTGTATCCCTCACTTCTGTAGTTGACATTTCTTCGAGATCATGACTGTGTCTATATCTGCATCTTAAAACCAACATATATACAAACTATATATCAAATGACTGATTTTGGCATGTATATATATTTGTCTGAATTTCCTAATAATCGTGTATTGACGAGGACTAAGGCAGACACTAAATATAAATAAGCTTTTCTTGCTTGCTCACCAGGATTTCATTTCATATGTGGTCTAAATTTCATCCTTAATTTAATTGTGTAGCTTTCCTTGCGATAACATGAAATTGCAATAACACCTATAAGTGTGAAACAAATGTTCTTTTTCCGGTGACACGTCTGATAAAATGTTATTTTTTAATTTTCACTCTCAGTTGTTAAGTCGTTTGTTGATTTTTCTACATTTGCAGTGAAAAATAGGTTGCCCAAAAACCGATGTACCACAAAACCGATGTGAGTCTTATCAAATAGTCAAGGTATTTATCTGATTACAATAACAACATATAGCTCATTCTTTTAGTTGTCTATTGAGCAGATGAACTAGACCCTACTATTGACGTGGAAACACTGCTGTTCTGCCTTTCTAATGAGACAGTGAACAACTATGTTCCATGTCACTGTCACAGTAGGCTTGGCATATAAAATCTCCCTAATTTCCTGGGATGGATCCGGTGCAAAGGTGTAAATATCTTTTCAAAACGGCTGAAAGTCACCACATAGGCTGAATAATCGTTGAGTGACACTAAACAATAATCAATCAGTAGTCGTTTCTCTGTACAAGTAGAACAAAATAACATAAAGGTACACTTACTTCTCATTACGACGAATGTACATGAAAACAAAGATATTCGCTGATAATACTATGGTCAGGAACGCAACTACAAAATACGTAACGTGACAATCATAATTTGTTTAAAATAACATTTGATGTTTATTCTATCAGTAAAGTAAACAATGAAGAAATACAATAGAGTATGATATTTTGATTATCTCTCTTGTTAGGGACTAGAGTGTTGTCGGGTATGTTCGGACTAACGGGGTACCGGACACTTGTGAACACACGCTATCGTACACGTGTTTTGATTGAGATAATTTGATCTGTCCTGTGACGTAATCATTATCTTCCTTTCTCCTTTGTCGGCTGCAAATGTCTGCCGCGATCGAAAAAAAAATATGAGTTTACTTCGATGTTTGCGGATTCGAATTAAAGCACATGATTATTACGCATGCTTTTTACGCCAACCAGTTCTCTTGTAGCAGTCCCTCATTAAACATGCATAACTCCCAGTTCAACTTCGAGGATCGATGTTTGTTTACGTCATAGGGGCTCCTTAGGGGTAATTTTGAAGCTATGTAACGAGGTATCCGAAGCATGCCGATGATATTTAAATGATAGTTGTTGCTCATCGGCATAATATTTTGTGCTATTACTTTTTATTGACTGTTAATCGCAATATTTCTGTCTAAACAAGTGGTTTTGAAAGACACTTTCTCCAGAAGAAAGAAGGAAAATATAATTGTGAAAGAGAGAGCAGAATGAAAAGTGAAAATTTAAGAGCAAAAGATAAAAAAATGAAAATTAAAGAAAAAACAAAACGGATTGTTAAAATATGGAATAAAATTACTATATTTGAGAACTGAATTTAAATAAAAATATATATCCATGTGTAAATCAATATGAATTAAACATTTATTTTACGCAAATACATACAATATCCATAAATCCAAGATAACGTTTTTAAACCAATATTTTTATTTATTTATTTTTTCTGAAAATGAAATTAATACAGAAAGGAAATAACCATTTTTCTGCAATGGAGACCTTTGTTGCCATGGTGAAGGCAAATCACATGTCTTTGCGAAAAGCTGCTATTAGCTATGGGGTTCCTTAATCTACCTTATATGACAAAGTAAAAGAAAAGACTCCTATGACACCCGCACCTAGACTGTTTGACTAAAGCGGAGGAAAGTTGACTTGTAGAATGGGTGTCAGAAATAGTTCGCATAGGCTACGGTCGGACTAAGTTGGAAATATTACATACAGTGAAAATAATACTGGACAAGATTGGGCGGGTCACACCATTTAAAAACAATAGGCCGGGAACAGATTGGTGCTATGCGTTTCTTAAGAGACAACCTTAATTGTCAAATCGATCATCGATGCAGTTATCTAAAGAGAGGGCTATTTTAACACCACGGCAACCAATTAAAAGTTTAAATTATACAAGGACGACGAGGTAAAGGATGATTCAGTTTTCAATGACCCCTCCCGATGGTACAATACAGACAAGAATGGGTTTCTCCTGTGTCCCCAAAACGACAAGGTCAGACAAATGTATATAGTTTTTCGGCCAGTGCCTAAACTCAGATAACAGTTTGTTTTGTGCGCTAGGAGTGCTAAAGGGCACTACATCAGACCGATGATTTTATTTCTGGGTTAGATTCAGCTATGATCCCCTACAAGGTTTCATGGCTGGTGTATAAAGGAGACCGGAGTCTGGTCGGATGGATACTAAACTGGTCAGTGCATGGCTTTGTGATGATATTTACCTGGGATAGAAGAAAAAAGGGGGTGAAGAAACCAATCGTACTTTTTATTGGCGGACATTCCACATATCTGTCACTTGATGTTAGCACCCTTTGTAAGGTAAAAACGGAGTGGTGTTGTATTGTTTACTGGAGCACGCATCTCATCTCATGCAGCCTTGTGACCTCACGTGGAAATGGAGTTCCAACAGGATAATATTGGAGAGATAGTGACGAAGCCTACATTTGCTAGGGATTATTTTTAAATACCTGGGAAACGTCTGCGAAAGTGGAAAGTGCAGTCAAGAAATTTCGTGAACAAGTATTGCGTGCACCGTTAAAATGGAACCGAGTAAAGTGTTTTCAACTTCAACGGAGTTTCTCACATCCACAGATGTATCAATGTTAGAGAAAAAAACACACGCCCCCATCCACACAGACAGTTGTATTACGACTTCTTGACCTAAACACACTACCAGCTCCTCCCTCTGATACCGCCTCTGCCTCAGAAGCGTCTCCAATGACAACTTTCATTCCCTAAACTTCAGTTTAAACACGATCAATACCTACGGTTTCACCTGCATTCAATGAGGTGCTAAATTACTGGTGATAAATGTTGGTAGATTTAATGGACAGAAACGATTAAGAAGAGGCAGCAAGAATTAATCCGTGAAAAGTTAAGAGAGGAAAAAAGGAAGGAATAGAAAATGGGGAAGTTGAAGAAAAAGGAAGAACGAGATCGGAAAAAGAGCTAAGGAAACAAGAAAAGGAGCAAGCAAGAAAACAAAATAAAAAAACATAAGAAGGACAACATAGACCACAGTCAGATTCCGAATGTTCCGAGAATGATGGAGAAAATAATCCTATGGCCGTTAGTGATGATGATGATGGTGTGCTGCCAGGCATTGACAGGATTGTTTGTTTTCCAGTGTCAGCAGTCATACTACAACTATCCCAGAGCTTGGAACAGCTGCAAGAGTTGTCCTCGTTGGATGCACAGATTTTGTGTGACATCCAATTACCTGTTTATATATCCGAAAGTGACATAGAAGAATTTGACTTCGAATGTGATTAAACTTAATAACTTTTTCTATAGATAATACATCTATTGTTGGTTGTTTTGTTGTTTGTTTGATTCTATTTCATTAAAGATTTCAACTATTTAAAAGATGACTTATTTACCACTGGAATTATATTTATTCAAGAAGTGAAATTTACGATTTCACGAGCTAGCATAATGATAAAGACTGCATTTCGTGCTGTCACTTTATAGCCGAAATATTGTTTGACATGCCATAAGACCAAACACTAACATTCATAACATACAATTCATAAGAAATGTTATATGACGGATTGTTAAACTCGGCATCCTTTGGTGAGCCCACATTTTTGAAGTCATGTGATCAAAAGAAGGAAAGTGACATCAAAGGCCTCGAATCACCTGATATTTTATTGGTACTGATCCATTCTTCCTGTTTGTAATGTTTAAATCTTGATAGCACTTAGTTTTTTTCTCCGCTATGAGTGTTGTCATTAAAACTCTGTAAGACCTGACATGATGTCCGATCAGATAGTACAGTGTCCACATATCTCTAATCAGTGTTGTTATCACGTGACCGCAATCGATCAAGTTCACATTGGTACTTTGATCACATGACTTGACCAAACATAATATACATCTGTGGTTTCGTCACGCTTTTAATAATAGTTCAAAGACAAGGCTAAATCTCCGCTAGATGCCCGAAATTTCCCGACCACGCTCTACTATCTATCTTATGGTTAAGTCACGTAATCTTTTATTTTAGCATTGACTGGGCGTTAGATACACACAACTGAATTTCTTTCTTTCTTGCATTGTGCATTTTGTAGCTGTATCATATATTTATTTTTGCACAGATTTTCATGATGAATAAATGACATACTTTTTTTTCTTATTGTCAAGGTAATGGAATCGCTAAAAATAAAAGATGAATCAAAGACTTATCACTGTAATGTTTCGTGCTTTATGACGGATTCCGATAAAAAGATTTCGGAAAAGAGAAATCAAATTAAGAGTAAGTATTTTTCACACTCAAGGGCACATTTGATTTAAGTTGTTTTCTCAGCAACTGATTCGAACTATTGTAGTGAATACATCTATTGCTTATATCTTATTTAAATGTTTTCAGACATCCAATTCAAATTACCATTTTTTAAGTTAAATAATTATTTACTAGTTCAAGGAAATATTTTAGCTCATAAAAAGTGAACATATATTTCTTACCGACAGTAGATATCACAATTAATACTTTAAGCGCGACTTTTTCATTTCTCTCTGTAAAAAATGATATAATATAAGACGGATATGCAGAAAAACTTAATGTTACGAAATAAATACTATCAGCCAGAGTATTGAAGTGTTTAATTGTTGGTTATTCGATGAATCTGTAATATTCTACGTTACCGTAGGATTAGAGATATGAATGTCCCTAGATGTTTTGATTATCATTATTGTACCATTTATGAAATAAAACATTAGTAAAATAACTGCTGCAATGTTACAGCAACCCTAGCCGAAACGAAATTATCTCGGAACCCTTGACACGAGAGGTAAGACCAAGTGCCTGTTAGTAGTATTCGTCTCACGTTTGCTGGTCACATCCACCTAGGATTTTCAAAATCTGAACACCAGAGGAAGAGATAAAAATATTTCAACGCTGTATAAACAGATAGCGTCAATTAGGCCTAAAATTATGAATGAAAACTCTTAAATTTATATATTGCAAATATTACCGGCCTCTACCACCGTTCGTTGGGTATTGGAATATGGCAGGACTGACAATAATGAGTAGTTGACTACATTATCAATGCCTACAGTAGTGTCGGATATGTCTGTGACATCGCCTCTGAAATAAAAAAAAAGTTTAATTTCATAAATAAATTATTAATTTAATTCTACATTTTCTTGTTTTATTTTCGTGACTTATAGTTAACAAACGAGTCGGTTGTTTTATAGCACACTTCAATATTCAGTTCCTTCGTTATTGAATTTTAGATCATGGAATTTTAAATCAAGTTTTACTCTATTAGATCATTGTTAATATATCTTACAATAGGAAACAATAAACTGCATGCTATAAATTTCCGAAAAGATTTCATTATCTGGTAAAATCATTATCATGTTTGGATATTGAACTATTAATAGTAATTTTAAACGATTCTTAGAATGTTGCAGTTCTCCACTAGCACATTATGTATTTTCATTTTAATTCACAGTCCTTATAAAATATTACATACTATTAGCCATCTAATAATCATTCTTTTGAAATTGTAGTCTTCAAAACTATGCAGCACCATATCGTACAGAATTATTAAGGTGACACTTACAGGAACGTACTTAGTTCAGGAGTCTCTGGAATCTTCCGCCCGTGAAAACAAATTGGATCTACAATCAGTAATGTTATCTTTATCAGATTGGAATATTTTTCTTTATTTATCATTTTAATATTTATTTTTTATTTTATTTTATTATCATTATTTTTTGTATTTTATACTGTTTGGGAAAAACGATTAACGGAAAGGGAGAAATAACATCATGTATTAGTAAAACGTAATAAATTGTAGAAGTAAGTACAGATCTAGTAGAATACAATGCTATTAGTTCCTTTCTGTAGCCATATTTTTACATTTTTATGTGTATGACTGCCATTTCATGTGTTGATACATTAAATAACTTACATTTGTAAAGTTCATCCGTGGAGTAAGACTTATTTGGAAAAAGGTTTGTGCAAGCTATCTTATTCCAGGGAATAAAATTTTGGCAATCCCATGTTTTGTATGATACTCCTTTAATATCAAAAATAGGGCAATCTGTAACGAACGTGTAGAGAAATAAAGATAATTTTTCACACTTTTGATTTCCATCCATGATTATTTATACCTTTTTCATAGAGTGTATGAATTATCAAACCTATAATGTTTACACTTGACCTTACTTAATTCTGTACAAACGTTTATAAACAATATGGTATAATGTAAATACTATTTTCTCAGTGGTTGAAGGCATTGCTTTTTTGGAGGAGATGTTTATAATAGTATGGCCAACTAAGATTACTACACTGGACGCCGTTTCATCAAAGGGCGTAACTTTAGGGGTAAGACTAAGCTTAGTCCAAGGTTTACGTCCCAATTTAGGCCCGGACTTACGTCCGAACATAAGTCGCCATATTTAGTCTTTATATTTAGGCATAAACTGTAAAGACTACTTACTATTACTTCCGTTTCAATATAAATAAACAAGTGGGCGTATCGATTATATTTAGCACGTTTTACGTAATCGTTATGTAGACGGGTTACGTATCATTTTCAGACCCGCTGAAAATTAAGCATTCGAAAAAAGCACAATGGCGAGTTGAGATGTAACTTTCAGTATTAATTTCAATATACAATTTTACTTACAGATATAAAGATGACTTGCTTTCAATTAATAATCCTTCATTCGCGTGAACTGGAGGTCAAAGAAACCACAGAAAATGGAAATTCTACTTCGTATTTAGATATTATGTTGTCTTTCGACATTAATGGTCAATTGAACATCTCACTCTATGACAAACGTGACGATTTCAATTTCGCTATCACAAACTTTCTTTTCATAAGTAGCAACATTCCATCGCCCGCATACGGCGTATTCATATCTCAGTTAATACGTTATTCCAGAGAATGTTCAAATTACAATGACTTTGTTCTGAGGGCTAGGCGACTTTCAGTTAAGCTGCTCAACCAGGGTTATATATGTGCTAGACTAGCAACGTCACTGTGAGGTTCTACGGTCGTTACGAGACGCATTACTCCATACGATATCTCGTTATCCAGACTTTTAAATGATATTCTGGACTGAGACCGATTCCGATCATTTTACACAGATTTGACACCTTCTATACTAAAAGGTTGCCTACTTCGACTTGTCCATATATAAATACATATGGAATTCAACGATTTGACTCTTTCTACTGGGTATATGTGACGGGTGTTGCTAGCAAGCAGGAGATGCTCACTCTCCCCGGGCACCTGCTTTCGACTCTGTACACAACGATCCCTCATCAGGAATTAAAAGACAGATTAGCGGAAATTATTCAAAATGCATTTACTAGTAAAAACGGAAGCCGCGAATTCAAATATATAGTAATAGGCCACGATAAAACTTACTTTGTCAGGGAAAATTCTGATTCCAAAAATAAATACACTGAAACAGCTGTCATTCAGATGTTGAACTTTCTTATCGATAACATTTTTGTGGTGTTTGGAGGTAAGGTTTTTCAACAAATTGTCGGCATTCCAATAGGCAATAACTGTGCTCCGCTTCTGGCTGACATATTCCTTTATTCATACGAAGCTGAGTTCATTCAGTCTTTGCTTTCGCAAGGAAAAAAACAATTGCCTCTTGGCTTCAATTTTACTTACAGATATATAGATGACTTGCTTTCAATTAATAATCCTTCATTCGCGGATTACCTTAGCATCATCTATCCAAGTGAACGGGAGGTCAAAGAAACCACAGAAAATAGTAATTCTACTTCGTATTTAGATATTATGTTGTCTTTCGACATTAATGGTCAATTGAACACCTCACTCTATGACAAACGTGACGATTTCAATTTCGCTATCACAAACTTTCTTTTCATAAGTAGCAACATTCCATCGCCCGCATACGGCGTATTCATATCTCAGTTAATACGTTATTCCAGAGAATGTTCAAATTACAATGACTTTGTTCTGAGGGCTAGGCGACTTTCAGTTAAGCTGCTCAACCAGGGTTATATATGTGCTAGACTAGCAACGTCACTGAGGAAGTTCTACGGTCGTTACGAGACTCATTACTCCATATGATATCTCGTTATCCAGACTTTTAAATGATATTCTGGACTGAGACCGATTCCGATCATTTTACACAGATTTGACACCTTCTATACTAAAAGGTTACCTACTTCGACTTGTCCATATATAAATACATATGGAATTCAACGATTTGACTCTTTCTACTGGGTATATGTGACGGGTGTTGCTAACAAGCAGGAGATGCTCACTCTCCCCGGGCACCTGATTTTCGACTCTGTACACAACGATCCCTCATCAGAAATTAAAAGACAGATTAGCGGAAATTATTCAAAATGCATTTACTAGTAAAAACGGAAGCCGCAAATTCAAATATATAGTAATAGGCCACGATACAACTTACTTTGTCAGGGAAAATTCTGATTCCAAAAATAAATACACTGAAACAGCTGTCATTCAGATGTTGAACTTTCTTATCGATAACATGTTTGTGGTGTTTGGAGGTAAGGTTTTTCAACAAATTGTCGGCATTCCAATGGGCAATAACTGTGCTCCGCTTCTGGCTGACATATTCCTTTATTCATACGAAGCTGAGTTCATTCAGTCTTTGCTTTCGCAAGGAAAAAAAAAACAATTGGCTCTTGGCTTCAATTTTACTTACAGATATATAGATGACTTGCTTTCAATTAATAATCCTTCATTCGCGGATTACCTTAGCATCATCTATCCAAGTGAACTGGAGGTCAAAGAAACCACAGAAAATAGAAATTCTACCTCGTATTTAGATATTATGTTGTCTTTCGACATTAATGGTCAATTGAACACCTCACTCTATGACAAACGTGACGATTTCAATTTCGCTATCACAAACTTTCTTTTCATAAGTAGCAACATTCCATCGCCCGCATACGGCGTATTCATATCTCAGTTAATACGTTATTCCAGAGAATGTTCAAATTACAATGACTTTGTTCTGAGGGCTAGGCGACTTTCAGTTAAGCTGCTCAACCAGGGTTATATATGTGCTAGACTAGCAACGTCACTGAGGAAGTTCTACGGTCGTTACGAGACTCATTACTCCATATGATATCTCGTTATCCAGACTTTTAAATGATATTCTGGACTGAGACCGATTCCGATCACTTTACACAGATTTGACACCTTCTATACTAGAAGGTTACCTACTTCGACTTGTCCATATATAAATACATATGGAATTCAACGATTTGACTCTTTCTACTGGGTATATGTGACGGGTGTTGCTAGCAAGCAGGAGATGCTCACTCTCCCCTTGCACCTGATTTTCGACTCTGTACACAACGATCCCTCATCAGAAATTAAAAGACAGATTAGCGGAAATTATTCAAAATGCATTTACTAGTAAAAACGGAAGCCGCAAATTCAAATATAGTAATAGCCCACGATAAAACTTACTTTGTCAGGGAAAATTCTGATTCCAAAAATAAATACACTGAAACAGCTGTCATTCAGATGTTGAACTTTCTTATCGATAACATTTTTGTGGTGTTTGGAGGTAAGGTTTTTCAACAAATTGTCGGCATTCCAATAGGCAATAACTGTGCTCCGCTTCTGGCTGACATATTCCTTTATTCATACGAAGCTGAGTTCATTCAGTCTTTGCTTTCGCAAGGAAAAAAAACCAATTGGCTCTTGGCTTCAATTTTACTTACAGATATATAGATGACTTGCTTTCAATTAATACTCCTTCATTCACGGATCACCTTAGCATCATCTATCCAAGTGAACTGGAGGTCAAAGAAACCACAGAAACTAGTAATTCTACTTCGTATTTAGATATTATGTTGTCTTTCGACATTAATGGTCAATTGAACACCTCACTCTATGACAAACGTGACGATTTCAATTTCGCTATCACAAACTTTCCTTTCATAAGTAGCAACATTCCATCATTGCCCGCAAATGGCGTATTCATATCTCAGTTAATACGTTATTCCAGAGAATGTTCAAATTACAATGACTTTGTTCTGAGGGCTAGGCGACTTTCAGTTAAGCTGCTCAACCAGGGTTATATATGTGCTAGACTAGCAACGTCACTGAGGAAGTTCTACGGTCGTTACGAGACTCATTACTCCATATGATATCTCGTTATCCAGACTTTTAAATGATATTCTGGACTGAGACCGATTCCGATCACTTTACACAGATTTGACACCTTCTATACTAGAAGGTTACCTACTTCGACTTGTCCATATATAAATACATATGGAATTCAACGATTTGACTCTTTCTACTGGGTATATGTGACGGGTGTTGCTAGCAAGCAGGAGATGCTCACTCTCCCCTTGCACCTGATTTTCGACTCTGTACACAACGATCCCTCATCAGAAATTAAAAGACAGATTAGCGGAAATTATTCAAAATGCATTTACTAGTAAAAACGGAAGCCGCAAATTCAAATATAGTAATAGCCCACGATAAAACTTACTTTGTCAGGGAAAATTCTGATTCCAAAAATAAATACACTGAAACAGCTGTCATTCAGATGTTGAACTTTCTTATCGATAACATTTTTGTGGTGTTTGGAGGTAAGGTTTTTCAACAAATTGTCGGCATTCCAATAGGCAATAACTGTGCTCCGCTTCTGGCTGACATATTCCTTTATTCATACGAAGCTGAGTTCATTCAGTCTTTGCTTTCGCAAGGAAAAAAAACCAATTGGCTCTTGGCTTCAATTTTACTTACAGATATATAGATGACTTGCTTTCAATTAATAATCCTTCATTCACGGATCACCTTAGCATCATCTATCCAAGTGAACTGGAGGTCAAAGAAACCACAGAAACTAGTAATTCTACTTCGTATTTAGATATTATGTTGTCTTTCGACATTAATGGTCAATTGAACACCTCACTCTATGACAAACGTGACGATTTCAATTTCGCTATCACAAACTTTCCTTTCATAAGTAGCAACATTCCATCATTGCCCGCAAATGGCGTATTCATATCTCAGTTAATACGTTATTCCAGAGAATGTTCAAATTACAATGACTTTGTTCTGAGGGCTAGACGACTTTCAGTTAAGCTGCTCAACCAGGGTTATATATGTGCTAGACTAGCATCGTCACTGAGGAAGTTCTACGGTCGTTACGAGACTCTTATTACTCTCCCCGGGCACCTGATCTCACTCCATCACAGGGGTTCACGTATGCTCTTCAAGTAGACATATTTTGTTATTTTTCATTTGTTTTTCATTTTCACTGATTTTGTATGTCCTATGGTTTCATGATTTTTGGACTTGTGGTTTGGATTTATCCATCATCTTTACATTCACTCCATCACAGGGGTTCACATATGCTCTTCAAGTAGATATATTTTGGTTTTTTTTTTCCATTTGTTTTTCATTTTCACTGATTTTGTATGTCCTATGGTTTCATGATTTTTGGACTTGTGGTTAGGATTTATCCATCATCTTTACATTAAGAAAAGAAAACATGGTGCAAGGTCAAGAGAGCATTATACACAAGGGTAATTTTTTAACGTTAAAATATGACCCACCACTACATGTCAATTTTCAACGAGAGTCACATTTTCACGTTAGGGTCACTTTTTCACGGGTGGGTGGGGTCATTAAATAACGGAGTCAGTTTTCAACGTTAAAAATCCATTCTTAAAATTGACCTCGGGGTCATTTTCTAATGTTACAATGGCATCTGTTTGATGAAAGACATCAATTTTGACCTTCAGTTTGCAACGGACCCTCCCGAAGCAGTGAGGGATCTCCAACGTACCACGCCTATCGCGACACGAGGTCTTGGTTTTACTGTCCTATCGGAGGGGATCCAATCCAAGAACTACTGAACTATAGTCAACTCGTTTACCACTGTACCACGCCGGCTAGATGTTGATTTATTTATTTTTTCATTTATATGGCAAATTTGTCGTCAAATTTTCATTTTTACCATAAGGACACAGTTGAACTGATTTTTCTAATTATAAATTTGAAATACATGTATTTCCAAAGATTAAGCCCAATGTTGAGCGCCAGATAGTTGTGGTCATCAGAATTATGTTCCGAAACTTTCATGATATTTTAAAATAATTGTTATTAAATTTGTCACAAGTTTTAAGTTTACATATTTTTTTTTTTATTTTTGACACATTGCTTCTAATTGGAAATGATAAGGCCCTGGGGTTATGGCAAATGAAATAGAGAAAATGAAAATTCTTCATTTCGTATGCAACACATACAGGTATATTTGACATATTTTATTCATTTCAAAACTATACGCCGTAGTATTTTCAACAAATATAGGGGATTTTTACAATGTAGATACTGCCAAATAATTTTGTTATTAGATGAAGAAAATGGGGAAAATGTTATTTCATCAAAATTAATGACAATTCAAGATATATCTACCTTTAAACCCATTTCCACTCGTCATATTTCATTAGATTATTAGATTTCTTATGACTACCCCTATTGGAGAAAAACATTATGACGTCATATTTTTGTCAAGTTTTGAGCCTTATACTTGTGACTGATTCATGACGTGTGCATGACGTATACTACATATTATACACGAGTTTACAGATATATATATATATATATATATATATATATATATATATATATATATATATATATATATATATATATAGAACGGTTCAAAATCGCTGTGTACATGTGTTTTTACTTCTACAAAAGTAATCGAAATTATTCGAAAAAGGAGCCTTTGGTGCACTTGAATTCAGGAAGGACACATTTTTACGATTCCGAGGGACATGCGTCTCATTTGCCTTTTTTGAAATTCACGTACGATTATGGCAGCCATATTTAGACTAAAAGTTAAGGTAGTACAAAATTATATGTAAAGATGATGGATAAATCCAAACCACAAGTCCAAAAATCATGAAACCATAGGACATACAAAATCAGTGAAAATGAAAAACAAATGGAAAATAACAAAATATGTCTACTTCAAGAGCATATGTGAACCCCTGTGATGGAGTGAGATCAGGTGCCCGGGGAGAGTGAGCATCTCCTGCTTGCTAGCAACACCCGTCACATATACCCAGTAGAAAGAGTCAAATCGTGTGAATTCTATATGTATCTATATATGGAGAAGTCGAAGTAGGTAACCTTCTAGTATAGAAGGTGTCAAATCTGTGTAAAGTGATCGGAATCGGTCTCAGTCCAGAATATCATTTAAAAGTCTGGATAACGAGATATCATATGGAGTAATAAGAGTCTCGTAACGACCGTAGAACTTCCTCAGTGACGATGCTAGTCTAGCACATATATAACCCTGGTTGAGCAGCTTAACTGAAAGTCGCCTAGCCCTCAGAACAAAGTCATTGTAATTTGAACATGCTCTGGAATAACGTATTAACTGAGATATGAATACGCCGTATGCGGGCGATGATGGAATGTTGCTACTTATGAAAGGAAAGTTTGTGATAGCGAAATTGAAATCGTCACGTTTGTCATAGAGTGAGGTGTTCAATTGACCATTAATGTCGAAAGACAACATAATATCTAAATACGAAGTAGAATTACTAGTTTCTGTGGTTTCTTTGACCTCCAGTTCACTTGGATAGATGATGCTAAGGTAATCCGCGAATGAAGGATACTATAAATAAAAATTCGTTATTGTGTCCCATGTTTGTAACCGTAATAAACAAAAGTAAAACCAAAACCAAAATATAACCCAAGTACTTAAAAGCAAAATAATTTTAAAAAATGCAAAGGTGAGATAATACTAACCAAATAAAAAGTGAAACAATATCTTACTGTTTGCTTTTACTCCCCTCATTGGAAAACAAAACTCCTCCACTCTACCACCGCTTGTCAATCCGCAATGATATGAAAACGGAAACGTACATTTATGTACCAAACTTCTCTCAGTCCATGAAGATTCTTTTGTCGGACAGGAAAAGACATAACAATCTCTTATGAAAACCCAAATGAAATAAATCCCACAGAATATGTAAAATTCTGCATCTCAAAACACCATAGTTTTGTTTCGTGATAGAATTCTCTCTTGCTTTTTATTATATAAAACAACACGGAAACCGAGCTGCAATTTAATTGCGTTTGTTCCAATATTTCTGGGTTTGATTTATTTTTACCTTAACTGTGCAATCAAGAGACTATTACACTTAGCTTAAGTACGTCCGTGTGTACCAGACGACAGACGAGTTGAATTACGGCTAAGCAGATGAAAGAGAATTTTATCAAACAGACCCGTTTGAAATGGATGAAATCATGTTCGCAATTCTGAAATCTGGTGAGAATTAACAGAGATAACGTCAAATATGTCTACTGTAATAAACAAAAATATCATAAAGGTCTCTGTTTTCAACATGTATTTCGTATGTGCATAGGACATAAACAATTGACAGCGTCCTAGTTCTTGACTGACCAGTTCATCTTTTTGGATGCTAAATGAATTGATGCTATTGTTAGTTTAGGGGAGTGATTTATGAACTCCATATATATAACGAATAAAAAGTGGGTCATAAGTCGGTGCGTAGTTCTTGTTTTAGACCTATAGTCCCCACTGCACCTATTTAGATGGTTCAGTTGAAAGGAATTTTTCAAGGAAGAGGCATGCAGTGTATGAAGATTCTGTTATTTACTATAATGAAAGTGACGGACAGACCGGTCGACAAACGGACGTATAGTAGTCTCGTCACTGCTAGGAATTTCCGGACTTCCAATTCTCAACTTATATATTCATATATATGATTCCTCACATGAATATGCAACTTTAACAAGTCTCCTTTAATATTCATAACTTTGAATATCTCTACATCAGATCATCTATTGATACATGTATATGTCGGAGAGACAACGGGACGCCAGGAGATATAAATAATAAATAGAAATGGATTCCAGAAGTAACCAATAATTTTATCGCCACATCGATTTCCGTCATCACTTAATTCTCTCTTAAAAAGAGTATATCATTCTACAAACAATATCAATTCTAGCACTTCAGCACTTCTTTCCATTGAAAGAGAGAAGACGACTGTATTAAAATTCTCAACACAACTACGAATGCATAAAATTGAATAGGATTTACCTCCCTTTTTCCACTGTCTTTCAGGTATAGGACTGATCATTTGTGCATGTCAGTCATATTATGTAAGGGACTTCTCCACATTAAAATTGCTCCTTGAATTTTTGCAGTTCTTAAGCAATTTTTTTAAATACGAGGGATGTTCCGAAATTATTGTTACTTTGGCGATTTCTTTTTGATAGAAGTAATTGTGATCATTTTACTTTGCCCTGTCCTTCGAAGTACTCCCCCTCTGCATTTATGCATCGTTTCAACCGATCAATCCACTTTTGGAAACAGTTTTCGTACTCTTGAATTGGTATACTCATAAGATACTGGTGAATGGCAGAGCCAAGGGCATTTCTTGATTTATATTTTTTTTTCCAGATAGGTGAAATTTTAGTTTGGGGAACAACAAAAAGTCACAGGGGGCCAAGTCTGGTGAAAATGCAGGGTGGGGGAGGACAGTGACCTTTTCTGCCTTCAAAAACTCCGTTACAATACGCGTTTTCGAAGTACAACGCCTCTATAATACCTAGCTGTGACAGTTTTGCCTTTCGGAACAGGGATTTGCATGATTGGACCCTTTTTATCAAAGAATATGACATACAAAACCTTCCTCACGGTGCGTATTCTTTTAGCAATGCTAGGGCGCTTGGCGTTTTTGTTTGCCCAGATTCGATTAGAGCATCTTTTGGGCTCGAAAAAATACACCCATGTTTCATCACCTGTGACCAAATTATCAAAAGCCTTTTTGCTGTATTTTGGGTATTTCTTCAATAAGGATTTGGCCTTGTCAACCCGGGACCTTTTTTGGTCGTCAGTTAGTAAATGGGGTATCCACCTGGCATTGATCTTGCCCAGCTTAAGATGTTTCTTTAAAATACAGTGAATACGTGCTAAAGACAAGCCTGTCATTTTAGCTAACTGCCTGACAGTGTACCTTGCATCTTTTTCAAGGATTTTGCCGAATTCGTTCAATGTTATGCTTTGTTATTGTTGCTGGTGTCCCGACGTAAATCGAGCAACCCACCTACAAATAGTCATATATGACATTTGTCCCTTCCCATAAATATCACACACCTCACGATGAATATCTACCGCCTTTGAGCCAAGTAGAGATCTACCTTTGATATAGGCCCTAATTTCAAGTACGTTTTCAGCTCTCTTGCCAACCATATTTATATAGAGTGTAACGAGTACGCTACAAAACAATGTACACAGCACCAAGGTCAGTGTAATTGTGAGCGAGAAATTTACCTATAAAACGCTTCAGGTATCACGCTATCGCCATGAGGTAGTTTTAAGCTCATTTAGCACTATTTCCACGAGATATTGCGCAAGTAACAATAATTTCGGAACACCCCTCGTAACTGTGTGGATGCAATGATGGCATCATAATATAAAATAGAAATATTTCATGGCAATTTGTAAATATCGGCTGTGTCTAATTGAACAAGAGAGACATCACTGTCAAGATATCCGTAACTATAACAAGACATTCAATTGACAAAACATCAATCTTTTTCCATTAGAAAATGTTGTGATTAGATGTATGTTAATATGTAAGATTTTTTTTTCTCTACTATGGCACTAACAGCAATGTACCAAAATACACCTTACACATTTCTAGTATACGAGGCCTTTATCAACTGACATAAACGATGCTAAATTCTAAACTTTTTTAAAAGTCATTAAAAGTCAAAAATCCCGAAGAGTAAATTACAATGGTAACAATCGGTCTGTCCTATTGATCGTTTATATCGCGTTAATGTCACAACATTCTTTATTTCAATGTCCGTTTCAAGTATACTGTCCTGCTTCCTGTTACATTTATTGCATAGAAGTACGTATAAAAATTGCCATTTTTACAATGAGCGTCCTTTACTACAGTAAAAGAATTACAGAGTATGTCCCAGGTTACCATATTTACATTCTCGTCGTCTTTATCTTATTATGTTATTGGACGCGTCTAAGAGCAAACTATTGCTCAATTAATTTACCGCTATACCCACGTTTTCATAACTATTTTTAAGTCGCGTCTATATTTATTTAAATAAATTTGCTCCTTTTCAAATATTATCCTTATCCTTTTCCCGTTCTAGCGTTCTTCTGATGACCTGTGAATGAAAAACATTCTCACTTCAGTGTAAATGATTATGCGTCGGTTCAATGAATATAACCAAATACACGCATCCGTTTCTAATTAAGCTACTGTATCCAAAAATCCAGTATGATTTCATCTTCATCTGAATTCAATCCATTATGTATTCTGTTAGCGTGTTTCTTAATTTTATAAAGTCAATCTAGATCTAGATATCGTGTTTCAAGTCCATAGTCGATGTATCTTTTATAAAACAAAGGTATGCTCTTATATTTCTAGAGTTTTTGGTCCTTTTTTACATATATAAGAGAAAAAAATCTGACAAAGCTGTATGACACAAATTAACTAGGACATGCACACAAAATATGATAATAGTAGAATATACACAGAACAACATTACAAAAAATATTCGATTGTGCTGCGGTTACGATACCGACTTAGGGCGGTCAATTGAAGTAACAAACGTCATTCAATTGGTGTGGTTAACCGGTTTACGGGCGCCCACCTTCCCACTCACCGCAAAGGCAGCACAATCAAAGGATGTATGATATGTTCAAATAATGTCTAGATTTCATTTGACCTCGCTTATGACTATGTGAGAGGCCAATATTTAGATTTACACATAGAAGATGTGAAACACGAAATTGAGAATAATCTAATGAAAACTTAACATTACTCGCGAGGAAAAGGAAGCACATGAGGAGACTGGATATGACTTTAATTTATAAAAAATACAGAATGTGAATAAAATGTATATACAAGGATTTATGAATAAGGATATCATCAATAACCGCATTCCCAACTTTTTATCAATACATGTATATAAAAATCAGAGACATAGACTACTTTTAGAGACTGGAAACTAGCTACTAATTCCGGAAACATGCTGCACACCCTTTTGTTATGCAAATTAGGTGTCGCCGCGCATAGCGGTCATAATAATCTTTGAATTGACCGCGCCGATTTATAATATGAGTGTAAATTATCAGTAAATACGTATTATTTGTAAGAAATGATGCTATCAAATTGTAAACATAGTAAACAACAATGACTGAAGGCTAAAGTAGTAATAGTGTATGTTCATGTTGTGTGTGTGTGTGAGGGGGGGGGGGGGGGGCATATGTGCAGTTAATAATGTTTATCGCCTGTTCCTTTAATATTTTGGTTAAGTATGATCAAATTCGGATGAAAGGTCTAAGAGATATGAGCTCTGATGGACGGACAGACACACGGACACAACGGCGACTATATAAGTATATGTTCCCCCGAAAGTATTATGGGAGCATAAGAATGGAAATTTAGTTGTATTACTAACCACATCAAATAAATAAAATTGTCACCTGACATGAATTGATTATTGTGTCACCTGTGTAGTTTGTAGCACATGACGCTTGAGGATTTCTTTGTCAATTGTCTGTAATTTGTCTGTCTGTCACAGTTTTGATACTATCAACACATGTTCTTATATTTGAATAATACATGCAAGGTATGAGATCTGAATCCACTGTATGACAAAATCCATCACAAAAACAACAAGCACACAAAATGATAGAGAAACTGACTTGAAAGTCTGTCTGTTGGGTATATCTGTCCGACTGTCTATTTTAATTGTGTCTAAGCTGTAATTTCGACATCCTAATATTATACCCCCACTAACAAAGATGTCGGGGCATACTGGTTTCACCATGTCTGTCTATCTGTCAAACAACTGTAATTTACAAAAATAAACAAAAACAAAAAACACCCCAGTTCTTAAAAGCAAGATTTTTAAAAACAACTTGCAAAGGTGATAAATACTAACCAAATTAAAAATTAAATAATATCTTACTGTTTGCTTTTATTCCCCTTACTGGAAAACAGAACTCCTCCACTGTACCACGGTTTGTCAGTCCGCAATGATACGTCAACCGGAACGTACATTTATGTACCAAACTTCTCTCAGGCCATGAAGATTCATTTGTCGGACACGAGAAGACATGAAAATCTCGTATGAAAACCCAAATGAAATAAATCCCACAAGCATATGTAAAATACTGCATCTCAAAACACAACAGTTTTGTCTCGTTATAGAATTCTCTCTTGCTTTTTATTATGTATAACAACACGGAAACCGAGCTGCAATACAATTGCTTTTGTTCTAATGTTTCTGGTTTCGATTTATTTTTACCTTCGCTGTGCAAACAAGAGACTATTACATTTAGGTTAATTATGTCCATGTGTACCACAAGTGTTGAATCACGGCTGAGTAGTTGAAAGAACATTCATGACAAAAGACATGTTTAAAATGGATGAAATCCTGTTCGCTATTTTGAAGTTTCGTAAGAATTAATAGAGATAACGCTAATTATGCCTACTTTAATAAAAAGAAGTATCTCATTGGTCTCTGTTTTCAGTACGTATTTAGGACGTGCATATGATATAAACAATTGTCAACGTCCCCGTACTTGACTGACCAGTCCGTCCTTTGGATGTTAATTGAAGTGATTCCATTGGTAGATTAGAGGAGTAATTCATGAAGTCCCTAAATATAACGAATGGAAAGAGTGAAGAAATCTGTAGAATGAACTGGTTTGTTTATAAATAGCCTGATTCATTCCGACGTTTGGGTAGTTGCATCTCGGTTTCAGAATCAAACATGTAAATGATTTGGACTACATATAACCAAACCGGCAATTTTGATTAGATTTTACAAGTTGGAGAAAAATGTGTGTGGAACCATCAAACGAAAGATATGTCATATTTCTATTATTGTAGATTGTTTGCTTCATGTTTATATATGTTTGATATTTGCTCCATTTCATGCTAAATGCGTAGAATCGTGCTGGCCATTCCAGTGTGGTATTTCCATTCCATTTCCACCTATAGAATATCACAGCTTTACATTGTGAACGCATTCTGAACGCATAACGATATGTCAATGAAAATTTAGGACCAATTTTTGCACCGTTGAATCTAGGGCCAATACCACTTTTCAGGAAAACAATGCGAAACAAGTGGCAAAATTTTCGTTCATCAAAACAATTCCCAGGACCTAATTCCGTTAGAGCATTTGGGATAAAATAAAATCAAAGGTGATTTTCACCCAATACTTATTCTTAAAACTTAATAATGTCAATACTATTGCTTGACCTGATTGTCATCTATTTCGACTAGAGATATTAATGTTGCATTTAGTGATTATAACATTTTTTAAAAGTAGACTATATAGTAGTTTAAATGTGTACATGATTTTACTTTGACTATAAGGAAAAAAGAAGGACATATTCTAAGTAACAGAAGATATATATATATATCACTATCTTAACATCTAAGTAAACTACATAATTATACTTCTATTTCTAAGAAAATATACTGTTTAACTTTTGATCCCGTTTTCGGTATACCATTAAACAAATTCCCAGTGACAATTTGAATTTTCTACGACAATATGTACATACACATATTTATTATTATATATATATTATGTCGAAATTGGTAATAAAAGAGAAGACAGAAGACATCTGACTGCGCCAATGAAACCAATCAACAAGGACCTGCACATAAAGCATGATAGTCAAATAAACAATAAATAGCAAAACACAAGAAAAGATAAACACAATAAAAGGAACAAAGTTATTACAACACCCGTTGCAAAACTCCGGCAACTACTCCGATGTCGGAAATAAACGTGAAAGATTGTATATATACATATAATATCAAATTAAGCCTAGTCAAAGATGTTTATTTTGTATAATCTGATCCCAAATCGTCGATTCAGATTCTTGAAAGGGGAAATTCTAATTGCACCAGATCCCTATATCGACCATAGATCTTCATCAAAGACAATTTCACGCGTTTCTCAATACATCCTTGTGAGAATAATTCCGCTCTCGAGACGAAAACTTCGTATTAAGAACATGCCTTGACATGACGTATAAATTGTGAAATGAAGATGCCATATGCGCGAGAGGAATGTGTATTGCTACTCAGGAAAGGGTAGTTGATAGAAATGTAATTCATATCGTCCCGTTTGTCAGTAAGAGAGATAACTTACGAACCATCATCACTACAGAGGATTGTATCGAGGCATGAAGCAGAAAATGCACTCTCGATGTACCTGTATGTAAAAATGAACCGAGATGCTGATTGCTTATTGCATTTGAAGAGCAGAGACTTGGGGATTCTGCTTCATATGAGCACATAAAATGTCTGTTGCAGAACCTGCGCTGAGATCACAAGCGCCCAACAAGAGAAAGTACCAGTCTTGATAATGGAAATGCGACGATCCTCTATGCAACAGAGGCAAGCAGATTTCTAGATAAAAATTATCCCCTACGCAGAACACAACCGAACATCATTTGACATCACCAACCGCAATTCCTTCTAGATGGAAACAGATCAGGTGTAAAGGTTAAGCATCAGCGACGACTCCACAACAGCCACGTCCATCCCATTAACGAAGTGGTAGAGACAGCAACCCAGACGTCAAAACGGAAAGTGGTTTCCAGCGATGGTTATAATTATACGTCCAAAAGAAAGCATGGAGTTGTCAACAACGGCAACAACTTCACTCGCAGAATCTCTCACCTCCACGAAGTAAAATACGGAAATACAAAAAAAAGTGCAACTTAGGATTTCTGCTGCAGTCAAAGTTCAACGAGCAATAAGTATTTCCTTCAAGATAGCGTACAATAAATGGAAGACTTCACTCCGTATAAGCAAATGCGAGTCCTGTGTGACTATAGTTCCACAGAAAGAAAAGTATAGCTCATAATGATGAATGTAGTATAACACATTCAAGATCCCACACCAGCCCATGTGAATAAAATTATATGGAAGGGAATGGAAATATCTAGGTGTGTTGACAGGTTTACGGGCCCACTCGCCGCAGCAATAGAATAATAATATAAAGCGACATCAAAATGAAGAAATAGTGCTCTGTTGATCTGGAAGCGAGTTCGAACTCTTGATCTGTAGGAGTTCCGACTAATAGTCAGAGGGGACGACGTTTGGAACCATGTCTCCTCTGAAGCAGGTTTTAACAAGGCTCGTCATTTAGTCCCCATCGCTCTGTTAGTCAGTGTGCAACGTTCAAGTAAAAGTCTATATAAAACTGTAGCGGTGCCCAATACAAGACTTTCATTCTCTGATGATCTCCGAGTCATACTGTCTATGACAAATTCATTAAAATTATTTTGGAACCCGACATAATAAAGTTGTCGGAACCTTTGACCTTTCAGAGTTTGTATAGAAGATCACCGTAGAAACTGAGATAGGAAATTCCATTGGATACATTTTGTTGAAAAGTGATATTTCCGAATTTAGATGAAAGTTCTGAGTAGGATCTAAAGAAGTTGCCAATTTCTTTTTCTTTTCTAAGTTTGTGATATTTGTAATCGTGAGTCAAAATTTCCAAATATATTTGTAAAGTTTTGGTATCAAATTGAAAAATATCAGTGCAGCCTCTGGCAAATTGAACCAACAGAGATATATAGATGCAATATGATGGGATGTAAAGATGATGGATATATCCAAACCGTAATTCCTAAAATCATGAAATCAAGGGACATACAAAATCGGTGAAAATGAAAACAAAATAGAAACCAACGAAATATATCTATTTGAAGAGCATGAGTGAAACCCCTTGATGAAGTGAGATCAGGTGCCCGGGGAGAGTGAGCATCTCCTGCTTGCTAGCAACACCCTTCACATATACCGAGTAGAAAGAGTCAAATCGTGTGAATTCCATATATATTTATGTATGGAGAAGTCAAAGTAGATAACCTTCTAGTATAGAAGGTGTCAAATCTGTGTAAAATGATCGGAATCGGTCTCAGTCCAGAATATCATTTAAAAGTCGGGGTAACGAGATATCATATTGTGTAAGAGGAGTCTCGCAACGACCAAATAACTTCCCCAGTGACGTTGTTAGTCTAGCACATATATAACCCTGGCTGAGTAGCTTAAATGAAAGTCTTCTAGCCCACAGAACAAAATCATTGTAATCTCAAAATGCTCTGGAATAACGTACTAACTGGGATATGAATACACCGTATGCGGGCGATGATGGAATGTTGCTACTTATGAAAAGAAAGTTTGTGATAGCGAAAATGAATTTGTCATAGAGTGAGGTGTTCATTTGACCATCAATGTCGAAAGACAACATAATATCTAAATACGAAATAGAATTACTAGTTCCTGAGGTTTCTTTGTCCTTATCCAAATAAAGGGATTTACAAGAGGAAATCCAAAGTCGTCATGTTTATCGTAAATATTAGGCAGAATTTGTTGTTAATTATCTTAATGTTTAAACCTAAGAAAGGTGTGTTTGTCTCACAAATATTAGCTTTGTGAAATTGAAGTTCGGATGGGTATATTTCAGTATATATATATATATATACACATGATAAACAGTCATGAGATTGGGACGCAATTACTTTATCTGGTAACATGAATGTATGAAACCAGTGCTTATCTTTATATTGTTTGTTTCTTGATTGCACGTTGAAATAAGCAATTTATCTAACTTTTACGATAAATAAACAAGGTTGCCATTGTAAATTCCTCATATGAGAACATTTTCTTTAGAGGCATACATGATCGGTACACGATGAAAATGTAGATTCTAAAATACATCTGTATCCTTCTGTCTATCTTTTTTGAGTGGTTTATTTAAAGTGAAGGAACAAGGTTGCCCCCCCCCCCCCCACCTTGCGCATTAACTATAATAGAGGTGGTTGGCTGATTGGTGTTTTACGTCGCTTTCAACAATTCTTCAGTAATATCGTGACATTGAAGCAGGAGGTAACAAACCTCTTAAACATAGTGGCGCAACCCGAGAATCGAGTCAAGCGCTTAACCACTACACCAAGCATATATATAAAAAAGTTAAGATTCTCTGAAAATGGAACGTGGGTTTTTTCAGTTTATATATATATAATCATCATCATCGTAATCAATACGATGACAACTTTTACTATGGTCGTTATAGGGATCTAATGCAATTTCAGATCCCTCTTTCAAGAATGTTAATCGATATTTTGGGACCTGACCATACCAAATAAGCATTTTAACTTTTTGACTATACTTGATTTGATATAATACGTGTTTACATGTATATACAGATTTTTGTTCAACTGCGTTTCCGACACCGGAATTTCAGGCAGGCATCATTCCTTGCCTTGAATGGGAAATTTGACTTCGTGTCCCTGTCTCCTTGGTATGTTCATGCATGTATATTTATGTATTTACCCCCTCGATTTGAGAGCTTGTTGCAGGGCTTTTGCGACGGATGTTGCATGCAACCAGGGGACGTTTACTCCTCCCGGTCTCACCTCGATTTTATTGGGGTTCGCATTTGTCTGGATATGACACTATACACGATATTGTACCCTTTATTCCATGGACTATGAGATAGGTTTACCCTTCGGTACCTCTTGGTTTCTTACTTACAAAATCTCATATCATTTCCAGATCAGTTTTCGAGTTTGCTCCTTAACCTTTACACCAATACTCTCAACTATGAATATTGATCAAATTTATTTTTTCAAGTCTATTACTCCTTTTGTAATTCTTACAAACAACATGTCGAATAGTCATTTGCTTCAAGTTGAAAATGAGTCTCTCGTGCAATTACATCTTCTGATTTTTACCATGACCTTGTCACTACCATTCTTCTCTGCATCCCCAGCAACCAATTTTTAAACTTCAGAACTAATCTTTTGTGCAAAATGAGTTGTCCTACTGCCCCATACTTTGTAAGGGCTATTAAGTATGTAGCTCATATCACAGGCTCGGAGTCGTCTAATAATCTATCAATTTGATCTTACGCCATGATGGTAGGTAATGTTTTTTTAGGCTACATCGTATGGTAGCCGTTGACACAAGGATTCCAGTGAATGTATAGGTTGTTGAGGATATGACATTCGTAGCTCATTTACATGTGTACATGTATGTAATGTGTGTTTCAACGTGTATGAAAATGCAAAGCAATGAACATAAACTATTTACCTTACGGCTGTTTTTTTTTCATGTAAAAGACAGTCCGTCATATATACAATATCTCATACTAAATCATAATTTTAATAATAACATGTAAAATTAACCTTAAATAGCAAAAAGAGGACACCTTGTTATTTTGCATCATAATTGATTGTAAGGATATCGATGTTATTCTGGTGGCATTGTTTATGATTGTAAAATTTGGCATTGTAAAATGTGAATACACTTATAATAGTTTTCCTTTAAAAATACATGAAAGACTAAGTGCAGATATTCATTGCATAACTTTTAGATTGATTCTTTGGCTCACATTTCGGCCACTTTGGTTTAAACTAAGGTCTTGAAATACTCGTGAAAAATTATGACAGATTTATGTTTTCCTGTTGTTTGTGAAATTTGCAAAGCGAAGCAAACTTTAACCGATAGTTTTTCATAAATCTTATCTTTTATGGAAAAAAAGCAAAACATAGGTACTTCAATACGGTGTAATACACACTTTAACTTCCCCTGTCTCAGTGGAAAATTATTTTGAAAAAAAAAGTTTTTTGAATGAAAAGTCTTTAGAATGATACATCAATTCAAAAGGCCAAAGTTAGTAGTGACATCTATTTAAGGCTAAGTACACATGTAATACCGTATCATATTCATATTCTTGAAATCGAGAGGAATGTTAAATGTTCAAAAGATCACACTAAATTACACTGTTTTATATTTTCACAGTATGTACAATTGACAATTGTCAATGTTGCAATATTGTTAAAATATTGCTAAATAAAGATGAACAAAACCGAATAGTGAATAACACTACTGGGTCCAAAAACCCCTGAGAATCCCGTTTTTCACTGCAAAACTCTGCAACACCCTGAAAAACTCTGAAAAACACTGAAGTCTGCCTGAAAAACACTGAAAAACTCTGACAGCCCTGATAAACACTGAAAAACTCTGAAGTCTACCCTGAAAAACTCTGAAAAACACTGACGACCCTGAAAAACTCTGCAAAACTCTGAAAAACTCTGACGCCACTGAAAAACTCTGCAAAACTCTGAAAAACTCTGAAAAACACTGACACCTACTGCGATGCCCTCCGGCCGTGCGATCGCGGCCTCGCGTACTTCTATACGGTCCCTTTTATAATATAAGCACTTTAAATGGTTCGCTGTTGTCTATATATAACATTTAATAAGTATTAAATGTGATGAATTCATAAGCGGAGAATAAGAAAAAAAAAACGTATTTTTTTACCATTTGTCAAGGACTTATTTTAATGATTTTTATAGATAAAATTACTAAGATATTGTTCCTATTCTGACTTACGTTTGTAAGATGATCTTTACATTTGCAGTTTAATAAATCACATGAATTACGTACTTAGCAAAAACAATTTTATTGACACAGGACTTTCCAGCGCAATGCCACTTGTTTTATTGATCGACTTAAAGAAAGAAAGAAGAATGAAACAAACAAACAAACGAACGAACAAATAATCTAACTACAGCAGTAGCATGTTACTTAACATCGTTGTTTCGTAGAGGTGCATTAAGGGAGGGGGAAATAAGTACAAAATATAGAACAAGACATTTTAAAATTTATTTATTTCTTTATTTATTTATTTATAATAAAAGCACCATTTTTCCGTACTGTAACTTTTCGGCCAGCGGCCTTTCTCGGCGGACTTCATTTATTTATTTATTTATTTTCTTTTTTATTTATTATTTATCTATTTATTTAATTATTAATTCATCTACATGTATTTATTTATAATAAGAACCATAAACTTTTCCGTACGAAAAAAATACATCAAAATAAATTTAATAAAAATAATAAGATTTTAAAAAAATCGATAGACGAAGTTTACAGAAAACGCATGGTTTTAATTGTAAATAGATAAATAAATACAGAAAAAAAAAGAAATAATTAATTCTATATATCCCTATCAATCATTTTAATAACACATAATGATTGATGTTTATCTTTACATCTTTTCCAATCTGTGTAAATAATACACCCAAATAGCGTTATGTTACGACCTTAGGGCCGCTCCCCACTCTCTTTCGAGTTTAAAGGCATTCATGATTAATATTGATAAATCAATATTGCATTCTTCATAAATTAGCGGCCATTCACCGATAAAACGCTGTGAAGTTGCGTTAATTTAATTCTACCACCCCCCCCTCTTTTTTTTTTAAACAGTGTCCAACTTGAGTGAACGAGCATGGCTTTGGGTATGCGTATTTCCTTCTCGCTACAGGCCGTAACGCAGCTACTTATTTAATCCGTATGTAAATTAATGGAACAGAATAGCACTTTATATCACAGCTTTACAAATCTCACATTTCGCATGTATTCTATAATATTGCTATTATCAGAGGAAATGCGGAAGAAATTGAACTTAAGTAATTGATGTAGTTTAGTTAATGACATAAAAATAAATAAATGATCGTGTGTAAAACAAATTATTTCACTTTTGAAGACTGAAAATCAGTTTTTGTCCTAAACTTTATAAGTCACTGTTAAAATGACACATTAATTTTGCCAATAACACAAAATTAACATTGAAATGTATCAACTGGATATGTTTCAACCTGTTACTAAATATGTTTTGTCCCCTCATACATACCAAGGTACTGTTAATTACGATTCCCAATTTACAGCATGATAGGTAACAAACTATATGAGATTACGAGCGATATACATTTACCGGGTTAAATAACCGGATGTTTATTACGTAATAGAGTACTGATGACATGTAGAATAAAGGTAAAAAACAAAGACATGTCGGATTAAAATAAAGCAATTTCAGATTCCATGCGTGTGCCGTTACTTTCTAATAAAGATATTCTAGTATAATATATATATAATAGATATAAGGGGCGTGTGTGTGTGTGGGGGGGGGGGGGGGTGAGTGTATGGTCTCAATTTAAATATACTATATGATTTAAACATCTTACTCGACAATTTACGATTTGGATCCATAGGTTGGGGCAGATCGAGGTATCTGCTCTAAATATGACACCATTTACTTATTTACTTGAATTTATATGTCACTTTGAAAATAAAGGTCAAATACTTTGCTAGTTTTGACAGGACAGGGTATTTTTATGTAAGACTTCTATGTCCCAGTCAACAGGGCGAGCGCCCTTGTATTCGCCATTGCTATACATGACCCTTACTGGATACATTGTTACAGTACGTAATAAGGGAGATACTGTTCAAAGGCGGATCTAGAAATTTTTGAAAGAAAAAAGGGGAGGGGGAGGGCACAGTCTCCCATTGAAAAGGGGGGGGGGGGGGGTTGTGTTAGGCGAGCGCCCTTGTATTCGCCATTGCTATACATGACCCTTACTGGATACATTGTTACAATACGTAATAGGCGGGCGGATCTAGAAATTTTTTGAAAGAAAAGGGGGGGGGGGGGGGAGGACACAGTCTCCCATTGAAAAGGGCGGGGGGGGGGGTGCTGTTAGATAAAATCTTTTTATTGTATAGAGTTTTTTATTGTATAGAGTTACATGATGTTGATTAAGTAGGTAGTGATATAACAAACGGCAGATACATTGTTACACTGATATATTGAAACTTATTTGATGCTATTTCAAGCAACATTATTGAATACCGAGAGAATATTTAATCAATGAAATATTTTATAGGACAAAATTTACGTATGTCATTCGAAGGAAAGAGCAACACGTAGACACGTAAAATTTTCAGTTAAAGAAAGTTATTGTCCTCTGAACTTTGTTATATTACGCTGTTATAACAAGAACAAAGGTTAAATTTGTATATCTTAATTTTGTGTGAAAAGTATTGATAGAGAAAAAAGTATTGCGTGTGTGTGTGTGTGTGTGTGTGTGTGTGAGAGAAGGGATGGGGGCGTTTAAACCTAAAGGTTGTCACATGAAAATCTATGGGTATAGTCTCTATAAATGTTGCAACAGAATTGGAATAGAATGCATTGTGTTATATAAAATGAATGACAAGCGATTTTTTTTGTGGTCGATTTGCTGTCAGTACTGGTGTATTAAATTCGCTTTTCGTATAAAATTTATAGGTACTGGTCACATTTAAATATTATTTATTTATTTATTTATTTATTTATTTATTCATTTATTTATTCACTTTTTTATTTATTATTCAATAATTTATTATTTATTCACTAATTTATAGTTCCGGAGCTTCTTTTTTATATATATATATTTTTTCTTCACTAATTAAATACACAGTTATGAAACATTGGTATTTACCAGGAATATATGTACATACATTTTCATTTGGAAATACAAATGTATATATAAATCTCGGTATTGTAGTACGCCTCTGCTGGGTTTGTTTGGTTTTGAATAATGCATCAGTAAAATTAAATTTAGAGATTCGTTAAAATAATTTCACTTCAAAACACCGTACAAAAATGCAAGATATGCTTTATTTATTTTCTCTTCCCTTTTTTTTCTAATTCACAACTCATCACATTTTATATACATTAATGCTAATAAGGCTTATAGAAGGGATCGTATAGAAGTACGCGAGGCCGCGATCGCACGGCCGGAGGGCATCGCAGCGGGTGTCAGTGTTTTTCAGAGTTTTTCAGAGTTTTGCAGAGTTTTTCAGGGTCGTCAGTGTTTTTCAGAGTTTTTCAGGGTAGACTTCAGAGTTTTTCAGTGTTTATCAGGGCTGTCAGAGTTTTTCAGTGTTTTTCAGGCAGACTTCAGTGTTTTTCAGAGTTTTTCAGGGTGTTGCAGAGTTTTGCAGTGAAAAACGGGATTCTCAGGGGTTATTGGACCCAGTAGTGTAAACTAATGATAACCCGAAAAACATACAACATCAGTAAAATGGGAAAAAAATAAAAAAAATTAAGAACAAAATCGAAAAAAAAAAGTTACAAAAAGAATTAATTGGATTCAGGATAGGTTTGCCGAGCCGAATATTAAAATATTAAAAACAAACCCCTGGTTCATCGATATCATTTAACCATTACTCTACTATAAATATAGAACATATATACCTTTTAATTTTGTGCACCATATGCGCATTTCGACAAGTTATGTCTCTTCAGTGATGCTCGTGGCCGAATGGTTGGAATTCTCATAATATATCAATATTTGAAGAGCAGTGTTGAAGCCAAAAATGACCAAACAGTGAACCAAAGAATCTATCTAAGGACAGAGCTATGCATGAGGGAGATACTCCTTAGTTTTAGAGTGATTTACTTATTTTTATTACTGAAAAGTGTATATTTCATGTCAGTACAAAAGCACTGAAAACTAGACTTATGATGCCCTCGGGAACTATCAGTCCACCGGCAGTGACACCGGCCTAGTGGTTATAATAAATATAGAACATATATACCTTTTAATTTTGTGCACCATATGCGCATTTTGACAAGTTATAATTATGTCTCTTCAGTGATGCTTGTGGCCGAATGGTTGGAATACTATACTATAGGCTTATCATTGAAGATCATTCAGGCCAATCGGAGGTAAACGTCACCGGTAACATATCGCTAGTCGATACGGACGTTAGCGAGGAAATTACCGTGACCAACACCTGTGATCATATTAATGGAAATGATGACCATGAGAAGGATACATGGAGAGAGGGCAGACGTATTGTTGAAATTAGTGTGCTGGCAGACCCCATGCGTGCTTGTGAATTGCAGAATTGCGTCCAAATACAACTTTACCATTTAGACTATTTTACGTGCCACACCTTCCCTGACATGGGAAATAGAAAAAATACAATGTTCCTTTTTTCAAGGTCATACATCCATGATAAGATAACAAACAGAGAAAACCAAGAAACATGATTCTAAGAAAACTTGGAGTGGTTCATGGAGCCTTGACATTCGAATAAGCAAAAAAAGGTGTTTTTAGTAATATGGCTGTTTTCATTCCTGCTTATCAAAGTTTTAGCTGGGTTTGTGTAGTTCAGTTAGTAGAACACCAAACTATAAAATAAGAGTCTAGAGTTTGAAACCTCTCACACCCTTCAATTCATTTTAAGAGAGAGGAAGTAGTAAAAACTGTGTAATGATTGTCAAATGTAGTGGCAATACTTTCATATAATCACATATCAAACAAAGTGGTTATTTTGAGTGTATGCTACTACTATAAATAGTTTACTGTCTTACTAAAGGTCACTGATTCATTATATCTAAACTGAGTCGGCATAAGAGATAATACTCCGTATTCAATAATTTCATTTTTGCCGCGTAAGTATTGATCATGGTCAATGATACCACAATTACCACAGTCAACTTGTCAAAACTTCAGATCTTGCTGACGTTGGAAAAACAAAATGCAAGCAAAGTGTTAATAACACGATGGCATCCAAATCATCAAAGAGATTGTAAGTTTCTCTTCTATTATTAGCATATACTTAGAGGTTTTAAAGTCGTTTGTTTGATATTAACCAATATTATTAACCTGAAAATCTATGCAATTACATGATGATGAAATTCATAGAAATGTTATCTAGCATATTTTCACTTTCTTTCATTCAAATGTCTCTTAACTTAAACTTTATGTACTATACTATCGAGAAACTAATAATGCCATCATTATTCACGAATACGCTGAAACAATCTCTTGTCATATCATTCCTGCCACTTGTTATAATCAATGAAGTAAAATGAGCACGATAGATTGAATAAGTACTACTCTTATGGCATCAATCACTGTTACTGTGAATATGTTTTAAATAAGATTTGTCAAGTGAGGAATATCACAATATCTAGTATCATCAAGGTGATATTTTGAAGAAGACTTCACCACGTGTTTTTAGTACATAAAGCAACAAAATGACCTGTCGCATAAGATGGCAAATAATAGAACATATAGCACATACAAGATAAGGAGGAAAAAAAATCATATAAATATTGTCCTGGCTCCATAATTTATCGTTCGCAAAAACCTTCTTTTATCAGATTTCACCACGTTACTAACTCAGGTGATTAATTCTATTATACTTACACATGAAATTCGGGGAGTTTTGATTCAATATAGGCAGTATTTGTTGGGGTATGATCCTTTGAAAAATGGATAATGCATATAATTTGTATACCTTTTTATTTATTTTTTTATACATTTTTTATTCTTTTTTTTTTTTTTTCGCTTTCACCGTGCCAAGGTAAGAAGTCCATAATACGAAAGTGAAAGTCGGGCTCAAGCTTTTAGCCCCGAGTCAGGCACTCTACTAGGGAGGCCCAAACTCTGTCCTTGAAAACACATGAGATACACCTTTTAGATACCTATGAATAATTTACTTGTATCACAATATACCAAGGAAAAAGCACGTTTTATAGTCAACAAACTCTGAAAATTTCACCGGTTTATCTCGAGTACTTTACAAGATATGAGGATTTGAATATGGACAATATTGCATTTTCACACCTTTTTCAAGTAAATGAAAATGCACAACCTCGCAATTTCATGAATGTATAACTTAATCAGTTATGCATAAAATTTGTGATTTATTTATATTAATCTACTTTATGTACTACAGGTATTACGAAAAAAAGATAAAACATTGTTTGTAAATCTTATTATCTCAAATATAATCTCTTAAACTTGACAAGGAATGGTTGTTTTTACTTTAATAAAAATGACGAAGTCCAAAAGTCCAAGGTCATTTTTCTAAAAACATATACAAGGATTCGTAATAATGCAAAAACTTAGTTAAAATGGTTAATTATAACGATATTTGAAGGAATTTAGATTGTATGACCAAAAACACAGATAAGCTCTGTATAAGCAAAAACTTTTTACCTAAATCAGGGGCGGATAACTCTTTATAAAATGTGAAAAATATCACGTACCTTTTAATTTATCATAGTATAGCTTAATTTTTTATATCAATCTACTATATGTATTATATTCATTATTTTAAAAACATAAAAACTTGATTTAAAGTGTTATCTCAAATATAAACTCTTCATAAATACAAAATGTCATAAAGTTTGGTTGATTTCAATTCCTGTTCTTTATATCTCCTTCATGATAATCCTTCACAATAAACGGGAAACCTGATAGTAAGTCCTTGCCCTTTATTAATATGAATACCCAGTTTATTAAGATCGCTAATTAACATCTTGAAAGCTGTTAAAAGGTACGAAATGAAGGTTGATATTTGCTGGGTCAAACAGCCGGTTGAGGTGATATTACGTAATACTTTAGCCGCACATGTGACAGGTGATCGCCCTAGACGACGTTACCCCGATATACCCTCGATATATTGAAAATATTGCAACTTGACTGGGAAGTCTACTATTAAAGATATTATAGAATTCGTCTTGGGACTGGCCATCTGATTTCACATGACGAAGAGTCAACGCTGTCGCTGGTGTTTTAATGCGAGCTGTACTGAAAAAAACCCACACGTTTTCGAGAGCCAATTACAGGTATATCGGGGGAATATCAAAATTAGTATTATTTTCTATAAAGTCTTCAATACATAGTTATTTAAATAAAAAATTACAAATTAAAAACCTTCATTTTTTTTTTTTCGTGAATCTTAGGTCCCGCGACGATTGGCGTTTCGTATTACCTTACTATAACTTGTTCTCTCATTTTAATATATACAGTGGCGGATTTATAGGATCGCTACCCCTTTTTGCCACAATTATGAGTAAATCTTCAGATTTCGCAGTATTTTGGTTTATACTGGATTTTCACGTGTGCGCCCCCCCCCCTCATTTCGGAAATTCTGGATTCCAAAATTAATTAAAGAGCATTAAAACCAAATCATTTGAATCAAAATAGGACTTTAGTATTGTCACAAAAAATGTCTCCCCCGATTTTATTTTATCGCACAATATATGTCTTGGTATCTATTACATTGAAATGTGTATTTCTGTACATTATTCTATACGACAATACGTGGAGCTCGCCCCGAGTCAGAGGAAACTCGTGTAAAATCGTATTAATATAGCCATAAAATTACAATAAACTATGTGAAATCGTCAAATATTTAATTGATGTAAATACCAATAATTATCATATGTTAAAATCATTCATGGTTAGTATTAACCCACGCGCCAAAGCCGTGCTTTAAATTACATCATGAATGATGAAATGAAACTTCTGAGAAATAAAACTTTGTATATAGTAGCTACGGGATAATTTTTTCACAAATAGGATAATCATTATTACTTCTATAGACATTGTTTTCGTTATGTGTTTTCTTATTTGAGAACTTTATAATGTGTAATGTACGATTATTTACTAGGTATATCGATGTAATCAAATGACTCGTGAAAACAATATGGCGGACCGTTGTTTTGGCAGAGGAAGACGTTATCCTTTTATTTTCAAATGTTTATTTATAAATTTTTAAATGTACGTCCTTTGATAGTTCTGCTGTTACGATGAGTGGGAAGGTGGACCCGTAAACCGGCTAACCACACCATTTGTTTGGCTTTTGTCAAATTAAATGACCGTCCTAAGTCGGTATCGTAATTGCACTACAATCAAATATTTCTGTAATATGTTATATGTGCTAGTATATTATTTATATTCATGTATTGTATAGCTCCATGGTGAATTCTGCCACATAACTGAGCCAGTAACTCCTCTTTTTTTCTTTCATTTCTAGGTATATTTTCATAAAAATGGTATCAAATGAATCGGGGGAAACATACTTATCGCATATTATGGGCCAGTAGAAATAAATTAAAAACTGAAAATCATTTATTTTTTAAAAAAACGTGTGTGCCCACATTGCCCATCGTTTTCGCTTCGGCGATCAGCTATTTACAGGTAATGGACGTATTTACCTGAATAACCTCACCTCACTGGATTTGATACAACCGTGACCCCGAACAACGCTAGTGAACATATCGCTTTTATGCTCATTGATTCTAAGTTCACCGTCAATTATAAGGCAAAATAAACATATCGCTGTACCGCCACGGTATCGTTAGATATTTTAATGATTTTAGCTGTTTTCAAATTGCCCTAATTTCTTTATTTCTACTCCAAATGAGATGAAATTTAAGAAATGAGAAGAAAACAAAAAGAATATTCTAATGATATGATTTTGAGTTACATGTTAAAAATATTTTCCGATAAACTATTGATGCAAAAATTGCAAACAACGCATTTTGATTAATTTGAACTTGGTCATTTGCGATGGGCCTTACTAGCTCAACTTTCATTGAAAGTTATGCAAAATTCAGTAAGGGATTTAGCCGGCGGCATGTGTCTTCCTCCCCTATGCAATAACTGTCACAGAATTTGTAATATAAGTATTTTTCTAGTATTTAATTCAATTTGTAAATCTTTGTAATACAGTATATCCTACATATCTTTTATATATAAGTTATACTTAAAGTTGCATTAGCTGTCAAAATTGGTACAACAAGAATTTTATGTTTTATTGAATTATCTGAAATGACATGTAATCAAACTACAAAACAAAGTTATACTACAAGTCAACTCTTTTGACGACATTGACACATTTTAATTAACCGGAAAAATTGAGAAATGTCAGTTACATTCACCATTTACACAACATTTGACATGTATGTAGATCGGGTTAGAAAATCACGTGATAAAAAGGATGTACCAAAGTGTGTCGCTGAGTATATCTTCGTAAAGAACATGTTTTATCTAGCTTTGTAAACTCAAAGATATATAGGCACATACTAAATGCACAGAAGAAAAGAAAAAATGTCATTAGTAATACTGTCAATAGTGATTTGGCTATATAGAACGGTCATTTTAAAGCTTTATGTCACATTAGTAGTCTCACATGATTTGATCGAGGGGCCCCAAAAAGGAAATCTTAAAACAATTTCTTTTAAAAAATTTTACAAAATGCATTTACGTTTCTTTCATGTCGTCCACTTTACACATTATTATCAACAGTTAATTTTAAGAGATTACGTTACCTAATTACAGTAGATATCGGACCGCTTTCATAATACAAACATGCAAGTAATCACTACAATGAAATGTCAAGGCCTCGTGTTGACGTGGTATTGAAAAATGTAAACATTAAAGACTCGTGCGAAGTATTTTGTGTAAATTGACAACTCTCCCCCCTTCCCATCACTTTAGTGCAACTTCTATATTGTTCTTGTTCTAAAAATGTTTCGTCACAGACTTTTTTCATCCCTGATGTTATCGTATTCTGTCTTTCGAGGATGTCTCATCTCCGATAGCTTTGTCTACGTCACCAGTGTTGTTGTTATTAGTGAAAGTTTCCTAATCTCGCGTTAGTTGGCTAGGTCATTGATACACTGGGCATGTCAGGTAAAGACTTTGTGCGGGTAGGTCGTAATTATTTAATTACATGTTAATGATTTTTTTTCCACTACTAGCCGAACTTATATAACATTGTAATTTCGTATAAAGGCTTAACTTCAGGAGAGAGTCCAGGGTTAAAAGCTAGAGCTTTCGTTTTTAATACAGAAAATGACAGCTAGTGCAACTTTAAGTTTTTTCCGATAATTAAAGCCGGTGTGGCCAAGTGGATAAGGTGCTCCGCGGCTCGTGATCGAGAGGTCCCGGGTTCGACTCCCGCCCTGGTGTTCTGTCTTTCGGTTGAAACAGTGAAAACCGAGGTCCCGTGGCACGTAAATACCCCTCACTGCTTCGGGTGGGACCGTTTCATAGGTCTAAATTTGTATGCAATGCATCAGGCAAATGCCGTCACCATATGCGTGAAATAATAGTGAAGTGACGTAAAGCAATAATTAACCAATCAATCAATTTCCTATAATAAAGACATTCATATCCAATGCAATTGATGCTAGTCTTTTTTCACTAAATGAAGATCAACCCTGCACAATTGTAGTATAGAGTAATCTGATTGTAAAGTCGCAAAAACTTTTATGTAGGCAAAATAGCAAGTGCTTGAAAATTTGAGCATCCCCCGTCACAAAAAAGGTGAAAAGTAAAGAAATAATCTCATATTGCGTCATTTCCAAATTGAACTTGAGGGAGAATCCTTTGATCCCCAAATGCGGGAGGAAATGTCCCCTTCACGCATCTAGCATATATCTGCACTGACATTCCACAAAATATTTGTTCTTTTCCTTCTTCTGGAATAAATCACGGATTACAAAAAAGGTCGCCTTATACAGTCCCAAGTTCCTGTATATTAGAGCAGAGTTTCATTACCTATTTAGACGTCATATTAGGGGAGAAGTCCAAAGAATTAGTATAAAATCTTCGCCAGTCACACGTTTTGAAAGTATTCTGGAGTTTTTTTACTGGTCATCTAACATAAAAAGTAGAAAGTCGCTAGTGCAATATCACTGTATGACAATGCTATTGATAATAATTATGGAAACCTGAAAATCATACGCAAGACAAGATATTCATAGAGGTAGGGTACTGAAAGTAGACGGTAGATAAAATATTTAGAGGGAAGGTTGCTCATAGTAGACAGATATTTTCATTGAAGGAGGGGTGCTGATAGGTGACATTCGACAAGATGCTCATATAGGGCAGGGATTTGGGGGATGGGGGGGGGTTGCTGATAGTAGACATTAGACAAGATACCCAGAGAAAGGGGTGTTGATAGTAGACTTTAGACAAGATATTCAAAGAGGGAGGGGCGCTGATAATTGACGATAGACAAGATATTCACAGAGGGAGAGGTACGGATAGTATATCAGTATCGAAGAAGTACCAAATCGTTAATCATTTTTAAAGTCCAAGGACAGATACAAAATCGTGTAAGTTGCAAAAAGGAACTGTTGTGAACCGCGATATACTGAAAAATTCCGAGATGAGACCAGGTGCGCGGGGAGAGTAAGCGTCTCCTGTTTGCATCCATCACCCGTCATAGCAGTTCTTAAGAAACTTGTCAAAATCAAGAGTTTTGGTTTCCTAATTGTACATACGAAAGTACAAGCTGGTATACAAAGTCATATTTGGTGTTCACTGAACAGGTCATTTAGTCGCATTCCAGAATATTATCAATCATTCTAAAAAGAGGCACATTATATTTTCGTACAGGATCCCCATAGCGACCGTAGAACTTCCTTGGCGACGATTTAAGCCGTTCTTTAACATATGCATGAGCAACTTAGTGGCCAGTCGTTTGGCCCTTGGTATAAAACCGTCGTATATATTAGAAAAAAATATATTCATAGTTGGTACATATAGTAGGTATGAGACAAGATATTCATAGAGGGAGGGGTGCTGGCAATACACATTAGACAAGATATTCATAGAGGGAGGTGTGCTGGCAGTACACATTAGACAAGATATTCATAGAGGGAGGGGGTACTGATAGTAGACATTAGATAAGATATTCATAGAGGGAGGGGGTACTGATAGTAGACATTAGATAAGATATTCATAGAGGGAGGGGGTACTGATAGTAGACATTAGATAAGATATTCATAGAGGGAGGGGGTACTGATAGTAGACATTAGATAAGATATTCATAGAGGGAGGGGGTACTGATAGTAGACATTAGACAAGATATTCATAGAGGGAGGGGTACTGATAGTAGACATAAGACAAGATATTCATAGAGGGGGGAGGTACTGATAGTAGACATAAGATTACATATTCATGGAGGGAGGGGTACTGATAGTAGACATAAGATAAGATATTCATAGAGGGAGGGGTACTGATAGTAGACATTAGATAAGATATTCATAGAGGGAGGGGTACTGATAGTAGACATTAGATAAGATATTCATAGAGGGAGGGGTAATGATAGTAGACATTAGATAAGATATTCATAGAGGGAGGGGTACTGATAGTAGACATTAGATAAGATATTCATAGAGGGAGGGGTAATGATAGTACACATTAGATAAGATATTCATAGAGGGAGGGGTAGTGATAGTACACATTAGATAAGATATTCATAGAGGAAGGGGTGCTGACAGTACACATTAGACAAGATATTCATAGATAGAGGGGGTACTGATAGAAAAATTCTCCTCATTATTGCAGCAGAACGTGTTGCTTGACTTCATATAAATTGCCAAATGCAATAGATATGAAAAAACTTTCACAATACGATAGTTCACTGTTTAGTGGAAGTCAAAGTAATTTATAATAAAAATACAACATTTTCATACACATACATTCGATCATAGACAATGGTATTACCTACGTATATATTAGTTGATGCACCAGGTATGAATGCAGTATGAATGAAAGTTTATACATATGTATAATACAGTATTCGTAATTGTCATTATAGTAAAAAGTCATTTATAGTCATCACCTCTTGACAGACCATTATCTATAAATATGCACTAGACAAGTTTCAATGTTTATGGGACAGGCTTGATGCAGTGGTGAAGCGCTTGGTTTGCGCAACATAACGGACGATCACAGATTGCGCAAATATGTATAATCGTTTTCTTACTTCCTGTTTCCATGTAGCAATATTAAAAAAATTGTTGAAAGCGACATTAAATCCCAAATAATTAACCAATCAATCACACAACCCATTATTTTTTTTTAATTTGATATCAACAAATTTAACAAATAACATAGCATTGTTGTAGCCAACTTTATATTCAATGGAAACGGCTTGATATCGCTCCTGTGATGGTGTTTGAAAACTAAAGCAATACAATATCTCTATTAGTTAACAATCATTCAGACAAAAAGACATCGGTTCCTTAAACCGTAATGTACACATCAACAATATCATTACTAATTCACACAGTTCAGTGGTCGTCCTCGCCGAATACTTAATTCTCATTTCCATGACATTAGATATTAATTTCTGTGTTTAAATTTCTTCTTTCACTATCCCCCATCCCATGTTTGTGTTGCGTGGCACGATGTCCTTAATTGCGTTGTCGATGACGTCTTTGTTTATTTTACATGCTTTGTGTTATCAATTCTATTTTCCACGTCAACATATCCATCGCATAGTCTGTTATCTTCTTTGGGTTTCTTTACCATCAATGATTTCATCGTATACATTAACATCGTTGTCCACCTCTTCATATACCATTTCTATATTTGACATTTGTTCGATAACGTGGCTGTCACTATGTTTGCCTCTAGAAAGGAAAATGCATGAAATATACATGTGTATCTGTTAACTGGTATGTGATTTTCTTCCGTTTTCAAATCCGTTTATTTTAGTATTGATTCGTTTCAGAACACAACAGAATATAATTTACACTTACTTTTCATTGTAACGAATATACAGGAAGACGAAAATGTTTACTGATAAAACAATAATCAGAATGGCAACTGGAAATAAAAGAATACAACAAAAATTATTAATTTGAACCGATTACTTTGTCCTTGCTTGTCTGTTTTTCTAAAATATTACCAGCTATATATTTGTGTAAAGACTCACTTTGTGTTGTAGTTTATCCAAACTCCGGAACATTTGGGTAACTTCTGAATCTTCCTTAATATTTGTATAGACAATTTTATAGTTACCTTAGATATTTGTATAGAAATTTTATAGTCACCCTAGATATTTGTATAGGCTGTTCTATAGTTACTCTAGATATTTGTATATACAATTTTATAGTTACCTTAGATATTTGTATAGAAATTTTATAGTCACTCTAGATATTTGTATAGGCAGTTTTATAGTTACCCTAAACATTTGTATAGACAGTTTCATATTTACCCTAGATTTTTGTATAGACAGTTTTATACTTACCCTAGATATTTGTATAGACAGTTTTAAGGTCGCCCTAGATATTTGTATAGAGAGTTTTATACTTATCCTAGATATTTGTATAGACATATTTATATTTAACCTAGATTTTGTATAGATTGTTTTAAAGTTACTCTAGATATTTTCTATTTTCTTGAATTACACTACTATGCCAGCTTATATACAAAATGTCAGGGCTTCTTTCTAATGAATTGGAGTTTAGATTTTTATGAATATTAAGGTAACGATATAACCGCTCTGAATAAATAGCTTTGACGTAAAGAGTTTTTTTTTCCTCTTTGACTGTTTCACGCCCATAGATTCCGGAAAAAAAGAAGGCAAATCTGGAGCCTGGAGGGAAAGTGTTTTTATTGTGGTAAGCACAAACCGCAGTTTTATAGATTAATAGACCTGTAAGTTGAACAAATAAAGTAATACTGCTATGTAAAATATTCGTTTTAAAAATATGCAATGTTTCAGAATTTAAATCACATTAAAACAGCTTTAAGTAAAATGACACATCAGCAAATTAAAAGAAATCATTGGTAGCGCAAGCAAAGACATACATACAAGACATGATATATACAGTTATCTCTTACCCACAGCAGATATTACGATAACCACTACAGGGAGGAGTCCTTCGTTTTTATCTGTAAAACAATAAAGTAAAATACGAAAATGACTGATAGAATGGTCCTAGAAATCAGACCAGCAAATCCCGACAATGCAAATATTCGAACACACTGCGTAATTACAATGCATTTCTACATGAATCAGTTTTAGTCTTAAATAATTAGATATTACCGGAATCATTCATGTCTGTGTCTTCATCTAATGCTTTATGAGTACTGGATGACAGCAAAGCAGACAATAATGAGTTACTGACTCCATAGTCATTAGGTTCAGTTGTGCCGGGCAGGTCTGTGAAATGGGTTCTGAAGTGAGAAGGGTTGTAAAAAGACAACAGAGCTCGCCAGGGGCAACCATACTCAAACGGTAAAAATAGGTCAATATTCAAGGTCTAAGTCAAAATGTAACATGTTTGATAAGTAATGAAACGTCTAATCACAACAAATACATACATGTACATGACATATTTAAGACCTATCTCTTAAAATTTAAATCTTTTAAAGGTAGGTCAAACTACAAGGTCAATGTCACATGGTCAAACATCTGCACCTAATAAAAGGTTTTGGCACAAGGAATACCTATGTAAACTATTCAAGCTCTTTCTGTAATGGTTCCGATGTTATGATTCAGTTAAAGTCTGTCCACGGACGACGACGACGGGGGTATGACAATAGCTTTCCGGGCAGTAATATCGGCGAGCTACAAATGTTGTTTAGCAAACGAGAAAAGTTGTTCTCATATCATTACTCGTATCTTTTTATCCTGGAATGGCTTGGATTTAACAGTTGAATTGTAATGCGGATTTTTATGTTATTCATAGCCTCGCTTCGTTAATTTTCATCTTCTTTTTGGATTTCCATAAAAGATGAAATTGTAAAAGTTTGATTTACAAAATATACACCGAAACATGAAATATGAACTACGCTGTACCGTTTTAGTCTATTAAAACTTTCTTAATAATAAGTGCAGTAGAGAACAACATGTTTTATGATGTCGATATCTGAATAAAATTCATTAACATACCTGTGGCTGATAATTCATTGAGTAACCGATTAATGAATATTTAACATTATACAGAGTATTATTGTTTCTAACAAAGAACTATTCGACATAGCATATACAAAGGACATCGCGTTGTATGGGGAATTAGCCACCAGTTGCCATATAAAAACCATAAATGTCAATCGACAGTCCGTATGACAAAAACCACATATAGTAAATATTGAGTAAATTCATTTCCCTGAAAATAATAGACGCATGCATTGTATCCACAGTACACAATTTTGATAAAACCATCCTTTGAACATTGTGCTTTTAAACCTAATGGAAACAGAATAATATCTGCATCCTACAATTTAAAGGAAACCCCAAAATAACACACGATGTTACGTTCCTTTTGGTAGGTACTCTCCTCAGTAATAGAGTGTAAGTAAACATTGAAGAAGTACCGAAGGTTTGACCAAGTCACGAAGTCCATAAATGGACAAAATTTTAATTGGGATAAGACAAGGTGCCTGGGGAGTAAGCGTCCCCTGTTTACATACAACATCCGTCTAGAAAGTGCTGTATCAACTCTTCAATTCAAGAGGTCAATACACATAAACACAAATGAGCACATGAAGGAGACAAAACACTTCATCAAATCGTGCTCATGTTGAACTGAAATTACATTGCTGGAAATGCATGTATGTCTGTATGTCAAATCAAGTATTCTCGAAAAGTTCTAGATGGCTAATTTTCATCGTCAAATCCCTAAACATTCTTGAGAGGGGCATTCAAATTGCACCAGGTCTCCTATAACAACCATACATCTTCCTCAGTTTCACGCGTTCCTCGATATATCCTTGTGAGAGAAGCCATAAGAAGTCATAAGAAGCCTTGCTCTCCTGCCAATATCTTCGTATATAGAAGATGTCCTGGCATAGCGTATAAGTTGTGAAATGCAGACGTCATATGCAAGACAGGAATATATGGTGCTAGTTAGGAAAGGGGTGTTGGTAATGATGAAATTGATGTCATAAAGGGAGGCCACGAACGAACCGTCATCACAAAAGGCATAAAGCAGAAAATGCGCTGTGAATCGTATCTTTTATCTGAGTTTTTGTGGACATATGATATTGAGATGAATATTATGACACAACAACGTACTTACTTTCTTATTTCTGAGAGTTTAATATTTAAGGATTCAATAATAGATTTATATAGGGGAGTTAACACAATTAATAATCAATTATATCAGGCATATTCCAATATCCATTTCATTCATTCCGTTCAAGTCAGGTAAATAATAATGTAGAAACAGACTTACACCGGTATCGTCTTCTGCAGCTTCTGTCCGAGAAAACAAACCGGATCTACAATCATGGATCTTACATTTTACAATGGTGTACTTGTTCTTATTATGATACTTCTTACATTTTAAAGAAAGAAAATACATCAATCCATATAGTAAAAACTTATAAATTGTTGATATTTACGTCACTCCGCGGTTATCTCATGTATAAGGTGGGCAAGCATCTGCCTGATGTAAAATAGATGATAGAAATGTGGACCTTTACAGCAGACTTATCCGAGGCATTGAGGGATTATTTACATGCCACGCCTACCTTGACAAGGGGCCTCGGTTTTTACTGTTGCGTCAGAAGGCACGACACTGTTGTGCCCAAGGCGGAGATCAAACTTGGGATCACCTCATCCATCACAATTTCAATGTAATATATGGCTTTTCATAGCCAACTTATGAGGTGAAATGCCCATTTGTTGTTTTAACAAATTAAACACAAACTTACATTTGTAAAGTTCGTTTGTTGGGTAAGATGTATTTGGTAGCAATTCTTCTAAGCAAATGTTCCTATTCCACGGCAAATTATGCGTGCAATTCCACTCTAAATAGGTTGTTTCGTTAATGTCAAAAATTGGACAATCTGAAACAAACGATTCCAATAAATAAATAAGTATAAGTCACTTACTAATACGTCTTAAGAAACTATATGTATTACATTAACTATATTTGCACTATTATCAGAATATCTTACGTCTAAGAAATTATCATAAATTAAATTAGACATTAACAGTGAAATACATTTATAATTTTACATTTTATTTATAAACAATATGGTAAACTGTAAATACTTTCTGCTGTCGCTTTCTTGGAGAAAATACCCCTTATGGACGACATTTTTAAGAGACAAAGGTCACATTAAATTAATACGCCGATATAAAGAAATTTTGAATATTGTTTTTTACATACTGGCTTGTGATTAACTTCTATTTTGCCCCAATTTCTTAAAATTAGTGGCTACTGGTTTCATTCATTTGTTGTTTTTTTTTCTGATTTTGGTTAATTACGGTATGTTACTTTATCCATACATAGTAAATTGAAGGTAACACGCTGTTTTCTGAAGCAATATTTTATATATGAGTGTATGAGATTATGAAAAATTACCTGTGAATTCAGTTATAAAATAGCAGTCACATTACAGTAAAACCAGTCATACTTGGAAATACTGCAGTTATAATATAAATACATATATAAATTTAGTGACCATGTGTGCATTTTGACAACTTGTTTAGTGATGCTCAAGTCCGACTAAAATATATAAATATAAAGCAAAAATACATGTATTTGAAGAGGAAACCATTATATTAAACTGACCCAAACTTAAAAACCAATCAAATCAATTTTTAAATTAATTTAGTAATTGATTTGCTCTTCAAATGTTTATGCCTTCAATTTAATGTTTCGGTCTGGACAACTTACATCTCTTCAGTGACGCTTAAGGTCGAAACTGTGGAAATCAAAAGTCTATAAATTTCAAAAGCAAAGAAATCACTTACCCAAAAACTAAACGACAGAAAACCAGCCAAAGTAGTGACGTAGTTTAGAATAATTAACATACTTTTTCACACACACACACACACACACACACACACACACACACACACACACACACACACACACACACACACACACACATATATATATATATATGACTACAGTTTTTCGAGACCTATATATATGATTAATGCACTGGTTGAAGAATGAATAACTTACATTTTGATTTTATTGCCCATGATGTCCAACAAAACTCCCTCACTCTACCATGATGTGTTAATCCACAATGATACATTAAGGGAGGCATGCACTTATGTATAAAGCTTCTCTCAATCCATGAAGATTCATCTGTAGGACAGGAGAAAACAGAAGAATCCTTTATCGAAACACATATGAAATAGATTCCACAAGCATATGTGAAGTGATGCAGCTCGAAACACAACATTTTTCTCTCGTGATACAATGTTCTCTGCTTTTCTAAAATTAATAACAACACGGAAATTGTGTTGCAATACAAGTGTTTTTGTTTCAACATTTCTGGTTTTCATCTATTTTCCCTTTAATGGTGCAATAAAGAGACTATTACTTATAGCCTGTGTATGTCCGTATGTACCACACATGTTAAATCACGGCTGAATAGTTGAAATGGCACTTTGAGTAGGATGTAATGGGGTTTGTGTCTAAAGCCCGTTAATGTCGATTGAATTGTTGAATAAAAATATCACAGAGTTGTCTGGATTCTATAAGTTAGAATAGAACCAGGGAGATTATGAGATACATATACACAAGCATTTTCAATGGTTGTGTCGACATGTAGTCGAGTGTAGATAATGAATATGCTAAGGGATATTGGACAATGCATAATGACCAACAAATTTAGAAATATTGAATGTACATGTCTGTAAATTCGATCAAATTAAGTAATTTTTATGCATTATGTTATTGAGAGACATACAATATATGTAGTCTATACTAAATAAAAATAAATCAGGGAGTTAATGTCATTTTACATTTGAATACTCCGTTTGCTCTTGTATAAAAATATAACAAGCTATCTCAGCAGGGCTTTCCCTACTTATATTTTTTATGTTTCAGTATTGTTTTATCGTTATTAACGCTTTATAGAAATTCCAAATATGGAAGAAAGAAATAAGTTACTGACTCAGCCGTATAACATCACCACAGTAATGTATAGCAAATAGTATAGTGATATTAAAAGAAAAACACATAAGGACATCACAAAAATATTCGATTATAGTGTAATTACGATACCGACTTAGGATGGTCATATGATATGACAGAAGCCAATCAATTGGTGTGTTTAACCGGTTTACGGGCCCACATTTCCACTCACCTTAACAACAGAATAGACAAATTCAAAAATACAGTGTATCTAACAACTATTCATTTTGACTGGAAAAGGGGGGGGGGGTCTGAAAAATGGTTTATAAGGTGAACAAACGCAATAAAGATAAAATTCTTTAAAGGTATTCCGTAAGAATAAATATTACTTTCAATATCACAATGTTAATTTCCAAAGTAACCTGAAATTCAGAGGTGAGTCAGGTACCCGGGAGGAGAAAGCGACTCCTGTTTGACTAGTGACACCTGCCGTGAATGCCATTGACCACAGACGAACGAAGTATAATTCAGCACTGTATACATTCATGAATATAAACCAACACTGTCACACAAAATCAGAAAAAGTCAAATCCTCTGTAGAGAACTTTTTAGAGCTCCACACTGGAAAATGAATAAGTGTAATGTTAATGTAAAATACGAAAGAAGTGGTTGTCATATGGCTATGAAACTAACAACAATGTACCACAATGGACATTTACAGACCCCTGAAATTCAGAGGTGAGATCAGGTGTCCGAAGATATATGTGTATCAAAAAATTTGTAAATTTTGTTCTACCATATGTACAACAGAAAAGAAGACATGAATTAACATGTATGAATAATTTCAATGTACTTTATAGTGTGTGTAGGGTGTAATTCAAACAATTAATAAAGTCCTAGTACTTGACTTTTACAGCTTACACTAGTTCTCATTCTTGGAATCCACTAGATAATTTGTGGATCAGGGAAGTTAATTATGAAGTATTTACATCTTACGAATAAAAACAAAAATAAGATACCGAATAATGTCCGTGAACATCGATATAAACAAACCCAAAATATTGAGTAATGGCAATAACGTCTCCTAGAAAAATCCAGCGATGGGATCAGGTGTCATGGAGGAGTAAAGCATCAACTGCCAACCGGACACACACGTTATGATACTAAACGATAAATCGGGTTATTTTAAATTCAAAGTCACATTCAGTAGACGGTGTAATACAGTAATCATATTTGGTAAAAGGTTAAGATTAGCATTGTTAATGTAATAGATAAAAGGGACAAATCTGGGAGAAAATCCATTTCTTCAGTTGAAAAGTTGAAAAAAGTTCCATTCAAAACGTTAGCATACAAAATATTTCATTTTAAACATATATTTTTCAAAATTTAATGCATATGCAAATCTAGCAATCTGAAAAATGTCATTGTTCTATAAACAGGGTTGCACAAGGACAGACGAATGGAGAAAACAGACAGACTGAACAAACGTTAAACATTCAAAGTCGTTTAATGTCGATCTGTGGGCAAAGATGTTTCAGATGGAAGAGAAACAAGATGGTCTTCATGACCTTTCTTACGCTTGACCCTTGTTCCAGATTTAATAGATTATGTTCTGTAGCAGTGGAAGGCTACATAAATCCTCTGAAATTTTGTTCCCATTCTAAAAACAGCATTTGCAAATTCATATGCGTTTACCCGAAGGTTTTAAATAGTGCTTATTAGAGCAGTCTTTTCTTATTTCAACTTTAAAAGATTGGTACACATCCAGGGTCTGATATCTACAGATGCGTTATTCCTGTCTTCTGCGAGCTCGATAACGATATAGATTTCTGTATCATCTGTATAGCAATGATATCGCATATGATGTCGCTCACAAATATTTTCTATAGAATTGGAAAGGTGCAATGCATCCCGGACCAGCGAACGGAGCCTTTAGGGACTCGGATATTGAGAATTTTCTGCATCTGAGAAGGTTAAAGCAATCGCCACCCTCTTACTCTTGAAGGTCAGATAGGATCCGATCCATGACAGAGCAGCACCGGATATCCTATATGTGTACTCGAAGCTGCGGAATAAAATATGGTGGTATATATCATCGAATGCGGCTAACATATCGAACATTCCTATTCTAGAGCCGTAGCAATGTCATTGTGAACACGACGCAGAGCGGTTTCATTTGAGATCTAGACTATCGTAAAATATATGAGTCTCGGTAATTCTCTATACGATTTGTATTTTGTTTTTCTTAATAGAATTTCATCAAAGGAATATGCATCTTATTCCAAATTACGTAAATTCATATAGAATACTTTAGCATCAGGTCAATAAATCCTATCAGATCAATACATATCAGGTCATCAGACCCTGAATCAGGTCATAGATTTTCGTTTGATTGACCACTTTCATGTTGCTAGAATGGTATACTATGTTATCTACATTCATGAAGTATCATCTGCTTATATAATTTATAATGATAATAAATGTGTTTTAGTTAGGAAATACTCCCAACAACCAGCTATTGAATATCAGGTCATTTCAACACCAGGTCATTTGTTACTGATGCCTCTCTTCACCTGTGTACTTTTTTTTAATTTATATATAAAACTTTCTCTGTTATTATCAGTTCTATTAAGAAAAAGAATAACATATCCAATTATTTGCGTATAAGCAATGAATTCTTTTGAAAATATACATCAGGTCAATATCAGGTCATAAGACCAATCAAGTCATGACCATTGCGGCTGTACTGCACTGCACGGTCTGCCCATGATTATCATTACAAAGACTGTTATGTAAAGGAGAATGTCTGGTGTAACAAAGAAGATAAGTAAGACTATTGTATGTGCAAAGATAAGTATTGATACACAAGTCATTGAAAAATCGATATAGCGTAATGTTTCACTTTCAGAATTTTCTCTGACAATTCAGTAACTCTTGTTCAATTTGTCAGTGCTTGGAGAATCACATTTTAATAAACGTGTGAGCACAAATAATGAAAGACATTTACAGTTTTAAAGGGACTTTGTTTTAAGGTAATATAATTACCAATGCCTAGCTACAGAGTTTGGACGCATGGATACTTTCTCATTCATAATGTTCTCATGTGACAGAATTAATTATATGAATAGACAGAAGAAAATATAGAGACAGATTCATCATGACCTGTGAAAGATTTAACCCAAAATTGAATTTTACAAATCCAAGGCTTTAAAGGGAGAGAAATGCAGGGCATGGTCAATGTTATAAATTGATGCCCTGAAATATTTTTGTTAATGTGTTTATATGACAGACTACAAGACACAGAAACTTTATATATCAACATGCAAAACATCTGTTCATATGATTATTTTTTGCTCTCTTTTTTCTTTTGTATTTTCTTTTAGAGTCAATCCAGTATCAACATCATATATTAGGACATCAAATGAAGTAACAAAGAGATAGAGTGAAGTCAAGACTATGGTAAAGAAGAAGGTCCAGGGAATGAGAGATGAAGAAGCCAAGAGGAGGAGCCAGTTTTCTCGTTATCCAGACTTTTAAATGATATTCTGGACTGAGACCGATTCCGATCACTTTACACAGATTTGACACCGTCTATACTAGAAGGTTACCTATTTCGACTTCTCCATATATAAATGCATATGGAATTCACACGATTTGACTCTTTCTACGGGGTATTTGGATTTATCCATCATCTTTACATTTTAAGACTTTGGAGTTAGATGTAAGAAACAGATGTACTTGATGTTGGAATAACTGTTACAATAAATTTGATTTCACTTAGCTTGATTTTGACTTTGTAATTTCACTTCATAAAGGCCAGGTGGCCGAAAATGTTGTGAAATAGAATTGCTGAGGCCATTAATGGTGTTGGAGTGAAAGATTTTATGAGCGAGTTGTCATTTTGATACATTTTCCTTACAAGTTATCTATCTTTGAATAGTTACTATAGATCTAGGTTTCCGGAAAGTTTTTAAGTAATGATTTTGTCTTCCTTGAAAGTTTGGAATGCATCCATATTTTAGAGCTGACTATAGATATCTCACCTTTAGTTGTGTTGGTGGTTTCACGCAGTGTATGTATATTATGCATTTGTATTTTGTTATAAATGGTTATCTTGTCAATACAATTAACTTACAATAGTTTCCTATTCTCGAAGTTACATTACACTGAGATCTAAATGAACATAATCCCCGAAATATTCCGAGGATGAACTGGGCGATGAAATCCGTGTTCATTAAAGACCGTCATGAAACTTTGATGCGTTATATTTTGAGCACAGGAGCTGAACGATTCTCCAACCCCCCCCCCCCCCCTCCCCCCCCAAATATGATGCGAATTGAGTTACGTCCGACCTCGAAAGTGATGTATATCGATAAATTTTTTTGTTACTTTGTAAGTTTTGAAGTAAATATAGGTCAAAAATTGATTGATAATCCTAACTTTAAGGATTACATAGATGAAATCTATCCCCATGAACTTGAGATAAAAGAGACAACCGAGAGCAATAATTCCGCTTCGTATCTGGATATATTTTTAACTTTCGACAATAAAGGTCATTTGAACACCTCTCTGTATGACAAACGTGACGATTTTAACTTCCAAATAACTAACTTTCCGTTTCTTTGCAGCAATATCCCGTCCTCGCCTGCCTATGGAGTTTTGATTGATAATATTCTGGAATGCGACTAAATGACCTGTTGAGTGAACACCAAATATGACTTTGTATACCAGTTTTGTACTTTCGTATGTACAATTAGGAAACCAAAACTCTTGATTTTGATATGTTTCTTACGAACTGCTGTGACGGGTGATGCATGCAAACAGCAGACGCGTACTTTCCCTGGGCACCTGGTCTCACCTCGGAATTTTTCAGTATTTCGGGGTTCACATCAGTTCCTTTTGGTAACTTACACGATTTTGTATCTGTCCTTGGAGTTTGAGAATGATTAACGGTTTGGTACTTCTTCCATATTGATTATTCTGATAAATTGGTAAAATACGAAAACTAAGTTTATTCAAGAATAAAGGACACGATAAAAGGAACAGCTTTTCGAGTATATCTTTTTCAGAGGTACCCTCTCATTGTTTGCAAAGTTATGTAACCTGCAGCATCCTCAACAATCCGACCACACTTCAGTGTTGTGAATAGTTAAACTCCACCAGAATGATCCAAACATCTGTTAAGTAATCATTTAGAAATTCAAAAGTCCTATTTCTATGTTGAAACGTTTATTTCATTCATGTGGTATGTACAAAGTTGTGCATTCAATGAATATCTCAGGCGACAAATTTATAGATTTTATCACAATCACGTTTACAGGTTTGCAAGAGACATAATCGACATTTTATACACATTTAGCTCAATTTTTAAAAGAATTATAGTTAATACATATTATAACATGAAATAATCACTGGATAATAACCATGACTCTAGGTTCTTCTAATCTATCATTGGTAATACTTTGGACTGCTCATTACAGAATGTAAAGTCACAGCTCCAAAGCGAACTTCAGGATGTAGGAAAAGATCCTTTGACTGACATGATTCACGTTTTATAATTTACCTGAAGCAGGACTACAGTACACCAAACACTCTCTCAACTATGTTGAAAGTCTTGTTGTACAAAACTTCTTTTTCTGTTGTTGGACTCCGAAACGGTTGGTTGGTTGATTGGTGTTTTACGTCGCTTTCAACAATTATTCAATTAAACCACGACATGGAAGCAGGAGGTAACAAACATCTTAAACGTAGTGGCGCAACCGGGAATCGAACCCGGATCTTCGGCACCGTAAGCCAAGCGCTTAACTACTACACCAAGCCTGTCCCGACTCTGGAATGGTGTAATTAGCCAGTCCTGCAATGGGTAGGCTGAATCTCCAACCAGCCATCCTCCTTCTGGGAGATTTTTCATTACCGTAAAAATTAATGAATTTTGCAATTTGAATGCATCATTCGTAGCTACAAGAAACTTTGTGTTGAAATAAAGAACCTGAAAATTCGACAGATACATGTCAAGTTTGTGGTTATAGTATGAAACGAATAATGTATAAAAATACTATTAGCATTATTTGATATTTAATATCCCGAACCAACTTTCAGATGTGACATTATATAATTGATTGTTCTGATGAGTTATGTATATATGTATATATCGTCTCTTTGTCTGGGTATAGAACTCTGCTTACGGAGGACTTTGAGGTACCATGTGGATCTCCAACTTCGCTATAAATCTACGCTGACGTCAAATATCTGAGGCATGTTAGTACCTAGTTTGCAATAGTACAAACAAGTTATATATGCACGTAAAACATAATTCTTTCTTGACAAACATAGTCTTGTCAGGGGCAGATCCAGCAATTTTCCAATCCCATGGATTCACCGTTGTTGTTGTTGTTGTTGTTGTTGTTGTTTTAATGGTTGTTTTTTGTGGTATAGTCCATAACACGCTGTGAAAATGCTTCGATATTTTGAAACACTGACTTTGATTTTGGACCTAGTATGCTTACATATTAGTTGTTCAGTAGTTATTCTTTGCGCATATATTGAAGGATCGAACCTTCTTAGGGATTATAAGATTTTATTATTAATTATAAATCAATTGTGTTTCCAATTATTCCTTTTTAAATCATTTACACCTTCTAATTCATTTGCAAAAAAAAAAAAAAAAAATGCACAAAACTATAAAATGTCAGGGAGAACTTTAATATCATATTACTGTAATTTTAACTCATTTTGACGATACATTTCTTGTACTGTTTTAAATAAAATATGTATTGTTGTATCAATGCATGTCATATCTAAGGCAGTAGCTCGGGGACTCATTCTGATTATTTCACTCATATATTTTCTGTGGCTGAAAATATTTCTAAGAGAGCAAATTTATATATAAATATAAGATTTTAAAAAGAGAGATAGAGACATTTGATAACAAAACACTAGCTGATGTGTAAAACATATCCTAATGAAGCGGTTCCGGCATATTCCTATTATCCATGTTGATGACGTGTATGACAGATCTATGACGTAATTGAACAGCTAGGGTACGAAGAGTTGGTCGCTCGCTATATTTCTTCCTGGATGTCACTAATCAGGTAAAGTATTGATGTTGCGGGGAATCTATATCTAGAAAAATTTTTGGTCATCCTGATAATCCAAAAGAGTTTGCCCCTCTCTGAATATTCTTTGCTTTGATAAGCTTCTTCTTTGATTGGGGTCGCCATTTTCTATTAAAAATATTGCATGCAAGATATCTTCTGTATTTTACGAATTGCATAAGAACAAAACCTATGAATCAGTAAGTTACGAAGTTTGATGAAACGCAAGTTACATGAGAAATTAATTCAGTTTGGGGATTTACGCTAAGTTTAGTCTTAGGAAGTACTTACGATGTTTGATGAAACAGGCACCAGGTATGTAAGATAAAGGCATCTGACTCGGCAGTATGACAGAAGTCACAACTGTTAATAATATGATTATTTGAAATCACGTAAGAAACTTACAAAACTTTAAATTAAAATGCAGTTGCCATACCGACGTAGGACGGCATATGACAGTAGTCAATCAATTGGGTGATTAACCACTTTATGGACCAACCTTCCCACTCATCACAACAGCAGTTTAATCAAACCTACAGTTTATAAGTACATTCTTTGATGTCAAATACAGAGGTCCGGAAGTTATCTGCAGGGAATGATCTTGTAATGCCCCTTAACAACTCTACAAACGCAGAATCACATTAACAAAATGAACCCCCAAAGGCAAATAATCTACCCTGTGAATCACACATATCTAAATCAACAGCATGCCTTTTCAATAGCCAAGAAACAAGATGTGTAAAGTCTTATTTTTCTTACCGAAAATTAGAATTGCATAATTTAATGCGGGACAAAAAAGTGTGACAAAGTGTAATTGTGTAGATGTTGCCAACGAAATGAAATTGAAGAGGGATTCATGGGGCAGCAAAATATTTCTGAATGAAATCAAGAGTATCTTTGTTCACGGCTTGTGATGCAAAGGTAAGAGAGAACTGAATTAGGGATGAAGATAGATATGCTACTGCTCTTCCTATAAATCAGACGTCCGTAATTTTGTGTAACTACACTTCCACAACAGGCAACATCCAAACTTAGTCAACACCTTGTTGTTACACTGGATTTGTTGAGTTTTTGAATTATGTTAATTACAATACTCAATTATTTTAAACATTAGCATCAGTTATAGAGAGGTTAGATTGCACTGTTGCTGTGCATTCATTGAATGAACCTTTAACGATACACCATTTAATATACATGATTTATTCCTGATGTTTAGCCAATTTTGTGATTCTTGATACATGTATTTACAAAGCAGACACCAACGGAAATAGAACTTGTCATCGTATATACTAAGTATGAATAGACGCAGGAACTTGGAAATTTCATACAGAGGTAAAATCATTGGAAATGTCCTTCATTTTCAGAGGAGCCAAACTCTGCTACTGATAATGCAGAAGAAGAAAAGACTCTGTTCCTAACACTTTATACTATTACAGAACTAGCTATTCAATCATTTTATCATTCAGAGTGTGATAACTTTAACCAAGGAAACAGATAGACAGAAGGATGCAGATGTATATCAGAATCTACATATCTTTCGTGTACCAATCACGTATGCTTCTACCATACGAAAATATGCCAATATTTACAATGACAACTTTTTCTATTTATCATAAAGTTAACTAAATGCTTATTTCAATGTCTAATGTACAAATGAATGGAGAACTAAAACAATATAATGATAAGCTATAGTTTCATACCGCTACGTTACCCCAATAAGGTTAATGCTTCCCAATTCCATGATTGATAACAACAAAGGCATACCCTCCTGAGTTCACATACAAAACGGACATATTAAACTTTGAGAAACGCAAGCTATTTACATAAATAGGTTTTAATGAACACCATCTCCAAAAATATAACTTTTCCATCAAATATTTTGCAAGCCACTCCTATTAAATGTAGTATGTGTCTCAAATGATCCGGTATGCTTGTGAGTCTTCTGAGGTTTGAGTATTGTTCCTTTATTTATCTACTAACGCGTCGTCCTAAAAATCAATTTGCGACCTACTAATTACATACCGGAAATTTGAAAAAAAAAGCATGTTATCACCAAAAAGATAGACATGACTTGAATATATATCTTTCATTTACAACTGAATAACACGGGTACAAAACTAACAGTTTGACACGCTTATTTGGTCTGATCCATTGAGAAATGGATGATATATATAATTTGTATTTACTTGACTTTTTTCGCAAGAATATTAAGTCCATCATACGGTTAGTGCATCTGTGGACATAAGGAATTGAAGGTCGGGCTCCCACCTGGAAAGGCCTCGTCCTGGAGTCAAACATTCTACTTTAAATGTGTTGTGTGTAAAATTTCAGTGGCGGATGTAACTGAGGCATGAATGCCCCCCCCCCCTTAATACAGTGAACGTTGCAAAGTTTATAATATAGTATTTTCTTGTATTCATCGAGTTCAATTTGTAAAACAAAGAGAAAAAGATGTATATTGTGTTTCGTCAAATATACCAGTACATATTTTTGAAAAAAATGAGTTACTGTATAATCTATATATCTTTCATATAAAAAAGCTTTCCTTATATTTTTTCCCCATAATAAAAAAAAATCATATCCAGTGCAATTGGTGCTAGCCTTTTCACCAAACACAGATCAAATATATAGTAATAGGCCACGATAAAACTTACTTTGTTAGGGAAAATTCTGATTCCAAAAATAAATACACTGAAACAGCTGTCATCCAGATGTTGAACTTTCTTATCGATAACATTTTTGTGGTGTTTGGAGGTACGTTTTTTCAACAAATTGTCGGCATTCCAATGGGCACTAACTGTGCTCCGTTTCTGGCTGACATATTCCTTTACTCATACGATGCTGAATTCATTCAGTCTTTGCTTTCGCAAGGAAAAACACAATTGGCTCATGGCTTCAATTTTACTTACAGATATATAGATGACTTGCTTTCAATTAATAATCTTTCATTCGCGGATTACCTTAGCATCATCTATCCAAGTGAACTTGAGGTCAAAGGAACCACAGAAAGTAGTAATTCTACTTATGTTGTCTTTTGACATTAATGGTCAATTGAACACCTCACTCTATGACAAACGTGACGATTTCAATTTCGCTATCACAAACTTTCCTTTCATAAGTAGCAACATTCCATCATCGCCCGCATACAGCATATACATATCTCAGTTAATACGTTATTGCAGAGCATGTTCAAATTACATTAACTTTGTTCTGAGGGCTAGGCGACTTTCAGTTAAGCTGCTCAACCAGGGTTATATATGTGCTAGACTAGCAACGTCACTGAGGAAATTCTATGGTCGTTGCGAGACTCTTATTACTCTATATGATATCTCGTTATCCAGACTTTTAAATGATTTTCTGGACTGAGACCGATTCGGATCATTTTACACAGATTTGCCACCTCCTATACTAGATGGTTACCTACTTCGACTTCTCCATATATGAATACATATGGAATTTATACGATTTGACTCTTTCTACTTGGTATATGTGACGGGTATTGCTAGCAAGCAGGAAATGTTCACTCTCCCCGGGCACGTGATCTCACTCCATCACAGGGTTCACATATGCTCTTCAAGTAGACATATCTTGTTATTTTCCATTTGTTTTTCATTTTCACTGATTTTGTATGTCCTCAGGTTTTATGATTTTTGGACTTGTGGTTTGGATTTATCGATCATCTTTACAGATCAAACGTGCACAAAAAAAGATCAAGACGTACTAAAATCCTAGAATTTAAAACTCACTATAAAGTGACAAAACGTTAATATAGGCTAAATAACAAGTGTCTAAAAATTGAGCATTCCCTCCGTGTCAAAAAAGGTAAAAAGAATAATCTCATATTGCGTCATTTCCAAGATTACCCTGAGGGAGACTCCTTATAGCGCACCTGCGGGAGAGGAAGTCCCCATCGCATTAATACCTTTCATAGGGTAACTTACAGTAGACATTAGACAAGATGTTCATAGATCGAGGGGTCTACTGATAGTAGACATAAGATAACATATTCATAGAGGGAGGGGATACTGATAGTAAATATTAGACAAGATATTCATAGAGGGAGGAGGTACTGATAGTAAATGTCTCCTGATTATTGCAGATGCAATAGATATGAAGAAGCGTCACTGTTTGGTAGAAGTGAAATGTATGACAAATACGTTGTCAAAATGCGTATCTAGCGTACAAAATTATAACATATATATGTTCTAAAATTTATAACCACTATGTGGTGTAACTGCTGGTGGGCTGATAATTCTAGTTTTCCCTGCTTTTGTACTAAAGCTAAATATATATTTAACATTTTCAGTCATGAAGTTTTATAAATATTTTTGGCCACGTTGTTTTCAGCACTGCTCTTAAAATATTTATATATTACGTGAATTCCAATCATTCGGCCATGACCAGCATTGAAGCGATGTAAGAAATGTACAAAATGAAAAGGTATATATATATATATTATACTTATTATAACCACCAGGCCGGTGTTTCTGCTGGTGGACTGATAGTCCCCTAGGGCATGATAATTCTAGTTTTCATTATTTTTCACTGACGGTCTACATTTCAGTGCTTTTTTACTGACATGAAATATATACTAGAAAATTTCAGTCATGAAACTACGTAAATCACTCTAAAACTAAGGAGTATCTCCCTCATGCATAGCTCTGTCCTGAGATTCATTTTTCGATCAGTTTGTTTTCAACACTGCTCTTCAAATATTTAAATATCATAAGAATTCCAATCATTCAACCACGAAAACTGAAAAAACGTCACTTGTCGAAAAGCGCATCTAGTGCACAAAACGTATATGTGTTCTAATGTTTATTATACACATAGAAGTTTTCTAACACTGTTATTTATAGGGGTGCAACGATATACCGTTTGACGGTATATCGCGGTACAGAGGCCTTGGTTCGGTTCACGGTATGGATAGGTGTGGAAACGGTACAAAAACGGTTCACTCGCGCATTTGTTTGACTGAAATATTGTGCATTAAGTTTAATTAACATCACGTTTGTATTTTAAATACCCAATGATTTACATCTCCGAAGGTACTCTAACTGTATGCTGTAAAGCAATCAGCATTTCTTGAAGGAAAGCGTAAACTGATATGAGTACCTTTTTTAATATAATGCTTATCACTGCAATATTAAAAACAGAATTGTAATACACCTAATTTTATTTTTAGTTCAAAAAGTGTACCGTGATACGTACCGTACACTGGACCATGTACCGTGATACGTATCGTACCGTGAGGTACCCATATCGTTGCACCCCTAGTTATTTACACAAAAGACAAAATACGAATACAAATTCCATAGTATACGTGAACCTCCCTGAAACTTTACCAAAAACATAGATATAGATATAGTCATACATTGTTATGTATAAGGTAGACACGGGCTACCTATCACTTAACTCCCTTTTGATGAATAATGATAACTTGTAATTCAAACACAGCATTGTCTTGCAAATATATTCGATTACAGACAATGGTATTCAATATATATAAAATGATACAAATGTCAAAACTGTAACTTAAAGGCGACACTAAATTCCAATTAACAAATTAACCCATTTTTTGTTTTGAGTGATATCAACAAACAACACACAGAATTGATTCAGCCAATTTTACATATTTCTAAAGAAAATGAATTTTGCGATTTCAAAGCAATTTCTGAAAAAGTGAACAATCATCCGGTAAAACACATCACACAATATGTGTTAACGATATTTCACACCTCAACAGTATCATTATTATTATCTTATCTAATGACCATTTCTGTGATCGTCATCAACGTTCTCCTTTGCATTGACTTTAATCTTCAATTCCATGACATTAGATGTTGACTTCGATGTTTAAATTGTTTCACTGTCCTCCATCCCATGATTATTGGCGCCAATGTTCGCTTTAATACAATTATCGATGACGACTCTGTTTACATTACGAAATTTGTTTTCCTCTTCCACGTCAACTTATCCATCGTGTAGTCTGTTGTCTTTCGAACGATGGGATTCTTTACCATCAATGATTTCCTCGTATACATTGACATCGTTGTCCACCTCTTCGTATACCATTTCTGCATTTGACATTTGTTGGATATTGTGACTGTCACTAAATATTTGTTTGCTTCTAGAAATGAATATGCATAAAATATACATTAATATGTAATAACTGATCTCTGGAGGTTTTTTGTTAAACCCTTTAGCCTGCACTAATGTTGTGGAGTTTCACGCAAACAGTTCTCAGATTACTTTTAAACTTATACAGATAGCATATTTTCATATCGGCGGGTTCGAAATTATTGAACGCCTTCGACATCGACAGTATGACCCCCAAGATCATCGCTTAGACCATGCATCTTGTATTCGGTCCCTCTACAACCCTATGCAGACTTTTACTTGAGCGTTGCACGCTTACTACCAGGGCGGTGAGGAATCCATGACAGGCCTTGACCAAACCTTTTCAGAAGAGACAAGTGTTAATTGGGACTAATGATCAAAGATCTGAGCTCGCTTACAGACGGGCGGAACACGATTTCCTTATGTTGATGTCGCTTTACATATTTTGATAGCAGCAGATTATTTTATAAACTTTTGGTTTGTAATAAATTTTTTCATGACCTCTCTTCTTTAGAAACCTGTCGATCCTTGTTCCCTACCAGGAGAATTATTTATAAATGTTTTCCGTGTATATTCTACTATTATCATGTTTTGTGTGCATATCCTTGGTGATTTGTGTCATACTGCTTTTGTCAGATATCTTCTCTGGTTTATATTATATTGGATTCATAAGACGAAAGAACATAATTTACACTTACTTGTCATTGTAACGAATATACACGAAGACGAAGATGTTTGCTGATAATACAATAATCAGAATGGCAACTACAATGTAAAGAATATCACATATGTTAATTATTTGAACCAATGTTTTTTCTCTGATCTTATGAGATATTTAACGTACATCCATCTCCGTTTTCTAAACTTCTCAACACCCATTTTTTAGCTGTACTGGACGTTGTAGTTTGAGTAATGTCCGAGATCTTAATATTTGAACTGACAGTATTTTATAGATACCCTAGATATTTTCATATTTTAATGACACTGCTGTGTCAAAGTAATATGCGAAATGTAAGGATTTCTTTTCGGTGCTAGATGTAATGAATTTTGTGTTTCTGAAGATAAAGATATAATCTCTCTTAATGAATAGTTTAGACCCGAAGGCATCACAAGTGTAGTTTTCAGTTCTTTTGTGCAGAAGTGAAATATATACTTAGAATTGCTAGTCATGGAATTTTCTAAATCACTCTTAAAGTAAGGAGTAATTCCCTCATGTCAGCTCTGTCCTTAGATTGAAATTTTGGATCACTTTTTAGTCCACTTTGTTTTTAGCTCTGCTCTTCAAATATATATTATTAGAATTCCAACCATTTGACCATGAGCATCATTGGAGAGACATAAGTTGTCAAAATGCACGTTTAGTGCACCAAATCGTAACGTATATATGTTCTTATATTTATGTTTTAGAAGTAATTCTCTTGGGCTGTTTCATTTCCATGAATATTGGAAAACGAAGGCAAATCGAAGCTGGGAGGAAAGGTGTTTTCTCTTGTGGTAACCACACGTGGCAGTGAATTCAATTCAATAATATAGATTATAATAGTTCTTAAGTCGACAAGTAAACTAATACTTCTTCGCTTTTCAAAATTTACAATGTTTCACAAATGAAATCATATTACCATAGATTTGAGTAAACTGACAGATCAACAAATAACAGAGGAAAGACGTTAATGAAAGACATAATATATACAGTTATCTCTTACCAACAGTAGAAATGATGATAACAACTATAGGAAGGAGTACTTTATTATCTGTAAAACAATAACTTTACAAGTGACGTGACGAAAATGTACAAGGTTTTTATTATATGAAAGATGTATTAGCAATGTAATGAGGTCTTTGTCCTGTTTGATCAAGTGGACTGAAATACACTAAGAATTATTAAGAATGAAATTATTAATCATTATCAATCTTATTAAATAAACAATTAAATAAAATACAAAAATACCTCCTGGAAATCAGATGTTAGAAAAGATGCATGATTGAAGAAATCGTCTCCCTTTTGAATAGCAAAACCCCTTATGGTTTACCAAAACATGAATGCTGAGGATGCAAACACTGCATAAAGTCAATTAAGTCCGAAACAATTAAATCGCATCTTGAGGTATACATATCATAAATACATAGTAGACAAAATATTACTTGACTCAGTCAAGGCTGTATCTTCATCCCATGTGTTTTGAGTACTGGAATATGGCAAGGCAGAAAATAATGAGTTATTGACTTCATAGTCAGTAGCTCCAGATGTACCAGAGAGGTCTGTGACAGGGGTTCTTAAATAAAAATGTTATATCCAATTTCTCTTCTTTTTAATAAACATATAAAGTTTGCTCTTTTATATTTGTCTTTGAATGACTAGTATTAAACATTTTCAATGGAATTCAGCAACTTCTTGTTATACTTCCTGATATTTCATTATTTACTGATTGATAATTATTTGACTTTATACAACAATATTATTGTTCCAAGTCTTTACGTTATTATGTGATAGTCATGATCACCATGTTTGATGTTAAAATAGCAAATAAATTATTCGACGTAGCATATAGCTATAACGTCCCGTGGGGTTGGGGATAGTAGCCACCAATTGCCATGCAAAAACAAAATTATCAATTGGCAGCCCGTATGATAATGATGAGTAAAAGGTAAACAAAAAGGTATTGACGGATTAAACACATTCCATGGACTAAAGGGACAAAATCGTGTACAATATTATATTTAAGCAAAATGAGAACACAAATGAATTTAAGATGAGACCAGGTGTCTGGGGGAGTAAGCGTATCTTCCTTGTATGCACTATCCGTCGCAAAAGTCTCTCTTCCTTCAGGAAGTAAATACACATATATACACAAATGAACACATAAAGGAAACATTCACACTAAATCAAATCTCAATCACGTTATGAAATGCTGCTAAACTGACATTCATGTGTCAGAAATGCACATGAACAAATGTTTAAATGTATACATATAATTTCAAATTAAGCATAGTCAAAAAGTTCATGATGCAGAGTTCGTAATGGTGTATTATTTTATTATTTAACATTTTACGATATATTCTGCATATTCTAATATCCATTTCATTCATTCGCCCTATATTACCAGCACATTCTGTTCAATCCAGATAAGCTCACTATGTTCAGGCCAAATAAACAACAATAATATAGAAACAAACTTACACCGGTATCGTCTTCTGAAGCTTCTGTCCCAGAAAACAAACTGGATCTATAAACATCAATGTTATGTCAAATTGGAGTATTTGTTCTTATTATGATACTTATTACTTCTTACAAGAAAGAGAGAAAATCCATCAATTCATAGTAAGACTTATGAAATTTTGAAATTGAAATAATATCAATGGATTGCTTTATTATTGTGTTATGTCACTCCACGATAACCCCACGTATATAATGACGGTATCTGCCAAATGCATTGCATAGAAATACACCTTTCGATGGATCCATTCGAAGCAGTGAAGGATTATTTACGTGCCACGCCTGTTTCATTCGAAAGACAGGACACCTGTGTGCCTACGACAGGGGTCAATGCGGGACCTGATCCACGACAACTTCGATGTGATATAGCCCATGTTTGAAGTGAAATGTGTAAAAAATCAAACAATCTTACATTTGTAAAGTTCGTTCGTTGAATAAGTTTTATTTGGTAGCAATTCTTCTATGCACAAGCTCTTATACGACAGCAGCAAATTGTATGCGCAATTCCACTTGAAATAGGCTGTTTCTTTAATATCAAAAATAGGGCAATCTGAAACAAATAAATATCAGTGATTCTCTATTATGTCTTAAAAGAAAATACTATATTCACACTATTATAAGAAATTCTTATTCCTCTAAAATAAGTTACATTTAAATTGAGTCTTCTGTATAAACATTTATAAATTTACTTTTTATTTATTAAAAATATGGAACACTGTAAATACTTTCTGCTTTCCTTTTCCCAGTAAAATATTTCTTAGATTGTGGATCTGCTATTATAATAGGGCATGGTCAAATTAGATTGATGCCTTAGTATCAGAAATTCCTAAGTTTTTACTTTCTACATTCTTGTTTGTAATAAACCCCTGCATTTCAACACTTTCTCAGAATGCCATGCATTCGTTTTCTATTTTAACTTTTTATTTTTCTTATGGCTAATTACGGTGTGTTACCTTATCCATCCATACTACATGAAGTGACTTGCTGTTTTCTGGTGTCATATGTTATATATGAGTGTATGAAATTATGAAAAATTACCGGTGAGGGCAGTCATGAAATAACAGTCACGTTACTTTAAAAGCAGTCACACTTGACAGAATTTTGGAGAGAATACGAATACATATATCAATTTAGTGCATCATATGCAGATTTTGACAATTATATCTTCAGTAATGTTCAAAGCCGAGTCTGTGGAAATCCAAAGTATAAATATTTGACGCGGAAACTATTACACTGACACAAAAATTATAACCAATCAGATGTTCTTTTTTTTCAATTATTTTAGAAGTTGGTTTCCTTTTCAAATAGTAATGCTTTCGATTTTTACAGTTTCGGTCTCGACAACGCACGCCTCTGCAGTGAGAATACTCACTATATATATGTACCTTTTTATTTACATGTACAGCTGCCTTAAATGCAGAAGAAAGAAATGTAACTCAGTGCTGCATACATAAATGAATATGAATCAATACTGTAGAAAGTGTCATTCCCATATAACATCAGGAAAAAATATTGACCGGCCTTATCTTGCCTGGTTCTTTAAGTTTGTCTAGATCTACAAATTTATCTACGTAAGTAGTATGGAAGTCCAACGCAAATAGGCTTGAGCTGGCGAAAAACAGCACCGTTCATGATTAGGCGCTGTTCACATAATATCGTGGAAGGTCGGCGCTCGACTGTATTTAGAGCTTACCGGTGATTTTTATATATATATATTATGAATACAGTATACTTACTTAGTGGATAGAATAGTTTCGCTAGGAGAAAAAAAGACGTATTATATGACTAGTGATGTGATAATAACTAATATTGGTTTTATTTTTAGGTGAAGGTACTGGACATTGAAGTATTAATATCTTCAACGAATTTCATTATTAACGAAGCTTGTAAATAAACATGTATCAATTATTTATACTTAGTGAAAAACGTAATTCACTTCAGTAAAGTTAAGAATGCAGCTGTAAAAACCCTAATCATTAGAAGAGGATGTTTATTTTCAGATAGTTATATGCAGTCCTAACCTTAATAATGTGCACTTCAAGTTAACTTTATGACTGCTTTTCAAGTTTACTTGACGACAACAGAGCAAACTTGAAATCAAGTTTAGTAGTAAACTTGATTCCAAGTTTACTCCAAGTGCACTTCAAGTTTAGTTTACTTTCTATATACATGTACATTTACTTTATTTTTCTATTGAAACAATGTTTTTAAATACAGTGAGGTGCAGTCCTCACATAACATTATGTTAACGTCGCGTTAACGTGAAGTTTGCTTTCCTTGTGCGCTCAGGACTGCTGAGCACACGCATGTGCGTTAACGGAGATTTCCTCGTGAACTAAATGTTGAGACTGCATTAACGCGCTGGACTGCCGCGTTCACGCGCTTGGCTGCCGCGTGAACGTGCCTGACAGCCACGTTCACTTGCTTACAACTTATATAGAAAAGGATTTAAAGGAGAATCGATATATACATTGTATATTTAAATATGAAAACATATTACTGTATGCATGTAGATAATTATTTAGAATTAAATAAAACGCTTACGAGTAAAGGGGTGAATTAAAAAAAAAATATTGAATACATTTTCCGAACATTGAATATAATGAAATTTATTCTTATTTTAGGGTAATAATAATAATAATAATAATAATAATAATAATAATAATAATAATAATAATAATTAAATTAATGAAAAGAATAATAACGATGATAATCATGGTATCCATATATTATGAAAAATAGCTAAATTTAAAAAAATGTAAATACATATATAAGAAAAAATACACAAGAAAATTATAAATAAATAAACAAATAAGAAATAAATAAATAATTTTATTAATTAAAAATAAACAAGTAAAATAGAGTTAGAATGTAATTTTCCTAGAGTCTCTATAGTATAAACTGACGAAGTTTTTCATAAATACCTGAGTGCATGTCTACGCGATGATTTCCATTATTATATTACATATGAAACCCTTAATGCGGGGTGTCATTTTAACATCACATTTAATGCTCGTATATATGGCGACATTTGAGGTAATTTAATTAGATTCCTTTTATTTTCTCCATCCGTACCACTGTAAAGAGAATTACAAATGTAATCATGTGAACGCGCGACTGGATTGAGCGCACGCGGGAATAATCGCGTTAACGCGAATTTCCTCCCGTGTTAACGCAAGGAGCGCACGCGCGTCCGGTCGACCAGTCCTAGCACGTGTGCTAAAGCAGTCCTCGTGACTGCTTTTCGCGTTAACGTCAATGTTATGTTAGGACTGCACCCATCTGTAAAATATGCAATTGTACATAAATAAACAATTATTTTTATCGTGTTATACGAAACTGGATAATTGTAATAAACAAACGTGAAAAGTAAACCTGGTATCACGTGATAATAAACTTACAGACGGTTACTTTATAGTAACCTCGATATCAAGTGCACTTGACTAAACTTAATGACTGGTTTTCGGGACGAAAAACTAAACTTGAAGTGCACTTGAATGTAAGGTTAGGACTGCACCCAACTGTACTGACAGACCCAGATATTTTCAAAGTTCATATGCCTATTTCCTTTTCAAAGTCCATGTGCATATATTCCCTTGTGCAGATATGGAAAGAGGCATCATGGAGGATATTCCCTACCAGCATTAATTTAAAGCATAAGACAAAGGGGATCTCCAATTTCGTTCATGCTTTGCTCAGATATAGGACTACTGATAGATGTTGTAACCCAAATCATGTATGCACCTCAAAAACGTAAATTCTATTTGAATTTTAAATATACATGACAAATAATAGTAAAAAAAATCTGTAAGTTGACTTCCTGTACGGCGCTCGATGGAGTAAGACGTGTTTGAGTAAGCTCCAACAAAGTCGGATTTTTTAAAATATATATACGGGTTTGAAGAATTTCTCTTCACCTGAACTCGTAGTATTTTAAGCACGGACTTAAATTAGTGTACCTTATCGTCTCTGGAATTTAACTCCTGAATGGTAAAAATTATAATTAACTGGTTAGTGTGTTTGTTAATTCCGTACACCGCCATTGGTATCCCATGTTCTTGTTCACTGGCCCATGCTGAAAATGTCTACAAGGAGGTCGTCGACAAGAACAACAATAGCACAGATAGAAAAACTGTAACTGAAGATAAATTATAGGAAATAGTAAGAACTATTACTAAGAAAGCTTTTGAAGAAAGAGAAGAAATCATAAGAGGTCGATAAAAGGAGTTCTGATATATAAAAAAAATCTGTATGGTTAAAGTAGAAAACGTTTTGAGGAAAATGGACCACGTAGAGACATAAGTTATTGAACTAAAAGAAAGTCTAGCTGTAAAGATGATGGATAAATCCAAACCACAAGTCCAAAAATCATGAAACCATAGGACATACAAAATCAGTGAAAATGAAAAACAAATGGAAAATAACAAAATATGTCTACTTGAAGAGCATATGTGAACCCCTGTGATGGAGTGAGATCAGGTGCCCGGGGAGAGTGAGCATCTCCTGCTTGCTAGCAACACCCGTCACATATACCCCGTAGAAAGAGTCAAATCGTGTGAATTCCATATGTATCTATATATGGAGAAGTCGAAGTAGGTAACCTTCTAGTATAGAAGGTGTCAAATCTGTGTAAAGTGATCGGAATCGGGCTCAGTCCAGAATATCATTTAAAAGTCTGGATAACGAGATATCATATGGAGTAATAAGAGTCTCGTAACGACCGTAGAACTTCCTCAGTGAGCTGCTAAACTCAACGAAGTCCGTCCATTGATGCTTTAATTGCAGAAAAATAAAAAGGAAACTACACGATCTATTAATAAACCTAATTACAATGAACAGTACTCCAGAAAAAAAACCCCAAAATTTAAAATCCTGAGAACTGACAAAAGCCACAGAGAAAAAACCTAAGAAAAAATCAACGAAATCTTGCGTAAACCAGCAGTAGTAGAGCTTAAAAATGAGGAAATTATTCATTGCCACAAGATTCCGGGAAAATCAGGAAAACTGCGCCCAATCCTTGTAAAAGTGAAGAACTCTGACAGTGAAAGAGAAAGGTGTCCGCTTTGTAGACGACGTCACAGCTTTAAACACGGAGTTAATTTCAAAACTACTGGAGCATGGCAAAATCGAATCAGCGTGTTATTTTAATGATGCGGTCTATGGAAAACTTCAAAATGGTAAAAAGAAAGTATTCCAAGCCTCCGACAAAGACATCCTCGATGATATTCTGTGAAATATCTGTTTCCGGCTTCCGCGTAGTTCTCCCTTTTGGTGCTCCCGACTAGTCCAATACCAGTATAATCCCACTCACGTGAGCGTAGTGTTCTGCAGACTGGTGTCAATAAAAGTTGTTGACGCTTAATTGTATTGTGACCTTTTTCAGTGTCTAGCAGATAGTTATTTGATCGTTTTACTTTACTTTTTCACCATATGTTTGACATCACATGTTTTATATCTTTCCTGTCTATTCTTTCCTGTGCAAGTCGTGTATACATATGTGTGGGTGTAGGTTAAGTCTGAGTGAATGTGTAAAAGAAATATTTGATTTCCGATGCTATAACTATTGCTACTGTGAATTGTAAAGTTTTAGATACACCATCGAAACGCAAAGACGTTCTTAATTTCTTCAAAACAAGAGAATACTCAATCATTTGTTTTCAAGATACTCATTTTGTTCCTAATTTGGAACCTTATATTGAAAGTCAATGGAGTTACAAATTTTTTTAAATTCCTATTCATAGTAGAGGAGTGGCAAATTTTTTTTCAATAATGACTTTGAACTGAAATTATTCAAAGAAAAAAATATGACAATGGTAACATATTAGCTCTAGATATGAGTATAGAAGAAATCAGAATAACATTAGTCAACATTTACAGTCTAAATTGTGACTACTCTTTTTTTATCATAATAATACTCATATAAATAATCCTAATGCAAGAGAAAAACTGCTTGAAGTTATGGATGATTTTAATCTTACTGATTATTTTAGAATCCTTAACTGAAAAAAGATTATACACATGACATAAAAAATCCAATCAAGAAAGGTCGGCTAGATTATATACTTACCTCTTATAATTTATTTGATATAATTGAAAACCCTCTCTTTCAAAACAGGTTAGAGGTCTGACCATCCTATTGTTTTTTTGGAACTGAAACTTAATGAGTTTGACAGAGGTCGTGGTCTTTGGAAATTTAATAACATTCTATTAACAGATACAGATTATGCTCCAAAGGTCAAGGTGACAATTTCTAAACTCAAAGATCAATATCATAATCCTAATGATAATGATAACAGCAATTACACCATTGACGACAGCCTTTTCTTAGAAATGTTACTAGAAATAAGAGGAGTGACTATCTCATACTCTAACGCTACAGAAGGAGGGGGGTGGGTGTGAGCAGTCCCTCATTGCTGAAATAGAACATCTACAGCAATATTAAAACGTTAATCTTACACTTATAGAAAATAAAAAACCGACCTTGATATTTACAAGGTTATATCAATAGATCTAAAGCCCATTGGGTGGAGGAAGGTAAAAACCCCTCGAAATATTTCTGCAATTTGGAGTCTCGTAATTTTATAAATAAAACAATCTAAAAGATAGAAGTAAATGGTCAGACCATTCAAGACCAAACTGTGTAAAAACCTTCTCTTAAATAAAGAATCTGATCGTTCTTGACTTTGATTCAGAGATCAGAGATTCAGAGATTGCTAAATTAAATTAAATACAGAAATATCAGAAAATTTAGAGAAAGCCTTTGTTCGATTTCTTGGGCTTTTGTTTATGAAATATTGCATTTCTTTGCATTTAGCAAAAATATTATAGATCGGATGAAAATTTTCAACACTGAGATTAAAGCCTCTGTATTATAATGTATTACACTGTATTTTTGTCTCTGATAAAATTGATATCAAGCGTCCTCTGAGATACTCTCAATTCTTATTAAACAAAATGCTGACATTAAAGGTATCATGATTAACAATTTCGAGCATAAAATCTCTCAGTAATTTGACGATACATCCTTATTTCTTGATGGTTCACACACATCTCTTTTCACAAACTCTTGAGGCATTAGAGTACTTTTCAAAATTATCAGATTTATATATAAATGCAACAAAAACTAAAGTGGTTTGAATTGGTTCAAAACCATTTTCTAACCAAGTCTTTCATCATAGTAGATGAAAATTAATATGGGGTTCTATCAATTTTTCAATTTTGGGTATCAAATTTTCTATAAATTTAAATGAAATCATAAATTTAAGTTATGATATACAAATTTCAAAACTTAAAGCACTCATAAAGCAATGGAACAGAAGAATATTGACACCTTTTGGAAGAGTAACTGTGATTAAAACCATTATTGGTGATGGTCCCAAACCTAACCATCCACTTTTAGCCCGTCTGAACCCCAGCCATTAAGTATTATCTTCTTTAAATCAAGACCTTTATGGATTTTGTTGGGATTCTAAGTGTAATAAAATTAAACGAGATGTAACTACACAAACCCATGAGTTGGGAGGACTTAATATGGTCAACTTCGAACATTTTATAACTTTTATGAAATGCACGTAGATAGAAAGATTACTGAAAGAAAATCAATTTTTGAAGTAAATTTTTTATGCAAATTTTGGGAAAAAAATTAACAGACCACCTACTGAATTTGGGAATAGTTATATGCTGTTCTGAATGATATTTGGAAAGATGTTTTTTAGAATGGCACAAAGTGTTATTAATCCATTGTATCAAATTAAATACTGAATCTGCTCCATTATGTACACTCAGTTAAAGCCTTATTGATTAAAAAACATATCTTTATCCAAAATTAATATGATAAAAGAGTAAAGATTATTAATGATTTTGAACAGGATTTTAATATAAATCATATTAATATCATGTAATATAACAGTATTTCCAGTGCAGTTTCTTTATACTTATGAAAAATAGGATTCCCACATATCCACATACATCTAAAATGTATGCTTTACATTTGTGTATATATTACTTAATGAAAAAAAAATTTCATTTAGCTCACATTTTAGATTTTAAAGAAACTACTAATTTTTTAAAACTACCAAAGATAGTTCTGTACAATGGCTGCAATATCGAATCTTGTACAGAATTTCACCCATAAATGCCTATCTAAAAATAATGTAAAATCATCAGATCTTTGCTCCTTTTGTGATGAGGAAAAAGAAACTATTCCCCATATTTTGTTTGAATGTTCCCGTGTTTTAAATATCTGGACCTCTCTAAGTCTTCCTATTTATGACACTAATTCAAAAAGAGTAAGTTTGAAAATAATAAATATTTTATATGGATAAAAACCTGGCAAAGACAATTTTGTCCTAAATTTTATCATTCTCAGTGTAAAACATTTTATATATTTTTGTTGCAAACAAAAATAAATGTCCTACTCTGCAAGGCATACTCTACCACATTCAATTTAAATACAACATAGATAAGTACATAGCTATTAAAAACTTGGAACGGATAGTAGGAAATGTTTTCAAACCTGCCATTTGCATAAAAGAACTTGGACTGTTTTAATTCCCATCAGCATATTATAATATGCCTTTTTACCAGTAAATTAATTGGTATTTAAGTACAATTGTATGTAAGCTGTGTATTTGACAATGATTTTGTCATCGTCTGTCTTTCCTTTATTGAGCGAAAGTGTGTTAGTATTTGTGTGCTAGAGTATGAATACCATCTATCCTTTTTCTATCTTAGAAATCTAGTCTTTAAAATATTATATATCCTCGGCATTATTATATCATGTACTGACTAGGAAAATGTAAATAAAAAATCGGTAAATTGCCATGAAACTTGATTTCGTATCTAATTGTGGAAAATAGTAGCTTCTTATGTTTACAATACTATAAATTGATTTTATTGGTAAAGTCCTATCTTTCATTCCATTGTTCAGAGAATAAGTATCTTACATTTTGCTTTTACTGCCCATGGTATCCAACAGAACTCCTCCACTGTGCCATAATATGTCAATCCGCAATGATACATTAAGGGGGCCATGCATTTATAAACAGAACTTCTCTCAATCCATGAGGATTTGTCTGTCGGACAGGAGAAAACCGAAGAATCCTGTATCAAAACACAAATGATATAAATTCCATAAACATATATGAAGTGATGCAGCTCGAAACACAACATTTTTTCTCTTGTGATATAATGTTCTCTACTTTTCTATAATTAGTAACACACAAGGAAATTGTGTTGCAATACACGTGTTTTTGTTTCAACATTTCTCGTTTTCATTTATTTCCCTGTTAACTGTGCAATAAAGAGACTATAACATATAGTTTGTGTACATCGTATGTACGTGTGTACCAAACATATCAAATCACGGCTGAATAGTTGAAAGAACATTTGGTTAAAAAGGACAAGTTTGAATAGGATGTAATGGGGTTTGTTTCTGAAGCCCGTTAATGTGGACTGAATTGATAAATGAAAATATCACAGACGTTTCTGGATATGAAAATCCATATACAGCAATAATAAGCACAAAACAGATTAAAAGATTGCAATGGTTGTGTAGATTTACAGTAGCCAGTTAATATATATTTAAGTGTAATCAGTTAGATAACATAGGTATGTTGAGGGACGATACATGATGACCCCAAGCTTAAAAATATTAATTTAAGATGTCCGTAATGTCAATCAAAATGTAGTGGTTTGTATACATTATGTAAGAGAGACACATTTATACGGCTATATTGAATAAAAAACAGGAAGAAATATTTCCACATAAATTTTCTCTTTTTGTGGTTTATGTAAAGAAATTCCCTATGTTTGTTTAGCCTCCCCCTCTCAACAGCAATTAATCTTCACAGACCTTTCCCTTGTTGTTATGTGTTTTTATATGTTTCAGTATGCAACCAAATCTACCAAATACATGTATTTTTACTGGGGGGTTTTCGGGAATGGTTTTGTCAGATCAACTAATGCGACAATAAACAAACAATTCAGAGGCATATTGTCATGGTTGTGCATGTCTACAGACACACATGCCAAATATGGAGGTCCCAAGTCTTAGGATAAGAAAGTTACATTGCAGTAGGTCAACGGTCACGGTCAAGGTACATAATAAAAAATTTGGTACCAACGAAACGGTATTGGAATCAGGGACACACATGTCAAATATGAAGCCCCAACGTCTTACGGTTAAAAGGTTATGACCAAGGTTAAAGTTTTTGTGACAGACAGACGGATGGACAGACAGACGATTGCGATTTAATGTCGCCTCGCTTTCGCAAAAACCTTTCCATCGAATCTATAAAAGTGTCCCTTGAAAATAAATATTCAATAATACAATTTCATTATCACAATGAAAATTTCCAAAGGTGTACATGACTGACAATAACAACAATGTACCACAGTGGGCATCCAAGGACCGCTGAAATTCCGAGTTGAGACCAGGTGCTTGGGAATATTTAGAGCGTCTCGTTTTTAGTTTGCCACACTTGTCGTGAATGCCCTTACAAACAGACGAAATAAATATAATTTCAGCACTGTATACATGTATGTACATAAATGTGAACCAATACACTATAGAAAATTCCACTGCTACACCAAAATCAGACTTCCGCATTGCAAAAGGAATAACAATGATGTTAATGTAAAATACGAAAATAACTGCTGTCACATAACTATGACACTGAAGAAAAAAGAGGAGTTACTGGCTTAGTTATGTGGCAAACGTTACCATGGAGCTATACAATACATGAATATCAATAATATACTAGCATATATAACACGTTACAAAAATATTTGATTGTAGTGCAATTACGATACCGACTTAGGACGATCAATTAATTTGACAAAAACCAAACAAATGGTGTGGTTAACCGGTTTACGGGCCCACCTTCCCGCTCACCGTAACAGGTGATAAGGTATTGTAAAACACACAATGATATAAAATATATGCGACATCAACATGATAAACCGTGCTCTGCCAGTATGAAAGCGAGCTAAGACCCTAGATCTGTAGGAGTCCCGACTAACAGTCAGAGGAGACGAGGTTCAGGACCATGTCTCCTTTGAAAGAGGTTTGGACAAGGCCCGTCATATAGTCCCCACCGCCCTGTTAGTCAGCGTGCAACGTTCATGTAAAAGTCTGCATAAGGCTGTAGAGGGGCCAAATACAAGAAAAAAGAGGAGTTACTGGCTCAGTTATGTGGCAGAAGTCACCATGGAGCTATACAATAGACTTATAGTCTTTTTGATGATCTCAATGTCATATTGTCTATTTAGAAGACGTTTGACTATTTTATTACATGATAAAATAACGTTATCGGAGCCTTTTACTCTCCTTAGTTTATAAACGAGATCACCGTAATAATTAGGATGGGAAATTCCATTGGATACATAGTGTTGAAAAGAAATATTTCCAAATTTAGATAGAAGTTCTGAATAAGATCTGAAGAATTTTCCGAATGTTTTTCTTAACTTGTGATATCTGTAACCCTGAGTTAAAAGTTTAGTAGTAATTTGTAAATTTCGTTTATGAAAGTCCAAAACATCGGTGCAGCCTCTGACAAATCGAACTAATTGAGATATATAGATATCATATGATGGGAGTCGAGGGACATCGCCATCCAAGTAAGGAAAATTTACAATAGGAAATCTAAAATCCTCACGTTTATCATAAATATTAGTATATATTAGGTGGTTGATAATTTTGAAGTTCAAAATTAAGAAAGGTGTAGATTTATCTCAAGTATTAGCTTTATTCAATGTTAGCTCTGGTGGATATATTTCTGATATAAATTGTTCGAATTCAGGGTTGTCAATAACCAAAATGTCATCCAGATATATGCAAGTATTATTAAATTTCTCAATGAGGTCGAACCGTTTTGACTTCTGAATAGAAACCATAAAATCCTTCTCATAACAATAAAGAAATAAATCTGTTATCAGAGGCGCGCAGTTAGTACCCATAGGAATCCCAACTATTTGTTGATATATTTTGCCATCAAATTGCATAAAAATATTATTCATGAGAAAATCTAGTGCTTTACATAATTTCTTGCAAGTCCAGTATTTATATGAAGTATATTGTTTGTTGGAAAAGAATCCGGAGTTATTGGAAGTACATATGTAAGTTTTAGATTCTCTGTGAAAACACCATTGTATGAGACAGCAACTTGCTTGTAATCAAATCATGAGGCAGAGATGTATAAAGTGTAGAAAAATCAAATGTAGAAATTTGAGTCGCTTTGACATTTAGTGAAAGAAGTTTGTCTATAACTTCATGAGAACTTTTAATTGACCAAAAGTAATTGATGTTACTATTATGAAATGCGACATCACAATATTTGATACTATGATCTTTTATAGCAGTTAGAGCAGACGTAATATGTTTCGATAGTAACGTAGTAGTGCAGTGACTAGAATTAGATATGAAACGTGATTTATATGATTTTTATGTAGTGTTGGGAGCGAATACATGGTTGGTTGATCAGATTTATCAGTTTTAACTTTGAAATCGGACATTGTCATTAGGTGATCGTGCAAGGTGCTGTCTTTTGAGATAAGGCTTTCCACATATGTATGAGTGGAGTTTAATTCGTTTTAAGTACTTCAATATAATATAGTTTTCAAACAACTATAATGTTATTACCTGCTTTATCAGCAGGAACAAAGACATATTTAGCATGTAAGTCAGCTATCCTCTTTTTAACAGAATTTGCCGTCAATGTATTAGGCTGTTGAAATAAATGCGGATTTTCCGTAAAGTTCTTAATACGGATATCGACAATTCTTAAAATCTCGTATCTCCAATCATTAAGAGCATGAACCTTTACTTGTTCCTTTTTACACCAACGTTTACAATATGTAGTTAAAGCATCTTCTATAACGTCACGGCATTTATCGAAATCTACCCTGGACTGTAACCTATATTTAGGTCCTTTTCCAAAATGGGTGCGCAATTTCTTGTCCGAAATACAGTTTAGGTCACCCGTAATAACATGACCTGCCGGTTTATAAACATATTTTAAATTTTCACGAGAACACGACGAAGAAATAGTCTGAAATATCAGGGTTAGATGTTACTTTATTATAATTTAAAATCAGATATCTTATAGGCTTTTTGTACTGATAACAAATAAGTGGAGGTTCTAAATTCTCAAAATATTGGGGGATTTTAGATGTGACTCTATGGTCACGGAAAATATTAGAAATGTTAAGTAGATCGAAGCCTTTATTAATAAATTTAATTTTGAGAAATTGTTGCTTGGGTGGAAGAGACGGAATACGAGGAAAGAGTTTATTATATGAAAATAAAATAATCAATTTGAGTTTATATTAATCAGAATTGCGTAAACTTCGAAGATCAGCTTCGTCCAGGATAGGTTTCAATTTATCTACCGGAATAGAGGATAGTGCATGCAAAAGTTCATGACGGCCATTATTTTTTGCGATAAATAGAAGATCGTTTAATGACCTATTTAAACGATTACGTTTTCTGATATTACGATTACGGCGACGACCATGTGACCTACGTTTTCTAATAGTATTATGTTTTAATGTAAAAATATTGATCTTATTCGGATGAGAAGAAATATTATCTTGTCGATATACTTGGTCGTTGAGACCTAGAGGGTATGGGGTTGGAAGTTGTTTAATCCAGTAGAGCTCGGCTTCCAAAAGTCGTTTTTTAACATCTGATTTCGAATCACCTGGTAATTTAGAGATATTTTCTACTGGAGTTATTTTCACATTGTTAATATTATGTTGGTATTTATGTGGTTATAAAGAAAATTCTGTTATTTACGTCGTAAATTATTATAGGAATGATTCCGAAAACGTTGTTTCAAAGTTTGCGAAGTTTCCCCGACATATTGAGCCCCACATCCTCTAGCTTCTAAAGTGATGACAAATATATCATTGGCAGTATTTCAATCTATGCCTTTGTCTAATTTGGTGTTATATGTATTTCCATTAACTGAAGACTCAATATTGGACTTGCAGCTTAAATGATGGCAACTAACAACAATGTACAAGAGAAAACATTCTCAGACCCTTGAAATTCAGAAGCGAGACTAAGTGCCGGGAGGCATATGTATAACAAAAATTTGAAATTTTGTTCTACCATATGTATAACAGAAAAGAAAACATGAATTAATATGTATGAACCATTTCAGTGTAGTTTACTATGTGTGGGGTGTAATTCAAACAATTACTGCAGTTCTTGTACTTAACTTTCAAACCTTACACTAGCCATCATTTCTGGCGTCTATTAACAAAACAATATCTGTGGATTAGCGAAGTTATCTATAAAGTACTTACATCACACGAATAGTACAACATCGATGGCAATTATTAACCCCTAGAAAAATGCAGAGGTGGGATCAGGTGTCATGGAGGAGTAAGCATCAACCGGTTGTAACATTATTAATACTGATAAGGCAGCCAATAATTACACATTCGTATGTAAGGCATTTTATATTAACAGTCATATAAAATAGCTTGGTCTTCATTCAACTCCTGATATTCCCATTTACAAATTAATCTTCTTCAGAAGTATTAGATAACCGTAAGTCAGTTCTCAAATTCATTTGGCATTAATACAAATGAATCTGATTTCGAGCTATCATACATTTTTCATGCATGAAACCTTTTACAGCTTTCGAAGGTTCCACCAAGTATCTCAGGAACACTGTCCTTCTTCCTACTGGAGAAGCAGGCTTTATCAGTTGTGGTTCACGGAACTTGTAGAGTCTTTTATACTACCATTTCTTAGCAAACACTGAGGAACATAATAATTATTCAAAACGCTTTTTATTCTTTAACAAACAATGGAACTTGCAGGCAAACGTTTCTCGTTTTAGGCCATGACAAGACATATCTTGTAAATAAACAGTTTGATCGAAGCGGCAGATTTTTCTGTTTTACGTACTTTGGTTACCTATTACAAAAAGTCAGTATATCGACTGTAAAATTAGCATGCACTTGGTACATTTCCGATAAAAACTCTTGTAAGAAACTTAAACGCGAATTAGTGTGGCTTCTGGTGGTGCGTTGCGCAAAATTTTGAATCCAATTTAAATACAAACACATCCATCTATAGAAAGATTAAACTGTGCACATTTCGTTTATTAATGTCCATACATGTAACAAGTTTTAAACAATTAAGTAAAATTCAAAAAGAATACAAATATCTACACATATATTTGCCATGATGTACCAGAGCAATAAATAATGTTCAATTCTGTTTCAGTAGCTGCTTCAGAAAAGTAATGATAAAATAGATACTAGTGTCACATAACATTGTTCCTTCATTGAGACAGTCTATTATAAACACCTCTATTGTATCCAAGAAAATATAGATCATAAAATTCTTACGCCGACGAAGCGGGCGGGGTCTCAAAGTGTTACCTGAACTGGCATGTTAAGATAGTGGATAAAAACAATACAGTAGTCCAGCATTAGTAAACCCCCAGTGTCTTTTGAATGTCTATAATTTGTTGGAAAACCTTCCTGAGGCACCATCCATTTGATATTCTAGGGGAGGGGGGTAGTGTTTGAAAAACAAATTCCTTGCCCGGATTTCGACTAAAAATAATCTTGCTCAGTCACACAGTGAAAACAATAATCTGTCTCCAAGAGACTATCGTAGTCTAAAATCATACTTTGGAAAATATTTGGAGTTGAAACTCAATTTTTCCTGGCGAGATTCGCTCGCCAGAATTATACATAACAAGTTTGTTATTATGATCTTTTGTTCTTCATCAGTTCAATCATGGACAAACCTACAGTATTTGTTACTTGAATTAAATGGCAAGATTTATCAGCAGATAGTTGGGATTTCTATGAGAACTAACTGTGCACCTCTTATAGCAGATATGTTTCTATACTGTTATGGGGGTTTCATATATTCTGTTCCACAATCTAAACCTACTGAGATGTTGGATGATACCTTTAGTTGCATGTACATTTATCTTGACGATATTTTATTCATTGATAATCCCGAATTTGAAAGATATATAGCTAACATATATCCACCTGAACTTCAGTCATACAAAGACAAGATTTGTGATACAGAAACACTTTTCTTGGACCTATACACTAAGAGAACTGACAATAAAATTTATACGAATATTTATGATAAACATAGGCATTTTAGATTCCCTGTTGTAAATTTCCTTTAATTCGATAGTTCGATGTTCCTAGACTAGACGTCCATCATATGGTTTTCATAAAATTCAGTTGCTTCGATTTACCAGCGCCTGCATTAACGTTTTTGACTTTCACACACACAATAAAATTGCAAAAAATGATGGAACTTTCAACTCAGGGTTAAAATTATCATAAATATAATACATATATACCTTTTAATTTTAGAATTTTTATTTAAATATGAACTTAAAAAATCCTCCGGAGATTGTTCGAGGTCCTATTCAGAATTTGTATCAAAATGTGGATATATTACTTTGTATCCAATGGAATTTCCAATTCCAATTTCTACGGTGATCTTGTATACAGACATAAGAGGATCTAATAATATGACCAGGAGATCATATTGACTCATTCTACACTTTTATACAGAGAATTTTACTTTAACCTGTACGCTTACTAACAGGCGGGTGGGGACTCTACGGTGGGCTTTCTTGAAACCTTTTTCTAAGAAGAAATGGTCCTGAACATCATTCCGTCTTACTGTTAATTGGACTTTTATAGATCAAGAATCTGAGGTCGCTTCCAGATGTTGATGTCGATTTATACATATCTTAGTCTTACTCAGCACTACTATACATTTTTATATTTTTAAGACCTCTGAACTTGAGAAAAATGTTGATGCTTGTTCTCTATATGGAGGATTATTCATAGATTCTCAAATGTATGTTTTTTGATTATACTGCTTTTGTGGAAAGTGGGGAGGAGGACCCGTAAACAGGTTAACCACTCCAATTGATTAACGACTGTCATAGCAATTGACCGTCCTAGTTCGGTATCGCAACTACATCTTAATCCTTTTATGTTTTTGTGACAAATTGTGTCTGGTTTTTTTTTTTCACATTATTACATTATTAACAAAGTTATGGCAGTTTGAAGATGCCAGATTCTGACATTTTCAAAGAAATTTTTCTTCGTATAATTCATGATTGATTTCGCGACTAAGACGGAACCAACATTTCTCACATTTTTATATTTTTTTTTTTCATCTCTCTGACAGTTTTTTTTTCACCCAAGGTAACCCTCTTTCTTTCACACCACTACCCTCTCCTCTCCTTCCTCTCCCTTCCGTTTCTAGTCTCATCCTCATTTCAGTATATAGCATCATTATGATGGACTAAAAGCGTATAAAATAATTGAGAATTAGAATTAGAATTAGAAAGAGTTGTCATTTTTTGTGTCCAGGTCCTTGGTGTCCTTGTGTCAAATAGCTTTGTCAGATGTCATCCGTTTTCTCTTTAATCGAATTAAATTTGTATTATTATACAATAATATTTTATTGGTGAAAACAAATTTCTTGCTGTGGCTCTTCTGGAAAAAAAATCCCTGGCCCCAAGATTGAGGTAAAAAGAACCTGGCCGAATTGCAAAAACCCAGACCCCATCCCCAACCCCCGATTATCAAATGGACCGTGCCTTACCTTACAGAACACCGCAAAAATCAAACTGATGAGAAAGTTGAACACTGTATTCATATTAATGTCAGTTTTCATCTTTAAGACAAAATACGTTTTACCAGGTTTTACCTGTAATAGATTGGAATTTGCAGTTGCGTTTAGATGACTTTATAGAGTCTTATTTTGATACAGGATTTGTGTGTGTGTGTGTGTGTGTTAGTGTGTGTGTGTGTGTGTGTGTGTGTGTGTGTGTGTGTGTGTTATGTGGAGTGGCACCACTAGGCTGTCAAAGTAATTTATATTTGTAAACTACAATCGTTTGAAGCTTTTCCTGCCGGTGTGATAATAACAAACAAACTTCTACGAAGAAAAAGCAAAACTACCTTTTCTCGCCAGAGATAGTGAGGCCCATCGCAAATGACGAAGTTCAAATTAATCAAAATACGTTGTTTGCAATTTTCGCATCAATAATTTATCGAGAAATATTTTTAACATGTAAATCAAAATCATATCATTAGAATATTTATTTCGTTTTCTTCTCATTTCTCAAATTTCATTTCATTTGGGGTAGAAATAAGGAAATTAGGGCAATTTGAAAATAGCTAAAATCATTAAAATATCTAACGATACCGCGGCGGTACAGCGAGATGTTTATTTTGCCTTATAATTTACGGCGCGCTTAGAATCAATGAGCATAAAAGCGATATGTTCACTGGCGTTGTTCGGGGCCACGGTTGTATCAAATCCAGTGAAGTGAGGTTTTTCAGGTAGATACGTCCATTACCTGTAAACAGCTGATCGCCGAAGCGAAAACGATGTGCGATGCGGGCACACATGTTTTTTAAATATGTAATTTTCTGTTTTTAATTTATTTCTACCGGCCCATAATATGCGATAAGTATGTTTCCCCCGATTCATTTGATACCATTTTTATGAACATATACCTAGAAATGACTACAAACATTTGAAAACAAAAAGATAGCGTCTTCCACTTTACCAAAACAACGGTCCGCCATATTGTTTTCACGAGTCATTTGATTACATCGATATAGATAGTAAACAATCGTACATTTTAAAGTTCTCAAATAAGAGAACATATAACGAAAACAATGTCTATAGAAGTAATTATGATTATCTTATTTGTGAAAAAATTACCCCGTAGCTATTATTTACAAAGAGTTTCATTTCATCATTCATGATGTAACTTAAAGAACAACGTGGGCGCGTGGGTTAATACTTACCATGAACGATTTTTATATTCGAATTGATAATTATTGGTATTAACATTAATTAAATATTTGACGATTTCATTTAGTTTATTGTAATTTTGTAGCTCTATTAATACGATTTTACACGTGTCTCCTCAGACTCGGGACGACCTCCACGTCGTATAGAATTATGTACAAAAATACACATTTCAATGTAATAAATACCAAGACATATATTGTGCGATAAAATGAGACATCATTTCATCAATAAGTTTACATTGACCTCACTGTTACAACTTCAGACTTACATTTTAATTGCAGATAAGTCTAGACCTCTGCGAAAGGAAAGGGGGGGGGGGGGTTAATTTATTCATATTTAAGGAAGACATTTTTTTTGTTAAAGGAAAAATGACGAGACTAAGAGCCTCTTTTGATTTAAATGATTTAGTTTTAATCCTCTTTACTTAATTTTGGTATTTATCAGTGGCGAATGCAGAATTTCCGAAATGTGATGGGGGGGGGGGGGGGGGGGGGGGGGGGGGGGAGGGCGCACAAGTGAAAGTCCAATATAAACCAAAATACTCTGCCAATTTAAGGGCGCAATCTGAAGATTTACTCATAATTGTGGCAAAAAGAGGCAGCGACCCCTATAAATCCGCCACTGTAGATATTAAAATGAGAGAACAAGTTATGTTAAGGTACTACGAAACGCCAATCGTCGCATGACCTAAGATTCACGAAAAAAAATCAAGGTTTTAAATTTGTAATTTTTTTATTTAGATAACTGTGTTTTGAAGACTTTATAGAAATTAATTCTAATTTTAATATTCCCCCGATATAGCTGTAATTGGCACTCGAAAACGTGTGTTTTTCAGTACAGCTCGCATGAAAACACCAGAGACAGCGTTGACTCTTCGTCATGTGCAATCAAATGGCCAGTCCCAAGACGAATTCTATAATATCTTTAATAGTTGACTTCCTAATCAAGTTGCAATATTTTCAATATATCGAGGGTATATCGGGGTAACGTCGTCTAGGGCGATAACCTGTCACCTGTGCGGCTAAATTATTACGTAATATCACCTCAACCGGCTGTCTGACCCAACAAATATCAACCTTTGTACATTTTTAAAGCTTTCAAGATATTAATTAGCGATCTTAATAAACTGGGTATTCATATTAATGAGAGACAAGGACTAATTATCAGGTTTCCTGTTAATTGTGAAGGATTATTATGAAGGAGACATAAAGAACAGGAATTGAAAACAACCAAACTTTACGACAATTTGTTTTTATGAAGAGTTTATATTTGAGATTATAACACTTTCATTAAAAGTTTTTATGTTTTTAAAATAATGAATATAATACATATAGTAGATTAATATAAAAAAAAATTAAGCTATACTATGATAAATTAAAAGGTATGTGATATTTTTCACATTTTTTAAAGAGTTATCCGCCCCTGATTTAGGTAAAAATGCTTTTGCTTATACAGAGCAATTTTTTTCATACAATCTAAATTCCTTCCAATATCCTTATAAGTAACCATTTTAAATAAGTATTTACATTATTATGAATCCTTGTATAAGTTTTTAGAAAAATGACCTTGGACATTTGGACTTCGTCATTTTCATCAAAGTAAAAAAGCATTCTTCGTCCAGTTTAAGAGATTATATTTGAGATGATAAGACTTACAACCAATGTTTTTATCTTTTTCCGTAATACCTGTAGTACATAACGTAGATTAATATAAATAAATCACAAATTTTATGCATAATTGATTAAGTTATACACTCATAAAACTGCGAGGTTGTGCATTTTCATTTGCTTGAAAAAGGTGTGAAAATGCAATATTGTCCATTTTCTAATCCTCATATCTTGTAAAGTACTCGAGATAAACCGGTGAAATTTTCAGAGTTTGTTGACTATGAAACATGCTTTGTAACTTACTTATTCTCTGGTATATTGTGATACAAATAAATCATTTATAGCTATCTAAAAGGTGTATCTCATGTGTTTTTAAGGAAAGAGTTTGGGCCTCCCTACCAGAGACTTTGTAAAAACAGATTTGAAACTGATGTAAGAAATAAAATCGACTCTTTGTTTTCATTATTTTCCATTTTGTGTCCTTTTTACCCTCCGCGTAGTGTCATCTTTGCACATATTTTGTTGTTCTTTTGTTAGGGCTATCCCTATGTAACATATTTCAATTTCTGCTATAGATGTGAATTGTATGGTGGTTGTAAAACGATTGAAATATGTATTTTTCATAAATCAGAGTTTTTCCATTTCTACACGTTCTTGTTGTTTCATTTCAGAGCTACATACTTTATTTTTGATGTGCCATCATTGTGTGAGTCTTGCATTTGATTCAAGAAGTACTGTTTCCTCATTATCATGGATTATTATGATAAAATGAAAACTTGAATATTGTTGAAATTTAATATTTTTCAAATATTAACAAATCGCCCACATTTCATTACAGATTTCTCCCAGCATTAAAATAATGGCTCGGTTTGAGTAAGCAGTGTCTGTTGGTTTTTTTTTTTTTTTTTCATGGAATAAGGTATAAGACAGCATTTCTGCGTTTAATGTCCTTTGGTATTTTACTACTTATGTATCCAACGCAATTTCTCATCCAGTTTCTACGGGGATCTAGTGTGCAAACTAAGCAGGGTCAAAGGTTAAGATTATTTCATATCGACGGGTTTTAAAATAATTAAATTTTATTACCTCTCTTATCTATATGAGGATTATTATAAAAAAATGACATTTATAATTTTAATTGCAGGTAAGTCGGTATATAAGTGCATACAATTTAATGTCCTTTTCTGTGTTTATTTGACTATTGTCATGTTTAATGTGCATGTCCTTGGTGATTTGTTTCATACAGCTTGGTAAAACGTCTTCTGTTTTTTCCTTTCCACAATTCTTTTTATGATAAAGGAAGTATGTTTTTGTCATGACAACCAGGTATTACATTTATTTAAATATAAACATAATCTTCCCTTCACTTAGTTTTCTTTCACAGTTTTTAATTTCAACAAGAATTGGAGATCTTCATGTGACAACCTCTGCATGATTCTTGCATGGAGATGTGCTTAATAACTTCCTCGATTCTGTTTATGTTGTTATTGGATATATTCGGATCATATAACTTTTTCTCTCCCCTGTTTTGAAGAATCGCTTGATTCCTTTGGCCACCCTTGTTTTCGTTTTGCCATTCCCTCCACCTTCTGTTTGCCTTTTGTACGCAATCTGATTAAAACCATATCGTTATTCCGCTTATCTATTTGTCCCATTCGCGATAAAGATCTGACGAAACCACGTAAGGGGTAATGGTCCGGTGAACTCTGATTTTCAGCCAATCAGTGGATCGGGAACGAATTCACAGGAATGAAATTAATATCCCCAGTGTTAGTATGTATCACTTAGAATTTAGATATTATTATAGAATGCATGAACTACCTCTCATGACAATATAAAAACAAATCTGGTAAAAGAGGTGCGTAGAGAGTACGCATAGGAATCCCAACTATCTCTACTGATAAATCTTATAATTAAGTTGCACATAAATGTTATCAATCCAAAAACATATGTAGTGGTGGAGTTAAACTGAGTTTTAAAAAGGTCAATGTAGCCATTATGTTTAAGAGATTAGTTACCTCCTGCTTCCATGTCGCGATATAACTGAAAAATTGTTGAAAGCGACGTAAAACACCAATCAACCAACCAACGCAGCAATCTTTCATTCACAATCAAAGACAAAATTGTGAACAAGACACTAGTTACCCCCGTACCTATTGCGTGTCGTATAAGGTGAATAAATGAAATACCTGGGGAAGTCTTATGAGAGAATCCCAAGCACCCCCTTGCTTGTCGCCGTTATAGACCAAATGAGGCATCATGTGGGATGCAACCCGTATCGCTGGAGGACAGGATCCTGGTGGCTGAGAGGTTATGTTCAAACTGCGGTTTCTAACACTCCACTTTTGCCCTTACTTCAACTAGACGGGCGGTCGGATGGCCCCGTTTCCGTTGCCAAAATTTTTATCATAGTTTGAATACATGCAGAATTGAGAAAACGTGTGATGGATGTGGTCATTTTGACAATTGTTCTGAGGACTTTGATGAACATTTTGCTGGTTCTCAACCATGTTGTGCAGCTGCGAAATGTGCCAACTGCAATGGATGCCATTCTGTTCCTTCAAACGAATGTCCTGTTTACAAAAGAGATATGGATATAATTAAGATCAAAGTTGAAAAAGGTATCCTGAAGCTAGGAAAATATAGAAGTCTTGATTCTGATTCCTTATTACTGTAAGGTATTGTAAAACACGTAATGATATAAAAATATATGCGACATCAACATGATAAACCGTGCTCTGCCAGTCTGAGCTAAGACCCTAAATCTGTAGGAGTCCCAACTAACAGTCAGAGAGGACGAGGTTCATGTCTCCTCTGAAAAGAGGTTTGGACAAGGCCCGTCATATAGTCCCCACCGCCCTGTTAGTTGGCATGCAACGTTCAAGTAAAAGTCTGCATAAGGCTGAATTTCGAAGAAGTACCAAACCGTTACTCGTTCTCAAAGTCCAAGGACAGATATAAAATCGTGTAAGTTTCAAAAAGGAACTGTTGTGAACCCCGAAATACTGAAAAATTCCGAGGTGAGACCAGGTGCCCGGAAAGAGTAAGCGTCTCCTGTTTGCATGCATCACCCGTCACAGCAGTTCTCAAGAAACATGTCAAAATCAAGAGTTTTGGTTTCCTAATTGTACATACCAAAGTACAAAACTGGTATACAAAGTCATATTTGGTCTTCACTGAACAGGCAATTTTGTCGCATTCTAGAATATAATCAATCATTCTAAAAAGAGGCACATCATATTTTCGTACAGAATCCCCATAGCGACAATAGAACTTCCTCAGTGACGATTTCAGACGTTCTTTAACATATCCCTGCATGAGCAACTTAGTGGCTAGTCGTTTGGCCCTTGGAATAAAATCGTCGTATAGAGAATACGAAGCGGAATTATTGCTCTCGGTTGTCTCTTTTATCTCAAGTTCATGAGGATAGATTTCATGTATGTAATCCTTAAAGTTAGAATTATTGATTGACAAAACGTCGTCTATATATCTATACGTAAAATTAAACTGAGGTGCAAGGCTTTTTCTGCCTGTGGAGAGCATGTTTTGAATAAAATCTGCCTCATATGAATATATGAGACATGAATATGTCAGCAAGAAGAGGGGCGCAATTATTTCCCACGGGAATGCCAATTATCTGCTGAAAAAATCTTCCCTTCAAACACCACAAAAATATTGTCTATTAAAAATTCCAGCATTTTGATGATTTGATCTTCGGTATACTTGTGTTTTGCATCAGAGTGTATAAATCATTATTTTTATGAAACTGAAAATCTATGTCTTCAGTTTTCTCTTTTAACATGATTTATTTCCTGTTAATTTGTGACCGTTGCCATGTGGTTGAAATATTCCCGGTGCCACGTAGCGCAATAGAATATCTATCTATCTATCTAGAGACGAGTTTGAATCTGCGGCAGAAAACCAAACCCGCAGTGATACGTTAACTTTGTTTTGTTAATACTTACAGATGAGTGCAGTCCTAATATACACGTTAACGCGAAAAGCGTTCACAAGGGTTGCTTTAGCACACGTGCCAGGACTGCTTGACCTAACGATGCGATGATCGCGTTGACGCCGGAGTAAATTCGCGTTAACGAGATTTTTTTTCCCGTGCGATCGGTCAAGCTGCACGTCCACATGCCTGTATTTGTAATTCTTTGCATGCAATGGTACGGACAGAGGAAATTAAATAGATCTAATAATATCGCTGAGAATGTCGCTATATACACGTGTATTATAATGTTTAAATGACACCCCGCATTAAAAGATTCATATGTAATATAACAAAGGAAATTATCGCGTTGACTTGCAATAAGGTATTTATGAAAAACTTCGTTAGTTTATACTATAAAGAAAGTAGCATAATTACCTTTTAAATTTATTTTCTTTATCTATTTTTTATTAATTTATAATGTATTTATTTCTTATTTATTTATGATTAATTTATGTATGTTTTTTATTTCGTATTTATGTATTTAATATATTTTCATTATTGTTGTTGTTCTAGTTGTTGTTCTTGTTGTAAAGTTTATTAGTTTTAAGTTGTAAGCAATCGTTGTCAAGCGCGTTACCGCGGTTTTGACATTAATGTCACGTGGAAATCTCCTTTAACTCAAACATGTGTGCTCAACAGTCCTGGGCGCACGAAGAAAGGAAACTTTACGTTAACGCGGCCTTGACATAATGTTATGTTAGGACTGCACCTTATTGTATACACACCTGTTACATACAAATGATATTTCATTTTCATGATACTTTACACTATATGCATAATCTATAATTTTCTGGTAATGGTCATCATAAAAACCTACGGATAATCATGATATTAAAGCACTTAACTCACCGGAAACATCAAATCACTTGTTTCCATGAAAGTGCTACGGTAACGGACACTCGCAAAGTGATGATTTTGAACTTTAATTTGAGAGAATAGTGAAGGTTTTCCATATTCATGACAAATATATCGTGTTTGTAGTTAAGCCGTGTACCAAAAAAAAAAAAAAGGTTTAAGAGGACAGTACGACTAATGTCTTTGAATTTGCATTACCAATATTGGTAATTTAGCATAGTTTCTTCGTTTATCTCTAAGTTGCATTGGGTGTTGTAAAACAGCAAACACTTTGTTCAAGAATATTTTTCCTGGCTTTGTTGTTAGGAAAAAAAGGGTACAACATTTTATCCAAAATGTGTTATACATAGCAAAAGAATTGGGAATTGACTTAAAATTTGTTTTTGCCATATTATATTCCTCGTCAAACTGATCATTTTTTCCTGAAAATCTCTCAAATTACCATGTTTATCCCTCGCCTATTATACTGCTATCATTGTGTGCATTTAGGTCGCTGGTACGATCGAAGCTACCCCCGTGTGGTCCCTGGGGCGATAAGAATAGGACCTCCGTACCTCTTGCGTGTCGTATGAGGCGACTAAATGAGGCACCCGGGGAATTCTTATGAAAGATTCCCAAGCACCCTCTTGCTGGTCGCGGTCATAGACCAAATGAGGCACTACTGGGTCCAAAAACCCCTGAGAATCCCGTTTTTCACTGCAAAACTCTGCAACACCCTGAAAAACTCTGAAAAACACTGAAGTCTGCCTGAAAAACACTGAAAAACTCTGACAGCCCTGATAAACACTGAAAAACTCTGAAGTCTACCCTGAAAAACACTGACGACCCTGAAAAACTCTGCAAAACTCTGACGCCACTGAAAAACTCTGCAAAACTCTGAAAAACTCTGTAAACACTGACATCTACTGCGATGCCCTCCGGCCGTGTGATCGCGGCCTCGCGTACTTCTATACGGTCCCTTCTATAAGCCCTATTAGTATTAATGTATATAAAATGTGATGAGTTAATTAGTGGTGAATTAGAAAAAAAAAGGAAGAGAAAATAAATAAAACATATCTTGCATTTTTGTACGGTGTTTTGAAGTGAAATTATTTTAACGAATCTTTAAATTTAATTTTACTGATGCATTATTCAAAACCAAAAAAAAAACCAGCAGAGGCGTACTACAATACAAAGGCTTTTCTTACCGAGATTTATATATACATTTGTATTTCCAAATGAAAATGTATGTACATATATTCCTAGTAAATATCACTGTTTCATAACTGTGTATTTAAATAGTAAAGAAAAAATAAAAAATATATATAAAAAAGAAGCTCCAGAACTACAAATTAGTGAATAATTAAAAAATTATTGAATAATAAATAAAAAAGTGAATAAATAAATGAATGAATAAATAAATAAATAAATAAATAAATAAATAAATAAATGATATTTGAATGTGACCATTATCTATACATTTTATACGAAAAGCGAATTTAATACATCAGTACTGACAGCAAATCGACAACAAAGAAAATCGCTTGTCATTCATTTTAAATAACAATGCATTCTATTCCAATTCTGTTGCAACATTTATAGAGACTATACCCATATATTGTCCTGTGACGACCTTTAGGTTTAACCCCTCTCTCTCTCTCTCTCTCTCTCTCTCACACACACGCAATACTTTTTTCTCTATCAATACTTTTCACACAAAATTAAGATATACAAATTTAACCTTTGTTCTTATTATAACAGCGTAATATAACAAAGTTCAGAGGACAATAACTTTCTTTAACTGAAAATTTTACGTGTCTACGTGTTGCTCTTTCATTCGAATGACATACGTAAATTTTGTCCTAAAAATATTTCAGTGATTAAATATTCTCTCGGTATTCAATAATGTTGCTTGAAATAGCATCAAATAAGTTTCAATATATCAGTGTAACAACGTATCTGCCGTTTGTTATATCACTACCTACTTAATCTACATCATGTAACTCTATACAATAAAATGATTTTATCTAACAGCATCCCCTCCACCCTTTTCAATGGGAGACTGTGCCCTTCCCCACCCCCCTTTTCTTTCAAAAATTTCTAGATCCGCCTATTACGTATTGTAACAATGTATCCAGTAAGGGTCATGTATAGCAATGGCGAATACAAGAGCGCTCGCCTAACAGCACCCACCCCCACCCCCTTTTCAATGGGAGACTGTGCCCTCCCCCTCCCCCATTTTGTTTAAAAAAATTCTAGATCCGCCTATGAACAGTATCTCCCGTATTACGTATTGTAACAATGTATCCAGTAAGGGTCATGTATGGCAATGGCGAATACAAGGGCGCTCGCCCTGTTGACTGGGACATAGAAGTCTTACATAAAAGTAACCTGTCCTGTGAAAACTAGCAAAATGTTTATTTTCAAAATGACATATAAATTCAAGTAAACGGTGTCATATTTAGAGCAGATACCTCGATCTGCCCCAACCTATGGATCCAAATCGTAAATTGTCGAGTAGGATGTTTAAATCATATAGTATATTTAAATTGAGACCATACACTCACCCCCCCCCCCCCCCCCCCCCCACACACACACACGCCCCTTATATATATATATATGTATATATATATTATACTAGATTATCTTCATCAGAAAGTAACGGCACACACATGGAATCTGAAATTGCTTTATTTTAATCCGACATGTCTTTGTTTTTTTTTTTTTACCTTTATTCTACATGTCATCAGTACTCTATTACGTAATAAACATCCGGTTGTTTAACCCGGTAAATATCGCTCGTAATCTCATATAGTTTGTTACCTATCATGCTGTAAATTGGGAATCGTAATAAACAGTACCTTCGTATGTATGAGGGGACAAAACATATTTAGTAACAGGTTGAAACATATCTAGTTGATACATTTCAATGCTAATTTTGTGTTATTGGCAAAATCAGAGACATATATGTCTCTGGCAAAACTGAAGTGTCATTTTAACAGTGACTTATAAAGTTTAGGACAAAAACTGATTTTCACTCTTCAAAAGTGAAATAATTTGTTTTACACACGATCATTTATTTATTTTTATGTCATAAACTAAACTACATCAATTATTTAAGTTCATTTTCTTCCGCATTTCCTCTGATAATAGCAATATTATAGAATACATGAGAAATGTGAGATTTGTAAAGCTGTGATATAAAGTGCTATTCTGTTCCATTAATTTACATACGGATTAAATAAGTAGCTGCGTTACGGCCTGTAGCGAGAAGGAAATATGCATACCCAAAGCCATGCTCGTTCACTCAAGTTGGACACTGTTTAAAAAAAAAGGGGGGGGGGAGGGTTGGTAGAATTAAAGTAACGCATCTTCACAGTGTTTTATCGGTGAATGGCCGCTAATTTATGAAGAATGCAATATTGATTTATCATTACTAATCATGAATGCCTTTAAACTCGAAAGAGAGTGGGGAGCGGCCTTAAGGTCGTAACATAACGATATTTGGGTGGATTCTTTACACAGATTAGAAAAAATGTAAAAATAAACATCAATCATTATGTGTTATTAAAATGATTGATAGGGATATATATATAATTAATTATTTCTTTTTTTTCTGTATTTATTTATCTATTTACAATTAAAACTATGCGTTTTCTGTAAACTTCGTCTATCGATTTTTTGAAATCTTATTATTTTTATTAAATTTATTTTGATGTATTTTTTTCGTACGGAAAAGTTTAATGTTCTTATTATAAATAAATAAATGAATCAATAATTAAATAAATAGATATATAAATAATAAATAAATAAGAAAATAAATAAATAAATAAATAAATGAAGTCCGCCGAGGAAGGCCGCTGGCCGAAATGTACGGAAAATTAGTGCTTTTATTATAAATAAATAAATAAATAAATAAATAAATAAATAAATACATAAATTTTAAAATGTCTTGTTCTATATTTTGTACTTATTTTCCCCTCCCTTAATGCACCTCTATGAAACAACGATGTTAAGTAACATGCTACTGCTGTAGTTAGATTATTAGTTCGTTCGTTTGTTTGTTTGTTTCATTCTTCTTTCTTTCTTTAAGTCGATCAATAAAACAAGTGACATCGCGCTGGAAAGTCCTGTGTCAATAAAATTGTTTTTGCTAAGTACGTAATTCATGTGATTTATTAAACTGCAAATGTAAAGATCATCTTACAAACGTAAGTCAGAATAGGAACAATATCTTAGTAATTTTATTTATAAAAATCGTTAAAATAAGTCCTTGACAAATGGTAAAAAATGAGGGTTTTTTTTCTTATTCCCCACTTATAAATTCATCACATTTAATACATATTAAAGGTCATAGATAGATAACAGCGAACCATTTTAAGGGCTTATATTATAAAAGGGACCGTATAGAAGTACGCGAGGCCGCGATCGCATGGCCGGAGGGCATCGCAGTAGGTGTCAGTGTTTTTCAGGTTTTTCAGAGTTCTTTAGTGGCGTCAGAGTTTTTCAGAGTTTTGCAGAGTGTTTCAGGGTCGTCAGTGTTTTTCAGAGTTTTTCAGGGTAGACTTCAGAGTTTTTCAGTGTTTATCAGGGCTGTCAGAGTTTTTCAGTGTTTTTCAGGCAGACTTCAGTGTTTTTCAGAGTTTTTCAGGGTGTTGCAGAGTTTCGCAGTGAAAAACGGGATTCTCAGGGGTTTTTGGACCCAGTAGTGAGGCATCCTTTTTGCCGTGGGATGCAACCCGTGTCATTGGAGGACAGGATCCTGGTGGCTGAGGGCATTTTCAAACTGCGGTTTGTTTGTGTCCAACACTCCACTTTGGCCCTTACATCTGCTAGACAGGCGGTCCGATGGGCCTGATCCTGATCAATCGGCTTTGTCATGCCAAGTCCTCATTATATATTTCTTCGTAGTATTTTATGTATTATATATCACCTTCCTATGAGTTTCATGTTATAGTTTCGAAATCCAAGTTATATTTAAGAAGGCAGTGGCTTATGGGCCAATCGATTGTAAAATGAGGATTATCTTGTTGTGGGAATGAATCTTTTTTTCTTTTCTCATGGATTCTCCACTTATAAACCACCAAACTCTCAGTAAACGGAAACGTTTAGCAGAATCTTCTGAATTTCCTCAACAAGATGACGACTGGAACAAGTTTTTAGTCATTACTTTGGATGATAATGCTTTGGCCAAAGCTTCACCGTTTCTCGTAGATAAAACCATCCAATCTATTGCAGGGACGGTGAATAATATAACAAAACAACGAAATGGCAACCTTCTTGTTGAATGTGCGAAAAAACAACAAAGCCTCAATTTACAAACACGTGATCACATCGGTGACATAGCAGTGAAGGTAGTTCCGCATAAATTTTTAAACACAGGTCAAGGTATTTTGAGAAATAAAGACAGGAATTTGGCGCTGTTAGCGGACGATGTCTTCTTGAATGAACTGAAAAGCAAAAAAGTAGTAGGTGTGAAACGATTTGGTATAAAGAAAGATGGAAAAGAAATTAAAACACGAACTTTCCTTCTAATGTTTAGCACATCTACTGTGCCATCAACCATAAAGTTAGGCTACGTTAAAGCCAAAGTCGATCTACATTATCCGTCACCTCTTCGTTATGTCACTTGCCAGAAATTTGGCCATGGTCAACGAAACTGTAGAGGTAGTAAGACATGTGATCGCTGCGGCCATGTTGACACTGGTGTTGAAGAATGTGACGACCATTTTGCTTTTTCTGGACCTTGTTGTGCCGAAATTAAATGTGCAAACTGCAAAGGGAGTCATTGTGCATCCTCAAAGGAGTGTCCATTATATCAAAGAGAAGTCAACATCATTAAAATAAAGGTTGAGAAGGGTATTTCGTTTTCTGAGACTAGAAATATTTACAATACAACTAATGCTCGTTCAGCAGCTACTAATAGCTATGCTTCTATAGTTTCTACTAAGAAAACTGTGTCTGTTGCGTGTCAAACTGAGGTATCAGGTTTGGACGCAGATCTGCTCTCATCTTCTGGTTTTTCGTCATCATCAGTATCAGTGTCAACGTCATCTTCTCAAACATCCTCGTCACAAAAATCAGTTGTCACAAATAAAATAAAACAAAAACCTAACAAAACTCAACTTCAAAAGTCATCTAAATCTGCTTCTCAATGTAACTTGTCTAGTCCTGATGTGGTCACAAAGAATAAATATGATGTGTTTGAAGTAGACATGGAGGAAAGTATATCTCCATCTGCTTCGAATAACAATATTCATTGCAGTAGTGCTGCTGAAGATAAGAATAACTCGTCAAACGCTAGGAATTGCAGTAAAGTCCCCTAAGAAAAAGGGTCGCAAGCCCTCACTTGCGAGATTAAAATTACCATGAAATATCACGATTCTATAATCCAGTGGAACTGTAGAAGTTTGAAAGTAAATATTAATGAAGTACATCTCCTTGACCAGCAGTTTTCTCCTGCGGTCTTTTGTCTTCAGGAAACCCATCTTACAGTCAAAGATAACCTTCAGTTAAAAGACTTTTTACTTTATAATGTATATAGTGCAGAGGACAGAGCCTTAGGTGGTTCATCTATTCTTATTCGAAATTCTATTCTGCATAGTTCTCTCAAACTTAATACCAACTTTCAAGCCGTTGCTGTTCGAGTAACATTGCATAAAACCTCTCTGTTGCATCTATAATTCTACCTAACACAAGTGTAAATCTGGCTGAACTGAATAATCTTCTTCAACAGTTGCCCAAACCTTACATTTTACTGGGTGATTTCAATGCCCATAATCCACTGTGGGGCAGTTGTAAAATAGATACTAAAGGTAAAATAATTGAAGATTCGATTTCGGAAAAATCATTGTGTATCTTTAATGATGGATCAAGTACTTACTTACATCCTGGACATGGTACTTATACTTCAATAGATCTTACGTTAACAGATCTCTCTCTTTTTACTGATTTTTTTGGAATGACCATTTTCCACTTATACTAAAAAATAGTGTATCATCAAGTAATAATACTATCCCACGCTGGAAACTTAACAAAGCTGACTGGAATCAGTTTCAGTCAGACTGCCTTACTCATCTAAATTCTATAAATTATTCTGATGAAGATGATCCTATTCTCATTTTTACTCAAACTCTAGTAAATATTAGTGAACAAAATATTCCAAAAACCTCTGCGGTTCCAAAACACAAATATAATCCATGGTTTGATGACAATTGTAAGCATGCCATCAAAGATCGTAAACAAGCTGAAAAGCAATATAAACGTCATCCCTTGAATCAAAATTTAGATAATGTACGTAAATGTAGAGTCGTCGCTAGACGTACTATTAATCGTAGTAAACGATTATCATGGAGGAATTATGTCTCAAAAATAAATACTCGTACTCCTATAAATAAGGTTTGGAAGATGATTAAGAAAATAAAAGGAAAGGGTAATTCTAGTTCTGTTAAACATCTTAATTATTACTCTACTGTTTTAACATCCAAACAAGATATAGCTAATTGCTTAGGCCGTACATTTTCTAAGAATTCGTCATCTCAAAATTGTCTTCCAGATTATCAGCTTATTAAACAAAAATCTGAAAAGCTCAGACTCAATTTCAATTCTTCTAACAATGAATATTATAATAAACCTTTCTCTATAGATGAACTTATGTCATCATTGGAAAAGTCAAATGATACAGCGGCTGGTCCAGATAACAAACATTACCAAATTTTAAAACATCTTCCAATTCAGTCACTAACTATTTTATTAGATATCTTTAATCGTCTTTGGAGTACTGGAGATTTTCCTGATTCATGGAAAGATTCTATCATAATTCTTATCCCTAAACGATACTGATCCTACTAATTATCGGCCAATATCGTTAACTAGTTGTATATGCAAAACACTTGAACGTATGATAAACGAGCGACTCGTCTGGTTCCTGGAGTATAATAATCTTATCACTGATATTCAGTGGGGCTTCAGGAAGCAAAAAAGTACAACTGACCATCTTGTCCGACTTGAAACTTATATAAGGGATGCATTTATAAATAAAGAACATGTTGTTTCTATCTTTTTTGATTTAGAAAAAGCATATGATACTACATGGAAATATGGTATTCTAAAAAATTTACATAATATGGCTTTACGTGGCAATTTGCCGATTTTTATATCAAATTTCTTGAAAGATAGACATTTTAATATTCGTCTTGGTAATTACAATTCTGATTGTTTTGAACAAGAAATGGATGTGCCCCAAGGCAGTATTCTTTCTGTTCCTCTTTTCAGTGTTAAAATCAATAGTTTAATTGAAGTATGATATCGACGGTTCATTATATGTTGGGAAAAATATGAATATGATTGAGAGAAAACGTCAATTATGCTTAAATAGTATTCATAAATGGTCTGTAGAAAATGGTTTTAAATTTTCTAAAAATAAAACTTCATGTGTACATTTTTGTAAGAAAAGGCATAAGCATAACGATCCCGAACGATTTATTGATGGCAGTCAAATCAATGTGGTAAAAGAAGTCAAGTTTCTTGGACTTATATTTGATAATCGTTTATCGTTTTACCTCATATTAAATCTTTGAAACTTAAATGTCTTAAAACATTAAATATATTAAAAGTTTTGTCTAGTACAGAGTGGGGAGCTGAAAGTACACCCTTGCTCCAGCTTTATAGGTCGCTGGTACGATCGAATGTAAAGATGATGGATAAATCCAAACCACAAGTCCAAAAATCATGAAACCATAGGACATACAAAATCAGTGAAAATGAAAAACAAATGGAAAATAACAAAATATGTCTACTTGAAGAGCATATGTGAACCCCTGTGATGGAGTGAGATCAGGTGCCCGGGGAGAGTGAGCATCTCCTGCTTGCTAGCAACACCCGTCACATATACCCCGTAGAAAGAGTCAAATCGTGTGAATTCCATATGTATCTATATATGGAGAAGTCGAAGTAGGTAACCTTCTAGTATAGAAGGTGTCAAATCTGTGTAAATCTGAAGCTGGACTATGGTTGTATTATTTATGGGTCGGCCAGAAAGTTTTCTTTACAGCTTCTGGACACCGTACATCACCAGGGTTTGCGTTTGAGTCTTGGTGCTTTCAGAGCCTCACCTGTACAAAGTCTTTATGCTGAAGCATTTGAACCAAGTTTAAATGAGAGAAGAATAAAACTAACTTTACAATACATTACTAAACTACATTCAAATCCATCCAACCCTGCTTTTGATTGTGTGTTTAAGCCACACAATGAAAATTTATATAACAATAAACCACATAGTATTAAAAATGTAGGTTTGTGTGTTAGACCACACATTGAAAATGCTGGTATAACCTTAAATGATATTGCAAAATATGAAATACCTTCTTCGCCTCCACGGTGATGAAAAAATCTGCGGTTATACTTAAACTAGCAGATTACCAGAAAACTGATACAAATTCTCTTACATATCATCAACTTTATTCAGAAATTAAATCTTCATATTCAAAACATAAAGTGTATTATACGGATGGTTCGAAAGATGACGATAAAGTTGCAGCTGACTGATAATGATGTATCACTCTCAATTCGTTTACCAAATAATGCCTCAATATTTACAGCCAAAGCAAAGTTCATATTGAGCAAAATAAATATATGAAGGACATTTTTTCAGACTCTTTTATCTTGTCTTCAAGCAATTAAACATTTTAATACTAGTAATTTGTACGTTTTGAAGATTTTAGAAAAGATTAATTCACTAATATCCAAGAAATTTGATATTGTATTTTGTTGGATACCCAGTCACATAAGCTTTGTGGGCAATGATAAAGCGGATAATGCAGCAGGGGGTAGCTTAAATCATTCAAAAATTACAGGGAAAATACCATACACAGATTTCAAAATATCAATGTTGAATTATATTCATTCTTTGTCACAGGAAGCCTGGGATCGTACTGTTAATAATAAACTTCAAGATATCAATCCAGTATTTAGATATATTATAAATTTTCATTATAATTCTCGCAAAGATGAAATGTTACTTGTAGACTCTGCATTGGACACACTTGGATTACACATTCTCACCTGTTAAAGGAAGAACCTCCTCCATAGTGTACCGCTTGCGGGTGTCTATTAAGCATTAAACACATTTTGCTTGATTGCGCGGATACTGCGCATATTCGATTAAATTACTTCTCTGTTGCTAGTATGGAAGAATTGTTCGAAAGGGTAAATATTTGTAAGATACTTGGATTTTCGAAAGAAATTAATTTGTATCATAAAATATGGATTTTTGAAATGTGAAATATTTGAACTGTGGTGTGTATCTAATTGAAATGTAAAATGTATTTCTTACATTAATTTATAAATTGTAATCGTTGCCATATGGGTGTAATATTCCCGGTGCGACGTTAAACAGTAATATATATATATATATATATATCGTTGTGTGCATGTCTATTCTTCATTTCATTTCAAATTAATTTAAAGATTTCTTTCTCAGTTTCTTTATCGGGTAATTGTGAACCTTTCAATCCATGAATTTATTTGTTTTCAAGATGAAAATTCATTCATGTATCGCCATAAGGATACTTTAAACAACTGTTACTCTTCTGATAACCTTTGTCTTATTTGACACTTTTATGTTGAAGTGAATATGAATTAATCAAATATTGTATTAATGTGTACAGATTAATTGTATTTTTGATTTACAAAACTGAAGTAAATAACTTCTTCCTTTATGATTTGATACACTTTAATGTATCCTGGTAAATTGAAATTAAGCCAAATACCCTGAAGAGAGATGGTCTTTCTGTTTTGCTAGCAGCATCCGCAATATATTGCGTGTCAAACATAAATTGGATAAACGTTGATATGTCAGCACATAAATTGAAATAACCATGTATACGAAACATTGAGTTTCAGTACTTTAAAACCTGAACATATATCAATACATTTTCAACAATTATTGTAGCAGACATCACGTGTTTAAAGTAAAATATCATACAAACATTGATCACTCACCAATAGTAAAAACTATTTCGTCTTTTGACTCTGAAAAATATTAATATATGAAAAATGGAAGTGTACAAAATAATTAGTAATTAGAATACTTAAAATATATAGAATAAGCCAGAGTAGTATGGTGTGTCGGTTCATTTTAATGTGATTGGTAATTGAGTCTGAGATATATCAATAGGCCAGAGTAATCAGGAGTATCGGTTCATTTCAATGCCTCGCTTTTAACTGATCACGCGCACCATGGATTCCCTAACATGTGAAAGACTAACATACTGACATACACATACGTCCACACTGCAGAACGAATATGAATGTCGATATATATATACAAATGGGTTTGAAATAAATTTCCACTTATGTTAGAGATATTTTATATGTAATGTATATATTGTAAACATACCTGACTCAATCATGTCTTTGTCATCTTCCAATGTAAGTTGAGTTCTGGCATATGGCGGGCCAGCAGCCAATGAGTAATTGATTGCATTGTAAATAGCTTTGGTGGTATCGTATAGGTCTGTGAAATGCTTCCTGAATCACAATTTTTCATCGCAAATTATTCTATCATTGAAAATAATATCAGCATATTTGTTGTCATCATTTAACATTTGTGTTTTTTTTTTTTTTTTTTTTTGGTTTTTTTGGTTTTGTTTTGTTTTGTTTTGTTTTGTTTTTTTTTTTTGGGGGGGGGGGGGGGGGGGGGGGGTTTCTTATTTCCTCATCTTTTGCAGTATTCCTTTAACAAGCAAACTGTGTTTAAAATTGAGGGATAGAGAAGAAGGATCAACATGCTTCTTTGGAAAAAATGTCATAGCAATTTTAACATGAAACTCTTTATGAAATAATATGCAAGTAACAAATACGTTAAGCTATATTAATGTAAGCTCACTGTACTCCGGCCGTCTGCAAGCAAGCTCACATCTTTGATCTGTAAGAGTCCCGACCAACAATCGGAGGGGACATGGCTCATAACCTTGTCTTCTCTGAAAAAAGTTTTAACAAGCTCGTCATAGAGTCCCCACCGCCCTGTTAGTCGAGTAATATTTGTATAAGGCTGTTGAGGAAGAAAGAAAATTTACTGACTAAGCCATATGATGAAAGTCACCAAGGAATTATACTAGTATATAGTGTAATGATATATATATATAAAAAGTGTGGTTAACCGTTGTATAAAGTACATAAAGTTCCTCTCAAAACAATATAGAAATAAATCTGCTATAGCAGATGCGCAGTTTATACCCATAAGAATCCCAAACATTTGCTAGTGATCTTGTCATCAAATTGCACGTAAATAGTTCGCATCAAAAACTATATGGCTTTACATACTTCAGCGCATGTCCAGTTTTAACACGAAATATATTGTGTATTCGACAAGAATCCAGAGTTATTGGAAGTACAGAGACATGTTTTAGATTCTCTCGTATAGTCTTTTGATGAGTGAGGGCCAAATATAAGACTTATGGCCATACTGGGATCATACTGCCGATATCAAAGCCATTTAATTATTTTAGAACTCCACAGTATGAAATGTCGGATACTTTGACTCTCGTGAGTTTGTACACTAAAGGTACCAAGTGGAAATTATGTATATGGATCTAGTTAAACTACCATATATACGTGTACTTAATGTAATGCTAAAATGCATTACGAGCTTCATATGTAATATAACAAAGAAAATTACTGTGTAGACATGCATTAAGGTATTTATGTAAAAATTTCGTTAGTTTATACTATAAAGAAACTGGCATGATTACTTTCATATTATATTTTATTTATTTCTTTGTAATTAATTTATCTATGAATTAACTTCTTATTTGTTTATTTATTTGTAAATAATTTATTTATCTATTTATCTATTTATTTCTTACCTACACATTTATTATTGTTTAGTCATTTATTATTTTTTATAATATATATTTATCATAATTATTATCATTATTATTCTTTTTTATTGATTTTATAATTGTTATTATAATTATTATTGTTATTATTATTATTATTATTATTATTATTATTATTATTATTATTATTTTTATTATTATTATTTTCCTAAAATAATGATAAATTTCTTTATAGTCAATTTTCGGAAATTGCGTTTAATATTTTTGAAATTCATCCCTTATCTCCTAAGTGTTTTATGTGTTTCTAATTATTTTAATTACACATTAATATGTTTTTATATTTTAATATACAATGTATATATAGATTCTTCTTCAAATCCTTCTATATGTACATGTTAATTATAAGTTTTAAGTTCTAAAACAGTGAACGTGGCTGTCAATCACGTTCACGCGGCAGTCAAGCGCGATAATGCGGTCTCGTGGAAATCTGCGTTAATGCAAACGCGTGTGCTCAGCAGTCCTGAGCGCACGGAGAGCGCACTTATTCCCTGTCATATTATGTGCGCAATTCTACGTTTCAAAGTATGATGTTTTAACCTAAAATACAGGGCAATCTGAAACGAGCGATATGTAACATGTTAATGTAAAGATGATGGATAAATTCAAACCGCAAGTCCAAAAATCATGAAACCAGAGGACATACAAAGTCAGTGAAAATGAAAACCGAATAGAAAGTAACGAAAAATGTCTACTTGAAGAGCATATGTAAACCTCTATGATGGAGTGAGATCAGGTGCCCGGGAAGAGTGAGCATCTCCTGCTTGCTAGCAACACCCTTCACATATACCCAGTAGAAAGCGTTAAATCATGTAAATTTCATATATATTTATATATGGAAAAGTCAAAGTAGATAATCTTCTAGTATAGAAGGTGTCAAATCTGTATATAATGATCGGAATAGGTCTCAGTCCAGAAAGTCTGGATAACGAGATATCATATTGAGTAATAAGAGTCTCGTAACGACCATAGGGCTTCCTCAGTGACTTTGTTAGTCTAGCACATATATAACCCTGTTTGAGTTGAAGGCCGCCCAGCCCTCAGAACAAAGTCATTGAATTTGAACATGCTCTGGAATAACGTATTTACTGAGATATGAATACGCCGTATGCTGGCACTGATGGAATGTTGCTACTTATGAAAGGAAATTTTGTGATAGCGAAATTGAAATCTTCACGTTTGTCATAGAGTGAGGTGTTCAATTGACCATTAATGTCTAAATACAACATAATGTCTAAATACGAAGACGAATTACTACTTTCTGTGGTTTCTTTGACCTCCAGTTCACTTTGATAAATGATGCTAAAGTAATCCGCGAATGAAGGATTATTAATTATATATCTGTGAAATTAAAGCCATGAGCCAATTGTTTCTTTCCTTGCAAAGTAAAGACTGAATGAATTCAGCTTCGTATGAGTAAAGGAATATGTCAGCCAGAAGCGGGGCATAGTTAGTACCCATTGGAATGCCGACTATTTGTTGAAAAACATTCCTCCAAACACCACAAAAATGTTATCGAGAAAAAAAGTTCAACATATGGATGACATCTGTTTTAGTATATTTATTTTGGGAATCAGAATTTTCCCTAACAAGGTAAGTGTTATCAATTTACGGCTTCCGTTTTTACTAGTAAATGCATTTTAGATAATTTCCGCTAATCTGTCTTTTAATTTCTTACGAGGGATCCTAGGGGTAAAGAGTCTAAAAGTCAAAGGACTTGGTGGAGTGAATTTTAGTAAAACTTTTTGATTTTAGATGTTCTAACAACTCTTTTGAATTTTTAAGAATCCACACTGGATTAATTCCACTTCTGGAATATACTGTTTTGCAATACCTATGAAGACCAGATTTAATTTTTGATAATATTTTTGTGAGTAGCATCGATTCAGATTTTGCGGAACACGTCGAGGAACCAGCGAAAAACCGTTCTTTGTACGGATTTTTTGGCATTTTTGGGAATGCAGTACAAATATGGAAGTTCTAAATTTAATTTATTTGTGTCAATACCAAATGTATTGAAGACAGATTTATGATTTTCAAGTACTTCCGAAACCGAAAAGTTCGTGAGACTATAAGTAGGATTTCCTGAAGCTGAATTTAATCCGAATTCTTTCATTAGGCTGTCAAAGTAATATTTTTAACAAGTAAATGTATAATTATTAGAAGCTTTATCTGCTTGTGTAATGATATAGTGTACTTGGAGGAAGGTAAGTTCTCTGACAACATTAGGATCTGTAAGAATAACTTCGAATCTAGTGTTAACAGAGCCTTGAATTTTTTTAATTTTTGATCTCAGCAGTTTTGCAATAGATTTTATCCAGATTTTATAATGGGACATATGAATATGTTTCGAAAGAAAGAATATCAATATAGATCCTTTATAGAAGCTTGTATTAATGTATGCAAATTCTGGCAACTTATGATTCTTGTATGATGTTTAAGTATACCCTTATAAATAAAGCAATAATAATAGAATAAAAAGTTATACTTATAATTTGCAGCACCTTTCATAAAGGAGAAGGGTCATTATGTAGTATATTTGACCTAAACATTTTCGAAATTTTGAACCTGTCGATATTGTTGCAATATGAACTCTAATTGTTACTAGGGGTAACCAGCCATTTTGGGTGCCAAATCTGGAGCGAAAACAGGAAGAAAGCTCAACCACCCCGCTAATCCGCCACTGAATTAAAATAAATGATAAATAAATTAACAAAATGAAAAAAATAAACCATAAATATTCTGATATTAATATGAATGTTATATGTAACCTTACATTTTTTGTATTATCTTTTTCAGATGAAACACACTTAGACATGTAATATACTTCAATTACTGTCTATTTCATTACGTTATCTCAAAGCACGGTTTATCATGTTGATGTCGCATATATTTTTATACCATTATGTATTTTACAATACCTTACGTGTTTATATTTTTATGACCTCTCAATATGCGATACCTGTTGACCCTTGTTCTTTACATGGAGGATTATTTATAAATTTTTAAATGTACGTTCTTTGATTGTTCTGCTGTTACGGCGAGTGGGAAGGAAGGTGGGCCCGTAAACCGGTTAACCACACCATTTGTTTGGCTTTTGTCAAATTAAATGACCGTCCTAAGTCGGTATCGTAATTGCACTACAATCAAATATTTTTGTAATGTGATATATGTTCTAGTATATTATTTATATTCATGTATTGTATAGCTCTATGGTGACTTCTGCCACATAACTGAGCCAGTAACTCCTCTTTTTTCCTTAATTTATTTCCAGGTTAGACGAACAGTGTCCTCAGGACGGAGGACGGAGGGCGCTTTTGGCTAGTTTTGTTACCCGTCACCTCGGCTTTCAGCACATTAGTAGAGAGGAGGTGAAGACGTATCACACACTCACTTTCTCGAAGGAACTATTGACAGATAGCATAACCAGTGATCCTGTATTACTAGTTCTAGACGGTACGTATGTTTACACTCAAAAGAGTGCAGATTTTAATTTCGAACGCCTTTCCTTCAGCATGTACAAACACACACCCCTAGTCAAACCTAGTGACAACTACTGGATACATTGTTTCTGTGTTAGGACCCTACTTAGCTGACACTCGCAACAACAATTCCAATATTTTGAAGCATATGGTGGCAACAAATGCGGAGGAATTGAAGACATGGTTGCAAGAAGATGATATATTTGTGGTGGACAGAGAATTCAGGGATTCAGCTGATATGTTGCAAAATTTAGGGATCAAAATGCAGATGCCATCCTTTCTGCAACGAGGTTGCAAACAGCATGAGAACGAGGGTTCTAACAGCTCCAGATTAGTAACTACGGTAAATAAGTAAAGATATGCATATATGTATCTACTTTAGCGGAGAAATGTGTATATATGTCTCTGACTTCAGCAATAACAAAGCTGTTTCCCGTCTGTATAACATATATTCAGATTAAAGCGTTTAAACGCAAAATCATCATCAATTTGGTTTACAATTCTGACACGGGAATCTATCAGGTCGTTTATAAAGACCAGTAACATCTTTTTAAAGCATATTAAGGAAGCATAGTGTCAAATCTAGAAGGAAAAATAACTCTTAGTGTTCGATTGGAAAATTCGTGCGGGATTATTTTTTTAATATTGAAATTTGAAATTGGCAATTTTAGGTGCTCTTGAAGAACTTATAATAAATTTAATGTGGCCTAAAGAGAAGGTAAAGAAACTCATGAAGAACTTATAGAATATGCGAACGTGACACTAGAGACTTTCGTTTTTTCATTATAAAATATGCGAAACTAACAGTCTTTGCAGCCAGAATGTTTCTTGTTATATCCCTTGCAAACAAAGTTCGGGGATAGACAGGAATCACCCTGTCCGTCAGTTCATCAGTCCCCCCGGTTAAGACATTTTGAAAGAAGTTTTCTCTTATCGTATAATATCGATAGGGCTTCCATAGTTCACACATACAGTTAGCATAGCAAGTACTACATTCTAATACCTAGACATTTTGCCTAGTGATTTTGACATTGAACTTTGACCTTATAATAGTTATTTGGTTCAGGATTTCTAAAAGCAGTTTTTTCAGTATAAAGCAGCTAAATAGAGAAATCTTTTTAAGGGCACTAAGGAAAAGCTTTCATATATTTCACAAAGAAGAATAAGGAAGTGAGAGGTTTTTTTTATTAAACGTTGTTGCCGCGGTGATGGTGGTGGTGGGGGGTTGACCCATTAGGACAGTTCTAGTTTCACCTACGACATATAAATATCATTTTATTTGTCATCCGTCGGTCTCTCTGCCAGTCTGATAGGAGTGACACATAAATCAAAAAGCAAGCGACACATGTTCCTTCTGTCTCTAGCATGTTTTCAATTTATTTTACAGGTAAGATGGGTAGTAGAATCAGCAAACGGAAGAATCAAATCTTAGAAGTATCTCAATAGAACTCTACCAAACACTCAACTTCCTTTTATTGGGGACTATGTCCATATTACATTTGCTATGTGCAACAAGTATCGACCGCCACTGAGCACCGGTAATGATGCAAAAGACACAGTGCTTGCTGCAAAAATAAGGCATCTTCGCTCATTGAGCAACACGTTGCAACAACGAGTGGTCGAAGAGGAAGTGGACAGACGCTCACACAGATAGCAGAAAGCGGATGCTGACGGACTTGTTCCCGAATTTGCAACATACAAAGAGGAGGAAATAAGAATATTAACACTAGGAGTTTATCAAATAAAGACGGCAAGATCATATACCCAAGAGCATTTATCAGATGTCGGGACGTACGCCATTTTCATTGATAATGTAAACGATGATCTTCTTAGCGCAAAGATCCAGTCACGACATACATCAGCCAAGCCATACCAGTGTTGGATTGGATACTGCGATGGTATTGTTAATGCCTGGTATTGTAAGTGCAAGAGCGGATCTAGGGTGGTCGGTTGCTGTGCCCATGTCGCCAGTGTTATTTGGTATTTGTCCTTAGTGCGTCATGAATCGAATGCGATGCAGGGTGTCACAACATTATGGATGCCTCTAAATTTCCAGATCCTGTTGATGAATCAGAAAGTGAAGAGGATCTCGATTCAAAGTGAATGTTTTGAGGAGTAGAAATAAATGTTTCAATGTTTCTAATTATGTTTAACACCAGTGAAAGGAAGAGTTGCAGTTCATGTCACTTATTAGAATTATATAATTAATATTAAGTTTATTATAACAACTGTTTGGAATACGTTTAATTTATTTAATGTAAATAGTTGCGTTTCCCGCAAAATTTTTGCGGGAACAGTGATGATTTTGCCACTCTATACTTCAGTTAAAGTATAAAGGTCTTTTATTTAAATTCAATATTCAATCATTGTTTTTTACTCATAGCTCGAAACAACTGTCATAGATGTGTGCGTGTGTGTTTTCGATTTATTAAGATACTCCTTTTCAAGGAGTATATTACTGTTATCGTGCTAAATGTTCAAAGGTCAGATAAACGTCCACCCAACTACAACCTTTGACGAAATAGTGCGATATCTGTGTCAATGTTTGTCTGTTTTATCGAGGACAGCTGTGATGATTTAATAGATTCATTGTAAGAGTCTTTTCGCAAAGATAAGTTTTGACCACAATCGTGTTAATTCTTTAAGAAAACGTTCCCTCCCCCGCCAAGGTTCACAATCAACAAATTCGGAACAACCTCGTCCTTTACTTGTACCTTCGTAAAGGTCGAGGATGACCGAATGGTGTTGACCAACATTCGTATGTGTAATTTTCGACTTCCTCTTCTCTTCTCTTTTCTCTTAACTTTCACATTTTGATTTTTTTTTCGCACAATTCATAGAATAATAAAGATAACACATTTCAAACTACAAATGTATAACGATGTGTTTTTTGAAATGGTTTTTATTCCTACTTTCTTTTACCCGAACTACGGTCAAACCGCCTTGTCTAGGGACTACTTTACAGTTGTTATTGTAGTCCGAGACTCTCTGCTCTTCTCCATCTTTTGATATCGGTTGTTTGTGAGAGAGAGTTAGAAAGACTTTGTTCATCAAACGTTGGAATTTCCGCAAACCGCCGATTTCAAAAGTGGGAAAAGAGCAGAGAATCTCGGACTATTTGTATTGCAATCCACTGCCTTTACTGAGAATTCAGGACGTATGTGGAAACATCATAACATGTAGCCTTCACTAAAGGAATAATGTGTTACATGGAACACTGTTGCTTCTAGTTCATCAATCTCGCCGCATAATTTGAATAACCACTCTAGCCTTTAAATATACAAATCAGTATAAATAATGCAGTGACGGATCCAGGAATTCTGAAAAGGGGGCCTACATGTGTATTAGTCAAACTACTCGGCCATTTTTTATGCCAAATTTGGATTTTCACGTGTAAATATGTGGCGAGAAGGATAAGAGCCCCCCCCCCCCCCCCCCCCCCCCCCAACTAAACCCACCACTGAAACTGAATCACACGTGATATGGGATAACCTTATGAGCAGGTTTTTATGTGCACTACCTTATTTTCATTAACCGTCAGGTCCTTTGATGTCAGAGGTATTTTGTATTTATTTAATTTAAAATTATTTGTTGCGTATTGGATGAGGTCTTTTAAACAATTTGCCATTAAATGTAAAACATTTGTACAAGTACTACATGTATTTATGTATACTCCGTATATGAAATATCACTTTAGTTACATGCACCCATTGCAATCCGATATTAAATTGATGTTGGTTGAAGAATTACATTTTACATCCTCAAAATGTGTGTGTGTGTGTGTGTGTGTGTGTGTGTGTGTGTGTGTGTGTGTGTGTGTGTGTGTCCTGGTAAGTACGTCACGAAAAATATGACTTTGTCGCGTGTCTGTAAAGGGCTGCGCAGTGATGTCATTTATATAGAACAATTTTTGCGTGATGCACTGCAGAAATATCTTAACCTTTGCAACAGACTCATCGAATAAGTAATTTACCTTTACCTTCCAACCTTCACCGTGTAATGGGACCACTGTTTCATTCGATGATCAAAATACTGACGAGTAAAATACGGGTCAAATCTTGAACCTCTAGATCCTACGCGGCACGCATAGCATGTCAATAGCATGTATTTTTCAGATTTTGATAATATAGAATACGAGAACAGCTCTGAAAAAGCACATCTCCTATTTCTATTGTTTTCCTCGTCTCAGTAAAATAATAAATAGCGTAGACATTTGATACTCAGGTAACGTCAATGCCGTCTTATTAACATCATCACTCACTTTTTACGTTTGACCCATTGTGTGTTCAAAGTTACACCAAAACTGAAATGAACGACAAATGCAAATTCTGTTTCAAGAAAACCCAGTAGAAATGTCCATTCTTTTCAATTAAAGTGTTGAAAAAAGTGGCCTATACTGGGCCAAATATACTACATAATGACCCTACTCCCTTAGAAATAAATATAGTTAGGATTATTCAAGTTGTAGCATACCTGCAATGTAAAATTTAAACCCTATCTACCTGAAACCGACAAATGATGATAAGGTCTCATACATTTTGGTTGTATTTCCCATGGTATCCAACAAAACGCCTCAACTATACCATGATATGTCAGTGCGCAATGATACGTTAACGGAACCGTGCAATTATATACGGATGTTCTCTCGGTCCATAACGATTCATCAGTCGGACACAAGAAAACGGGAGACCCTTTTATCATAATACAAATAAAATACATTCTATACAAAAATGCGATGTTATGCATCTCGAAACACAGAGAAACATAAAACACGGACATTTTATTGTACTACAAATGTGTTTGTTTCAACGTTTTCGATTTTACTTCCTCCCCTCTTAATTGTGCATTAAAGTGACTGTCATGTTAATTAAATACATCCTAGTGTACTACAGAAATTCGAATACGACTGGAAATGGTTTTCAGAAAGTATATTTTTCAATTGGCTGTAATATGCTTATTATTGTAGTGATACTTTTTGCAGAGATGACTACATATAGACATACTAGAATTAAATGTAACCAATCCATTTCCCCATAGTTTGATGGTGTATAATAAACCACATGGTTATAAATATTGACTTTATATATATCTCGATTCGATTACATTAGAGTAGTTTATACTATATTAAAATAGTTCATTAGAATTTATATAACATTGAATTCATCCAAAAAAAAAGCTATTACTTTTGTAACTATAGTTTTTCGATGGAAAAAAGATGAATTTAATTTTAAAAAACCTTACTAGATATGGAACGTCTGCAAAACATTTGAATCAAGATATCTTTATGAAAAAACTAAACCCCTCGTTCCCAACAGAACTTTCTATGAGAATGTTTCAGTATTGAAATGTGAACGCTTATCAGTAATTACTCATCAATCCACTACCAAGGCCAATGCCACAATATGCATGGTAAAATGTATGACACAAAGGAACCCTAGGTTCTGTGTTACGGTATGTGTAGCACATAAAAGATCAATTACTGTTTTGGGCATCCCGTTGAAAGGGAAGAAAATCTGAAATGCATCAAGCAGGTGCCGCACGTGTGTAGTTGATGTAGTCGTAGAGTAACATAAAACATTAATCAATAAATCAATCTCATCACCATTTGTGGGCAAAACAAAAATATATTTGAGAAGTAGATTGTCCGAATAGCGATTCCGAATAAATCACGGAGGATGCATCTGAGACACAGACATCTAAATCTGCCTTTCGAGACTGTTTTGAAACGACCACATTTTAAATGAGATATTTTATCCAACAAATGATCTCAACCTAAACACCCATTCTGAAAGAAAACGAGAAAACCTTGAATCAGGGTATTGGCAACTGCTGCAAAATTGTTACGATACCGGCTTAGGGCGGTCAATTAAAGTAACAAACGTCACTCAATCGGTGTGGTTAGCCAGTTTACTGGCATCCACATTCCCACTCACCGCAAATTAAAGGCGGAACAATCAAAGGACACACATTTAAAAACATCGTAGTCATGGATCAAGGGAATATACCCAGCTCAAGATATATAACATTCTTCGATAGCCTTCTACCATTTGTCAGTCAACAGCTAGGTCTCTATCATACTGGCAAAACTATTATCACTATCCTTATGAATACTACATGACTTCTATGGATATACGAGGAAATTTCCTTCAAAAATTCGTTCAAAAGAAACTCACTCCCTTATATTTATATTGGGGGACACATATAATCCAAAATCTTTAGACGTACTGCATGCATTATGCATTCAGAGCTATAGCACCGGGGCATTGTCTCTAGACCCTGACCATGTCAGAAGAATATGAAAATACAACTAGAGATGTCCTTTGAAATTACTGTTTCAATAGATATTCCCCATCAATGAACAAAGATGTCCGGTGCGCAATTGAGGAAGATGAGACAGGGTTTCCTTATACAAAAATTGAGCTAGTTGAGATAAACGACGTTCTCAACGGTATTGGTGCTGATTTCATCTGCAGACGCTAGAAGTCGCACGAAAGCATACAGGTCGGATATTTTCGTCCATGTGCATGTCTGTGTCTATCTATCTGATGTCTGTCTATCTATCTATCTATCTATATATCTATCTATCTCGACACTGATAGTTTGCTGGTTTCAAGTGGCGCCTGAAAAGTTGTGATGAGGTATTAACTTCAGATAGTTTTCTCTTAAATGTTTGAATGATATATAGCTATTTTAGTGCCAGCAGGCACCAATACCAAGCACCAGGAATGATTCCTACTAGCACCATCTCTCTCCCTCCGTCTCTCTCTCTTTGTTAGTGTTAATGAAGAAAATGCATAAATATTATATTTTGCATGTTAAATGTCCATATATGTATGTTATATATACTTATTGTTAAGGGAAAGGGTTTTACTAAGTTGGAAAACTTGAATCTAATCACTTTGTTTTCCTGTGACAATAAAATATGTTTGATCTAAAAATGACATTACTCTAAGTACATCTGTAGTAAATTTATTGGAATTGTGAGGCAAGGACGTAATCATATTCCGAGTATTGAACATTCCCTTTGTGTATTTAAAGTCTACTCAGTATTTACTAAGTGAAACACGTTATGGTTGATCTAACAGACAAGGTGGTCATCAAAATGATTCAGCTCCACGGCTTGCCTTTCTGCCTTCCATATGAGCGGGTCATCTGTTTAACTTCGACATTGTCGCCAATTTCTCACTGTCAACATCACATTTTGACTTGTAGGATACAATAGTAACTGGTGGTTACTAAGTGTAACACCCACACCATTATGACAGAGGAGAATACGACGGTAGATTGTGCTTTGTCACTGTGACACGAGCACAAAATAACAATGAACAATGATGGGTACTACAGTAGCTGGTGCTGTGCCAATATAACAAATACACTAACATTATGATAATGTAAAGATGATGGATAAATCCAAAGCACAAGTCCAAAAATCATAAAACCAGAGGACATACAAAATCAGTGAAAATGAAAAACAATTGGAAAATAACAAAATATGTCTACTTGAAGAGCATATGTGAACCTCTGTGATGGAGTGAGATCATGTGCCCGGGGAGAGTGAGCAGCTCCTGCTTGCTAGCAACACCCATCACATATACCCAGTAGAAAGAGTCAGATCGTGTAAATTCCATATGTATTTATATATGGAGAAGTCGAAGTAGGTAACCTTCTAGTATAGAAGGTGTCAAATCTGTGTAAAATTATCGGAATCGGTCTCAGTCTAGAATATCATTTAAAAGTCTAGATAACGAAATATCATATGGAGTAATAAGAGTCTCGTAACGACCATAGAATTTCCTCGGTGACGTTGCTAGTCTAGCACATATATAACCCTGGTTGAGCAGCTTAACTGAAAGTCGCCTAGCCCTCAGAACAAAGTCACTGTAATTTGAACAAGCTCTGGAATAACGTATTAACTGAGAGATGAATACGCCGTATGCGGGCGATGATGGAATGTTGCTACTTATGAAAGGAAAGTTTGTGATAGCGAAATTGAAATCGTCACGTTTGTCATAGAGTGAGGTGTTCAATTGACCATTAATGTCGAAAGACAAAATAATATCTAAATACGAAGTAGAATTACTACTTTCTGTGGTTTCTTTGACCTCAAGTTCACTTGGATAGATGATGCTAAGGTAATCCGCGAATGTAGGATTATTAATTGAAAGCAAGTCATCTATATATCTGTAAGTAAAATTGAAGCCAAGAGCCAATTGTTTTTTTCCTTGCGAAAGCAAATACTGAATGAATTCAGCTTCGTATGAGTAAAGGAATATGTCGGCCAGAAGCGGAGCACAGTTAGTACCCATTGGAATGCCGACAATTTGTTGAAAAACCTTACCTCCAAACACCACAAACATATTATCGATAAGAAAGTTCAACATCTGGATGACAGCTGTTTCAGTGTATTTATTTTTGGAATCAGAATTTTCCCTAACAAAGTAAGTTTTATCGTGGCCTATTACTATATATTTGAATTTGCGGCTTCCGTTTTTACTAGTAAATGCATTTAGAATAATTTCCGCTAATCTGTCTTTTAATTTCTGAATAGAATATACGATGATGATCTGTCATCATTACACTCACTTACCATAAGGATTACGCGTCTAATATGAAGGCCCCATCCTTTTTAGTTCAAAAGTTATGGACCAAGGTTAAAGTCTTCAGAACAGATTGACGGACAAGGTTATTTCTATATATCTCCGAACTTCGTTTGCAAGGGGTATAAGAATAAAATAAAACAATGCGAAACAATGTAGAATACGATGCTAGCTTGTCACCTGTCACTGTCAACCCAAGCCAAATAGTTTAATACAACGTATTGTTATATTCATTCCAGTCACAATTCTAATTCCCATGAAGGTGGTTATATGATAAAGGCGACTGTCTGATGCAGTACACAGACATTAAAACAACACCCACTCGAAGCAGCAAGGGATCTTTTCCCGTCCGATTTACGTGACATTATGAAAATTTATGGACCCTTGCAATGAGAGATGAGACGATTCCTATGGGGCGTAACCGGAGATATAGGTCCTCCCGTTCCCTGTCTATTACAACAGTGCATCACTGAATTGAAAGAAAACTGAATCTGCCACATGCGTGATATAACACTAATGATAAAAAAGGTTGGTGGGTGTTAAAAATGTAGTATCAGTGGTGGGTGTTAAGGATTTAGTATCAGGTAACACTTGTTTAATTTTGAATCAACATAATAAAATCAATATGATATACATGTACATTAAATTCATTGTAAACAAGTTAAGGCACACGTAAAACAATATTAAGAAATAAGAAACAGATTAAGAACATTAACTTAGTTATGAAAAATTCTTATATAATGTTAATTCTGCAAGTCTCAATGTGTACCGAATGGTGATAATAACATTATAATATAAGCTCAGGTTTTATGGATTGTTTTTGTTTTTGTTTTTGTTTTTTTTTTTTTTGTTTTTGTTTTTGTTTTTGGTTTTTTTTTTGGTTTTTTTTTTTGTTTGTTTTTTGTTTTTTGTTTTAGGGGGGGGGGGGGTTGGTTCTTGGTCTACCGAGTCTCCCTTATTTCTCAATTCCACGAACATTGGCATCTGTGTTTTCATCGCATAGTCCAGTTTTCACTATTCCGTCATCGCTGACGTTAACGTTTACATTATGTACTCCAATATCTTTAATTCTATTATTACTGCGAGCTCCAGTCTCTATATTCCCATCTTTGACACCAATGTATAACACGTCAGGGCCGCTGTCCTCAGAACGATAATTTTCTCTGTCGTCACCCTAGGCCTCTGTATCCTCCACTTCTGTATTTGACATTTGCCCGAGATCATGACTGTGTCTATATCTGCCTCTAGAAACCAACATATGTACAAACTATATATCAAATGACTGATTTGTCATGTACATATATGAGTCTGAATTTCATAAAAATCGTGGATTGACAAAGAGTAAGACAGACACTACAAAAATAAGCATTTCCTGTTGGCAAACTAGGATTTCATTTCATATGTGGTCTAAAGGAGGAGGTTCACGAACCATCATTTTTGGCCCTCACTCAGTTTTTTATGATACTCTACAGAAAGATATATGAGGGTTCATAGATTATAAAACTGTTTTTCTTTTTTGGATAGAGCAAATATTGTGGGAGATACAAAGATTTTAGATGTGAAGATTTTAGGCATTGGATTGTGCAATTTGACATCGTTCTGACGTCACGTCAATAAATGACGTTGTGCTCTTATTGTAATAGATTTAAACAATATTAGTAATTAATTCTCTTTTCTCATTATGATAAAATCAATATGTAAAACTGCATCAATATCAAATTGGGAACTTATATTCTAAATATTTCAAATATCAGTCCCTGGTTAAACAAACCGATTCAAATCAGGATAATTTAGCAACTATAAAGATGAATTAATCAGTGCCCAAGCTATGAATTACTTTAATATTTCAAGAAATATCATAGAAACAATATGGTAATTATTTTTCTACATATGATAATTATCCTTTAAAATTTTATTTTCTTACGTGTGCTTCTTTCATATTAACAATATAAAAAACAGAGGCAGCATTCCAAGGAATGCATATGTCGCCTTCGAAACATAGCGATACTTTGGGATCATTTTTTAGCTAAATATGACCTCGACCTTTAACCTAGAATGTTTTTTAGTTCTTCTTTTTCCACAAGGATCCATCATATGATATATTAATTCTTTATCACTTACCAGTCAATAATTATAGGGTGTGACATACGGACAGACAGACAGACAGACAGAAAACGGACAAAGTGATCCCAAAGCGTCGCTATGCTTCGCAGGCGTCACAAAAATAAAGATGTAACTCTATAAAGCACACAATCAAATATCGTTTTAAAATCTGAAAGAATAATATATTCTTTTATCCCTTTTAAAATTACACTTCAATATGGCTATCAACGGTACTATTATCAGAAAAATCTATTTCTTCTGGTACTGTCGATACGTCTGCAATACTGTCACCCCAATACCTCACTCCAAATACCGCGTCTCTGTTATATCTAGCATTCCCGAGATACCAGAGTATCGCTGCTATATGCGAGCATACACCCACTACCCTCGCTCCAGCGCGGCACATACAATACCATGATATGACATCGATGGTGTTGTGACGTATCCAAACATTGTATTTTTTGGAAGAAGTATGGCGACTTTGAATTTTTACTCTGAGTAAAGATGGATCCTCTCTATGAATAAATATGTCGCTTTCTCCTTCAATATGTTCTTGTATGTAATTTGTACTCAATTTAAGCTGGTACGTGCCGCATGTTAAGCTTCTTAGTTGTTCTTCGTCAAGATAAGGAAAGTCGCTTATTTCGTCGTCCGAGATAGGTTTCCATGGTGCATTTTTCCTTAGCAGATTATTTTCTTCTAAATATATCTTCAGTTCGTTAACATTTTTTGACAAATGGAGCATTTTTGCGGCCTCTGACTGGTCAGCCTCAATATCAACAGAAGAACTTAAAGGAGGAAAGAACTTGTTGCATATAGCGCAAACTATTCGTATATAATCCCCGATAAAAGGCACTTGATTTGTGGGTAACGTTCGACTCAAAAACCTCCACCTTTTAATCCTTGCGTTGGCTGACTCTACAACCCATCGCACCTGCAAAAATTCAAATATTGGAATATGTAAGAAGAAAATTCATGGTATTATTTCTACTTTGAATTTTCTATTAAAAATTCAAGGCGAACTTACATACGATTTTATCTATTAATAATTTGATTAAAACTATCAATTACATAAAGAATGCATCATATCAAAAAAGAATTTTTTTCCTTACTTTTGTGACTAAACGGCTTAAGTTGGCATCTTCCGTAGTCATTTGTCTTTGCCCTCGGGTCATGAATTTAGGCATTTCAGCTCTTATTCCAAGATCTTCAAGCACTGCCAATGAATCGCGAAATCCTCTGTCGACCACAAATGTATCGTCCTCCTCAACCCAGGATTTTATGTCTTCGATGTTTGATTTTAATATATGAGTTAAGATGCTGGCATCATTATTTTTTCCATCAGCAAGGTATGGGCCCATTATAGAAATGAAATATCCTGAGGTTGATGTTATAACCATGGGCTTAACAAGTGGTCTCCCTTTGTGTACACTATATGAACGTCATTGAAAACGGAAATTATTACTTTTTTCAATATAGATATATGTGCCATCTAAAACCAAAATGACCTTTTGCTCACCGATTTCGCAGAAAAGAGAATTAGCTAGAGGTCTTGTGTGTTGTGCTATGATTTCTTCTCTACTGATGTGACTAAATCCGAGATTATCAGGGACAAACGACGTCATTAAAATCTTTCTAACAGAACCAATTGCTCTTCGGATACTCGATTTAGATACGTTGAAGAGAGTTCCCAGGAATTTATTAGAAAGTCCCGATTTCATTTTGCACAAAAATATCGCAACAGAACATCTTTGACTTCTGACGGGAGTGTTTCTCAATTGGTCTGCAACAATTTTGTATAGTTCTTCAAAGTTGTCTTTATTTAGACCTGTCAATTCCTTGTACTCGGCATCCGTTAGACCATTTGGTGAATCAAAATCGAGTCTAAGCTTTTTTTGTCTTTGACAAATTTCTTTTAGATTATTAAGTAGGTCCATTATAGAAGATCTATTTAAAAATGACTGGTCATATATGGCTGTTAATTTGATAATTGCATCAGTTGTCAACGTCTCATCGTTAATGTTAATGTGATTTGGACAGCATCTTGCGCCTGACGGAATAAGAAGGTTATTGTCCAAAAAAATTTTGGTTTTTATTTTGTTAGGCAAAACAATCAGCTTTGGTCCGGGTTTTTTGCACACTATACAATAAGCATGACTTTTACATGTTGTCGGGATAGGCAAGCTGACAGATGGAGGGCTATTAAGTATACAGTTTTTCTTTGCCGGGGGTGGGTTATCTTCTTCAGAGGAATTTTCATCAATCGGGGGTCTTGATTTTTTCTTGTTGATATCATTTCTCTTAGTGTAAAATTTTTGTCTGCACTTATTGCATATAACATCATTACATCCGCTCTCTATCAAAAAATCTTTCCTTAAAAACCTTTTAATTGATTTTGTTACTTTTCTTCTTTCTGTTGGCTTTGTCTGTTTTGAACACAAAACACACTCAAAATAATCGTGTTTTGTACCTGGCATTCTGAAAAAATCAAAACGAAAAACCATTTGAGTTCAAAAAGACAAAAATCTTGAATCTAGGTCAAAGATCAAGGTCATAGGGTCAAGGCCATGGTATCAAATAAAATGTCTGGTCACAATGAATGCACATGTGAAATATGAAAGTATTACCACTTTCCGTTCAAAAGTTAGAATCAAGGCTAATGTTGATAACAAAAAGACAGACAGACGAACGGATAAGACAAACACAATATGACCCAGATCTATAATCATGGGGGCATAAAAACTCGTCTAGCTCGCTATATAGCATGTGAAAAAAATATCAAAATTCGATATCCTTTCTTTATAAAAAAAATGTATAATTTTAATAGAAATAGTATGACAGTCTTTAAATTTCACACGCTTTGATTTTATTTAAATTGATTCTTAATTAAGATGAAAAATAAATTGCCGTAAACAGAAAATATAGAATTAAGTAAATTCAAACTCATAAATTGTGTTAATTGCAAAGGACGAATTGTATTTATTAGTTCTCCTAAGAAGGGTTATTCTTATGTAAAATAAACTATATATATAAATAATCTTATAATATTGAGCTAAATGTTATATAATTGAGCTAAAAATATGAATAAATATAAAAGTATCAATGAAGAATTCAGTTTAAGCTTTCATACTGAAGCGAATGATACATGTAATGCATGGCTTGTTTAACTCCCGCTTACAGCAATCTGAAACTTCTTTTTCAGGAAAATTCAAATGGTAAAATTTAGGTCGTTTTCAATACAGAGAAGTGTAAATTGACGAGAAAAGAGAAAAACTCCAATAATTCTAATTCAGCATAATATGCACACTACAAGAATTTTGTCCAAAACATGGGTTTAAAAATTGCGCATTATCTACGAGTTATATATATATAAATATTTTTTTTTTTTTTTTTTTTTTTTTTTTTGATAAATCGACTTTTCATTTTCATTTTTTTAATATGACTTCTTAAAAAAATTACAAGTAATCAGTCGGATTCGAACACGTGACTTTAATGTTAACAAAATACTACTTGTAGCGCGCTAACCGATTGAGCTACGCAAGATGTTGTAAGAATTGGTGTAAAAGTTGTACAGGATTGTAAAGTAGCTATTCCACATAAAAAGAAGATAGATTTTATTTCATGAGCTAACTTGTCAGATTAAAATTTACTATTTTCATTTTTTTTTCTTTTGAATCATTATTAAGGAATGATGATAAACAAAATACAAAAAACCTTTTAGATCTTAGTTATATGAATTTCTAAAATGTATATAAACTGACGTGTACAGCATGTATACAGTATCTATGTAGATCTATACATGGCAGACGATAAAATGACATTTTCGTAGATTTATCATGTAATGTTAGAGATCTATTTGAATTGAAAATATCTCATAAATAGATTTTTAGAATTAGAATAGGATTTTTATAGATATCAATATCTAGACTTATTTTGGTTTTGTTTCAAACGGGATGACTAATTATAACAAAGTCAATCACTGGACTGTCGAAAACGCGATGATCGATGAACTCGTACAGTAGATCTGAATAAAACTCAATTTCTCCATGATTTAAAATTAGATCTGCATCTGGGAAATGTCTTTTTGGTTTAGAGAAATACTTTACAATTATTAATTTTATCAAAGAAAAGTAGTAAAAGTATACCTTGAATTTCTATAAGGTCTCAGATCTCCATCGATTTGGTAATGTAGGCCTGCAAGCTTATCTTCTTGAAATTAATGAAAATAACCGCGAGTTCCGAAAAGAAAATACTTAACCTGAACATAAATTTATCAATTTTATAGAAAATTCTTATATTACTTTAAGTAAAATAGATGTAATATATATCTAATAATAGAATTATTTAATTTTTGGGTTATCCACATAGTTGAAAATGAATATAAACGTCATTTTTTAAATGCCATTGGATAAAATTTTGCCGATCCGGAATATGAATTAAGTTCGTTTTCATATAGGCGCTAAGCTCCAACCAAAAAGATAATCATCATGGATATAAATTTTTATAACCTTTATCATTCTACAGTAGTTTAATCTTGGTTGGAGCTAAGCGCCCATGCTTTTATTTGAATTGAAAACCACTCTTTCCGCAATATTATACAATTATCGCAAAGGTTTAAGCTTTTATAATAAGGAAACGCGCATCAATATAAAGAAAACAATAGTGGTATGATTAATTCGGTATGTTGAACTTTCTTAATATGTGTTTCGATCATTATAGATATAAGTTAATTTTTTTATATATATAAAATATATATAAATATAGCTTTCGTGAAGCTCCTCCTTTCATCCTTTATTTAATTGTGTAACTTTCCATGCAATACCATAAAATTGCAATAACGCCTACAAGTGTGAAACAACTGTTCTCTTCCCGGTGGTACGTCTGATAAAATGTAATTTTTGAATTTTTACTCTGAGTTCTTAAGTTGTTTGTTGATTGTTCTCCATTTGAATTGAATAATAGGTAGCCCAAATACCGATGTACCGCACCAGTGACCTTTATCAAATAATCAAGGTATTTACCTGATTACAATGCTCACAATTATGAATCATTTAGCCGTCTGTTGAGCAGGTATATTGGACCTTACTATTGAGGTAGAAACACTGGTGTTCTGTCTTTCGAATGAGACAGTGAAAATGGAGGTCCTGTGTCACGGTAGGCGTGGCACATAAAATATTCCTTACTGCTTCGTATGGATTAGGTACAAGGGTGTAAATCCTATGCAAAACAGCTGACAGATGCCGTCACTCTGAATAATCGTGGAGTGACGCTAAATAATAATCAATCATTAGTCGTTTTTATCAAATATAGAATAAAAGGACAAAATAACATAAAAGTGCACTTACTTCTCATTTTGACGAATGTACATGAAGACGAATATATTCGCTGATAATACAATGGTCAGAAATGCAACTACAAATTACGTAACGAGACAATCATAATCTGTTTAGATTGACATTTACATGATGAAGCAATAACATGCTTAATATACTTTTCTCATGGTCAAGGTAATGAAGTCACAAAAGATCAAGAGTTATTCAAAGACCTATCACTGTAATGCTTCGTATTTTGTGACGGGTTTAGGTAAACAAATTTCGGAAAATAGAAATTAGACTACAATAAATCTTTTAAATAGTCATAGGACACAGTTGAATTAAGTTTTTTTGCCAGCAACATTGATAAATTGTAGTGAATACATATTTTGATTATATCTTATTAAATGTTTTCAGACATCCAATTCAAATTACCATATTTTTAATCAAATAATTGATCTAATAATTAAAGGAAATTAATTTAGCTCATACAAATTAAATATATATTTCGTACCTACAGTAGATATCACAATAACTACTAACATCAGGACTTCTTTATTCCTCTCTGTAAAATAATGACCTTATAAAAGATGGGCATGCACAAACATTTGTTTATACGAAAAATATACTATTAGCCAGAGTAGAGACCAGATGCCTGTAAGAAATATCCGTCGTGGATTCTCAAATTTGAATTCAAAATGAAGACATGTAAATATTTCAACGGATAAAGTCAATTAAGTCTGACATTATGAAAGATGTATATATTGCAAATATTACCGGCCTCTTCCAGCGTTTGTTGAGTACTTGAATATGACAGGACAGACAATAATGAGTAGTTGACTACATTATTAACACTGTCTGTGACATGGCTTCTGAAATCAAAAGTTCTTTAATTTCATGAATAAATTAGTAAGTTTGTTCTATATTTTCTTGTTTATCTTGGATGCGTTCTAGTTATATCTCTCTCCGATATTTGGTTCTTTCCTTTTTTAATATGAAATTGTTGGATTTAGATTTCACAAAACAACCAAAAATTTGCGAATTTTGAATCACTAGAGATTATGGAATTCGAAACCAACAGTTTTAATCTATTAGATCAATATTAACATTTATAACAACTAGAAACAACGAATTTGATGCTGTAGATTTCTGAAAAGATTTCATTCTCTGATATATTCATTCTAATTCTTGGTTGTTGAACAATTAATAATAATCTTTAACCATACGCAGAATATTGCAGTTCCTTCTTTACTATCACATTGTGTGATTTTATGTGTGGTGTTTTTGTTTGTTTAATTCGCAGTCCTTAATCCACATTACAAACAACTGGTCATCTAATACCCATACTTTGGAAATTGTAGTCTACAAAAGTATACATCGCAAATATTATTAAGGTTACACTTACAGGGACGTATTTAGTTCTTGCTCAGTAGTCTTTTGTCCGAGAAAACAAATTGGATCTACAATCAGTAATACCATACCCATCAGCCTGGAATATTTCTTTTCTTTTTCTTTTATTATTATCATTGTTTTTTGATTACTTTATTTATTTAGGGTTATTTTTTCGTTTATATTGTATTAATTTTATACTCAAAACAACTACTAGAAACGGACAAATAACATAATGTCATAGTAAAGCATAATAAATTGTAGAATTAAGTACAAATCTAGTAGAATATAATGCTATTGGTACCTTCTTGTAGTCTAAACTATAAAAAAGTATGTGCATGATTGCCATATCATGTTTTGATAATCAAGTAACTTACATTTGTAAAGTTCGTTTGTTAAGTAAGTCGTATTTGGAAACAGTTCTGTGCAAGTGTTTACGCACTTCCATGTTACATAGGATACTCCTTTGATATCAAAAATAGGGCAATCTGGAACGAACATGCAAAGATATAAATGATTTTAGGTTAATTTTTGAACTTATCTGAGCTCGCTTACATATTTTTCTATAATTGTTTCGTGTGTAATAAATTTTTATTTCCTCTCTCCTTGAGAAACCTGTTGATCCTTGTTCTCTAAATGGAGGATTACTTATAAATTTTTTAATGTGTGTCCATTTGCTTTTGTGGTGAGTGGGAAAGTGGGCGTCCGTAAACCGGTTAACCACACCAATTGTGTGACGTTTGTTACTTCAGCTGACCGTCCTACGTCGGTATGGTAACCGCAGTACAGTCGAATACTTTTTGTAATGGCGTTCCGTGTATATTATGCTCTTGTCATTTTTGTGTGCAGGTCCTTGGTGATTTGTGCCATACAGCTTTGTCAGATATCTTTTGTTTTCTCTTTTGTATACACCTTTGAGCTCAAACCATAACAATCTACGTTGCGTGTATGTAAATATCAAACGTGTAAAAGTAATTATTACACTGGGTATTTTTTACTTGTGTACAAACGTTTATAAACATAATGGTATAATGTAAATACTATTTTTTCAGTGGTTTTGGGGCATTTATGTTTTGAGGAGATGTTTACGAGGGTATGACTAACCTAGATTAATACACTGCTGATGTCAGGTAACTTATACTTGAATTTTCAATATTTCAAGGTTTCCTTAACCATAATCCCTGTATTTTCCATACCATATGTGCAGTACTGGAGACTGACTTCGTTTATTATTTTGTTTTGAGTTATATTACTGAATACTGGCTTCATTTGTTGGGTTAATACCCCCTTTTTTAAGCCCTATTTAGTAAGTTAAAAATAATTTATTATGTTTGCTTGCTCCAATGGATGCAAGTGAGCTCAAGACGTTAAATGGATGGAAATCACGTGAATGCCATCGATCTAGATCCACGTGCACGTGTTCATTTCATGCGCATAGTGTAGATAGCGTAAATAGATTTATTCATTATATTAATCAATAATCATATAATCACTTAGAATACCTCTATATAATCCAACGTCCACTTAATTCATGTTTTGACATAGCAAACCTTAGAAAATACATCCAAAGAAAAGTTGAGTTCTTCTAAATCAAAACATTCATTTGTAGTTCTGAATTATAGGCAAAAGTCAAACGCCTTAATCTGATTTCAAATGGACGTGGACATGAAAATCCCTATTAACGATTTTTAATATTTTAATACACTCAATTTTATTATGTTTTAATGTTGCTAAACTTTACCCCTCGGTACCCAGGAAAGAAGGCTTAGACACGTGTAGAGAAGCATTAGAATATATGACGAATCCACCCTTACTGTTAGAAAATGTTATCAAACTGATTAATTAATATGTCTTAGACTTCAATTAATTTGAAGTCGGTGATAAACATTATAAACAAGTGGAAGGAATAGCGATTAGATCTAGATTAGGTCGATATTTTGCGTGCACATTTATGCCGAAGAATTTCTTAAGTATGAAAAGAAACCGTTGTTTACAAATGCTATATTGACGATGGGTTTTGGATGGTTGTTTAGGATCACTGTTAGACTTCGTGGAGTATGCAAATAAAATATATAATGAAATAAAAATTGAATTACGATGGAGTAGAGACACCATAGAAATTTTTGACACTTTAGTTTAAAAAGATGTGTATGCTCAGCATTCTTGAGCGTACAGAAACAACAAACCACTATAAAATCAATGTTAACAGATTGTTATGTAGGGACTGCACACAAAGATATATTGATGAATTTTTTATATATTACATTAAAACTAAACTAAAGTAATATATTGGAAAAAAATAAAATTTTAAAAAAGAAGAGACAATTATTTCGTGATTTGGTGCTACGTTAACTAAATCCATTTAGGTCAGGGGAATTTATGAGGTTCATCATTCATGAAACCTGCGCATATACATATTATAAATTTATTTATTTATTAATGTTACTCGTAGCATGTCCAGTATGTAAATGTTTAATTACATATAATGAAAACCGTTACATAAAAGTGACTCTAATATTTAGGTACAATTAGTGCACCACGTGAGTTTACATACTGTTTTGGATAGTAGTATAATATTTAGTATAAATAAAAAATATGAATAAAAATTAATTAATGTATCACATGTCAGTAATAAACACCATATACGTGAAATAATCGTGGAGTGACTTAAAACAATAATCAATCAAAAGTAATAACTCAACACCCTCGCCCCCCCCCTCCCCCAAAAATAGTACTTAAAAACAAAATAAGTATACTCTTACAAAGGTGTCATAATATTAACCAAATTATAAGTGAAGCAATATCTTACTTTTTGCTTTTACTGTCTGTGGTTCGAAATAAAACTCCTCCACTGTACCACTACTTGCCAATCCGCAATGATACGTTAACGGGGACGTGCATCTGTGTACCAAACTTCTCTCACGCCATGAAGATTCATTTGTCGGACACGAGAAGACATGAAAATCTCTTCTGAAAACCCAAATGAAATAAATCCCACAAGCATATGTAAAATGATGCATCTCGAAACACTATAGTTTTGTCTCGTGATATAATTCTCTCTTGCTTTTTATATTATCATGTATAACAACACGGAAACCGAGCTGCAATACAATTGCTTTTGTTCTAATGTTTCTGGTTTTGATTTATTTTTACCTTAACTATGCAAACAATTAAATACATCCGTGTGTACCACAAATGTTGAATCACGGCTAATTAGCTGAAAGAACATTTAAAATCGTTTAAAATCGATGAAATGATATTTACCATTCTGAAGTTTGGTGAGAATTAACAGAGATAATGTCAATTGCGTCTACTTTAATGGAAAAAAAATCGCATTGATTTCTTTTTTCAACATATATTTCGTATGTGTATAGGACATAAACAATTGACAATGTCTCTGTACGAGTGACCAATTCGGCATTATGTTAAATGAAATGATGCAATTAGCAGATTAAAGTAATTTATGACGTACCTATAAATAACAAATAAAAGGTGGGTCATAAGTCGATGTGTAGTTCTTGTTTTGACATCCCCTCCCCAATTATTTAGATAGTTTCAAATAAAAGGAATTTTTCAAGAAAAAAGGTATGCATAGTATGAAGATTTTGTTATTTACTATACTGAGAGTGACGGACAGACAGGTCGACAAACGAATGTGTAGTCATACACGCAAACACACAGCCCGATTGACAAGGTTTATAGTCTCGTCACTGCAATTCTCAAAATATATATTTATATATATATATATATATATATATATATATATATATATATATATATATATATATATATATATATATATATATATATATATATATATATATATATATATATATATATCAATATTCCTCATATGAGTATGCAAGGACACTCCATTTATCAGCAACTTCAACAAGTCTTCCTTTAACTCCACATAACTTTGAATATCTAAACAACAGATCTTCTAATGTAATTTATCTACCAGAGTGGCCATTGATATAATATGTCGGGGAGTCAACAGCACGACAGGAGATTTAGATAATAAATAGAAATGGATTCCAGAAGTAACCAATAATTTTATCGCCACATCGATTTTCATCATCACATAATTATCTCTTAAAGAGAGTATATCATTCCACAAACAATTCTAGCACTTCTTTAATTTTAGACAGAGAAGACAATTATACTGTATGGATGCAATGATGGCATCGTAATATAAAAGAAATATTTCATGACAATCTGTAAATATTATCTGTGTCTAATTGAACAAGGCAGGCATCAATGTCAAGACATCCGTAACTATAACAAGAAATCCAATTTACAAAAATTAAATCTGTTTCCAAGAGCATTACACCACCAGATTTGATTAGATGTATTTTAACACAACTGACTGAAGTTTGTTTCTTCAATAGACCGTCCTAAATCGATATTGTAACCGCAGCACAATCGAATGTTTTTGTAATGTCGATCTTCAGTCTATATTTTTACACAGATTTGACACCTATACTAGAAGGTTACCTACTTTGACTTCTCCATATATAAATACACATGGAATTTACACGATTTGACACTTTCTACTGGGTATATGTGACGGGTGTTGCTAGCAAGCAGGAGATGCTCACTCTCCCCGGGCACCTGATCTCACTTCATCACAGGGGTTTACATATGCTCTTCAAGTAGACATATTTTATTTTCCATTTTACACAGATTTCACACCTTCTATACCAGAAGGTTACCTACTTCGACTTCTCCATATATAAATGCATATGGGATTTACGCGATTTGACTCTTTCTACTGGGTAGCAAGCAGGAGATGCTCACTCTCCCCGGGCAACTGATCTCACTCAATGACAGGGGTTCACATATGCTCTTGTAGAAGACATATTTTGTTATTTTCCATTTGTTTTTCATTTTCACTGATTTAGTATGTCCTCTGGTTTCATGATTTTTGGACTTGTGGTTTGGATTTATCCATCATCTTTACTATTATTATCATGTTTTATGTGCATGTCCTTGGTGATTTTTTGTCATACAGCGTTGTCAGATGTCTTCAGATTTCTCTTTTATAGCTTGTTAGATTTTAAAATTCATGCTAACGTCAAAAATCCTCAAGAGTAAATAATAATAATCGGTCTGTCTTTCCAATTTCTCATGTCGCGTTTATGTCGCATCCTTTATTTCAATGTCTGTTCTGGTTCCGTTTTAAGTATACTATCCTGTCAAAGGCGCGACTGTAGTCTGTTGTCAGAACTAGTTTTAAAAACCAAAAGGTTTTTAACATATATTGGCAATGTCACGGGAAAATGCTTGGAAATTTTAAAAAAATACGAAGCACAGAATTCATCTATCCATTGATTCAAGAGTGGTGTCTGTGCACTTCATATTGACCGAAGTATCCCGATCTGCATTCCATATCTTTTACCGTTTGCATACGAAACGAATGCACTTGAAGGTAACAGTGTTGCGCAAGCGGGCCAGCGATTTTCGACCTAATTATTATTTCGTAAGAAATATGGAATGGTTAATTTCGTCGACAATGTATCTTCTATGAAACAAAGGAATTGTTTATATATTTCAGGAAGTTCTTAGGCCTATTCGCGCATATATACACCAAACTCTGTTAGAGTCCAGTATTTAGATGTATACATAGAACTAGTGACACATGATTCTGAGAATAATCTAGGAAAGGCAGGAAAGCGTAATATTACTAGAGAGACATTTTACTTCCTTATTCAATAAGAACAATATATAAATTCGCCAAAGAGGTACAGGCACATGTATAATAAAACAAACATAGGCGCTTGCCGTAGTATAACGATTAAGCAGGAATTTTGCGTGTGCTTATACGCATGAATTGGCCGCAGAACTCGTAAAATGCTCTGTTATAAAAGATACGTTAACGACAGTATTGGAATATGGGGCACACTAACTGAAGACGTCCTAGTCTAAATTCTTCAATAAATTTACACAGCTCTCTAATCATTCTGACTGCTATAATAGAAGGTTCAGCGGCGAAATGTTTCGAAGCCATTGGCAGTCAGTTTGTGCCAAATCCCATGGGGAAGGGATTGGGAATAGGTGTTGTTACCGCCGCCCCATCACTAATTATATCTGCATTTGTATCGAGCGGACACACTTCGAATTGTTTGTGTATATCTGGATAGCTAATGAATTAATGTTAAGTTAATTTATACAATATATGAAAGAAAGAACATTTTTACATTTTAGTTGTACATTATATTAAGGTATTATTTGGGTTTTACGTCCGATCCGGGAAACCTCGTACCTTAACAAAAGTACAATATTTTTCACACATGTTCCATATCTGTAGAGTCGAATTGAACTCAACATAAATGCTTACTCTGGACCTCTGAACGTCATTAACGTCATTAAAGAAGGAACCGTGGTCGGTATGATACTACATTTCATATCAAGAAAAAAGATATATTCTACGTAGTTGAACAATATCTATATCACTGTATTTTCTAAGTAAACTACGTATATTTCTGTTTGCAGGAAATATACTGTCTGACTGAATACCCATTTTTGATATACCATAAAATAAATTGCCACCAACCATTTGAATTTCTACGACAATGACTATGTATATACACCAATTTTATTATATGTATGTCGAAATGGTGATAAAAAATAAGACAGAAAACTGCGCTTTATGACACAGATCACCAAGGGCTTGCACATAAAACATGATAATAATCAAGTAAACAAACAACAACAACAACAACAAAATACAAGTATAGAAAAATATAATAAAAACCGAATAAAGGGAACAAACATAATGCTAGGTTAAAGCTAAGGCTTAAGCGGTCAGTTTGCAAGTGTTTTCATTTAAATTAAACAATGAAGACCAAAAGAGTTAAACAGCGTTTGTAAGTAAGAGGGAAACAATGCAATTATACCCAATGAACTTCAGTCTCCCTGCACAATAGAACTAGAGTAGCCTAAAGCACTATTACGATAGTGAATACATGTCTCGTAGTAAAGCGGGAAAATATTGTATAAACGGCTTTAGTTCGCATAATGTTGTTATGTATGGGTCAAGAATTTCAGCCAATGAAATTGCTTTACGAGTTTGGAGTGTTCGAATGCATTATAATGTATTCAGGTGGTCATTCTCTAACCGCCTTTCGACAAAAAAATTCAAGTTTTACTTTTATATAAATATAATAAAGATATAAATATGATTATATTATATTAATGTTATATGCACAGCAATATATCATGCCCAGTTTCAGAGTATTTTGGCCTAAATATTCAAGGGGTTTCATCTCTGTTTTCCCCCTGGGCTTGATATATTGCAGGATTTATTATGTACTTTAATACACATGTGTTTTTTCTATGAATGAAATATATATAAGTACATGTATGTCTTATGTTGATAAATTATATAAGTCGGCGTCTATTAATTATGGCGGGCTGTCGGCAAAATATAATATTTTGTTTGTTTTCTTTATATATATGAATATAGAGTGGATACTTGAATTTATGAATGAAAGGTTTGTAAGTAAATGTAAATAAACGAAATGGCTTATAAATACGAGCAAAAATAAATATATACAAATTTACACAACCCCATAGTATGATTGTTGCCTAAAATGAGATACTTATACCAGCGAGATCTATTTTTGTCGAGAAATTTATGTTATTCTGATCTTTTGATAAGGATTGGTTTTATAAACAATAACAGGACAATATTTTTATGAGGTATATTTTTAGCTTTGCAAACAGATGAAGCTTCCAACAATTATAAGTTTAGAAGTAACAAATTTCACTAGTGAAATAATCCCACCTCTGTTCCTATACTTTTTTCATACATTTGTATCTGTTTTCACTACGTTTGGTATTAACACTACTAAATTATATTTAGTCTTGTTTATTGATCTCGTATTCCTGAAAAAAAACACAATAATCCGTACAAACAACATTTGTGACTGTGTCCTCTAAGTGCCCAACAAAATCTGTATCTTACTTACAAAACTTATTTTCACAAATTAAAACTTGAAACCATTGTGACAGATTTTCTCTAGTTGTAACATTTACCAAATGTGGATCCATTAAACTTCAAAAGTATCATTAGCACATTTGAAATAAACTGTACTCTATCAATTTGTCTATCTATCTAACTCAAGTGGTTACGGAAACCACAGACATAGTATTTGAATAATTTATTAATTTTTTTTCGATATAGATTTTTACTTAAAATCCCATTTCGGACAAACCTGATGATTTCACCTGTGTATCCTGTTGCAACTCAGTTATGTCACAACTGCTAAGTAATCGGTAGATGAACTTTATGGTACATGTCACTGCAAAACAAACTCAAGTTTCCGCAGCTCCGGAAATCTTGTGGAAACCGGGACATCAAGTTTCCGGAAGGTTTCCGCAGCGGAAACTTGCATGTGAAGTTTCTGCATGTTTCCGTTTTGCGGAAATTTGAAGTAAAAGTTTCAGCAAGTTTGCACATTACGGAAACTTCTCATAAAAGTTTCCACAGGTTTCCGCAAGGCGAAAACTTAATAGAAACTTATTCAAAACTTAACAACCTGAGTTCTACAGATTATTTGTCAAGATTCACCTTTTTTTTCAAGCAGTTCAATAATATGTGTATGGTCTTTTTAAAAATGCTGAGAGGACACCTAGACATAAAGTTTCCGGAAGGTTTCCGCAACGGAAACCTGCATGTTAAGTTATTATTTTTATGGAAACTGGGCGGAAACTTAGTCAAAGTTTCTGCATAATCGAAACTTCTCGCAAACACTTCTGCAGGTTTCTGCAAGGCAAAAACTTAATGGAAACTTATATTCAAAACTTAACAACCTGAGTTCTACAGAAAATTTGTCAATTAAGATTCAACATTTTTTTTAATCATTTCAATAATATGTGTATGGTCTTTTCACAAATGCTGAGAGAAGTGAAATGTCATAAAGTTTAATAATAAAGTTTAACAGACTACAGATTACTGTCAATTTTTGATTAAATGTAAAGACATAAAGCTGATAGAATACCTTAATTCATTCTAAACCCAAAAGTCCACGAAATGCATTCTGATTTTGTTAGTTCAAATTAAATGAGATATGATAATCTAGTATTACTAGAGGTAGACTGGTTCATAAGAGTATATATCCTATGATATTTTGATAAAGTTATTTCTCATAATCTGAAAATTGTTATCTCCTTTGTAAATACTCTCTTTTCTGTTTATTACTTAAACACTTTTAAATCGCATTCAGAGTGTACTCCACTGTCTAAGTAAATAAATTAACCAATTTCTCATTTAAAAGAAAATGGCAAATAACTGAAATGTAGTGGCTAAGTAATTATAATAAATAAGGCAAATCAATGCATATGTTGCTAGAAGATACAAATGCATGAATAATTATACTTGACAAGTTTTCATTAAATATCTTGACATTTCCTATAATTAGACTTTACATGGGATACAGTATATCTTTTTCTAAACTATATTTTGATTATATTTATGTATCTTAGATATAGTACATTATGTACTATATCAAACAAGTTAGATGACCAACCTTAAATTGTAATATTGATAATGATAACCAGGAACTTAAACTAAACATAATATTGATTACAAAGGCCATTTTGTAACTAGGTTTAGTGTCAAAACCATTAATCTATACAGGCCTAACTGTACTGTAGTGGACAGAGAAAATTCAAACTGAACTTCAAAATATGAACAAACAAAATTTACTAATACATATTTCTACAAAAGTCAGAATAACGTGCATATTATTGTTTCACTAATGTTTATACTGTATAATAAATGTGTACTGCGAGTTCAACTGGCATCTCAGTATTTACATGTTCATCTCGACTGATTTTTATTTCGATCCAAGTCGTCACCTCAACACCTGGTAGAAAGTACTTACTGTATAGTAAAAGTATAACTATATATTTAAAAAAAACCCCCAAGAATGTATATTATACATATCAAGATATGAATAAGGGGTTAGAGCGATTGGAAAGCGAGGCGGGAGCATTTTCCCCCACTTAATCATTGATGGTTATAACAAACATCTACCGAAATAAATTGTATACAACATTCTGTGCACAACTTGCAATTTGAAAATAAAGATAAAGAGAGAGAGAGAGAGAGATTTAGTTAATCCAGATACATATATGCGTATATATGTCTCTGGTTAATCCCATGTGAGAAAAGGTAAAAGAAATCAATCTCAGTTACCATTGAGACTAAACCTACCAAGATGCAATGAAAAATAGAGTACATGTATGTAAAAGTATGAAAAGCTTCACAGAAAGCCTCGACTACCTGACAAAAAGGGGGGGGGGGGGGGATTTGCACAATTGTATCAACCAAACTACTTTGCCATTTTTGTGCTAAAGCCGGTTTTTTACCTGTAAATATGTGGCAAAAAAGGGGGGACACTGGCCACCCTCTAAATCCGCCAATGACTTTGTTGATGACTAAAGATAATCCATTATAGAGAAATAACGCTAACATATAAGTGGCGACATGGGGAAAACCCCTTTCCTCCAAAAGACAGTGTTTCAGACCTGCTGGGGTTCCAGAGACCCTCGCATTATTTCGCCCATTCTACATAATGCAAAATCTAAATCCGCTCCTTGAAATATGGAGAGTGTTTTGTTATATCAATTCCTTGGTAAAACTTTTGATCAATTAAGTTTTAAACATCGATGTATGTGGTATTTGTAAAAAAATGTATCAGAAAAAGAATCAATTTCATTTCCTGCATATTTAACGATTTGTAATTTGAGTAACTTCCTTAAGCTCCATCATTGCACCCGTCTTTTCACACCTTTCTACCCGGTCTATTGTTCTCCAATAAACTTTACCGTTACCAGGTATATATGTTATATACACTGTGACATTACACAGTATATTCATGAATATCATATATGTACATTTATACCATCCTGCTGAATATTGAATGACTAACATTTCATTTCAAATATATGTAAAATTCGAAGCAAACCCCCGTATACAGAGGCACACGAAGTTGTTCAATACTTTTTAGCCGGGAATGGGGAAACGGGGGAAATGTTTGTGTGGGGTTTTCCCCGCATGCTATTAATCAATAAAGTCCTGCGCCGGCATAAGAAGACCATGTGAGATTTTGACACCAAAAAGTCCTCGCCAAAGTCATATAAAGATAATCCGTGAAGGGGGGAAATGAATATCAACATTGTGTAAAGTATGCCGGTGGCGGACCCAGAGGTACGTGTGACAAGGATGTAGACTTCCATTCAGTATAGCTCCAGGAGTGCCTGGTGCCTCTCTGGCATATGGGTCCGGGATTACCCCGGGCAAGGGCTTATAAACAATTTGCTTATAAGCCCTTGCCCCGGGGAATCATTGGCACGTACGGTACGTGACAATCTGACATTTCTTAGCCGGCTTATTATAATATCCATGAATGATCTCCCCCTCCCTTAAAAATATCTTTCTGAGTTCACAAAAAGACAGACATAGTCTACTGGAAAGTAGTCTATGTCTCTGCAAAAACATCAGTTTGAAATGATCGATGGAAAGCAGGGACGTATATATCTATAGATATATACGTACGTATATATCTATAGATATATACGTCCCTGATGGAAAGCCACTGAACTGACACTGAATTTAGAATGTATCATTTTGATGTGGTTCAAGATAATTTCGTTGTTATTGGCCGGGTTTTCTTTAATATAAATCAAACACTTTTAAGCAAGTTGTTTAGAAGTCGTTGTATAAATCAAACCAAACACGGATCTGAACCAATAACATCCCGTGCCCCCCCCCTTTTTTTTTCTGTCCCCTTTTTTAATAATTAGAGAAAATGCAGACGAAAAATATACAGGTATAATTGTATTTTATTCAGCATTGATTCCCGCGACTATCCCGAGACAACACTCACAAAGATTGTTATTATTGTAATATCAAAATTAGAATATAAATCTATGCATTTTTTTAAATATCTAAATTGACCAATCAAAATGCTCTAAACATAAAGCTCTCCCGCGGATCGAAATCAAAACAAACATGACAGAAGCTCTCGAGAACAAGGCTTTTTTCCCAAACATCTAGAAACCTTTACAGAAGATATGTATTTATAATTAACGACGCAAGTTATGTATATCCAAATTCATAATCTATTCATTAACCAACTTACAATCCATTGATTTTTAATTCATAAGTGATCCCGATCTGATCAGGCTGCCGCGTACATGCATACATGATGCAGTACAGTACTGTAAGTGTACATACAGCTACAGCGTGATGTCTTTGATAAAGACATGAAATTGTGCGTGTATGTATGAAACAGTTGATGTTTAACTTGAAATGTTATATCTTACTCTATAGGATTTATCAATTAAGAAATTAATGTATAAGGGGGAAAGGGGGAGGGGGTTAAATTAAGGTTAATTACTTCACAATCATTACTTCATGTGCTGAAATCCCATCTTTCGACTTATAGATGTATATACTGTGTGCATAAACATTATGTACACTGTGTGCATAAACATTATGTAGTATTTTTGACACAAAAATGTTGATATTTGTAATGATGTACAGTATAGCACCTCTTCCAGTGGCAAATATAAGGGGTGCCCCTTCTTTTTTCCAGTCAGTGACCCTAAAAAGGAACATTTGCCTTTCACTCTCAAGGGGCTTCTTTAAGTTGAATCAGTTAATGGATATTGCATGTATTGATTATGATTGTGATTGAAAGTCTACTATTAGTACTAATAAATGTATTATAATGTTTTCAACACAATTCGTAGTTATGCCTTAATGTGACTATATAGTAATTATGATTTATAAAAATTTTATTGCTGTCAGAAGGAATTGTTGTTCAATTGCAGATGCAGAAAAAAATCTCAGATAATTGCAATATATTAGATGATCTTGTAAAGAAGAACAAGAGGAAGAAATCAAATTCAACATGTCAAATACAGAGATGCAAGGAAAAGTAAGATGGAAAATTAGAGACTTTTACATTGTTTCAAGTACTATTATCTAATTTTAAGTAGTGATTGAGGGTTTGATTATCTTACTTCTCTATCCCACTGTTAACATTAGTACATTTGGGCTTTTTGTTTTTGTTTTTGTTTTTTTTTTTTTGGAGAGTAGTGTAAAATAAAGCTACATGTATGTGATGGAAATACATGCAATTCACATAGCTTCCCTCTTACTTACGTCACAGGTCGTAGGTGCAATGACCTTGTGCCTCTCTGTGTATAATATACTAAAGCATATGCTAATAGCATATTATACACAGGGGACACGGGGTTATTGCGTCTATGACCCGTGACTTAAATCAGTTCTGAGTTTGAATCCCTCGGTCCTTCTCTCCTTGTCATACCAAGGGAAGTTAATTAAGGTCTTGGTTTATTAAACGATAAACGAAATATTTTATTGTAGTTTTGTTTGCTTGATTTTTCAATTTTCTCAATTTCTTCAATTTTTTCAATTTACACCGAAATTTAGACATATGCAACAAACCTATGTGAAGCAGTGAGGGATCAATAACGTGCCACATATAACATGGCATTAAGCATATGACACCGAAAAGCTACCTGTGGGATTTTAACATGAGGCATTACAGTCTAATAGCTAAATTGTGGACATGACATGTATTTATACAGTATAATTTTGCATATTTCATTTCATACGGTATTTATGAAACAACTTGTTTGTTTTATATATAAAACACATAACGAGTTTCATAAAATCTGTATTAAATGAAAAATCATTTAAAATTCTTTTTATCACATGTTTACACTCAGTTTAAATGTGTTTATTTCATGAAACACCGCCTTGACAAATTCTTATCTACGCTATGACGTAATCTATGTCATAAATTAATTTATGACATAGCGCTATTTCACTGCATAAACAGCAAAACATTTGATAAATATATATATATTGTTTTAGTATTAAAGAAATTGCAGACTTATTTCTTAGCATCAATGTAGCCTTTTTAAGTAAAGCCAGCAAACATGTGTAAGATTATTTTTTCCCATTATACATCTATCAATTAAGAATTCACTTTCTCTTATATTTTGTTTATTAAGGCCCCGTTTCATAAGTGAGTGCCCTATAGTAATCACTCTGTCTGTCAACTAAACTTTAATTTTGGCCTCATCTCATACGCTGTCACAGGTAGAGCTTTCATATTTGGCATGTGTGTTCCGTATGACAAGACCTTTCTTTGGTACCAAATTTTTTTATGATGTGGTCTTGACATAGATCTTTGACCTGCATTTGAAAAACTTTAACATTGACCATAACTGTGGAATCGTAAGGAGTAGGGCTTTCATATTTGGCATGTGTGTTCTTTATGACAAGACCTTTCTTTTGGTACCAAACTTTTGGATGATGTGGCCTTAACATTGACCTTTGACCTGCATTTGGAAAACTTTAACATTGACTGTAACTATTGAATTATTAGAAGTAGGGCTTTAATATTTAGCATCCGCGTTCCTTGTGACAAGACTTTTCCATTGATACAGAATTAAGGTCAAGGTCATGACGACAGGCATGCATTGGGGCCCTACTGACTGTCAGTTTTCTATTCAATTTAGTAAAAGTATTTGTCCTTGTTATGCACTGTTACAAGTACTGTTATATTTTGCAAATGGCATTTATGTAGATTTGTTGACATTTGAGGTAGATCTAATTTATGCATGACATGTCATGCATAGATTTAAAAAACAAAAATGGTATATTTGATGTATTGTTTAGGGACACTTATTCAAAATTGTTCTGTTAAAGCACCTAATTATATGGACAAGTAGTTCCTTGTAAAATTTCTCATTTAGTCTCTTATGTATGTGTAGTATTTAATTTATATCTCTTGTTTCAGATGCAGGATTAAGATGACAGAATATCAGTGACAGAATATCAATGAGAGGACATAAAAGTATGCAATTCTCAATGTATACAAGTTTTAAATTCTTAGAGGAACACATATTTGTGAAAACTCAGATAGTTTGATTACAAGGACAGAACATTATTTCAATTCATTTGCTCTGGTTTTGTTTAATCTTGAAGCGGCAAAATTAAACACTGTATACATTTTCAAAACACAGGAATTTAAAAAAAGATTTGTGTGTCAATTACTTTGTGAATGTTGTATGTGCATATTTGAACATATACTGTATACTATTAAACAATTGTGAATTAGTATTGTATTTCTTTTATTTCTGTATTTTCTTTTTGGTCTCTGAAAATGTGATGGCCTATACAGTAGATATATTACATTTCAAGATACAAAAGTAGCTGTCAGTTTTTATTGAATTGAAAGAGGTTGATTTCTACCATCGACATCTCTTGGCATCTATACTATATACTTAGATATTTCATTTATTACAAAATGTCATAGTTTCAGCAGGTTTCCGCCAGTTTCCGTAGCGGAAACCTCCTTAGGTTTCCAGGTTGTAGAAAATACTTTAATTTTCCAATTTGTATGGAGGATATGTTCTGAGATCAGCAGGTTTCATTCATGTATACTTCCTTAAATGTCCCGGTTTCCGCCAGTTTCCGATGGCGGAAACTTGCAGGAAATGCCCCAGTTACTGCAGGTTTTCGTTGCGGAAACACCAAGTTACTGCAAGTATCCACCGGTTTCTGTTGCGGAAACGCCATGTTTCAGCAAGTTTCCGCACGGAAACTTGCAGTAACTGGGACATTTCCGGCAAGTTTCCGCCACCGGAGACCTGGTGGAAACTTCATGTTTCCACAAACGGAAACCAGGCTTTTTGCAGTGTCTGGAACCCCGGACTTCTCTTACCCAGACAACTCGGACGTTTAAACGGACCTTTTTTCCAGACAACTCGGACCCTTTATGATAATGTTAAATTATACCAGATTTGTACGATCTTCAGTGCATTTTCTATGAAATATAATAACACAGAATGATTGATAGATTGAATTGTTTTTCGTCATTCCTTGATTATTTCGCGTATATGGTGACATCATCTGTCTGATGCATTGCATACAAATTTAAACCTTTGGAATGGACCCATCCGAAGCAGTGAGATACCTTTTATGTGCCTACCGTGACACGGAAACTCGGTTTTAACTGTCTCCTTTGAAAGACAGAACACCGGTGCGCCCGGATCGGGAGTCGAACACCGGGACTCCTCGATCACGAGCCGAGCACCTTAACCACTAGGCACTTGTATTCTGTTCCCTGAATTGTGTTCTGACTTCTTTCATTATTATTATAATCATGTTCATTGATTTGTGTTCTAACTTCTTTCCAATTATGTAATATATTCACTCTCTTTGATTTCTGTTTTGATTCTATATTATTTTCTTAATTACAAATGAAATTAATTAAATACAAGAAATCATGGACCGCTGTTACAACAGAGGTGCGAGCAGGCAATTTATTTAAAGGAGAAATAAGGAAGTCTACATGTCAGAAAACGATCTATGATATAACCAAATAAGGTCTTTATACCGTATACCGTAAAACTTTCGGAATGTTGACTTAAGGCGTGATATCTCATATTCTTGTGATAGTAACTTTTCTAGCAGTAGTTTCTCTCGATAAATAAAGGAACATTGCCCAATCCTCAGAAGAAGTACTGGCATACCGACCATTTGAGATACCTTCTTTATTTAATAAGAGTGGCTTATGGAATATTCGACGTAGAAGTCATATTTTTAGAGATGGTGTTCATTTATACCAATTTATACAAAGTTTTATTTGTGTGTCTTCATCTTACCTATTAACGTCATTTCCAAAATGTGAGAAAATGAATGTTACCAAAAAAACCGTATCGCAATTTCATAACATTTTGTGTTGGTTTTGCTATTTCCATGGTTATCACACACAGCGAAGTGCCAGCAACCAGTATAAACTGTAGTGTGAAAGAATGACACGGCAATGATCCAAAAATTAAAATGATTATTACTGTGTCCTATTCATGTCTTTGCATTTCTAGAAATAACTGAGTTTGTTGTTTTGTTAACACTTTTTCCTTCGCATAATATTCCTTCATGTGAAAACTAGCAAGAAATACTCAACGTTGACAAGGAACATTGTGACGTCTCTAACTGACCATACCAATGCCACATCAGACGCCTTAACATGATCAAATTATGAAAAGGCTAAGCTCTCTATTCTACCAACGCCGAAAAGACAATGGATACGATCGAATTTATTCATATAAAGTTTCTTTAATTTTTTTCCCGATTATCTTTATATTTGTCATTTGTTACATATCATAAATCTCTATAATGATAACTCAAGCAGCTAATTCAACATACGTGGAGTCCACGAATCAGCATTGTATTTATGTAAAGAGGAAAGAAAAGTTACTGACTCAGTCATGATATAAAAAATATATGCGACATCAACATGCTAAACCGTGTTCTGCCAGTCTGAAAGCGAGCTAAGACCCTAGATCTGTAGTAGTCCCGACTAACAATCAGAGGGGACGAGGTTCAGGATCATGTCTCTGAAAGAGGTTTGTACAAGGCCCGTCATATAGTCCCCATCGTCCTGTTAGTCAGCGTGCAACGTTCACGTAAAAGTCTGCAAATATTAGTATATATTAGGTGGTTGATAATTTTGATGTTCAAATCTGAGAAAGGTGTAGATTTATCTGAAGTATTAGCTTTATTCAATTTGAGCTCTGGTGGATTTATTTCTGATATCAATTGTTCGAATTCAGGGTTGTCGATAACCAAAATGTCATCCAGATATCTGCAAGTATTATTAAATTTGTCAATGAGGTCGAAACGTTTTGATTTGTGAATAGAAACCATAAAATCCCTCTCATAACAATAAAGAAATAAATCTGCTATCAGAGGCGCGCAGTTAGTACCCATAGGAATCCCAACTATTTGTTGATATATCTTGCCATCAAATTGCACAAAAATATTATTCATGAGAAAATCTAGTGCTTTACATAATTCCTTGCAAGTCCAGTATTTATATGAAGTATATTGTTTGTTGGAAAAGAATCCGGAGTTATTGGAAGTACATATGTACGTTTTAGATTCTCTGTGAAAACACCATTGTATAAGAGACAGCAACTTGCTTTTAATCAAATCATGAGGCAGAGATGTATAAAGAGTAGAAAAATCAAATGTAGAAATTTGAGTCGCTTTGAAATTTAGCGAAAGAAGTTTGTTTATAAATTCACGAGAAACGAGAAGTGTAGCTACAAAAGTAATATAGTATATTTGAAATGTATTAAACTTTACATAAATTATAAAACCCGATGAACAATTTTAATGTTATAAAAACTAACCACTGCAAAGTAATAGAAATGACAGAAGTCTAAGGTCAACATGTGGTTTGTCATACACTATCGAACTATCGGGAAATGGGTTAGTGACATTTTTATTTTAGTATATCTATTTGATGTGATCGCTGCAAAAAGTATTCCGACAATTATAAACACATTACATCCAATTCAAAAGTATCCTTTCTCAAAAGCGTTGTTTCCATGTCCAGTCGTATTCAGCAGGATGTAATAAATTTACATGTTATATGTGATGCATAGTTAAGAGGGAGATAAATTAAAATCGGAATTGAGGAATTACACACATTTAAAGTGCAATAAAATGTTCGTGTTTGATATGTCACAGAATATTCTTTGACGAGACAAAATTCTTCGTGTTTCGATATGCATATTTTCGTACATATGTGTAGAATGTATTTTATTTGTTATTTTATTAAGGAAAGTAAAAGGCTCCGATAACGTTACTTTATCATGTAATAAACTAGTCAAACGTCTTCTAAATAGACAATATGATATTGAGATCATCAAAAAGACTATAGGTCTTGTATTTGGCCCCTCTACAGCCTTATGCAGACTTTTACTTGAACGTTGCACGCTGACTAACAGGGCGGTGGGGACTATATGACGGGCCTTGTCCAAACCTCTTTCAGAGGAGACATGGTCCTGAACTTCGTCCCCTCTGATCTAGGGTCTTAGCTTGCTTTCAGACTGGTAGAGCACGGTTTATCATGTTGATGTCGCATATATTTTTATACCATTATGTGTTTTACAATACCTTACGTGTTTATATTTTTATGACCTCTCAATATGCGATACCTGTTGACCCTTGTTCTTTACATGGAGGATTATTTATAAATTTTTAAATGTACGTCCTTTGATTGTTCTGCTGTTACGGTGAGTGGGAAGGTGGGCCCGTAAACCGGTTAACCACACAATTTGTTTGGCTTTTGTCAAATTAAATGACCGTCCTACGTCGGTATCGTAATTGCACTACAATCAAATATTTTTGTGATGTGTTATATGTTCTAGTATATTATTTATATTCATGTATTGTATAGCTCCATGGTGACTTCTGCCACATAACTGAGCCAGTAACTCCTCTTTTTTTCTTTCAATAAAAAAAAGATAAATTAAATGGAAAAAATGTATGACATAATGGAAACCGAGGTTTCGTGTCACAGTAGGTGTGACACGTAAAAGTTCACTTACTGTTTTGGGCATCCCGTTGCAAAGGAGAAACATCTGAAACGCATATACTTGATATAGTTGTAGAGTAACATAAAACATTAATCAATAAATCAACCTCATCAGCACTTATAGGCAATACCTAAGGACATTTGAGAAGCAGATTGTCCGAATAGCGATTCCGAATAAATCACGGAGGATGCATCTGCGACACAGACATCTAAATCCGCCTTTCTAGACTGTTCCGAAACGACCACATTTTAAATGAGATATTTCATCCAACAAATGATCTCAACCTAAACACCCATTCTGAAAGAAAACGAGAAAACCTTGAATCAGGGTATTGACAACTGCTGCAAAATATAAATGCAATGGCCATATAAGCATAACAAATGTTATGAATCTGTCCGAAAGAGAAAACAGAAGACTTCTGACAAAGTCCACTACGGACATCTGAACAAAAGATGATATAATATACACAGAAAAACGACGTTACATAAATATTTGACTGTGCTGCTGTCACAATACCGACTTAGGACGGTGAAGTAAATTTAAAAAACGTTACCAATTGGTGTGGTCCCTTTCCCACTCACTTCAAAGCAGCACCATCAAAGGACACACATTTAAAAATTTATAATACAAATTTAAAACTTACTGTTTTGGGCATCCCGTTGCAAAGGAGAAACATCTGAAACGCATATACTTGATATAGTTGTAGAGTAACATAAAACATTAATCAATAAATCAACCTCATCAGCACTTATAGGCAATACCTAAGGACATTTGAGAAGCAGATTGTCCGAATAGCGATTCCGAATAAATCACGGAGGATGCATCTGCGACACAGACATCTAAATCCGCCTTTCTAGACTGTTCCGAAACGACCACATTTTAAATGAGATATTTCATCCAACAAATGATCTCAACCTAAACACCCATTCTGAAAGAAAACGAGAAAACCTTGAATCAGGGTATTGACAACTGCTGCAAAATATAAATGCAATGGCCATATAAGCATAACAAATGTTATGAATCTGTCCGAAAGAGAAAACAGAAGACTTCTGACAAAGTCCACTACGGACATCTGAACAAAAGATGATATAATATACACAGAAAAACGACGTTACATAAATATTTGACTGTGCTGCTGTCACAATACCGACTTAGGACGGTGAAGTAAATTTAAAAAACGTTACCAATTGGTGTGGTCCCCTTCCCACTCACTTCAAAGCAGCACCATCAAAGGACACACATTTAAAAATTTATAATACAAATTTAAAACTTGATAGTCATGGATTAACGAAATATAACAAGCTCGAGATATATATCTTTCAAAAGCCTTCTACTATTTGTCAATCAACAGCTCGGTCTATATTATATTCACACAAAACTGTGTTCACTTTCCATAAGAAGACTGCATGACTTGTATGAATATACGACGAAATTTCCTTTCAGAAATCCGTCCAAAAGAAACTCCCTCCCTCATACTTCTATTGTGTGACTTATATAATGCAAAATTGTTACACGTACTGCATGCTTTATGCATTCAGAGCTGTAGCACCGGGGCATTGTCTTTAGACCCTGACTATACCAGAAGAATATGAAAATGCAATTAGAGACATCCTTGAGAATTAGATTGGTAAAGTTCTTTTTCAATAGATGCTCCCCATCAATCAACAAAATGGTCCGATGGACCGACGCTATAGAGCAAATAAGGATGACGAATCACAGGTATGACAGGGTTTTCTGTCTGAATGATGTAGGTGCGATAACGACGTTCTCTTATTTCTTCTGCAGACATTAGAATTACATGAAAGCCAACAGGTCGGATATTTTCGTCGTTTCTCATGCAAATAAAATTAAAAATTCACAATTGAACATATTCATTCATAGTTTTATTTTTATGGGCATTTAATAAGTATTTACTGAAGAAGAAATGATGCAACACTGCAAGCATTTCAGATTAGTGATAACGTCAATATTACCCTACTCCTCAGACAATAACTATTAGACCTGGACATCAGAGATATTTAGAGATATGACCTTGGATAATGTTGAACACAACAATTATACTTAAGATTTATCCACATCAAAGAAAATGATATAGTGAACAATTTGTACTAGTGAAACATGGACGTCTATGGTCAACAACAGTGTCAGCAGAGACAAACCTCTTGACCTCTGACTCTTTACCCCACACACATATTCATTACCGGGCATGGAAAGACAAACAGGTTGACGAGTTGGCTCTTTTATAGCATCCAAACTGTTTACAGAGTGTGTATGGTGATGCAATAAAATGGATGTTTTCTTAAAAATTCATCCCCACTATCCGTGATCATTTTCTTTCATTACTTATTTATTGAAACATGCCAAAGATCATTCGTCGTGTAATTAGACTGTTTATAGAATGTGTATTACGTAACAGTGATGGGTGAAATAATCTTTTATTTTGATAACCAGACACAGTTAACATCACATTTTGATATGTAGGATATGATGGTAGCTGATGGATAGTAAGTGTAAAACCCAAATCATTATGACAGAGGACAATATGACGGTAGCATTATGCTTTGTCATTGTGACACACGCACAAAATAACAATGTAACAATGACAGATACGACAGTAGCTGGTGCTGTATCACTATAACAAGTACAATAACATTGTGATAAATTACACTTGAAACAGCAATGTGACAATGTAGAATAGGACGGTAGATGGTGCTTTGTCAATGACACTACGCCAATACCTTGTGCTTTGTCACTATGAACTTAAAACCGGAACTGTTCTAACGGGAAAAATGCCCCTGCGACAACAAATTTCGTAGTGGGACGATGATCAAGATACAGGTCACGAGGTAACAAATGTTGGTACCGACAAATCGCACCTGCGAAAAGGAATACATATATTTAGTATGAAGATCCAATCTCTTTTGATTAAATTGTTATGACTAAGGTTATTGTTTTCAAAGTAGGTCAAACGTCAAGGTCACGAGTTCAAAAAGTCCAGTACCTACAGACAGGTCTTGCTACAAGAAATACTTATGTATAGTATGAAGACCCCATCGTCTTTGGTTAAAAAATTATGGCTATTGTTAGGGTTTTATAAAAGAAGGTCAAACATCAAGCTCAAAGTCACGAGGTCAAAATATTTGTTACCGAGAATAAGGTCTTGCCAATAGTTACCAGAACAGACAGGCAGGCGGACTGGATCATTCCTATATACCCCAAAACTTCGTTTGCAGGGAGTATAAGAATAAATTTCGAAAATTTCGTCATGAGAGCAAGACTTCTTGCCACGAAACTACAGTTGGGTGCAGTGCTAACCTTACATTCAAGTGCACTTGACAAGTGCACTTCAAGTTTATTTTTTCGTCCTGTCATAAAGTCATAAAGTTTAGTCAAGTGCATTTGATATCAGGTTTACTTTGAAGTAATTCCGACTTCAAGTTTACTATAACGTGACATCAAGTTTACTTTTCACGTTTGTTTATTACAGTTATGAAGTTTCGTATAACACGATAGAAATAATTGTCTTATTATGTACAATTGCATATGTTATATAAAAAATTATTTTGATAGAAAAATATAGTGTATGTACCTGTATATAGAAAGTAAACTAAACTTGAAGTGCACTCGGAGTAATCTTGGAATCAAGTTTAGTACTCTGTTGTCGCCAAGTAAACTTGAAAAGCAGTCATAAAGTTAACTTGAAGTGCACTTTATGTAAGGTTAGAACTGAACCTAACTGTACTCTCACAAGGATATATTGAGGAAAGTTTGAAATTGTCACTGAAAAAGTACTATGGTCGATATAGGGATCTAGTGCAACTTAAGATTGATTCCTCTTTTAAGAATGTTAACCGATATTTTGGGACCTGGGGCCAGTTGTTCGAAACTTTAACCACTGGTTAAGTTAACCATTGGTTAAACTTCACCTCACTATATCTTTCAAATGAGAGAACTTTAAGTCATAGTTTGTGTACTAATTTGTAGCATATGAAAACGTTTTGTAAAGTAATATAGATTGTTGTGCAGAAATTTTATAAATTAAAGTAATTGTCTCTCTAGCTTTAACCTCTGGTTAGTTTAACTAGTAGTTAAAGTTTCGAACAACTGGCCCCTGACCATACAAAATAACCATCTTTTTGACTATACATGATTTGACATAATATGTATATATAAACATTTGTTCACGTGCGTTCCCGACACGGAATTTCAGTCAGGCAGCATTTACTGCCTTGGGTGGGAAAATTTGACTTCGTTTTCTTGTCTCCTTCGTGTGTTCATGCGTGTGTATTAATGTATTTACCTCCTTGACTTGAAAGGTCATTGCATGCAACCAGGGGACGCTTACTCCTCCCGGGCATCTGGTCTCACCTCGACTTTATTGGGGTTCGCATTTGTCTTAATATGACACTATTCACGATATTGTCCTTTTATTCTATGGACTATGAGATATGGTTAACCTTTCGGTACTTCTTCGTTTTTTAATTTGAATCAACATAATAAAATCAATAGATACAATAAATTAATTGCAAACATGTAAAGGCATACGAAAATCAATATAGATTAAAAGAGAAAATAGAAGACATCTGACAAAGCTGAATAACACAAATCACCAAGGACATGCACACAGAACATGATAATAGTAGACTATACACGGAAAAACCACATGAAAAAACAATAACTTAGTTATGAAAAATTCTTCTATTAGTTGATAAACAGGTCATTATTTGTAATAACTTGTCATAATGTAATGTTATCTGCAGTTATTCCGCAAGTATCAATGTGTACCAAATGGTAACAATATTCTAATATTAACTCAGTTTGTATAGGGTTTGTTTGTTTGTTTGGTTTTTTTTTTTGGGGGGGGGGGGGGGGTGGGGGCTTATTATTATTATTATTATTATTTTTTTGTTGTTTTTTTTTTTTTAATTTTATTTATATTTTTTATTTTTAGTTTTTTTAAGGGGGGGGGGGGGGTCATGGTCAATTGAGCTTCTTTTATTCCTCAATTCCACGATCGTTGACATCTGTGTTTTCATCGCTTGTTCAAGTATTCTCTTATTTCTATTCCGTCATCACTGACGTTAACGTTTACATTATGTACTCCAATATCTTTAATTCCATTATTACTGCGAGCTACAGTCTCTATAAGCCCATCTTTGACACCAATGTTAAACAGGCAAGGGCCGCTGTCTTCCGAACGATAATTTTCTCTGGCATCAATAATTTCATTGTATACATTCACATCGTTATCACCCTCTGTATCTTCCACTTCTGTATTTGACATTTGTTCGAGATCGTGACTGTGTCGATATCTGCATCTAAAACCCAACATATATACAAACTGTATATCAAATGAAAGGTTTGTCATGTACATATATTTGTCTGAATTTCCAAAAATTCGTGTATTGACGAAGACTAAGACAGACATTAAATATAAATAACCTTTTCTTGTTCGCTCACCAGGACGTCATTTTATATGTGGTCTAAATTTAATCCTTTATTTAATTGTGTAGCTTTCCTTGCAATAACATGAAATTGCAATAACACCTACAAGTGTGAAACAAATCTTTTTTTTCCGCTGGCACGTCTGATATAATGTTATTTTTGAATTTTTACTCTCAGTTGTTGAGTGGTTTGTTCAGTGTTCTACATTTACAGTAATTGATTGGTTTTTGTTTAACGTCACACCACTCATATTTCACGTATATGGTGACGGCATCTGCCTGATGCAGGACATACGAATTTTGACCTTTGTAACAGACCCATCCGAGGCAGTGAGGTATCTTTAACGTGCCATGCATACCATGTCACAGTAGGCGGGGCATATTAAATCTCCCTTATTTCCTGGGATAGATCTGGTGAAAAAGTGTAAATATCTATGCAAAACAGCTGAACGTCACCACATACGCTAAATAATCGTTGAGTGACACTAAACAATATTCAATCAGTAGTCGTTTCTTTGTACAAGTAGAATAAGAGCACAAAATAACCATAAAGGTACACTTACTTCTTATTTCGACGAATGTACATGAAAACTAAGATATTTGCTGATAATACTATGGTCAGGAACGCAACTACAAAATACGTAACGTGACAATCATAATTTGTTTAAAATAACATTTGATGTTTATTTTATCAGTAAAGTAAACAATGAAGAAGTACAATAGAGTATGGTATTTTGATTATCTCTCTTGTTAGAGACTAGAGTGTTGTCGGGTATGTTCGGACTATCAGGGGTGACCGGACACTTGTGAACACACGCTATTGTACACGCGTTTTGATTGAAATGCTTTGATCTGTCTTCCTATCTCCTTTGTCGGCTGCAGATGTCTGCGGCGATTGACAAAAGGTGGGTTAACCTCGATGTTTGCGGATTCAACTTAAAGCACATGATTGTTGCGCAGGGGAGCCAGGTAGCGCAGTTGGTAGCGCGCTCGCTTCTCACCAATGCGACCCGGGTTCGATTCCCGATGTGGTACGTGAGATGGTGGGGCTGTTACCAACCTGGCTTCGTGGGTTTTCTCCGGGTACTCCGGTTTCTTCCCACACAAACGACACCCTTACGCCAAGATCCGTGCCAACGAGCAAGATTTATATTAATTGTTAACTTGTTTCTTAATCCTTGTAAAATAAATAAAGTTTAATTTTTTTTACGCATGCTCTTTAAGCCTTTGAGCTACACCGTAAGCCAGTCAGTAACAGTAATCTTGTAACAGTCCTTCATTAAACATGCATAACTCCCAGTTCAACTTCGAGGATCGATGTTTGTTTAAGTCATAGGGACTCCTTATGGGTAATTCTGAAGCTATATAACGAGTTATCCGAAGTATACAATATTTCAATATTTCTGCCTAAACAAGTGGCTTTGAAAGACACCTCAAAAAAAAGAGAAGCAAAATATAATTTTGAAAGAGAGATAGAGAAGAATAAAGTGAAAAGTTAACAGCAAAAGATAAAAAAAAAACAAAAAAAAAAAAAATGAAAATTAAAGAAAACAACAGGATAGTTAAAATATGGAATAAAAATGATTATATTTGAGAACTAAATTTAAATAAAAATAAATAGCTCTAAATCCAGGTGTAAATCAAATATGAGCTAAACATTTATTTTATATCCATAAATCGAAGATAAAATTTTTAAACAAAGCTGTTTATTTATTTTTTCTTTCTTTTTGATTTAGGAATCATGAGTCAACAATTGAAAATTAAAGTAATACAGAAAGGAAATTACAATTTTCCTGCAATGGAGACGGTTGTTGCCATGGTGAAGGCAAATCTATCTTATATGACAAAGTAAAAGAAAAGACTCCTATGAATCCCGTACCTAGAACTGTTTTGATTAAAACGGAGGAAAGTGGACTTGTAGAATGGGTGATAGCAATGATTCGCATAGGCTACGGTCGGACTAAGGTGGAAATGTTGCATACAGTGAAAACAATACTGAACAAGAATAGGCGGGTTACACCATTTAAAAACAATAGGGAAGAGATTGGTATTATGCGTATCTTAAGAGACAACCTGAATTGTCATATCGAAAATCGATGCAGTTATCCAAAGAGAGGGCTATTTTAACACCACAGCAACTGCTAAAAAGGTTTGATGAGTTTAAATTATACATAGACGACGAGATAAAGCATGATTCAGTTTTGAAAGACCTCCCGATGGTACAATGCAGACAAGAATGGGTTTCCCCTGTGTCCCCAAAAAGGCACGGTCAGAAAAATGTACATAGTTTTTCGGCAAGTGCCTAAATTCAGATAACAGTTTTGTGCGTTATGTGTGCTAAAAGGGCACTACATCAGACGATGATTGTATTTCCGGGTTAGATTCAGCTATGATCCCCTACAGGTTTTATGGGTGCTGCATTTGGGAGACCGGAGTCTGGTCGGATGCTTGGCTTCGTGATAATTTTTACATGGGATAGAAGAAAGGGGGGGGGAGGTGAAGACCACCAATCGTACTTTTTATAGGCAGACATTCAACATATTTGTCACTTGATGTTAGCACGCCAGGGACTAAAATTAGCGGTCGCCCGAGACGACCACTTTTGCTTCCGGGCCCCTGAAATCCCCCTATTTGATCGCCCGAGTGGTGACTACCATTCTTGAGTGATAGTAAACATTTATTGCCGTTTAACTGATAGTACAATCATATTTTGAGCGCTTCTTTTGTTGATATCAATGTTCTTTGGGTGTTTACCTCATCTCCGTCTGTTGATTGTTTGAAGTTGCGGAGGGTCAACACTAAAACTAGTACTCGGACGCGGATGCAGACTCGGAAAAAAAACTATTGATTTCTCTATTAAGTACAAAATATTTTAGCATTCATTTATTGTGGTAATATTTAAATATTTACGTTAGTACGTTTTTAATAGCAATAAATCAAGGTTTGTTTTGTCGGACTTTTCAAGTAATCGTCTCGGGCGACCGCTAATTTTAGACCCTGGTTCATGAGAGACAGAATGACAATAATTAGAGACAGAAGGAATGGGAAGTTGTCCAGGAGATATCTGAGCCGGATGTGCAAGATATAGGAAAAGAGCAGGCAGAGAAAAGTAATATATAGAGAGAGAGATAGGGACAAGGAAACATGAAGGGGAGGCTGAGAAAAGAGCTAGAGGATAAAGATTAAGATTTTCCAGAAGATGAAAGTGATGTGATTGAGTGCATTTTTAAAATTGAAAGTGAAATATATAGTTGTTAATATTTGAAGTAATTATAATTAAATTTATATCAGAGTAATTAAATAAAATTCGAAAAAAGTTGCGAAAGTCTGCATTTATTTACGGGCTACCAAGCACTCCTTTTCAAATTTATGGGCCCGGGTGGCTACCATGTCATAACAGTTAATTTTAGTCCCTGAGCACCCTATGTAAGGAAAACGGAGCGGTGTTGTATTGTTTATTGGAGCACACATCGCATCTCGTGCAGCCATGTGACCTCACGTTGAAACTGGAATTCGGCAGTTCCAACTGGATAATATTGGAGAGATAGTGACGAAGCCTATAATGGGCAGTCTTGCTGTAGTGGTTAAGCACTTGGCTTTCGGCGTCGACGATCCGGGTTCGATTCCCGGGTTGCGCCACTATGTTTAAGAGGTTGGATAAGTCCTGCTTCTATGTCGCGATATAACTGAAAAATCGTTGAAAGCGACGTAAAACACCAACCAACCAACGAAGCCACATTTGGTAGGGATTTTTGAAATGCATGGGAAAAGTCTGCGAACGTGGAAAATGCAGTCAAGGGATTTCGCGATGGGGGACTTTTTATTTTAGATGTTACGAGTATTACGTGCACCGTTAAAATGGAACCGAGTAAACTATTTTCAACGTCAACGAAGTTTCTCACATCCAGAGATGTATCAATGATAGAGAAAAACACACGCCCCCATCCACACAGACAGCTGTATTACGACTTGTTGACCTTAATACACTACCAGCTCTACCCTCTGATGCCGCTTCTGCCTCAGAAGCGCCTCCAACGGCAACTTTCATTCCCTAAACTTCAGTTTCAACACGATCAACACCTACTATACCATCGTCATTGACGTTTCACCTGCAGTCAATGAGGTGCTAAATTTGCCTTCCGTTCATACAAAAAAAAACCCCTTAACAAAAAGAGAAACCCTCCCCAAGGCCATTACTGGTGACAAATTCAGGTAGATTTAACGGAAAGAAAAAGAAAAAAAGAGGCAGCAAGAATTATACCGTAAAAAGTTAAGAGCGGAAAAAAGGAAGGAATAGTAATGGAAAAGTGGAAGTAAGAGAAGAACGAGATCGGAAAAAGAGAGAAAATGAGCTCAGGAAACAAGAAAAGAAGCAAGCAAGACAACAACAACAACAAAAAAAAAAACCACAAGAGGGGGTAACATAGTCGACAGTCACTTTCCGAATGTTCCGCGAATGATGAAGAAAATAATCCTATGGCCGCCAATGATGATGATGTACTACCGGACATTGACAGGAATGTTTGTTTTCCGGTGTGAGCAGTCATATTACAACTATCCCAGAGCTTTGAATGGCTGCAAGAGATGTCCTCGTTGGATGCACAGATTTTGTGTGACATCCATTCACTTGTTCACATGTCCGAGAGTGACAGAAGATTTTGACTTCGAATGGGATTACGGTTAAACGTAATTACTTTTTCTATAGATAATACATCTATTGTCGATTGTTTTGTTGTTTGTTTGATTCTATTTGATTAAAGAGTTCAACTATTAAAAAGATGATTTATTTATCACTGGCATTATATTTATTCAAGAAGGGAAATTTACGATTTCACGAGCTACCATAATGGTAAAGACTGCATTTCGTGCTGTCACATTGTAACTGAAATATTGTTTGGCATGCTATAAGACCAAACACCAACATTTACAACACATACAATTCGTAAGAAATATCATATGACGGGTGGTTATAGTTGAAGTCGGCATCCTTTGGTGAGCCCACATTTTGAAATCATGTGATAAAAAGAAGGAAAGTGACATCAAAGGCCTCGAATCACGTGATATTTCATTGGTACTGATCCATTTTTCCTGTTTGTAATGTTTAAATCTCGTAACCACTTAGTTTTTTTCTCCGCTATGAGTGTTGTCTCTATAAGACCGACATGATGTCAGATAGGATAGGATACTGTCCACACATCTCTAACCCGTGTTGTTATCGCATGACTTACCAACACACTATATCAATCCGTGGTTTCGTCACGCTTCTAATAACAGTTCAAGGACAAGGCTAAATCTCCGTTAGGTGTCCGACCGCGCTCTACTCTATCGTAAGGTTAAGTCACATAATCTTTTATTTCTGGGCGATAGATACACACAACTTCTTTCTTTCAAGCATTGTGCATTTTGTAGCTGTATCATGTATTCATTTTTGCATAGATTTTCATGATGAAGAAATGACATGCGTAATATACTTTTTCGTATTGTCAAGGTGATGTAATCACTAAAAATAAAAGATGAAACAAAGACTTATCACTGTAATGCTTCGTGCTTTATGACGGATTCCGATAAAAAGATTTCGGAAAAGAGAAATCAAATTAAGAGTAAGTATTTTAACTTTTCTCAAGGGCACATTTGATTAAGTTGTTTTGTCAGCAACTGACTTGATATATTGTAGTGAATACATCTATTGATTATATCTTATTTAAATGTGTTCAGACATCCAATTCAAATTACCATTTGGTTGAGTGAAATAATTGATCTACTAGTTAACGGGAATTATTTAGCTCATAAAAAGTAAACATATATTTCTTACCGACAGTAGATATCACAATTACTACTATAAGCACGACTTTTTCATTTCTCTCTGTAAAACAATGATCTTATAAAAGATGGTTATGCAGAAAAACTTTATGTTACGAAACAAATACTATCAGCCAGAGTATTGAAATGTTTAATTGTTGTTTATTCGGTGAATATGAAATATTCTACGTTGCCGTAGAATTAGAGATATGAATGTCCCTAGATGTTTTGATTATCATTATTGTAACATTTATGAAATAAAACATACAGTAAAATAACTACTGCAATGTTACAGCAACTCTAGCAGAAACGAAATTATCTCGGACCCCTTGACACTAGAGGTAAGACCAGGTGCCTGTTAGTAGTATTCATCTCACATTTGGCTGGACACATCCACCTAAGATTCTCAAAATTTGTACACAAAATGAAGAGATTAAAATATTTCAGCGCTGCATAAACAGATAACGTCAAATAGGCCTAAAACAATGAATGAAAACTCTTAAATGTATATATTGCAAATGTTACCACTCTCTTCCACCGTTCGTTGGGTATTGGAATATGGCAGAACTGACAATAATGAGTAGTTGACCACATTATCAGTGCCTACAGTAGTGTCGGATAGGTCTGTGACATCGCCTCTGAAATAATAAAAATGTTTATTTCATAAATAAATTAGTAAGTTAATTCTACATTTTCTTGTTTTTCTTTGGTGACTTCTAGTTAACAAACGAGTGGGATGTTTTATAGCACACTCCAATATTTAGTTCCTTCGTTATTAAATTTTAAATCATGGAATTTGAAATCAAGCTTTACTCTATTAGATCACTGTTAACATATCTTACAATAGGAAACATTAAATTGCATGCTGTAGATTTCCTAAAAGATTTCATTATTTGGTATAATCATTATAATTCTTAGGATGTTGCAGTTCTTCACTAGTACATTATGTATTTTTATTTTAATTGACTGTCCCTATAACAAATTACCTACTACTGGCCATCTAATAATCATGCTTTGGAAATTGTAGCATTCAAAATTACGCAGCACCACATCGTACAGAATTATTAAGGTGACACTTACAGGAACGTACTTTGTTCAGGAGTCTCTGGAATCTTCCGTCCGTGAAAACAAATTGGATCTACAATCAGTAATGTTGTATTCATCAGATTGGAATATTTTTCTTTATTTATCATTTTAATATTTTATTTTATTTTATTTTATTATCATTTTTTTTTTTTTTGTATTTTATACTGTTCGGGAAAAATGACAACGGAAAGGGAGAAATAACATCACGTTCTAATTTAACGTAATAAATTGTAGAAGTAAGTACAAATCTAGTAGAATAGAATGCTATCGGTTCCTTTCTGTAGCCATATTTCTAAATTTTTCTGTGCATGACTGCCATTTCATATTTTGATACATTAAATAACTTACATTTGTAAAGTTTATCCGTTGAGTACGACTTATTTGGAAAAAGGTTTGTGCAAGCTTTCTCATTCCGGGAAATAATATTTTGGCAATCCCATGCTATATATGATATTCCTTTAATATCAAAAATAGGGCAATCTGGAACGAACGTGCAGAAAAATAAATAAATAAGGTATTTTTGACACTTTTGAGTTCCATCCATGATTATGTATACTTGTTACATTGAGTGTATGAAAATATCAAACGTATAATTTTTACACTGGACCTTATTTAATTCTGCACAAACATTTATAAACAATATGGTATAATGTAAATACGGTTTCTCAGTGGTTGAGGGCATTGCTGTTTGGAGGAGATGTTTATAATAGTATGGCCAACTTAGATTAATACACTGAACGCCGTTTCATCAAAGGGCGTAACTAAGCTTAGTACAAGGTTTACGACCAAATTTAGGCCCGGACTAAGTTCGTTTCATGAAAGGGCGCACGTCCGAACGTAAATCGCTATAATTTAGTCTTTGTATTGTCGATTATATTTAGCACTTTTTACGTCATCGTTACCTAGGCGCGTTACGTATCATTTTTCAGACGCGCTGAAAATTAAGCATACGAAAAAAGCACGATGGCGAGTTTAGAAGTAACTCCTCTTTTTTCTTTCAGTATTAAGAAAAGAAAACATAGTACAAGGTCAAGAGAGCATTATACATGTACACAAGGGTAATTTTTTAACGTTAAAATATGACCCACCACTTCATGTCAGTTTTAAACGACAGTCACATTTTCACGCTAAGGTCACTTTTTGACGCGTGGGTGGGGTCATTAAATAACGGACCGAGACAATTTTTAAAGTTAAAAATCGACCATAAAAACTGACATCAGGGTCACTGTCTAATGTTGTAACGGCATCTGTTTGATAAAAGACATCAATTTCGACCTTCAGTTTGCAAATGACCCATCCGAAGCAGTGAGGGATTTCCAACGTAACACGCCTATCGCGACACGAGGTCTTGGTTTTACTGTCCTATCTGAAGGACAAGACATCGGAGGGATCGAATCGAAGAGCTACTGAACTATAGTCAACTCGCTTACCACTGTACCACGCCGGCTAGATGTTTATTTATTTATTTTTTTTTTTTCATTTATACGGCAAATTTGTCGTAAAATTTCATTTTTACTATATTTTACCATAAGGACATAGTTGAACTGATTTTTCCACTTATAAATTTGAAATCCATGTATTTCCAAAGATTAAGCCCAGTGTCGAGCGCCAAATAGTTGTGGTCATCAGAATTATGTTCCGAAACTTTCATGATCAATTTTGTAAATATTTTAAAACAACTGTTATAAAACTTTGTACTTTATTTATCACACGTTTTAAGTTTACATTTTTTTTTCTATTTTTGACACATTGCTTCTCATTGGAAATAATAAGGCCCTAGGGTTATGGCAAATGAATAAGAGAAAATGGTTTAATTCTTCATTTCGTATACAACACATAAATGTATATCTGATATATTTTATTCTCCTCATTTTAAGAATATATGCCGTAGTATTTTCAATAAATAAAGGGGATTTTTTTACAATGTTACTGATAGATACTGCCAAATGTTTTAATAAATTAATTTTGTTATTTGATGAAGAAAATCGTAAAAATATGATTTCATCAAAATTAATGACAATCAAGGTAGATCTACCTTAAAACTCCTTTCCACTCGCCATATTTCATTAGATTATTAGATTTCTTATGACTACTTACGATGGAGAAATAAATTATGACGTCATATCTCTGTGAAGTTTTGAGCTTTATACTTCTGACCGATTCATGACGTGTGCATGACGTATATTGCATATTATACACAAGTTTACAGATGTTATAATATAGAACGGTTCAAAATCGCTGTGCATATGTGTTTTTACTTCTACAAAAGTAATCGAAATTATTCGAAAAAGCCTTTGGCAAACTTGAATTCAGGTAGGACACAGTCGTTACGATTCCGAGGGACATGTTTGCGTCTTATTTGCCTTCTTTGCAATTAACGTACGATTATGGCAGCCATATTTAGTCTTAGTCTAAAGGTAAAGGTTGCTTCATAGCAGGTGTAAATTTTAGTCTAAAATTTAGGCCTATGACTAACTTACACCATTTAATGAAATGCAAGTTAGTCCAAAAATTTGACTTATTCCAAAAAGTTACGCCCAGGCCTTACGACCAGGCTTAGACCCTTTGATGAAACGGGGTCCAGCTGACATCAGGTATATAATATTTAAATTTTCGATAGATTAGGTTCTTTCCCACCATCATCCCTGTATTTTCATACTATATATGAAGTACTTGCTATATAGACTTCATGGAATATTTTCATACCGTATTAGATACCTGATTTAAGTAACATGCTGTTTTTGTAGCCCTATTGCAAATAATAAGGAAGTTAGAAACAGGTTATTAAAGCTGGTCCGTGATAAAAATCAAGTACATGCCATCGGTCAAGTGTGTATGCAATGTCCACTTGATTCATGACAAAGTGAACCTCATGAAATACATTGAGGCGTCGACATAGAAAAAAAGTTCCTCTAGATCAAAATACTCGTGTACATAGTAGTTTTGAATTGTAAGAAAGCGGTAGCAGAAGTTAAGCATCTAAACATGAAAATCGCTATTGATGAAAATGTGTGTGTTCAGCACACTTGAACGTACGAAAACAGCAAACTACTATAAAGCGAATGTTTATAAGGACTGCACCCAAATGTATATTGATTTTCTATATATCACATTTACATCTTACATGAAAATATATAAAAAAGAAGAGAAAATTATGCCATGGTTTGATGTGAAGTTACTTAATCCTTTTAGGTAAGAAAGTATTGATAAATAAAATGAACTTCATTATATATGAAGCCTGCGTATATTTGTTAATGCTACTCGTACTCGAATGTTCAGTATGTAAATGTTTAAAAATATTTAATGAAAACCTTTTCATCAAAGTAACTCTAATACTTAAGTAAAGTTGACGTACGACGTGATTTTATATACTGTTTTAGATAGTTGAAAATTATTTAGTATAAAGCCAAAATACTATAAATAGAAATTCGTTATTGTGTCACATGTCTGTAACCGTAATAAAGAAAAATAAAACAGAAACAAAAAATATACCCCTAGTACTTAAAAGCAAAATAAATAAAAACTTGCAAAGGTGACACAATACTAACCAAATTATAAGTGAAACAATATCTTACTGTTTGCTTTTACTCCCCATATTGGAAAACAAAATTCCTCCACTGTACCACGGATTGTCATTCCGCAATGATACGTCAACGGGAACGTACATTTATGTTCCAAACTTCTTTCAATCCATGACGATTCATCTGTCGGACAGGAAAAGACATGACAATCTCTTATGAAAACCCAAATGTAATAAATCCCACAAGCATATGTAAAATGATGCATCTCAAAACACAACAGTTCTGTTTCGTTGTAGAATTTCCCTTGCTTTTTATTATGTATAACAACACGGAAACAGAGCTGCAATACAATTGCTTTTGTTGTATTATTTCTGGTTTTGATTTATTTTTACCTTAACTGTGCAATCAAGAGACTATTACAGTTAGATTAAGTACGTCCGTGTGTACCACAAGTGTTGAATCACTGCTAAATAGTTGAAAGAGCATTTATGAAAAAGGACATGTTTAAAATGGATGAAATCCAGTTCGCCACTCTGAAGTTTCATAAGAATTAACAGAGATAACGTCAATTATGCCTACTTTAATAATAAAAAAGTATCTCATTGGTCTCTGTTTTCAGTATGTATTTCGTATGCGCAAAGGACATAAACAATTGTCAACTTCCCGGTATTTGACTGACCAGTCCGTCCTTTGGGAGTAAATTAAAGTGATTCCATTGGTAGATTAGAGGAGTAATTCATGAAGTCCCTAAATATAACGAATAGAAAGAGAGAAGAAATCTGTAGAATGAGCTGGTTTGTTTATAAACAGTCTGATCCATTCCCACGTTTGGGTAGTTGCATTTCGGTATCAGAATCAAACATGTAAATGATTTGAACTACATATAAACAAACCGGCAATTTTGATTGGATTTTACAAGTTAGGGGAAAATGTGTGTGGAGCCATCAAACGAAAGATATGTCATAGTTTTATTATTGTAGCTCGTTTGCTTAATGTTTATATATGTTTGATATTTGCTGCATTTCATGCTGAAATGCGTAGAATTATGCCGGCCATCCCGGTATGGTATGGACTGACATTTCCACCTATAGAAGATCACAGCTTTACATTGTGAACGGCATTCTGAACGCATAATTTAACACCAATTATTGTACCGTTAAAGCTGGGGCCAATACCACTTTCCAGGAAAACAATGCGAAACAAGTGGAAAAATTTCGTTCATCAAAGCAATTCCACGGACATATTCCAATAGAGCATTTGGGATAATATAAAACCAAAGGTGATTTTCACCCGACATTTATTCTTGAGACTTAATAATGCTTGGTTTGCTTGTCATCTATTTTAACTAGAAATATTAAATATAAATATGCACTTAGTGATTCTAACCTTTTTAAAAGTAGACTATGTATTAGTTTGAATGTGTTTATGATTTTATTTTGACACTACATGTCATATAAGGAAAAAAGAAGGACATATTTCAATAACAGAAAACTATCTATATCTAGATCACTTTGTAAACCACATATACTTATATTTATTATTATTTTTATTATATATATTAAAGAGAAGACAGAAGACATCTGACCACGCTGATGACACCATTCAACAAGGACTTGTACATAAAACATGATTATAGTCAAATAAACAGCAAAAATACAAAAAAAGAAAAACACAATAAAAGAAACAAAATTAGTACTAGATTAGAGCTAATGCTTAAGCGGTCCGTTCGCAAATATGTTTTCATTTAAAGTAAACAAGAACTACCGAAGGATTAACCATATCTCGAAGTCCAAGGAACAAAGGGTCAATATTATGCTTAATGTCATATTCAGACATATGCAAATCCTACTTAAATTGAGGCGAGTAGGTGCCCCGAGGAGTAAGCGTCTCCTGGTTGCAAAACACACCCGTTGCAAAACTCCTGCAACTACTATTTGCGTTCGGAAAGCAAACATATATAAGCACATATGAATAAGACAAGAACACAATTTATTAAAATTATCTCATTCACAGTATGAAATGCTGTTGAACTTAAATTCCGATATCAGAAATAGACATGAAAAGAAATGTCTGTATGTATGCATATAATATCAAATTAAGCCTAGTCAAACGTTCAATATGTTTAGTTTGTATGATGAGAGTAATTTCGTGACCAGAAACCTCACTCTTAGGACAAAATCGTCGTATTAAGAACATGCCTTTATATAACGTATACGTTTTGAAATTCAAGATGTCATATGCGGGAGAGGAATGTATGTTGCTACTCAGGCGATGGTTCGTGGTTATAATGAAATTGAAAGCGTCACGTTTGTCAGTAAGAGAGATAGCTCATAAACCATAATCACTGGTCATAGGATTGTATCAAGCCATGAAGCAGGAGATGCACTCTCAATGTATTTGTATGTAAGAATGAACCGAAATGTTAATTGCTTATTGCATTTGGAGAGCAGAGACTTACGCATTCTGCTTCATATCAATACAAGAGAGAAAAAGAAGACATCTGACAATGCTGTATGACACAAATCACCAATGACCTGCACACACACACACACAAAATAAACATAGTAGATTATACACCGAACGACATTACAAAAATATTCGATTGTGCTGCTGTTACGATATCGACTTAGGACAAGTGACTTGAGTCAATCCAACCGTCAAAACATGTGACAGGGGAAATATGCGCTTTATTTCTGTTCTGTTGTGAACCGGGAGAACGGATGAAGACATGAAATAAAAATATTTGGTATGAAACTAGGCAGATAAAACAAACAAGCGCAGGGAGGCCTTACACACACGTCATACATAAAAGACAACACCAAAACATACAAAAGCAAAACTTAAAATAAAAGACTGAGAGCATCATAATTATAATAAAGAAGCAGAACTAAACTAAAACACAAAACGAAGCTGAAAATAAAGCTGTAAATTCAGCACTAAACATAGTAAACAACAGCGTTCACAAGGCTACAACCAATGTGTTTATGTTATGTTATTTCTACAAAAGCTGCATTTGCAGTCTGGCCCATCCCAAGTGTTGATAAAAGTTTTGAATTGGTTAAAATTGGATAGTCCCCGAGCATCTTTAGGAAGAGAGTTCTAAATGGATGCAGCCTTGTGTCTAAATGATTGTAACCCGTACCTTGTGTTCTGGTATCTAAAATTGTAATTATTGTTTTTATAAGAGACAATGCCATGTAGGAATTTTGGGCTCTCCCTGTGCAAGAATTTAAAAGTTTCTATAGCAATAAATCTTATACGGTAAATTTAACCTATTTAAAAGTTCCTCGTCATAGATGAAACGGAGGGCTTTCTCTTGGATTCGTTCTACCTTTTTGGTGTTACTTTCACTACAGAACTGCCATGTGAGAGGACAGTAATTAAAGTTCATAAGTATGAAGGAATGATAGATGGTCAACTTCCTTAAACGTGACAAGTATTTCTCAATTCATTTAAGGCAATTCAGTTGATTCGAGATCGTTTTACATATGCTGGATATATGAGTTGAAATGTAGTATGAAGTCTATGGTAACACCTAAAATTTGGACTTCATTTTCGCAAGCAAAATTAACATTATCCAATGTAAAACTATGCATTTGGTTGGCTGATTTTTGGCCGATGGCAATGGCTTGAACTTTTTCTGGATTTGCTTGCATTCTGTTTATTTTGAACCAATCTATTAGAATTTTACTATCCTCAATAAGATATTTCTTCACTAGCTCAGGGTCCTCACTGATGTCTGACAAGGTATTATCATCAGCATAGTTGTTTATAGTAGAGTTCCTTACAAACATGAAGATATCATTGATAAAGATGTTAAACAGCACAGATCCCAGAATGGATCGCTGTGGCACTCCTATGAAGATGGTTTCATACGAACTTGTCACAGATCCTAATTTCACATACTGGCTTCTATTAGAGAGATATGATTCAATAAGATTTGTGGCAGATGTTGACAAACCATATTCTCTAAGTTTAAGAAGAAGAAGGTCATGTGGGAGACAGTCAAATGCTTTTGACAGGTCCATAAGAATTGCACCTACAAACCTGTTTTCATCTAGGGCTTTTTTCCAGTCCTCTACAATTCTAAGAAGGGTTGATTGACAACCATAGCCAGCCATGAAAAGCTGCTAGGTATGTGTTTAAAAGGGTACTAAAGTGGTCAGCAAATTGGCTGTTAATTGTTCGGTCAAAAAATTTCGAAAAATTGGTAACACACCAAGATGTCTATGGTTACCTTTCTCTAGTATGCTATTTTTCTTATGTATGGGTACCACTTGTGCCTTTTTTTAAGATTATTTGGAAACGTATTCTTTTATGGATTTCCTTTTAATTTTATGAACTAAGTTTCTTTGTTTTTGTAAAGATCATAACTTGCTTTAATCCTGCACTTTTGGTATTTGTGGTGTAGCATTTTCTTACGGCACACTGCTTTCATCAAAGCACCATTGAAATAATGCATTAATAATGCCGATATTAGTAAAGCACGTTGTTTTCTTTATCACGTTAGTAAGATCAAAAATGTCATTAAGGTAATTGATGGTGGAGTCTTTCGTTTTATTTGACATATCGAAATTAAAATCACCAATAAAAATAAAATTGCCATACTGTGATGTGATCTTGTCTACAGTAGAGCTCAAATCAGATATAAATGCTTGGTTGGGCATAGATGGTGGTTTGTATACCCCTGAAATAAACCATTTGTGACCATTGCAGTGTAATTCTATGCCTTTAGATTCAATATTTTGGAATTCAATTTGCTTTTTGCGATCCCCTGCTATACTAGATCTTAAATAAGCTAGAAGTCCGCCACCCTTGGCGTCTCTGTCTGCCCTCCATAGCATGTAGTCATGGACTTGAAACTGGGCATCAACAAATGTAGAGTCCATCTTGGTTTCTGCTAGGAACATGTTCAGTTGCCACTCACCAGTTAAAAGTTTAAAAGTGTCTCTTAATGAATCATTAAAATTTTCCTTTCTGACCGGTTCCAAAGTATGAAAAGGTACCAAAAATACACCGGTCGTTGCCATACCGGAAGTGAGAGATCAACATAAGTAAACCGTGTTCTGCCCGTCTGTAAGCGAGCTCAGATCCTTGATCAATAGGGGTCCTGACTAACAGTCAGACGGGACGAGGATCAGGACCTTGTCTCCTCTGAGAAGGTTTGGAAAAGGCCCTTATAGTGCCCCCACCGCCTTCTTAGTCAGCATGCAACGCTCAAGTAAAAGTCTGCATTTGGGTTGTAGAGGGACCCAATACAAGACCTATGACCTTAACGATAATCTCGGGGTCATACTGTCGATGTCGAAGGCGTTTAATAATTTTAGAACCCTCCGATATGAAATTATCGGAACGTTTGACCCTCCTTAGTTTGTACAATAGATCACTGTAGAAAATGGGATGGGAAATTCAGCTGGATATATATTGTTGTAAAGTAACATGTCCCAAATTAGATAAAATGTCTGAATAAGATCTATAAAATTTACCAAACTTTTTTCGAAGTTTATGCTATCTATAACCCTGAGTAAGAAGATTAAAGGTAATCTTAGAATTGTTTTTCGCGAAAATCCAAAACTTTATTGCAGGCTCTAGCAAACCGAACTAATTGACTAATATACACACCATATGATGGGAGTCTGCGGACATCACCATCTAGATAATGGAAACTTACAATAGGAAATCCAACGTTTATCATATATGTTTGTATGCATATTGTTGTTAATAATTGTAATATTCAAGTCCAAAAAAGGTTCATGGTCGGAAGTATTGGCTTTGTTTAATTCAAGTTCAGATGGATAAATGTCAGTGATATAGTTTTCAAACTAAGGGTTATCGATAACTAAAATATCATCAAGATATCTAGAGGTGTCATTGAACTTATTAATAAGGTCAAAACATTTAGAAGTTTGAATAGAATGCATAAAGTCTCTCTCATAAGAATATAAAAATAAATCTGCTATAAGGGGAGCGCAGTTAGTGCCCATAGGAATCCCAATAATCCGCTGATAAGTCTTGCCATTAAACTGTACATAAATATTATCCATCAAAAATGTGATGGCATTACACAACTCAGTACATGTCCAATATTTATAATTATATTGTTTGATAGAGAAAACTCCAGATGTAACTGAAGAACAGATGTATGATTTAGATTCTCTGTTGGAACACCAGCGTATGAGAGACAACAATTTTGTTTTGATTAAGTCATGCGGTAAAGAGGTATATAGTGTCGAAAAATAAAAATTTCTCAAACTGAATTTTTCAATGACTTCGTTAGAAATTTTGATAGACCAAAAGTAATTGACGTTACTATTGCTAAAGACAGCATTACAATACTTGATAACATGGATTTAACTGCAGTAAGAGCGGAGGTAATATGTTTAGAAAGCACGGTTGTAGAGCAATGACTAGAATTTGATATAAAACGTGATTTATATGGATTTTTGTGCAGTTCGGGAAGCCAATACATTGTTGGAAGATCATTTTTATCAATGCTTAAATTGAAGTCGCACATAGATGTACAGTGGTCATATAGGATCTTGTTTTTAAACAATAGGGTTTCAACATACGTAGAAGTAGAGTTCAATTCCGTTTTAAGAACTGTAATATAGTATATTTTTCAAACTATGATAATATTATTAGCTGCTTTGTCAGCAGGTACGAAGACATAAGTATTACGTTAATCAGCCATTTTCTTTTTTATAGACTGGACTGGTATATAATATGGTTGTTTGAATAAATGTGAATTTCTTGTAAAATTATGGATGCGAATATCGATAATTTTTAAGATTTCAGTTTTCCAGTCATTCAAGACATGTATTTTTACACCTTCTTTTTTACACCATCGTTTACAATAAGTGTTTAATGCTTCTTCAACAATATCCCGGCATTTGGTAAAATCTATCCTGGACGGCAATCTATATGTTGGCCCTTTATTAAAAAGTGAACGTAAATATTTGTCCGAAATACAATTAAGATCACCTGTAATAATATGGCCGGCAGGCTGATAAAGGAATTTAGAATTATTGCATGAATAGGACGATGGAATAGAGTCAAGAGAATTAAGATTACATGTGACTGCATTGTAATTAAAAATAAGATTTCTAATAGGTTTTTTGTACTGATAGCAAATCAGAGGTGGTTCAAGATTCTCGAAATACTGATGAATGTTAGATTTGACTCTATGATCACGAAAAATATTAGAAATATTAAGCAGATCTAAACCTTTATTTACAAATTTAATCTTGATAAATTGCGATTTAGGAGGAAGCGATGGTATACGCGGGAAAAGTTTGTTATATGGAAATGCTATAATCATTTTAAGTTTAAATCAATCCGAATAACGTAAACATAATAGATCAGCCTCTTCAAGGATAGGTTTTAATCTGGGATCCAATATAAATAGGGTAACTCGAACTCACTATCCTTAGTACATAAGTTTAAGGTACTCAACACTGGCTTATGGTTATTAATAATTTCATCTAATCAGTGTAGAGCGAATGTAAGTGGGATTTCCAGTAGATTTGTTACTGCCAAGTTCCTCTAAGAGACAGTTTATAGAAAACGCCTGCAAATAAAAGCGATATTGTTCGAGGCTTTAGCAGCTGCTACTAACACATATTTGTCATGTATTCTTTCGAGTTCTTCTTTGACTCTTGGATCGTCGAAGACAGACGGATAACTGGTTTTCATGTTCCTTTTTAAATTACTAATACGTGGGAGTATCAAACCTCTTCCACTCTTAACCCATTCTGACAACGTATTAAGCTCAACTTCTTCACATTTTGCCCAGCTACGAGGATAGTCCTCTACCGAATCCATAACAATACGGAAGTTGGTTCGCCAATCAAATGTTTTAGGCTCTCTAAATTTTAGACCCCGGCTAAATAGCTGACGAAGAGTTAGATTGTTCACAATGTTGACATCGCCAGTGATGACGTAACCAACAGGACTATATGTAAATTTGGATAAGGAGCATGAACACGCGGCATGGTTTTGTGTAAGATATTTGATATTTAGGCACTTCAAAGTTTGTTTGTAATTAAACGGTTTAGAGACAGTGTTGGGTGTATATCTGTAGGATATACATGGTGGTTCTTTATATTTAAAGTATGGTGGAATGCAGGACTGAACTTTCTTATGGTTGAGGATATTGCTGATGTTCAATGCCTTATTGGCAAACTTCAGCTGTAAGAAAAAGCGATAAGAATTAAAAGACATGTCCTCCGTATAATATATATTATGCATAGGAGCTGTTATTCGTTTTTGTTAAAAATCTAGAGAACATGCTGCACTGCATCTTAAACTTCAGATTTCGTTACTTTACATGTCAGATAATCAAGGAAAATCTATGAAAGGGCTACTATAACACACGGGAATAGATATTAAAGGCAAAAATACTTCGTTTGTTCTTTAATTCTTGGTTTCTCTTATTTCTAATATTGCTTTTCGAAACTTTGTAAAAATATTTGCATTGTTGAAAATTATAACACGCACGCCATAATACCTATTCTCTCTCTCTCTCTCTCTTTCTCTCTCTCTCTCTCTCTCTCTCTCTCTCTCTCTCTTTCAGACTTAGAATAATTTTATCCAGTGGTATGCTTAACTAGATAATATGATAACTATATTATAATTTTCATCATCGATTTTTACTTAACAGCTTGTCGGAATTATTATATAAGTACCATTAAGTTATTCAATCATCTTTTTGGTTTGGGCACTTTTAAATTACTTAACCATCTTTGATATCAGAATATTACTGGTTTGAACATTCACCACTCACCAACATGCTTTCAAACTGTATCTAATGTGATAGCCAGATACAGATGGGTGCAGTCCTAACATAACATGCACGTTAACGCGAAAAGCGGTCACGAGGACTGCTTGAGCACACGTGCTAGGACTGCTCGACCGGACGCGCGTGCGCTCCTTGCGTTAACGCGGGAGGAAATTCGCGTTAACGCGATTTTTTCCCGCGTGCGGTCGGTTCAGTCGCGCGTTCACATGCCTACATTTGTAATTCCTTATGCAGTGGTAGGGATGGAGGAAATAAAAGGGATCTAATTAATAACTGCAAATGTCGCTATATATACGTGTATTAAATGTAATATTAAAATGACACCCCGCTATAGGGTTTCATATGTAAAATGATAATGGAAATTACGGCGTAGACAATCACTAAGGTATTTATGAAAAAACTTCGTCAGTTTATAGTATAAAAAATCTAGGATAATTAGATTATAATTCTATTTAATTAATTTATTTTAATAAATTAAGTATTCATTTGTTTAAAATAAAATTTATTTAAAATAATTTTATTTTTTATAATTTATTTATGTATTTATTCCTATTTATGTATTTATTGTTGGGTTTTTTTTTTATTTATCTATTTTTCATAATATATTAATACCATGATTATCGTCACTATTATTATTTATTCAATGTTCGGAAATTGTATTCAATATTTTAAAAACTCATCCCTAACTCATAAGCGTTTTATTTAATTCTAAATATTTACCTACATGCACATAGTAATATGTTCTTTTATTCCAATATAAAATCTATATATCGAATCTCCTTCAATTCCTTCTCTATGTACATGTTAATGTAAGTTTTAAGTTGTAAGCAAGCGAACGTGGCTGTCAGGCACGTTCACGCGGCAGCCAAGCGCGTGAACGCGGCAGTCAAGCGCGTTAACGCGGTCTCGAATATAAGTTCACGAGGAAATCTGCGTTAACGCAGACGCGTGTGCTCAGTAGTCCTAAGCGCACGAGGAAAGCAAACTTCACGTTAACGCGACGTTAACATAATGTTATGTTAGGACTGCACCTCACTGTACGTCCTCGCAAAAGTTGTAGTCATCGATTTCTATAGCATCCAAATCTATATGACTTGCACTGGTATGACTAGAGCAGATTTCCCACAAGCGGCACGGTAACGTAAAGATCTCAGCTACTGTTGCAGAACCTGCGGCGAGACAGCCCAACGACAGAAAGTACCAGGCTTAACGATGGAAATAAGACGATCCTCTACGCAACAGAGGCAAGCAGACTTCTAGGTAAAATAATCTCCTACACAGAATTAACATAACCGGACATCATTTGGCATCACCAACCGCAAGTCCTTCTAGATGGAAACTGATATCCATGAATCATCAATCAGCGACGACTCCATAGCAGCCACGTCCATCCCACAGGTGCTCGACACCATCATTAGACCAGCAAACAATAACCACTGCATTTGGCTCTCTCACTAGCAACCGTAACTGTGTCAGACAGCAACTTCGCTCAGACGAACCCACGTGTCTTACCTTTACTCTCGATACAGACTACATTTCCAACACCATCTTCTGCAGATCAGATATCTCCGTCAATGGTCAGCGTCACTCCCTGTTTACATCAAAATTTGTACTTACCAGCATGTATAACTATTTGCAATATTCTCGAACTCCTACGGTCATGTCCGAATAGTCTTCGTACGAATAGACTACATAGTCTACGCATGAGTTACCTTCCCTAAACATGCTCTTCAGTTTATATTCGGACATACTGTCTTATTGACATACATCCCATATATGGGAAATACATTCCCTCAAGTTTCCTATATGGGAAACAGTTATCCATGCATGCCATTTAGATTTAATTTAAATCCACCCCTTTCCAATGAGCAATTTTTCAATTCTCTCATTGATAAACGCATACAGGATATGATTAGCAACAAGAGCTCTTATGTTAATACTGCAAACAATTCCGTTGGCGTCACGCAAACTGTTTCTTTCCAAAAGCCTGACAACACGGAAAATTCTAGAGCTAAGAAAAGATACAGTAGGCTTCAGCCTTCTTCTTCATCTTTTTCTGATAACGAGTCACATGCAGATAATATTTAGATATCACAGATACAAATTATGACTTTGTCTCTGACAATCAGTCCGTAGCTCACTCTGACCCGAATGATCTTTATAACGATTCATGCTCGGTTCTTTCAAGTGATGATGTACATACATCTAGTGATTGGCAAAGCTTTATGATTAAAGTAGCCAAGGAATTCAACATAAATCTTTCAGATGGGAACAACAACCAGGGTTTTGTCTCTTATATCTCTAACAGACCTATGTTATCAAAACCTCAACATAAACATAAACATAAAATGCCCTTGGATGGCTTTGCTATTCAGTCCTTACTTGAGGTCGATAATGAATGGCAGGCAAAGGGTAAAATTCGAGCTTTTAAAACTAATGATGATCTGAAATATTCCATCTCAACTGAACATTTCAATAAAAATAATTGTGAATTTCACCAAGTCTCAGTTGGAACCCAAACAGATTATCCAATATCTGGGATCAATATTCAATCTCAACAAAGGGATGATTTATCCATCTTGGGACAGATGCATCAATCTAATGGAGGAGGTCAAAATCATAATATCTCAACCTCAGCATCCAGCACAGAGATTTTACGTCTTTTAGGTCTGAAGACTTCATGTATAGACCTTGTACCTTGGGCTCGCTTACATATGCGCCCTATCCAATTTTATGTCCTTTGTTTTTGGAGCCCCCACAAAGACAGTCTACTACAACCAATCCCAGTCAAGGATTCTCTTATACAACATCTCAAATGGTGGCTGAACCAGAACAGTTTATTAATAGGGAAACTATTGCATCTCCCTCAGCCTATAATTATTTGGACGGATGCGTCACTAACGGGCTGGGGTGCACATATGGACAAACATCAAATTTCAGGCACATGGAGTCCTCTTCAAAAGAAAAATCACATAAATTGGCTAGAAATGAAGGCCATTCAAATTGCTATCCAATAGTTTCAGCATCTTTTGATAGGCAAAAGGATACTGTTGAGGTGCGACAACTCAGCTGTAGTGGCATACATGAACAAACAAGTTCGTTACAACTATGCTCTCTGACATGGGAGATCCTTCTGTGGGCGAGGGACTGCAATATTTCGATTTAGGCAGCTCACATACCACGGAAACGCAATATATTAGCAGAGAATCTCTCTCGAGGAATAACAATAAGAATAACAGAGTGGAGCTTGGACTCAAACATAGTAAAAATTGTGTTTCAAGTCTTCACTCAACCAAACATAGATTTGTTTGCAACGAAGGAGAACAAGAAGCTCCATGTGTATGGCTCCCCTTACCCAGAGAGAGAAGCATGGGCAACCGATGCTCTTAGTGTCAGTTGGATAAATTTTTATGCATATGTATCTCCACCACCGATTTTGATACGGCAAGTCTTGAGGAAAGTTCGAACAGAACAGTGTGTATTGATTCTAATAGCACCATTAGCTCCAAGGCAATCCTGTTACCCGAATCTTCTGTCGTTACCAATAGACTTTCACAGAAAACTACCAATAACTCAAAAAATGCTAAGTCAGCAAAGAGGACAAATAATACACAAAAATCCAGAAAGTCTAAATCTGGTAAATTGGAAAGCAAGTCACAGGTTTCTGCAAAAAGAATTTCTAAAAAAGCTAAAAAATATATCACTAAAGCCAAAAGACCGTCCACAAGAAAGCTATATGATGCTAGAGTGGCGATCTACAGAAAATGGTGTGACCAACAATCTGTCAGTCCGTCTTTTTTCTCTATAGAGAATATTGTAGATTTTTTTGTGTATCTACATGAACAAAGGGATGTAAAAGCAACAACTATTTCAGGATATAGATCTGCAATTGCATCAATACATAAAGGAAAACACGAGTTCTCTATAAGTCAAGATAAAATTTTATCAAATCTTATTAAAGGAATATTTAATAGCAGTCCTAGCGTCAGGCCGCTAATTCCAAATTGGGACTTGCCGTCAGTTTTCATGGCTTTAACTCGTTATCCTTTTGAGCCGTTGTCATCTTGTGAATTAAAATACCTAACTTGGAAAACAATATTTTTACTTACGCTTGCTACAGCTTCTCGAGTTAGTGAATTACATGCTTTATCGATTGATACAGAAAATATGAAATTTGACAACCATGGAGTGAGATTACTTCCTAACTTAAAGTTTCTCGCTAAGACACAACGAATCGGAAAGGCATGGAAACCTTATTTTAGTTCATATGCAACAGACTCTGAGGATTTTCTCCTATGTCCATGCAGGGCTTTAAAACTCTATATTGAAAGAACTAAGATTTTAAGATCACAAGTTTTCAATTTATTTATCACTTATCAAAAGGGCTTAAATAAAGCAGCTGCAAAATCAACAATATCAAGATGGATTGTGTCTCTTATACGTTTTGTTTATGAGAACATGCCTAATCAAACTCTATTAACTGTGAGAGCCCATGATACCAGACGTTTATCATCCTCTTGGGCATTATTCAACGGTGCGTCGATTAAAGACATTTTGCAAGCAGCACACTGGGCTTCTGAAATAAGATTTACATCTTTTTACATGAAAGATGTGGTGTGGAATAACGAAAAAGCTAGAGTATCTCTTCTAGAGACTGTGGATTGGGCAAAAAGGAGGAAAAAGAATCAAGATTTAAGACACTAGATTGGGTGAGTGTTATTTCTTTATTTAAAGACTTTTTAACATTACCCTCCTCCTAGTGTAAAGCTTAAAATTCTGGCTTTTGCAAATAGTTATAGTTGCTGGTAAGTATAAATTTTGATATAAACTGAGGGTTTTTTTAATGTAAAAGCCCTGTTTATGAGAAATTTATACCTACCGGCATAACCCTTACCGCCTCCCCACTGATGTTTGTTAGTAATAGGAGGTTCTGTATCCTCATATAAACTGAAGAGCATGTTTAGGGAAGGTAACTCGTGCGTAGACTATGTAGTCTATTCGTACGACGACTATTCAGATATGATCGTAGGAGTTCGAGTACATTGCAAATAGTTATAGATGCTGATAAGTATAAATTTCTCATAAATAGGGGTTTTACACTAAAAACCCTCAATTTTCATCAGACCGCTGACTTGAACACCAACACAAAGCCATGGCCTTTGTTATAGACTTAAAGGCAGGAGTATAGCAAGCCTCGAGACAAGTATTCCAAGATCATCCATTCCACTGGAGTCAAACCCTTTAGTAGATAATATATAGGAGATCGTGCCTCAAACGTCATACCAAGAGGGCGAGGACACCCACAGCCTGTTGCAGTAGTTCGTTCCCCTCCTTACCACATCCCCTCTGCATACGCCAAATTGAAAAGTATGGCCAACACAACAAAAGATATCTGCAGATATTAATAGCATATGTAGAGGCAACATGGATAGACAGCTTGGAGTGTCTTTGGGCGAAAGCATACACACTAATAATGATGGCAACACCACATTAACCGTTGTGTACAGATAGGAAAGCTAGCGCTCTATTTACTGATATGAGGTTGCTGGCCTGATTCCTTTATATCTTAAACTGATCAAAGAAGGTAACGTTCAGGTCTATCATCAAATGAAGACCAGTTAACTAAACGGTAAAATTCTCGGCATGAGAATTCCATCAACGGCAACGGAACAGATGCAGTGCCATTATCGGTTTCTCTTTCTCATATGTAATGTCGCGTTTATGCTCCTGAATCCATTCCCGTAAAGTCCTTTCCGTTTCGCCTACATATACTACCTTGTCACATTTCTCACATAGAAGTGCGTATATTAAGTTTCTGTCTTTACAATGTGCGTTGTTTATTACGACAAATGTTTGCTTACTTTAAGTGTCCCGAATTTCACCCTTATTTATAATTTTACATAATTCACAACATGTATCCTCATCTTGTTTTAACTCGTTATTCGTCTTCGCATGCACCAGGGTGTCATATATCGCATCTATAAGCTAATATCGGAGGTTCCGGGAAAATGTCCTGCATACGGTCAGAATGATGTAATGTTGATTGATGTTTCTTTAACTTACTTCGTATATTCGATAGAAGTGTGGAGTATGAAAATTTACTTTAGTTTTCTTTTTCTTTAATAATTCGTCCCTTTCCATGTTATCGACCTTACATAATTGTTGTTCGATTAATTTACTACCATATGCGCGTTTCAGTAATTGAATTTTTAAGTCGCGTATATGTTTGAGGTAGTCTTCCTCCTTCTCACATATCCTCCTTATCCTAATTCCGAGTCCATACACTAATGATTTTTTGGTGTGTGGCGGGTGGCAAGAACCATGCCTTGGATATCGGTGTTTGTCCATTGGTTTAGAATAAAGGTCTGTGTATATATGTCCATCTTCTATCTTTACTTTAGTGTCTAGGAATTCAATTTCACTCCTACTCCATCTTAGTTCAATTTTTGTTATTGTGTATCTTATTGGCATGTTTCGTAAATTTTAAAAGTTGGTCTAAATCTGAATCCCATATCCCAAATGCGTCATATGTGTATCTTTTATAAAATACTGAAGATTTGTTAAATTTCGTATCCGTCCCATTTACGCATATACGTACACGCGAAATTCCTGCCTACATGATTCAGTAACATGGCCGAATGAAATGAATTCCTTGCTCATCATTACATGGTTTATTTCTTCATTCATCTGACTGCATAAACTTTTTGTTATAGACCTGGTTGCCATTGTAAATTCCTCAAATGAGAACATTATAACTATTATGGTATCTGTATACTTCTGTCGATCTATATGTCTATTTATTTCACTTGTTAAAGTCATATTTTGAGTGCAAAAATGAAATTACAGCAAATCCTATTATAATTTAAAGTGTTAGGAACAAGGTTGTTAGAGTTCAGCTCTCTGAAAATGAATGACTTTCATAATGATTTGAGGGGGTTTTTTTTCTTCAGTTTCTGCGTCTATACATGTTGTATATAGATATATAATCACACTAAGAATATACGATGATAACTTCTACTTCTATTGGTGTCTGCTCTGTAGATATCCAGTATGTACAAGTATGTCTGCTTAGTTGAAATTTCCTGGGATAACGAACTTCTGAAAACCATTTACCTCATGGAAAATTACATCGTAATCAATCGCACGACTTAAGTCAGATACGTCTAAGAATCTATCAACATTTCTTATTTAATATTTATAAAAGCCATGGTGGTAGGTAATTTGTTTACTCTACATCGTGTGGTAGCCCTTTACACAAGGATTTCAGTGAGTTTATAAGTTGTTCAGGATCGAACATAGATCATTTACCTCTGTATGTATTGTGTGAGTGTTTCAACGGATATGAAAATGTTAAGCACTGAACATAACTCTTTCTTTTAAGGCTTTCTTTTATGTAAAAGACTAGTACGTCATATGTACAATATCTCACACTGAATCATATCTTTAATAGTAACATGTTAAATTAGCCTCAAATACCTAAAGAGATCAAATTGTTACTTTGCATTATAATTGTTCGTAAGTGTATCGATTTTCATTTGGATGGTATTGTTTATGATTGTAAAAATTGGCATAGTAAAATGTGAATGTACTTACGAAACACTTTTAGTGGAGATATTCTTTGTATAGTGTTTAGATTGATTCTATGCCTCCATTTTTCGGCCACTTTGGTTTAAACTAAGATCTTGAAATACATGTATATGATTAGATTTCCGATTATTCGGCCATGAGCATCACTGAGAAAAACATAAGTTGTCAAAATGCGCATCTGGTGGGCAAAATTATGACGCATATATGTTTTATTGTTGTTTGTGAAACTTGCAGTTTGAAGCAAACTTTAACCGACAGTTCTTCATAAATTTTATTTTCAGTGGAAAAAAAAGCAAAACAAAGGTACATCCAATTAGGTGTAATACTTACTTTAACTTCCCCTGTCTCAGTGGAAAATTATTATTTTGATGTTTTAAGGAAGTCTTCAGAATGATACATCAATTTAAAAAGTTACATGTAGTGAGATCTACAAATTAGTGCTTAGTATACATGTAATGCCATATCACATTCATGTTCTTAAAATCGAGAGGAGTGTTAAAGTTTTAGAAAGATCGAACTAAATTAAACCGTCTTATATGTTCACAGTATATAGATAGGAATGTATGTACAATTTTCAATGTTGCAATATAGTTAAAATATTGCTAAATTGAAAAGATGAGAAATAAAACGGTCTAGCGGTTATAATTAATATAGAACATATATACCTTATAATTTCGTGCACCAGATGTGCATTTCTACAACGTATGTCTCTTTAGTGACGCTCGTGGCCGAATGATTTGAAATCTCATAAGCTGAATTCATTCAGCCTTTGCTTTCGCAAGGAAAAAAAAAACAATTGGCTCTTGGCTTCAATTTTACTTACAGATATATAGATGACTTGCTTTCAATTAATAATCATTCATTCGCGGATTACCTTAGCATCATCTATCCAAGTGAACTGGAGGTCAAAGAAACCACAGAAACTAGTAATTCTACTTCGTATTTAGATATTATGTTGTCTTTCGACATTAATGGTCAATTGAACACCTCACTCTATGACAAACGTGACGATTTGAATTTCGCTATCACAAACTTTCCTTTCATAAGTAGCAACATTCCATCATCGCCCGCATACGACGTATTCATATCTCAGTTAATACGTTATTCAAGAGCATGTTCAAATTACAGTGACTTTGTTCTGAGGGCTAGGCGACTTTCAGTTAAGCTGCTCAACCAGTGTTATATACGTGCTAGACTAGCAACGTCACTGAGGAAATTCTATGGTCGTTATGAGACTCTTATTACTCCATATGATAGCTCGTTATCCAGACTTTTAAATGATATTCTGGACTGAGACCGATTCCGATCATTTTACACAGATTTGACACCTTCTGTACTAGAAGGTTACCTACTTCGACTTCTCCATATATAAATACATATGGAATTTACACGATCTGACTCTTTCTACTGGGTATATGTGACGGGTGTTGCTAGCAAGCAGGAGATGCTCACTCTCCCCGGGCACCTGATCTCACTCCATCACAGGGGTTTACATATGCTCTTCAAGTAGACATATTTTGTTTTCCATTTGTTTTTCATTTTCACTGATTTTGTATGTCCTCTGGTTTTAAGATTTTTGGACTTGTGGTTTGGATTTGTCCATCATCTTTACATATAAATAATTGAAGAGCAGTATTGAAACCAAAACACCGAAAAGTGAACCAAAGAATCTATCTAAGGATTATACTATATATATTGTACTCTACTATATTATACTATACTATATGCCTATCATGGAGGATCATTCAGGAGAATCGGAGCTGGTCGATACGTTTTATACCAACGCTATTGAGGAAATTTTCGTGACCAACAACTGTGTTCATATTAATGGAAATGATGACCGTGATTTAAATATATGGAGAGAGGGCAGACGTATTGTCGAATTTGGTTTGTTGGTAGACTCTATGCGTGCTTGTGAAATGCACAATTGCGTCAGAATACAAATTTACCTTTTAGACCTTTGCCTATTCGAAGCAACGAGGAATTTTACGTGTCACACCTTCCCTGATATCGGAAATGGGAAAACATGCAATGTTTCTTTTTTCCAGACCAAGCATCCATGATAGGATAACAAACGGAGAAAAACAAGGAACATGATTGTAAGAAATATTGGAGTGGTTCATGGAGCGTTGGCAGTTTATATAATACAGTCAAATGAAGTAAATCACTCTAAAACGAAGGAGTATCTCCCTCATGCATAGCTCTGTCTTTAGATAGATTCTTTAATTCACTTTTCGGTCATTTTAGCTTCAACACTGCTCTTCCTGTTTTTATCTATTTTGAAAATTCCAATCATTCGGCTACAAGTATCACTAAAAGGACGTTGAAATGTGCATATGGTGCACAAAATTAAAAGGTATATATGTTCTATATGTACTGTTATTCAATAAGGAAAAAGGGTATTTTTATTTAGGTGACTGTTTTATTTCCTGCTTATTAAGGATTCATCTAGGGTTGTGTGGTTCAGTTGATAGAACACCAGACTTTAATATAGGAGTCCAGGGTTCGAGGCATCTCGCAGCCTTCAATCCATGAGGGAGGAATTTGTAAAAACTGTGTCATAATTGTCGAGGGTTATGGCACTCTACAGTGGTTACGTTGATTGTTGAGTGTATGCTACTATAAATAAAGTTTACTATCTCAAGGTCACTGATTCATTATATCTAAACATGAGAGGTAATACACCTCTTCATTTCATTTTACATCGTAGGTATTCAAATTCATCATAATGATACAGTTAGGTGCAGTCCTAACCTTACATAAAGTGCACTTCAAGTTAACTTTATGACTGCTTTTCAAGTTTACTTGGCGACAACAGAGTAAACCTGGAATCAAGTTTAGTAGTAAACTTGATTCCAAGTTTAGTACTAAACTTGATTCCAAGTTTACTCCAAGTGCACTTCAAGTTTTATATTAAAACAATTTATTATATAAAATATGCAATTGTACATAATAAGACAATTATTTCTATCGTGTTATACGAAACTTCATAATTGTAATAAACAAACGTGAAAAGTGAACTTGGTGTCACGTGATAATAAACCTGAAGACGGGATTACTTTAAAGTAAACTTGATATCAAGTACACTTGACTAAACTTTATGACTGGTTTTCAGGACAAAAAATTAAACTTGAAATGCACTTGTCAAGTGCATTTGAACGTAAGGTTAGGACTGCACCCAACCGTACCACAGTTTCCACAGAAAACTTGTCAAAAGCTTCAGATCTTGCTAAGGTTGGATTGACTCAATGACATCAAAATCATCCAAAGGATTGTAAGTTTCACTTCTATATTTAGACGTTTTTAAAATAGTTGGTTGGATAGATTATTCAATATTATTAACCAGAAACACCCCCTCCCCTCCCCCAGAGGAATTTCCCATCGCAGTGTCTACGGTGATCTAGTGTACAAACTAAGGAGGGCCAAAGGTTCCGATAATTTCATATTTAAAAAATTATAATCTTAGCCAATTCAATTACGATGAAATTCATAGAAAGGTTGTCTAGCGTATTTTTACTTTATTTCATTTAAACTTTGTGCACTATACTATCGAGGAACTAATAATGCCGTCAATATTCACGAATACGCTGAAAGAGAAAACAGAAGACATCTGACAAAGCTGTATGACACAAATCGCCAAGGACCTACGCACAAAAAATGACAATAGCATGATATACACGGAAAGACATTACAAAAATATTCGATTGTGTTGCGGTTACGATGCCGACTTCGGACGATCAATTGAAGTAATAAACGTCATTCAATTGGTGTGGTTAACCGGTTTACGGGCGCCCAACTTCCCACTCACCGCAAAAGCAGAACAATCGAAGGACACACATTTAAAAATCTATAAAATATCCTCGATATAGAGAACAAGAATCAACAGGTTTCTCAAGGAGAGAGGTCATAAAAATTTATTACACATCAAAGTATAGAATAATATGTTGCTATCAAAAGTATGCAAGGAGACATCAACATAAGTAAACCCTGCTCTGCCCGTCTGTAAGCGAGCTCAGATCCTTGATCAATAGGAGTCCCGACTAGCAGTAAGAGGGAAAGAGGATCAGAACCTTGTCTCCACTGAAAAGGTTTGGACAAGTCCCCACCGCCCTGTGTAACGCCCAAGTAAAAGTCTGCATCGAGTTGTAGAGGGACCCAATACAAGATCTATAGTCATAGTGATGATCTAGGGGTGATACTGCCGATGTCGAAGGCGTTTAATAATTTTAGAACCAGCCGATATGAAATTATCGGAACCTTTGGCCCTCCTTAGTTTGTACACTAGATCACCGTAGACACTGGGATGGGAAATTCCTCTGGATACATATTGTTGGAAAGTAACTTTTCCGAATTTAGATAAAATGTCTGAATAAGATCTATAAAATCTACCAAAAGTTTGTCGAAGTTTATGATATCTATAACCCCGAGTAAGAAGTTTATAAGTAATCTGAGAATTTTTTTCATGAAAATTCAAAACGTTAGTACAGGCTCTAGCAAACCGAACAAATTGACTAATATAAATACTATATGATGGGAGTCTGGGGACATCATCATCTATATAAAGGAAATTTACAATAGGGAATCTAAAGTCATCACGTTTATCATATATGTTGGTATGAATATTGTTGTTAGTAATTTTAATATTTAAGTCCAAAAAAGGTGTTTCGGAAGTATTGGCTTTGTTTAATTGAAGTTAAGATGGATAAATGTCAGATATATAATTTTCAAACTCAGGATTATTACTAAAATATCATCAAGATATCTAGAGGTTTCATTGAACTTATCAATAAGGTCAAAACGTTTATAGTCTCTCTCATATTGGTATAAAAATAAATGTGCTATAAGAGGAGCGCAGTTAGTGCCCATAGGAATCCCAATAATCTGTTGACAAGTCTTGCCATTAAATTGTACATAAATATTATCCATCAAAAATGTGATGGCATTACACAACTCAGTACAAGTCCAATATTTATAATTATCATATTGTTTGTTAGAGAAAAATCCAGATGTAACTGAAGTACATAGGTATGATTTAGACTCTCTGTTGAAACGCCAGCGTACGAGAAACAGCAATTTGATTATGATTATCAATTTTGATTATGTCATGAGGTAAAGAGGTATATAGTGTCGAAAAATCAAAAGTAGAAACGTTATTAGCCTAAACATTTCTCAAACGGAATTTTTCAATGACTTCTTTAAAATTTTTGATAGACCAAAAGTAATTGACGTTACTGTTGTTAAAAACAGCTTTACAATACTTGATAACATGGTCTTTAACTGCAGTAAGAACGGAGGTAATATGTTTAGAAAGCACAGTTGTAGAGCAATGACTGGAATTCGATATAAAACGTGATTTATATGGATTTTTATGTAGTTTGGGAAGCCAATACATTGTTAGAAGATCATTTTATCAATGCTTAAATTGAAGTCACACCCAGCTGTACAGTGGTAAGATAGGTCTTTAAACAATGGGGTTCAACATAAGTAGAAGTAGAGTTCAATTCCGTATTAAGAACTGAAATATAGTATATTTTTTAAACAATGATAAGATTATTAGCTGCTTTGTCAGTAGGTACGAAGTCATAAGTATTATGTTAATCAGCCATTTTCTTTTTTATAGACTGGACTGGCATATAATGTGGTTGTTTGAATAAATGGGGATTACCTGTAAAATTACTTTCACAATACGATAGTTCACTGTTTAGTGTAAGTCAAACTATTATCTAATAGGAATACAACATTTTCTTACAAATACATTCGATTATAGACAATGCTATTAACTACATATATATTAGTTGATGCACAAGGTATGAATGTAGTATGAATAAAAGTTGATACAAATGTCATAACTGTAATTGTGCATTTATTATTATACATAAATATTAATTGATACATGTAGTACTATAATTGTCATAATAGTAAAAAGTGATAAATAGTCATCACATCTTGGCAAATCATTATCTATGAATATGCATTAGGCAAGTTTCAATGTTTTCGGGACACGCTTGATGCAATGGTGAAGCGCGTGGTTTGTGCAACATAACAGATTTCGCAGATATGTGTAATCGTTTTTCTTACTTCCTGTTTCCATGAAGCGATATAGCTAAAATTGTTAAAAGCGACATGAAATCTACATTAATTAACCAATCAACCACACAACCCAATTTTTTCTAAAAAGTGGTAATAACAAATAACACGTCATTGTTTTAGCTATTCTATGGAAAATGACTTTATATCTCTTCTGTGATGGTCTTTGAAAACTATAGCAATAAATATCCCACCAAGCAATGCTTAAAAAAGTTTATAATCATTCAGAAATCTCCTTAGCCTCTTTAAACATCTTTCTACAGCACTGTTCAACTCAACAATATCATTATTTATTCACACAGTTCTGTGATCGTCCTCAACGTACACTTAATTCTCAATTCCATGACATTAGACATTATTTTCTGTGTTTAAATCGCTGGTTTCACTATCCTCCATTCCATGATTATTGACGTCAATATTTGTGTTTCGTGCCACGATGTCCATAACTGCATTGGCGATGATACGTGATTTGTTTTACTTAATCCTTTTATCCACTTCAACGTATCCATCGCATATTCTGTTATATTTCTTGGATTTCTTTACCATCAATGATTTCATCATACACATTGACATCGTTGTCCACCTCTTCATACACCATTTCTATATTTGATATTTGTTCGATTACCTTGCTGTCTCTATGCTTGTCTCTAGAAACGAAACTAAATGAAATATACATGTGTGTCTATTAACTGATGTGTGATTTCCTTCCGTTTTCAAATCTGTATTGCGCTCGCCCCCTGATCAGGAGGCCGAGGTTCGATTCCCGCTCTGGTCATGCCGGTGTTCTGTCTTTCGGATGAGACAGTAAAAACTGAGGCCCTGTGTTGTGGTATATGCATGGCACGTTAAAGATCCCTCACTGCTTCGGGTGGGTCCGTTGCAAAGGTCAAAATTTATATGCCCCGCATCAGGCAGATGCCGTCACCATATACGTGAAATATTCGTGGATTGACGTTTAACAAAATTAAATCAATCAAATCCGTTTAGTTTAATATTGATTCGATTCAGAACACAAAAGAATATAATTTACACTTACTTTTCATTGTAACGAATATACACGAAGGCGAAGATGTTTACTGATAAAACAATGATCAGAATGGCAACTGGAAATGAAACAATATAACAAAAATTAATAATTTGAACCGATTTCTTTGTCTTTGTTTTTCTGAAATATGTTTATATTTGTGTATAGACTAACTTAACATTTAGATATTTTCTCAATTTTCTTTATAGTTGTATAGACAGTTTTATAGAAACGCTAGACATTTGTAAAGACAGTTTTATAGTTACCCTAGACATATATATAAAGACAGTTGGGTTGGGTTTGCACAAAGAAAGTCATTAATGCAAGAGATGATATATGCGTTTATCACTTACCAACAATAGGTAGGAGTCCTTCGTTTTTATCGTTTTTATCTGTAAAACAATAATCATACAGGTGACAAAAATATACAATATATATATATATATATATATATATATATATATATATATATATATATATATATATATATATATATATATATATATATATATATATATATATATATATATATATGAAACAATATACAATTTGCTAAGAAATTAGGTTTTACCTGTTTATTCCAGTGTGCTTATTAATGAAATGCCCTAAGAAATAAAAATCGCCTTAGATGTACTGATATTATATGAATAACTTATTAAACATTATCAGTTATTAAATAAACAATGAAGTAAAATAAGAAAATGACTGAAAGAATGGTAGAAAACACACCACGATGGCGTCCTAGAAACCAGACCAGCAAATCCCGTTATGGATTATACAAAATTCGAATGCCGAAAATGCAAACATTTGAGCACACTTCATAAGTACAATGTATTTCGCCATGAATGAATTAAGTCTTAAATAATTAGATATTACCGGAATCTGTCATGATTGTGACTTCATAGTCAGTAGCTTCAGTAGTGCCGGATAGGTCTGTGACATGGGTTCTGCCGGATAGGTCTATGACAGGGGTTCTGAAGTGATGAGGTTTGTCAGAAGACAACAGAGCTCGCCGATGGTAACCACATTTTAAAGTCAAAAGTAGTTCAATCTTCAAGGTCTTGGTCAAAACGTAAAATATTTCATACGTAATGAAAGGTCAAATCACAACAAATACATACATGTACATGTCATATTTAAGATTTATCTCTTAAAATTTAAATCTTTTAAAGGTAGGTCAAACTACAAGGTCAATGTCACATGGTCACACATCTGCACCTAATGAAAGGTTTTGTCACAAGGAATACCTATGTGAACTATTGAAGCTCTTTCTGTAATGGTTCTGATGTTATGATTCAGTTAAAGTCTCTGTCCATGGACGACGACGACGACGGGGGTATGACAATAGCTCTCCGGACAGTCATTTCGGCAAGCTACAAATGTTGTTTAGCAAACGAGAAAATTTGTTCTCATATCATTACTCGTATCTTTTTATCCTGGAATGGCTTGATTTTAACAATTTAATTGTAATGTGGATTCCATCTGTGGTATTTATAGCCTCGCTTCGTTAATTATCATCTTCTATTGGGATTTCGCTAAAAGATGAAATTGTAAAATCTTGATTTTACAAAATATACACCGAAACATGAAATATTAAACGCTGTAACGTTTTAGTCTGTTCAAACTTTCTAAATAATAAGTGCAATAGAGAACAGCATGTTTTATGATGTCGATATCTGAATAAATTTCATCAACTTACCTGTGGCTGATGTTTCATTGAGTAACCGATTAATGAATATTTAACATTATACAGAGAGTATTATTGCTCCTAACAAAAGAACTATTCGACATAGCATAGACTGAGAATATCCCGTTGTATGGGGAATTAACCACCAGTTGCCCTATAAAAACCAAAAATATCAATCGGCAGTCCGTATGACAAACATATAGAGTAAATACTGAGATAGTTCATTTCCCTGAAAATAATAGACGCATGCATTTCTCGACATTGTATCCACCGTACACATTTTTCATTAAGGCATCCTTTGAACAGTGTGCTTTTAACCTAATGGAAACAGAATAATATAACTATATGCTACAGTTTAAAGGAAACCCTAAAATAACAGACGATGCTACGTTCTTTTTGGTAGGTACTCTCCTCAGTAATATAGTGTAAGTAAACATTGAAGAAGTACCGAAGGTTTCACCAAGTCACGAAGTCCATAAATGGACAAAACTTAAATTGAGCTAAGACAAGGTACTTGGGGAGTAAGCGTCCAATGCTTACATGCAACGTCCGTCTAGAAAGTGCTGTATCAACTCTTCAATTCAAGAGGTAAATACACATAAACACACATGAGCACATGAAGGAGACAAGAACACTACATCAAATCGTACTCATGGTATGAAATGCTGTTGAACTGAAATTACATTGTTGGAAATGTCTGTATGTCAAATCAAGTATACTCAAAAAGTTCTAGATGGCTGATTTTGATCGTCAAATTCCTAAATATTATTGAGAGGGGCATTCAAATTGCACCAGGTCACCTATAACAACCATAGATCTTCCTCAGTTTCAAGCGTTCCTCGATATATTCTTGTGAGAGGAATTCCGTGGCAAGAAGCCTTGCTCTCCTGTCGATATCTTCGTATATAGAAGACGTCCTGGCATAGCGTATAAGTTGTGAAATGCAGACGTCATATGCAAGATAGGAATATATGGTGCTAGTAAGGAAAGGGGGGTTGGTAATGATGAAATCGATGTCATAAAGGGAGGTCACGAACGAGCCGTCATCACAATAGGCATAAAGAAGAAAATGCGCTCTCAATCGTATCTTTTATCCCCAGTTATTGTAGATATGATATTAAGATGAATGTTATGACACAACAAAGTACTGACTTTTTTATTTCTGAGAGTTTATTATTTAAGGATTTAATATTAGATTTATAAAGGGGTTTTAACACAATTAATAATCAATTATATTAGGCATATTCCAATATCCATTTCATTCATTCCGTTCAAGTCAGGTAAATAATAATGTAGAAACAGACTTACACCGGTATCGTCTTCTGCAGCTTCTGTCCGAGAAAACAAACCGGATCTACAATCATCGATCTTACATTTTAAAATGGTGTACTTGTTCTTATTATGATACTTCTTACATTTTAAAGAAAGAAAATACATCAATCCATATAGTAAGACTTATAAATTGTTGATATTTACGTCACTCAGCGGTTATCTCATGTATAAGGTGGCAGCATCTGCCTGATGTAAAATAGATGATAGAAATGTGGACCTTTGCAGCAGACTTATCCGAGGCATTGAGGGATTATTTACATGCCACGCCTACCTTGACAAGGGGCCTCGGTTTTTACTGTTCCGTCAGAAAGCACATCACTGCTGTGCCCAATGCGGATATCATCACAATTTCAATGTAATATATGGCTTTTCATAGCCTACTTATGAGGTGAAATGCCCATTTGTTGTTTTAACAAATCAAACAAACTTACATTTGTAAAGTTCATTTGTTGGGTAAGGTGTATTTGGTAGCAATTCTTCCATGCAAATGCTCCTATTCCACGGCAAATTATGCGTGCAATTCCACTCTAAATAGGTTGTTTCGTTAATGTAAAAAATTGGACAATCTGAAACAAACTATATGGGTTACATTAACTATATTTACACTATTATCAGAATATCTTGCGTCTAAGAAATTATCATAAATTAAATCAGACATTAACAGTGAAATACATATATGATTTTACATTTTATATATAAACAATATGGCAAACGGTAAATACTTTCTGCTGTCGTTTTCTTGGAGAAAATACCCCTTATGGACGACATTTTAAGAGGCCAAGGTCACATTAAATTAATACGCCGAAATAAGAAATTTTGAATTTTTGGGGGGTTTTTTTGTTTTTTTTTTTTTACATATTGGCTTGTGATTAACTCCTATTTTGCCTCCATTTCTTAAAATTAGTGGCTACTGGTTTCATACACTTGATTTTTATATTTTGATCTTTCTGATTTTGGTTAAATGCGGAATGTTACTTTATTAATACATAGTAAATTGAAGTAACACACTGTTTTCTAAAGCAATATTTTATATATGAGTGTATGAGATTATGAAAAATTACAGGTGAATTCAGTTATAAAATAGCAGTCACATTACATTTCAATGCGACTTCGACTTACAGTAGCCAGTTGACATATAGTCACGTGTAGATAATGAGTATGCTAAAGGACATTGGACAATGCATAGTGACCAACAAGTTTAGAAATATTGAATTTACATGTCTGTAAATTCGATCACATTAAGTAATTTCTTTGCATTATGTCATTTTACCTTTGAATACTCCGTTTGCTCCTGTATAACATGTAATCTTAGCAGAGCTTTCCCTAGTTATATTTTGTTATGTTTCAGTATTGTTTTATCGTTATTAACGCTCTATAAAGGTATTCCGTAAGAATAAATATTACTTTCAATATCACAATGTAAATTTCCAAAGTAACCTGAAATTCAGAGGTGAGTCAGGTACCCGGGAGGAGAAAGCGTCTCCTGTTTGGCTAGTGACACCTGCCGTGAATGCCATTGACCACAGACGAACGAAGTATAATTCAGCACTGTATACATTCATGAATATAAACCAACACTGTATATATCTGTATCAAAAAATTTGGAAATTTTGTTATACCATATGTATAACAGAAAAGAAGACACGAATTAATATGTATGAATAATTTCAATGTACTCTATAGTATGTGTAGGGTGTAATTCAAACAATTAATAAAGTCCTAGTACTTGACTTTTACAGCTTACACTAGTTCTCATTCTTGGAATCCACTAGATAATTTGTGGATCAGGGAAGTTAATTATGAAGTATTTACATCTTACGAATAAAAACAAAAATAAGATACCGAATAATGTCCGTGAACATCGATATAAACAAACCCAAAATATTGAGTCATGGCAATAACGTCTCCTAGAAAAATCCAGCGACGGGATCAGGTGTCATGGAGGAGTAAAGCATCAACTGCCAAAAGGACACACACGTTATGATGCCAAACGATAAATCGGGTTATTTTAAATTCAAAGTCACATTCAGTAGACGGTGTAATACAGTAGTCATATTTGGTAAAAGGTTAAGATATCAATTCCTGTTCTTTATATCTCCTTTATAATGATTCTTCACAATAAACAGAAAACCTGATAATTAGTCCTTGTCCTTCATTAATATGAATACCCAGTTTATTAAGATCGCTAATTAACACCTTGAAAGCTGTTAAAAGGTACGAAATGAAGGTTGATATTTGCTGGGTCAGACAGCCGGTTGAGGTGATATTACGTAATAATTTAGCCGCACAGGTGACAGGTGATCGCCCTAAACGATGTTACCCCGATATACCCTCCATATACTGAAAATATTGCAACTTGACTGGGAAGTCAACTATTAAAGATATTATAGAATTCGTCTTGAGACTAGCCATCTGATTGCACATGACGAAGGGTCAAAGCTGTCGCTGGTGTTTTCATGCGAGCTGTACTGAAAAACACACGTTTTCGAGTGCCAATTACAGGTATATCAGGGGAATATTAAAATTAGAATTATATTCTACAAAGTCTTCAATACATAGTTATTTACAAATTTAAAACCTTTATTTCTTTTTTTTTTTCGTGAATCTTAGGTCCCGCGACGATTGGCGTTTCGTATTACCTTACCATAACTTGTTCTCTCATTGTTATATACTTGTTCTCTCATTTTAATATCTACAGTGGCGGATTTATAGGGTCGCTCCCCCTTTTTGCCACAATTATGAGTAAATCTTCAGATTTCGCAGTATTTTGGTTTATATTGGATTATGATTAACGTAAAAAATTGGACAATCTGAAACAAACGATTCCAATAAATAAATAAGTATGAGTCACATACTAATGCGTCTTAACAGACTATATGTATCACATTAACTACATTTACACTATTATCAGAATTTCTTGCGTCTAAGAAATTATCATAAATCAAATTAGACATTAACAGTGAAATAAATTTATAATTTTACATTTTATTTATAAACAATATGGTAAACTGTAAATACTTTCTGCTGTCGCTTTCTTGGAGAAAATACCCCTTATGGACGATATTTTTAAGAGACAAAGGTCACATTAAATTAATACGCCGATATAAGAAATTTTGAATATTTTTTTTTTACATACTGGCTTTTGATTAACTCATCTTTTGCCTCAATTTCTTAAAATTAGTGGCTACTGGTTTCATTTGTTTTTTTTTTATAGGGAGGCCCAAACTCTTTCCTTAAAAACACATGAGATACACTTTTTAGATACCTATGAATAATTTATTTGTATCACAATATATCATAGAATAAGTAAGTTACAAAGCATGTTTTATAGTCAACAAACTCTGCAAATTTCATCGGTTTATCTCGAGTACTTTACAAGATATGAGGATTTAAAAATGGACAATATTGCATTTTCACACCTTTTTCAAGCAAATAAAAATGCACAACCTCGCAGTTTTATGAGTGTATAACTTAATCAGTTATGCATAAAATTTGTGATTTATTTATATTAATCTACTTTATATACTACAGGTATTACGAAAAAAGAAAAAAACATTGGTTGTAAGCCTTATCATCTCAAATATAATCTCTTAAACGTGACGAAGAATGCTTTTTTTACTTTGATGAAAATGACAAAGTCCAAATGTCCAAGGTCATTTTTCTAAAAACTTATACAAGGATTCATAATGATGTAAAAACTTATTTCAAATAGTTACTTATAAGGATATTTGAACGAATTTAGATTGTATGACAAAAAATAAGCTCTGTATAAGCAAAAACATTTTTACCTAAATCAGGGTGGGAATAACTCTTTTAAAAATGTGAAAAATATCACAAACCTTTTAATTTATCATAGTATAACTTAATTTTTTATATTAATCTACTATATGTATTATATTCATTATTTTAAAAACATAAAAACTTGTAATAAAAGTGTTATAATCTCAAATATAAACTCTTCATAAATACAAATTGTCGTAAAGTTTGGTTGATTTCAGTTCCTGTTCTTTATGTCTCCTTCATGATAATCCTTCACAATAAACAGGAAACCTGATAATTAGTCCTTGTCTTTCATTAATATGAATACTCAGTTTATTAAGATCGCTAATTAATATCTTTAAAGCTGTTAAAATGTACGAAATGAAGGTTGATATTTGCTGGGTCAGACAGCCGGTTGAGGTGATATTACGTAATAATTTAGCCGCACAGGTGACAGGTGATCGCCCTTGACGACGTTACCCCCGATATACCCTCGATATATTGAAAATATTGCAACTTGATTAGGAAGTCAACTATTAAAGATATTATAGAATTCGTCTTGGGACTGGTCATCTGATTGCACATGACGAAGAGTCAACGCTGTGAATCTTCGGTCACGCGACGATTGGCGTTTCGTAGTACCTTAACATAACTTGTTCTCTCATTGCTATATACTTGTTCTCTCATTTTAATATCTACAGTAGCGGATTTATTGGGGTCGCTCCCCCTTTTTGCCACAATTATGAGTAAATCTTCAGATTTCGCCCCTAATATGGCAGAGTATTTTGGTTTATATTGGACTTCACTTGTGCGCCTCCCCCCCCCCCCCCCCCCCCTCTCCCATTCTGGAAATTCTGGATTCGCAACTGAGATAAATACCAAAATTAATTAAAGAGGATTAAAATCAAATCATTTGAATCAAAGGAGGCTCTTAGTCCCGTCATTTTTCCTTTAACAAAAAATGTCTTCCTTAAATATGAATACATTATCCCCCCCCCCCCCCCTTTCCACCTTCCTTTCGCAGAGGTCTAGACTTATCTGCAATTAAAATGTAAGTCTGAAGTTGTAAACAGTGGGGTCAATGTAAACTAAATGATGAAATGATGTCTTATTTTATCCCACAATATATGCCTTGGTATTTATTACATTGAAATGTGTATTTCTGTACATAATTCTATACGACAATACGTGGATGTCGCCCCGAGTCAGAGGAAACACGTGTAAAATCGTATTAATAGAGCTACAAAATTACAGTAAACTATATGAAATCGTCAAATATTTAATTAATGTAAATACCAATAATTATCAATTCGAATATAAAAATCGTTCATGGTAAGTATTAACCCACGCGCCCACGCTGTTCTTTGAATTACATCATGAATGATGAAATGAAACTTTTGAGAAATAAAACTTTGTAAATAATAGCTACGGGGTATTTTTTTCACAAATAAGATAATCATAATCACTTCTATAGACATTGTTTTCGTTATGTGTTCTCTTATTTGAGAACTTTATAATGTACGATTGTTTACTATCGATATCGATGTAATCAAATGACTCGTGAAAACAATATGGCGGACCGTTGTTTTGGCAAAGAGGAAGACGCTATCTTTTTATTTTCAAATGTTTGTAGTCATTTCTATGTATATTTTCACAAAAATGGTATCAAATGAATCGGGGGAAACATACTTATCGCATATTATGGGCCGGTAGAAATAAATTAAAAACTGAAAATTATATATTTAAAAAACTTATGTGTGCCCGCATCGCACATCGTTTTCGCTTCGGCGATCAGCTGTTTACAGGTAATGGACGTATCTACCTGAAAAACCTCACTTCACTGGATTTGATACAACCGTGACCCCGAACAGCGCCAGTGAACATACCGCTTATATACTCATTGATTCTAAGCGCGCCGTCAATTATAAGGCAAAATAAACATCTCGCTGTACCGCCGCGGTATCGTTAGATATTTTAATGATTTTACCTATTTTCAAATTGCCCTAATTTCTTTATTTCTACTCCAAATGAGATGAAATTTGAGAAATGAGAAGAAAACAAAATGAATATTCTAATGATTTGATTTTGATTTACATGTTAAAAATATTTCCCGATAAATTATTGATGCAAAAATTGCAGACAACGCATTTTGATTAATTTGAACTTAGTCATTTGCGATGGGCCTCACTATTTTTTATATATTTTTCTGATTTTGTTTAATTACGGCATGTTACTTTATTCATACATAGTAAATTGAAGTAACACGCTGTTTTCTGAAGCAATGTTTTATATATGAGTGTATGAGAATATGAAAAATTACAGATGAATTCGGTTATAAAATAGCAGTCACATTACAGTAAAACCAGTCATACTTGGAAATACTGCAGTTATAATATAAATACATATATAAATTTAGTGAGCATGTGCGCATTTTGACAACTTGTTTAGTGATGCTCAAGTCCGACTAAAATATATAAATATAAAGCAAAAATACATGTATTTGAAGAGGAAACCATTATATTAAACTGACCCAAACTTAAAAACCAATCAAATCAATTATTAAATTAATTTAGTAATTGATTTGCTCTTCAAATGTTTATACCTTCAATTTAAGGTTTCGGTCTGGACAACTTACATCTCTTCAGTGACGCTTAAGGTCGAAACTGTGGAAATCAAAAGTCTAAAAATTTCAAAAGCAAAGAAATCACTTACCGAAAACTAATCGACAGAAGACCAGCCAAAGGTGTGATGTAGTTTAGAATAATTTACATACTTTTTCACACACACACACACACACACACACACACACACACACACACACCCATGTATATATATATATATATATATATATATATATATATGACTACAGTTTTTCGGAACCTATATATATGATTAATGTACTGGTTGAAGAATCAATAACTTACATTTTGATTTTATTGCCCATGATTTCCAACAAAACTCCCTCACCCTACCACGATGTGTTAATCCGCAATGATACATTAAGGGAGGCATGCACTTATGTATAGAGCTTCTCTCAATCCATGAAGATTCATCAGTAGGACAGGAGAAAACAGGAGAATCCTTTATCGAAACACATATGAAATAGATTCCACAAGCATATGTGAAGTGATGCAGCTCGAAACACAACATATTTCTCTCGTGATACAATGTTCTCTGCTTTTCTAAAATTAATAACAACACGGAAATTGTGTTGCAATACAAGTGTTTTTGTTTCAACTTTTCTGGTTTTCATCTATTTTCCCTTTAATGGTGCAATAAAGAGACTATTACTTATAGCCTGTGTATGTCCGTATGTACCACACATGTTAAATCACGGCTCAATAGTTGAAATGGCACTTTGAGTAGGATGTAATGGGGTTTGTGTCTAAAGCCCGTTAATGTCGATTGAATTGTTAAATAAAAATATCACAGAGTTGTCTGCATTCTACGTTAGAATAGAACCAGGGAGATTATAAGATACATATACACAAGCATTTTCAATGGTTGTGTCGACATATAGTCGAGGGTAGATAATGAACATGCTAAGGGATATTGGACGATGCATAGTGACCAACAAGTTTAGAAATATTGAATGTACATGTCTGTAAATTCGATCAAATTAAGTAATTTGTATGCATTATGTTAGAGAGAGACATACAATGTATGTAGTCTATACTAAATAAAAATAAATCAGGGAGTTAATGTCATTTTACATTTGAATACTCCATTTGCTCCTGTATAAAACATAACATGTAATCTTAGCATCTTAACAGGGCTTTCCCTAGTTATATTTTTTATGTTTCAGTATTGTTTTATCGTTATTAACGCTTAATAGAAATTCCAAATATGGAAGAAAGAAAGTTACTGGCTCAGCCGTATAACAGTCATCACCACAGTAATGTACAGCATATAGTATAGTGATATTAAAAGAAAAACACATAAGGACATCACAAAAATAATCGATTATAGTGCAGTTACGATACCGACTTAGGATGGTCATATGATATGACAGTAGTCAATCAATTGGTGTGTTTAACCGGTTTACGGGCCCACATTTCCACTCACCGTAACAGCAGAATAAACAAATTCAAAATTACAGTGTATCTAACAACTATTCATTTTGACTGGAAAGGGGGGGTCTGAAAAATGGTTTATAAGGTGAACAAACGCAATAAAGATAAAATTCTTTAAAGGTATTCCGTAAGAATAAATATTACTTTCAATATCACAATGTAAATTTCCAAAGTAACCTGAAATTCAGAGGTGAGTCAGGTACCCGGGAGGAGAAAGCGTCTCCTGTTTGACTAGTGACACCTGCCGTGAATGCCATTGACCACAGACGAACGAAGTATAATCCAGCACTGTATACATTCATGAATATAAACCAACACTGTCACACAAAATCAGGAAAAAGTCAAATCCTCTGTAGAGAACTTTTTAGAGCTCCACACTGGAAAATGAATAAGTGTAATGTTAATGTAAAATACAAAAGAAGTAGTTGTCATATGGCTATGACACTAACAACAATGTACCACAATGGACATTTACAGACCCCTGAAATTCAGAGGTGAGATCAGGTGCCCGAAGATACATGTGTATCAAAAAATTTGGAAATTTTGTTCTACCATATGTATAACAGAAAAGAAGACACGAATTAACATGTATGAATAATTTCAATGTACTCTATAGTGTGTGTAGGGTGTAATTCAAACAATTAATAAAGTCCTAGTACTTGACTTTTACAGCTACCACTAGTTCTCATTCTTGGAATCCACTAGATAATTTGTGGATCAGGGAAGTTAATTATGAAGTATTTACATCTTACGAATAAAAACAAAAATAAGATACCGAATAATGTCCATGAACATCGATATAAACAAACCCAAAATATTGAGTAATGGCAATAACGTCTCCTAGAAAAATCCAGCGACGGGATCAGGTGTCATGGAGGAGTAAAGCATCAACTGCCAAAAGGACACACACGTTATGATGCCAAACGATAAATCGGGTTATTTTAAATTCAAAGTCACATTCAGTAGACGGTGTAATACAGTAGTCATATTTGGTAAACGGTTAAGATTAGCATTGTTAATGTAATAGATTAAAGGGACAAATCTGGGAGAAAATCCATTTTTTCAGTTGAAAAGTTGAAAAAAGTTCCATTCAAAACATTAGCATACAAAATATTTCATTTTAAACATATGGTTTTCAAAATTTAATGCATATGCAAATCTAGCAATCTGAAAAATGTCATTGTTCTATAAACAGGATTGCACAGGGACAGACGAATGGAGAAAACAGACAGACTGAACAAACGTTAAACATTCAAAGTCGTTTAATGTCGATCTGTGGGCAACGATGTTTCAGATGGAAGAGAAACAAGATGATCTTCATGACCTTTCTTACGCTTGACCCTTGTTCCAGATTTAATAGATTCTGTTCTGTAGCACTGTAGCAGTGGAAGGCTACATAAATCCTCTGAAATTTTGTTCCCATTCTAAAAACAGCATTTGCAAATTCATATGCGTTTACCCGAAGGTTTTAAATAGTATAGTTTTCAAACTCAGGGTTATCGATTACTAAAATATCATCAAGATATCTAGAGGTGTCATTGAAATTATCAATAAGGTCGAAACGTTTAGAAGTTAGAATAGAATGCATAAAGTCTCTCTGATAACAATATAAAGATATATCTGCTATAAGGGGAGCGCAGTTAGTGCCCATAGGAATCCCAATAATCTGTTGACATAGCAGTGGCTTTTTCTGTTGACACACAACAGTTTCTATTCCGCTGTCTGTGATTAAAGGAACTGGTCGGCTGGTGAATTTAGTGCTCATAGTCTTGTTAATACTTTGACAAAGTATACAATATATATCTATCTAATATATTTATAGTTTAATCAACAACTAGGGTAAATAATTGTATTAAACTTGACTTATTTCGAAAATTTGAATTATATTTGACTATAATATTGATAGTATCACACGTTTCTTTAAAAAATGATTGTGATTGTGATTGAAAAGAAGCAACGAAAACCAAATTGAAAAGATGAAAATATGCAGGTGCTGGCCACAGAAATGAAAAATCGACAGGAAATTGTATTTGGGTAATTTAATGGGCGTTTAACCTTTTTGAGAAAAAAAGAGAGTGGGATGAAATAGTACGAAGGTAGTATATTTGGAAATTTAGATCTACATTGAATTATGCATTTGAACTTGTTTTGATTTAACGATGCTGCCGTTTCGTAGGTGATTATATAACTTGAGTACTAGTTGTTTCATCTTCTGTTGATTTTCGTATCGAAATCATAAAGCGTTTCACATCTGACGTGTTAATCTGTGTTGTAAATTTCTCAATTGCACAGAATTCTAAAATTAGAATAAATGAGGAAAGCTCTAATGACCTGATGTATATTTTGTTTTTGTTAATAGAATTTCATTAAAGGTATCTGCTGAAATTAAACATCTGTGTTGTTACTAAACATTAACTTATTCTAAATTACGTAAATTCATATAGAATACTTCAGCATCAGGTCAATAAATCCTATCAGATCAATACATATCAGGTCATCAGACCCTGAATCAGATCATAGATTTTCGTTTGATTGACCACTTTCATGTTGCTAGAATGGTATACTATGTTATCTACATTCATGAATTATCATCTGCTTATATAATTTATAATGATAATAAATGTGTTTTAGTTAGGAAATACTCCCAACAACCAGCTAATGAATATCAGGTCATTTCAACACCAGGCCATTTGTTACTGATGCCTCTCTTCACCTGTGTACTTTTTTAAAATTTAAATATAAAACTTTCTCTGTTATTATCAGTTCTATTAAGAAAAAGAATAACATATCCAGTTATTTGCGTATAAGCAATGAATTCTTTTGAAAATATACATCAGGTCAATATCAGGTCATAAGACCAATCACTGCACGGTCTGCTCATGATTATCATTACAAAGACTGTTATGTAAAGGAGAATGTCTGGTGTAACAAAGAAGATAAGTAATAAGATTGTATGTGCAAAGATAAGTATTGATACACAAGTCATTGAAAAATCCATACAGCTTAATATTTCACTTTCAGAATTTTCTCTGACAATTCAGTAACTATTGTCGTTCATTTTGTCAGTGCTTGGAGAATCACATTTTAATAAACGTGTGAGCACAAATAATGAAAGACATTTACAGATTTAAAGGGACTTTGTTTTAAGGTAATATAATTACCAATGCCTACCTACAGAGTTTGGACGCATGGATACTTTCTCATTCATAATGTTCTCATGTGACAGAATTAATTATATGAATAGACAGAAGAAAATATAGAGAGAGATTCATCATGACCTGTGAAAGATTTAACCCAAAATTAAATTTTAAAAATCCAAGGCCTTAAAGGGAGAGAAATGCAGGGCATGGTCAATGTTATAAATTGATGCCCTGAAATATTTTTGTTAATGTGTTTATATGACAGACAACAAGACACAGAAACTTTATATATCAACATGCAAAGCATCTGTTCATATAATTATTTTTTGCTCTCTTTTTTCTTTTGTATTTTCATTTAGAGTCAATCCAGTATCAACATCATATATTAAGACATCAAATGAAGTGACAAAGAGATAGAGTGAGGTCAAGACTATGGTAAAGAAGAAGGTCCAGAGAATGAGAGAGATGAAGAAGCCAAGAGGAGGAATCAGTTTTCCTATATCTTTTAAGACTTTGGAGTTAGATGTAAGAAAAAGATGTACTTGATTTATGTTGGAATAACTGTCACAATAAATTTGATTTCACTTAGCTTGATTCTTGACTTTGTAATTGCACTTCATAAAGGCCAGTTGGCCGAAATTGTTGTGAAATAGAATTGCAGAGGCCATTAATTGTGTTGGAGTGGAAGATTTTATGAGCGAGTTGTCATTTTGATACATTTTCCTTACGAGTTATCTATCTTTGAATAGTTACTATAGATCTAGGTTTCCGGAAAGTTTTTAAGTAATGATTTTGTCTTCCTTGAAAGTTTGGAATGCATCCATATTGTAGAGCTGACTATAGATATCTCACCTTTAGTTGTGTTGGTGGTTTCACGCAGTGTATGTATATTATGCATTTGTATTTTGTTATAAATGGTTATCTTGTCAATACAATTAAGTTACAATAGTTTCCTATTCTCGAAGTTGGCGTGACATCACACCGAGATCTAAATGAACATAATCCCCGAAATATCCCGAGGATGACCTGGGCGATGAAATCGGTGTTCATTATAGACCGTCATGCAACTTTGCTGGGTTATATGTTGAGCACAGGAGCTGAGCTGAACAAGGATCGACAGATTTCTCAAGGAGAGAGGTCATAAAAATTTATTACACACGAAACAATTATAGAATAATATGTTGCTATCAAAAATATGTAAGAAGACATCAACATAAGTAAACCGTGCTCTGCCCGTCTGTAAGCGAGTTGGTTGGTTGATTGGTATTTTACATCGCTTTCAACAATATTTCAGTTATATCGCGACACGGAAGCAGGTTACCAACCTCTTAAACATAGTAGCGCAACTCGGGAATCGAACCCGAATCGTCGGCGCCGCAAGCCAAGCACTTAACCACTACACCACGCCTGCTCCTCTGTAAGCGAGCTCAGATCCTTGATCAATATGAGTCCCGACTAACAGTCAGAGGGGACGAGGGTCAGGACATTGTCTCCTCTGAATATGTTTGGACAAACCCCGTCATAGAGTCCCCACCGCCCTATTAGTCAGCGTGCAACGCTCAAGTAAAAGTCTGCATTGGGTTGTAGAGGAACCAAATACAAGATCTATGGTCTTAGCGATGATCTCGGGGTCATACTGTCGATGTCGAAGGCGTTTAATAATTGTAGAACCAGCCGATATGAAATTATCGGAACCTTTGACCCTCCTTAGTTTGCACATTAGATCACCGTAGATATTGGGATGAGAAATTCCTCTGGATACATATTGCTGAAAAGTAACATTTCCAAATTTAGATAAAATGTCGGAATTAGATCTATAAAATTTACCAAAAGTTTTTCGAAGTTTATGATATCTATAACCCTGAGTAAGAAGTTTAAAAGTAATCTGAGAATTTGGTATGAATATTGTTGTTAATAATTTTAATATTTAAGTCCAAAAAAAGGTGTTTCCTGGTTGGAAATATTGGCTTTATTTAACGAAGTTCAGATGAATAAATGTCAGATTTATAATTTTCAAACTCAGGGTTATCGATTACTAAAATATCATCAAGGTATCTAGAGGTGTCATTGAAATTATCAATAAGGTCGAAACGTTTAAAAGTTTGAATAGAATGCATAAAGTCTCTCTCATAACAATATGAAAATATATCTGCTATAAGGGGAGCGCAGTTAGTGCCCATAGGAATCCCAATAATCTGTTGACATGTCTTGCCATTAAACTGTACATAAATATTATCCATCTAAAATGTGATGGCATTACACAACTCAGTACAAGTCCAATATTTCTAATTATCATATATTTTGTTAGAGAAAAATCCAAATGTAACTGAAGTATAGAGGTATGATTTAGACTCTCTGTTGAGAGACAGCAATTTGGTTTTGATTAAGTCATGAGGTGAAGAGGTATATAGTGTCGAAAAATCAAACGTAGAAACGTTATTAGCATCAAAATTTCTCAAGCGGAATTTTTCAATGACTTCGTTAGAATTTTGGATAGACCAAAAGTAATTGACGTTACGGTTGTTGAAGACAGCATTACAATACTTGATAACATGGTCTTTTACTGCAGTAAGAGCAGAGGTAATATGCGTAGAAAGCACAGTTGTAGAGCAATGACTAAAAGTTGATATAAAACGTGATTTATATGGATTTTTGTGTAGTTCGGGAAGCCAATACATTGTTGGAAGATCATTTTTATCATTGCTTAAATTTAAAGTTTATGCTGATCAATTCCGTTTTAAGAGCTGAAATATAGCATATTTTTCAAACAATGATAATATTATTAGCTGCTTTGTCAGCAGGTACGAAGACATAAGTATTGTGTAAATCAGCCATTTTCTTTTTTATAGATTGCACTGGTATATAATGTGGCTGTTTGAATAAATGGGGATTACTTATCGATGCGAATATCTATAATTTTTAAGATTTCACTCTTCCAATCATTCATGGCATGTGTTTTTACACCTTCCTTTTTACACCATCGTTTATAATAAGTGTTTAATGCTTCTTCAAATATATATTCCGGCATTTGGTAAAATCCTGGAAGGTAATCTATACTTTGGCCCTTTATTTGGAGGGAACATTTTTCAGCAAATCATTGGCATTCCCATGGGAACTAACTGCGCCCCTCTTCTTGATGACATTTTCTTATATTCGTATGAGGCAGAATTTATTCAAAACATGCTCTCCGCAGGCAGAAAAAGCCCTGCATCTCAGTTTAATGTTACGTATAGATATATAGACGACGTATTGTCAATCAATAATCCTAACTTTAAGGATTACATACATGAAATCTATCCCCATGAACTTGAGATAAAAGAGACAACCGAGAGCAATAATTCCGCTTCGTATCTGGATATATTTTTAACTTTCGACAATAAAGGTCATTTGAACACGTCTCTGAATGACAAACGTGACGATTTTAACTTCCAAATAACTAACTTTCCGTTTCTTTGCAGCAATATCCCGTCCTCGCCTGCCTATGGAGTTTTTATATTTCAACTTATAAGGTACGCAAGAACCTGTTCTCTATACGACGGTTTTATTCCAAGGGCCAAACGACTGGCCACTAAGTTGCTCATGCAGGGATATGTTAAAGAACGTCTGAAATCGTCACTGAGGAAGTTCTACGGTCGCTATGGGGATCTTGTACGAAAATGTGATATGCCTCTTTCTAGAATGATTGATAATATTCTGGAATGCGACTAAATGACCTGTTCAGTGAACACCAAATATGACTTTGTATACCAGTTTTGTACTTTCGTATGTACAATTAGGAAACCAAAACTCTTGATTTTGATATGTTTCTTAAGAACTGCTGTGACGGGTGATGCATGCAAACAGGAGACGCTTACTTTCCCCGGGCACCTGGTCTCAGTATTTCGGGGTTCACATCAGTTCCTTTTGGAAACTTACACGATTTTGTATCTGTCTTTGGAGTTTGAGAATGAATAACGGTTTGGTACTTCTTCCATATTGATTATTCTGATAAATTGGGAACAAAATACGAAAACTAAGTTTATTCAAGAATAAAGGACACAATAAATGGAACAGCTTTTCGAGTACATCTTTTTCAGAGGTACCCTCTCATTGATTGCAAAGTTATGTAACCTGCAGAATCCTCAACAATCCGACTGCACTTCAGTGGTGTGAATAGCAAAACTCCGCCAGAATGATTCAAACATGTGTAAAGTAATCATTTAGAAATTTAAAAGTCCTATTTCTATGTTGAAACGTTTATTTCATTTACTATCACGTGGTATGTACAAAGGTGTGCATTCAATGAATATCTCAGGTGACAAATTCATAGATTTGATCATAATCACTTTTAGAGCTTTGCAAGGGACATAATCGAAATTTTATACACATTTAGCTCAATTTTTAAAAGAATTATAGTTAACACAGATTATAACATGAAATAATCACTGGATAATAACCATGACTCTAAGTTCTTCTAATCTATCATTGTTAATACTTTGGACAAAAAAAGAGAAGACATACCTTCTTGCTGCAAATTTGAACTGCTCATAAGACTATTTCTTACAGAATGTAAAGTCACAGCTCCAAAGATAACTTCAGGGTGTAGGAAAAGATCCATTGACTGACATGATTCACGTTTCATAATTTACCTGAAGCGGGACTACAGTACAGCAAACAATCTCTCAACAATGTTGAAAGTCTTGTTGTACAAAACTTCTTTTTATGTTTTTGGACTCCGAAACGATTGGTTGGTAGATTGGTGTTTTACGTCGCCTTCAACATTTTTTCAATTATATCGCGACATGGAAGCAGGGGATAACCAACCTCTTAAACGTAATGGCGCAACCGGGAATCGAACCCGGATCCTCGGCGCCGTAAGCCAAGCGCTTAACTACTACACCAAGCCTTCTCCGACTCTGAACCCGTGTCATTAGCCAGTCCTTCAATGGGTAGGCTGAATCTCCAACCAGCCATCCTCCTTCTGGAAGATTTTCCATCACCGTAAAAATTAATGAATTTTGCAATTTGAATGCATCATTCGTAGCTCCAAGAAAGTTTGTGTTGAAATTATTGAACCTGAAAATCCGACAGATACATGTCACATTTAATTTCTGGTTATACTAATAACGAATAATGTTTAAAAATACTATTAGCATTATTTGATATTTTATATTTCCAACTTTCAGATGTGACTTTATATAATTGATTGTTCTGATAAGTTATGTATATATTGTCTCTTTATCTGAGTATAGAACTCTGCTCACGGAGGACTTTGAGGTACCATGTAGGTCTCCAACTTCGCTGTAAAACTCCGCTGACGCCAAATATCTAAGGCATGTTAGTACCTACAGTGAGGTGCAGTCCTAACATAACATTATGTTAACGTCGCGTTAACGTGAAGTTTGCTTTCCTCGTGCGCTCAGGACTGCTGAGCACACGTGTTTGCGTTAACGCAGATTTCCACGTGAACTTAATTTATAGACCGCGTGAACGCGCTTGACTGCCGCGTTAACACGCACGCTTGACTGTCGCGTGAACGTGCTTGACAGCCACGTTCGCTTGCTTACAACTTAAAACTTGTATTAACATGTTCATATGGAAGGATAGGAGAATCGATATATACATTGTATATTTAAAAAGAAAAACTTATTATTGTAGAAGTAAAATATTTAGAATTAAATTAAACCCTTCCGAGTTAAGGGATGAATTTTAGAAATATTGAACGCAATTTCCGAACATTGACTTTAATGAAATTTATTCTTATTTAGGAAAATGATAATAATAATAATAATAATAATAATAATAATAATAATAATAATAATAATAATAATTAAATTATAGTGAAGTAAAAGTTAAAAAAGATAATAATAATGATGATATCGTATTCATATAATGTAGAAAATAGCTTAATTAAAAATGATAATAATAAATACATAAATAGGAAATACGTGATAATACAAAAATAAATTAGTTATAAATGAATAAACAAATAAGAAATAAATACATAAATAAACCAATTAGAAACAAATAAATAAATGAAATTAGAAAGTAATCATGCTAGTATAAACTGAGGAAGTTTTTTCATAAATACCTTATTGCATGTCTACGCGATAATTTCCTTTGTTATATTACATATGAAATCCTTAATGCAGGATGTCATTTTAACATTTCATTAAATACACGTTTTTATGGCGACACTCGCGGTATCTTGATCTGATCCATTTTATTTTCTACATCCGTACTGCATAGAGAATTACAAACATAGACATGTGAACGTGCGACTGGACCGAGCGCACGGGGAATAAATCGCGTTCACGCGAATTCCCTACCGCGTTAACGCGAGGAGCGCACGCGCGTCCGGTCGAGCAGTCCTAGCACGTGTGCTAGAGCAGTCCTCGCGACCGCTTTTTGCGTTAACGTGTATGTTATGTTAGGACTGCACCCATCTGTAGTTTACAAAGAGTACAGACAAGTTATATATGCACGTAAAACATGATTCATTCTTGATAAACATATTCTTGTCAGGGGCAGATCCAGCAATTTCCAACCCCATGGATTCACCGTTGTTGTTGTTGATTTGTTGTTTTTTATTGGGTTTTTTGTGGTATACTCACTTAACACACTGTGAAAATGCATTCGATATTTTGAAACACTGACCTTGATTTTGGACCTAGTATGCTTACATATTAGTTGTTCAGTAGTTATTCTTTGCGCATATATTGAAGGATCGAACCTTCTTAGGAATTATAAGATTTTATTATTAATTATAAATCAGTTGTGTTTCCAATTATTCCTTTTTAAATCATTTACACCTTCTAATTCATTTGCAAAAAAAATGCACAACACTATAAAATGTCAGGGAGAATTTTAATATCATATTATTGTAATTTTAACTCATTTTGACGATACATTTCTTGTACTGTTTTAATTAAAATATCTATTGTTGTATCAATGCATGTCATATCTAAAGCAGTAGCTCAGGGACTCATTCTGATTATTTCACTCATATATTTTCTGTGGTTGAAAATATTTCTAAAAGCAAATTTATATTTAGATTTAAGATTTTAAAAAGAGAGATAGAGACATTTGATAACAAAATACTAGCTGATGGGTAAAACATATCCTAATGAAGCGGTTCCGGCATATTCCTATTATCCATGTTGGTGATGTGTATGACAGATCTATGACGTAATTGAACAGCTAGGGTACTATGAGTTGGTCGCTCGCTATATTTCTTCCTGGATGTCATTAATCAGGCAAAATATTGAGGGTTGAGGGGAATCTATATCTAGAAAAAAAGTTTTGGTCATCCTGATAATCCAAAAGAGTTTGCCTCTCTCTGCATACTCTTTGCTTTGATAAGTCTCTTCTTTGATTGGAGTCGCCATTTTCTATTAAAAATATTGCATGCAAAATATCTTCTGTATTTTACGAATTGCATAAGAACAAAACCTATGAATCAGTAAGTTACGAAGTTTGATGCAACGCAAGTCAGTTGAGAAATTAGTTTAGTTTGGTGATTTACGCTAATGTAAAGATGATGGATAAATCCAAACCACTAGTCCAAAAATCATGAAACCATAGGACATACAAAATCAGTGAAAATGAAAAACAAATGGAAAATAACAAAATATGTCTACTTGAAGAGCATATGTGAACCCCTGTGATGGAGTGAGATCAGGTGCCCGGGGAGAGTGAGCATCTCCTGCTTGCTAGCAACACCCGTCAGATATACCCCGTAGAAAGAGTCAAATCGTGTGAATTCCATATGTATCTATATATGGAGAAGTCGAAGTAGGTAACCTTCTAGTATAGAAGGTGTCAAATCTGTGTAAAGTGATCGGAATCGGTCTCAGTCCAGAATATCATTTAAAAGTCTGGATAACGAGATATCATATGGAGTAATAAGAGTCTCGTAACGACCGTAGAACTTCCTCAGTGACGATGCTAGTCTAGCGCATATATAACCCTGGTTGAGCAGCTTAACTGAAAGTCGCCTAGCCCTCAGAACAAAGTCATTGTAATTTGAACATGCTCTGGAATAACGTATTAACTGAGATATGAATACGCCGTATGCGGGCGATGATGGAATGTTGCTACTTATGAAAGGAAAGTTTGTGATAGCGAAATTGAAATCGTCACGTTTGTCATAGAGTGAGGTGTTCAATTGACCATTAATGTCGAAAGACAACATAATATCTAAATACGAAGTAGAATTACTAGTTTCTGTGGTTTCTTTGACCTCCAGTTCACTTGGATAGATGATGCTAAGGTAATCCGCGAATGAAGGATTATTAATTGAAAGCAAGTCATCTATATATCTGTAAGTAAAATTGAAGCCAAGAGCCAATTGTTTTTTTTCCTTGCGAAAGCAAAGACTGAATGAACTCAGCTTCGTATGAATAAAGGAATATGTCAGCCAGAAGCGGAGCACAGTTAGTGCCCATTGGAATGCCGACAATTTGTTGAAAAACCTTACCTCCAAACACCACAAAAATGTTATCGATAAGAAAGTTCAACATCTGAATGACAGCTGTTTCAGTGTATTTATTTTTGGAATCAGAATTTTCCCTAACAAAGTAAGTTTTATCGTGGCCTATTACTATATATTTGAATTTGCGGCTTCCGTTTTAGTCTTACGAAGCACTTACGATGTTTGATGAAACAGGCACCAGGTATGTAAGATAAAGGCATCTACTCGGCAGTATGACAGAAGTCACAACCACAACTGTTAATAATATAATTATTTGAAATACAAATCACGTAAGAACCTTACAAAACTTTTAATTAAAATGCAGTTGCGATACCGACGTAGGACCGCATATGACAGTAGTCAATGAATTGGGTGGTTCACCACTTTACGGACCAACCTTCCCACTTATCACAACAGCAGTTTAATCAAACCTACAGTTTATAAATACATTCTTTGATGTCAAATACAGAGGTTCGGAAGTTATTGTCAGGGAATGATCTTGTAATGCCCCTTCACAACTCTACAAACGCAGAATCACATTAACAAAATAAACCCCCAAAGGCAAATAATCTACCCTGTGCTGTTACGGTGAGTGGGAAGGTGGGCCCGTAAACCGGTTAACCACACCATTTGTTTGGCTTTTGTCAAATTAAATGACCGTCGTAAGTCGGTATCGTAATTGCACTACAATCAAATATTTTTGTAATGTGATATATGTTCTAGTATATTATTTATATTCAGGTATTGTATAGCTCTATGGTGACTTCTGCCACATAACTGAGCCAGTAATTCCTTTTTTCTTTCACACATATCTAAATCAACAGCATGCTCTTTCAATAGCCAAGAAACAAGATGTGTAAAGTCTATATTTCTTACCAAAAATTAGAATTGTATAACTTAATGCTTGACAAAAAAGTGTGACAAAGTGTAATTGCGTAGATGTTGCCAACGAAATGAAATTGAAGAGGGATTCTTGGGGCAGCAGAATATTTCTAAATGAAATCAAGAGTATCTTTGTTCACGGATTGTGATGCAAAGGTCAGAGAAAACTGAATTAGGGATGAAGATAGATATGCTACTGCTCTTCCTATAAATCAGACGTCCGTAATTTTGTGTAACTACACTTCCACAACAGGCAACATCCAAACTTAGTCAACATCTTTTTGTTACACTGGATTTGTTGAGTTTTTGAATTATGTTAATTACAATACTCAATTATTTTAAACACTAGCATCAGTTATAGAGAGGTTAGATTGCACTGTTGCTGTGCATTCATTGAATGAACCTTTAACGATACACCATTTAATATACATGATTTATTCCTGATGTTTAGCCAATTTTGTGATTCTTGATACATGTATTTACAAAGCAGACACCAACGGAAATAGAACTTGTCATCGTATATACTAAGTATGAATAGACGCAGAAACTTGGAAATTTCATACAGAGGTAAAAACATTGGAAATGTCCTTCATTTTCAGAGGAGCCAAACTCTGCTACTGATAATGCAGAAGAAGAAAAGACTCTGTTCCTAACACTTTATACTATTACAGAACTAGCTATTCAATCATTTTATCATTCAGATTGTGATATCTTTAACCAAGGAAACAGATAGACAGAAGGATGCAGATGTATATCAGAATCTACATATCTTTTGTGTACCAATCATGTATGCTTCTACCATACGAAAATATGCCAATATTTACAATGACAACTTTTTCTATTTATCATAAAGTTAACTAAATGCTTATTTCAATGTCTAATGTACAAATGAATGGAGAACTAAAACAATATAATAATAAGCTATAGTTTCATACCGCTACGTTACCCCAATAAGGTTAATGCTTCCCAATTCCATGATTGATAACAACAAAGGCATACCCTCCTGAGTTCACATACAAAACGGACATATTAAACTTTGAGAAACGCAAGCTATTTACATAAATAGGTTTTAATGAACACCATCTCCAAAAATATAACTTTTCCATCAAATATTTTGCAAGCCACTCCTATTAAATGTAGTATGTGTCTCAAATGATCCGGTATGCTTGTGAGTCTTCTGAGGTTTGAGTATTGTTCCTTTATTTATCTACTAACGCGTCGTCCTAAAAATCAATTTGCGATCTACTAATTACATACCGGAAATTTGAAAAAAAACAAGCATGTTATCACCAAAAAGATAGACATGACTTGAATATATATCTTTCATTTACAACTGAATAACACGGGTACAAAACTAACAGTGTTTGACACGCTTATTTGGTCTGATCCATTGAGAAATGGATGATATATATAATTTGTATTTACTTGACATTTTTTGCAAGAATATTAAGTCCATCATACGGTTAGTGCATCTGTGGACATAAGGAATTGAAGGTCGGGCTCCCACCTGGAAAGGCCTCGTCCTGGAGTCAAACATTCTACTTTAAATGTGTTGTGTGTAAAATTTCAGTGGCGGATGTAACTGAGGCATGTATGCCCCCCCCCCCCCCCCCCTTAATACAGTGAACGTTGCAAAGTTTATAATATAGTATTTTCTTGTATTCATCGAGTTCAATTTGTAAAACAAAGAGAAAAAGATGTATATTGCGTTTCGTCAAATATACCAGTACATATTTTTGAAAAAAAATGAGTTACTGTATAATCTATATATCTTTCATATAAACAAGCTTTCCTTATATTTTCCCCATAATAAAAAAAATCATATCCAGTGCAATTGGTGCTAGCCTTTTCACCAAACACAGATCAAATATATAGTAATAGGCCACGATAAAACTTACTTTGTTAGGGAAAATTCTGATTCCAAAAATAAATACACTGAAACAACTGTCATCCAGATGTTGAACTTTCTTATCGATAACATTTTTGTGGTGTTTGGAGGTACGGTTTTTCAACAAATTGTCGGCATTCCAATGGGCACTAACTGTGCTCCGCTTCTGGCTGACATATTCCTTTACTCATACGAAGCTGAATTCATTCAGTCTTTGCTTTCGCAAGGAAAAACACAATTGGCTCTTGGCTTCAATTTTACTTACAGATATATAGATGACTTGCTTTCAATTAATAATCTTTCATTCGCGGATTACCTTAGCATCATCTATCCAAGTGAACTTGAGGTCAAAGAAACCACAGAAAGTAGTAATTCTACTTATGTTGTCTTTTGACATTAATGGTCAATTGAACACCTCACTCTATGACAAACGTGACGATTTCAATTTCGCTATCACAAACTTTCCTTTCATAAGTAGCAACATTCCATCATCGCCCGCATACAGCATATACATATCTCAGTTAATACGTTATTGCAGAGCATGTTCAAATTACATTAACTTTGTTCTGAGGGCTAGGCGACTTTCAGTTAAGCTGCTCAACCAGGGTTATATATGTGCTAGACTAGCAACGTCACTGAGGAAATTCTATGGTCGTTGCGAGACTCTTATTACTCTATATGATATCTCGTTATCCAGACTTTTAAATGATATTCTGGACTGAGACCGATTCGGATCATTTTACACAGATTTGACACCTCCTATACTAGATGGTTACCTACTTCGACTTCTCCATATATGAATACATATGGAATTTATACGATTTGACTCTTTCTACTTGGTATATGTGACGGGTATTGCTAGCAAGAAGGAGATGTTCACTCTCCCCGGGCACGTGATCTCACTCCATCACAGGGTTCACATATGCTCTTCAAGTAGACATATCTTGTTATTTTCCATTTGTTTTTCATTTTCACTGATTTTGTATGTCCTCAGGTTTTATGATTTTTGGACTTGTGGTTTGGATTTATCGATCATCTTTACAGATCAAACGTGCACAAAAAAAGATCAAGACGTACTAAAATCCTAGAATTTAAAACTCACTATAAAGTGACAAAACGTTAATATAGGCTAAATAATAAGTGTCTAAAAATTGAGCATTCCCTCCGTGTCAAAAAAGGTGAAAAGAATAATCTCATATTGCGTCATTTCCAAGATTACCCTGAGGGAGACTCCTTATAGCTCACCTGCGGGAGAGGAAGTCCCCATCGCATTAATACCTTTCATAGGGTGACTTACAGTAGACATTAGACAAGATGTTCATAGATCGAGGGGTCTACTGATAGTAGACATAAGATAACATATTCATAGAGGGAGGGGATACTGATAGTAAATATTAGACAAGATATTCATAGAGGGAGGAGGTACTGATAGTAAATGTCTCCTGATTATTGCAGATGCAATAGATATGAAGAAGCGTCACTGTTTGGTAGAAGTCAAAGTGAAATGTATGACAAATACGTTGTCGAAATGCGTATCTAGCGTACAAAATTATAACATATATATGTTCTAAAATTTATAACCACTATGTGGTGTAACTGCTGGTGGGCTGATAATTCTAGTTTTCCCTGCTTTTGTACTAAAGCTAAATATATATTTAACATTATCAGTCATGAAGTTTTATAAATATTTTTGGCCACGTTGTTTTCAGCACTGCTCTTAAAATATTTATATATTATGTGAATTCCAATCATTCGGCCATGACCAGCATTGAAGCGATATAAGAAATGTACAAAATGAAAAGGTATATATATATATTATACTTATTATAACCACCAGGCCGGTGTTTCTGCTGGTGGACTGATAGTCCCCTAGGGCATGATAATTCTAGTTTTCATTATTTTTCACTGACGGTCTACATTTCAGTGCTTTTTTACTGACATGAAATATATACTAGAAAATTTCAGTCATGAAACTACGTAAATCACTCTAAAACTAAGGAGTATCTCCTTCATGCATAGCTCTGTCCTGAGATTCATTTTTCGATCAGTTTGTTTTCAACACTGCTCTTCAAATATTTAAATATCATAAGAATTCCAATCATTCAACCACGAAAACTGAAAAAACGTCACTTGTCGAAAAGCGCATCTAGTGCACAAAACGTATATGTGTTCTAATGTTTATTAATTATACACATAGAAGTTTTCTAACACTGTTATTTATAGGGGTGCAACGATATACCGTTTGACGGTATATCGCGGTACAGAGGCCTTGGTTCGGTTCACGGTATGGATAGGTGTGGAAACGGTACAAAAACGGTTCACTCGCGCATTTGTTTGACTGAAATATTGTGCATTAAGTTTAATTAACATCACGTTTGTATTTTAAATACCCAATGATTTACATCTCCGAAGGTACTCTAACTGTATGCTGTAAAGCAATCAGCATTTCTTGAAGGAAAGCGTAAACTGATATGAGTACCTTTTTTAATATAATGCTTATCACTGCAATATTAAAAACAGAATTGTAATACACCTAATTTTATTTTTAGTTCAAAAAGTGTACCGTGATACGTACCGTACACTGGACCATGTACCGTGATACGTATCGTACCGTGAGGTACCCATATCGTTGCACCCCTAGTTATTTACACAAAAGACAAAATACGAATACAAATTCCATAGTATACGTGAACCTCCCTGAAACTTTACCAAAAACATAGATATAGATATAGTCATACATTGTTATGTATAAGGTAGACACGGGCTACCTATCACTTAACTCCCTTTTGATGAATAATGATAACTTGTAATTCAAACACAGCATTGTCTTGCAAATATATTCGATTACAGACAATGGTATTCAATATATATAAAATGATACAAATGTCAAAACTGTAACTTAAAGGCGACACTAAATCCCAATTAACAAATTAACCCATTTTTTGTTTTGAGTGATATCAACAAACAACACACAGAATTGATTCAGCCAATTTTACATATTTCTAAAGAAAATGATTTTTGCGATTTCAAAGCAATTTCTGAAAAAGTGAACAATCATCCGGTAAAACACATCACACAATATGTGTTAACGATATTTCACACCTCAACAATATCATTATTATTATCTTATCTAATGACCAGTTCTGTGATCGTCATCAACGTTCTCCTTTGCATAGACTTTAATCTTCAATTCCATGACATTAGATGTTGACTTCGATGTTTAAATTGTTTCACTGTCCTCCATCCCATGATTATTGGCGCCAATGTTCGCTTTAATACAATTATCGATGACGACTCTGTTTACATTACGAAATTTGTTTTCCTCTTCCACGTCAACTTATCCATCGCGTAGTCTGTTGTCTTTCGAACGATGGGATTCTTCACCATCAATGATTTCCTCGTATACATTGACATCGTTGTCCACCTCTTCGTATACCATTTCTGCATTTGACATTTGTTGGATATTGTGACTGTCACTAAATATTTGTTTGCTTCTAGAAATGAATATGCATAAAATATACATTAATATGTAATAACTGATCTCTGGAGTTTTTTTTTTACAAACCCTTTAGCCTGCACTAATGTTTTGGAGTTTCACGCAAACAGTTCTCAGATTACTTTTAAACTTATACAGATAGCATAATTTCATATCGGCGGGTTCGAAATTATTGAACGCCTTCGACATCGACAGTATGATCCCCATGATCATCGCTAAGACCATGCATGTTGTATTCGGTCCCTCTACAACCCTATGCAGACTTTTACTTGAGCGTTGCACGCTTACTACCAGGGCGGTGAGGAATCCATGACAGGCCTTGACCAAACCTTTTCAGAAGAGACAGGTGTTAATTGAGACTAATGATCAAAGATCTGAGCTCGCTTACAGACGGGCGGAACATGATTTCCTTATGTTGATGTCGCTTTACATATTTTGATAGCAGCAGATTATTTTATAAACTTTTGGTGTGTAATAATTTTTTTCATGACCTCTCTTCTTTAGAAACCTGTCGATCCTTGTTCCCTACCAGGAGAATTATTTATAAATGTTTTCCGTGTATATTCTACTATTATCATGTTTTGTGTGCATATCCTTGGTGATTTGTGTCATACTGCTTTTGTCAGATATCTTCTCTGGTTTATATTACATTAGATTCATAAGACGAAAGAACATAATTTACACTTACTTGTCATTGTAACGAATATACACGAAGACGAAGATGTTTGCTGATAATACAATAATCAGAATGGCAACTACAATGTAAAGAATATCACATATGTTAATTATTTGAACCAATGTTTTTTCTCTGATCTTATGAGATATTTAACGTACATCCATCTCCGTTTTCTAAACTTCTCAACACCCATTTTTTAGCTGTACTGGACGTTGTAGTTTGAGTAATGTCTGAGATCTTAATATTTGAACTGACAGTATTTTATAGATACCCTAGATATTTTCATATTTTAATGACACTACTGTGCCAAATTAATATGCGAAATGTAAGGATTTCTTTTCGGTGCTAGATTTGATGAATTTTGTGTTTTTGAAGATAAAGATATAATCGCTCTTAATGAATAGTTTAGAACCGAGGGCATCACAAGTGTAGTTTTCAGTTCTTTTGTGCAGAAGTGAAATATATACTTAGAATTGCTAGTCATGGAATTTTCTAAATCACTCTTAAAGTAAGGAGTAATTCCCTCATGTCAGCTCTGTCCTTAGATTGAAATTTTGGATCACTTTTTAGGGCACTTTGTTTTTAGCTCTGCTCTTAAAATATATATTATTAGAATTCCGACCATTTGACCATGAGCATCATTGGAGAGACACAAGTTGTCAAAATGCAAGTCTAGTGCACCGAATCGTAACGTATATATGTTCTTATATTTATGTTTTAGAAGTAATTCTCTTGGGCTGTTTCATCTCCATTGATATTGGAAAACGAAGGCAAATCGAAGCTGAGAGGAAAGGTGTTTTCTCTTGTGGTAACCACACATCGCAGTGAATTCAATTCAATAATACAGCTTATAATAGTTGTTAAGTCGACAAGTAAACTAATACTTCTTCGCTTTTCAAAATTTACAATGTTTCACACATGAAATCATATTACCACAGATTTGAGTAAACTGACAGATCAGCACATAACAGAGGAAAGACGTTAATGAAAAACATAATATATACAGTTATCTCTTACCAACAGTAGAAATGATGATAACAACTATAGGAAGGAGTACTTTATTATCTGTAAAACAATAACCTTACAAGTGACGTGACGAAAATGTACAAAGTTTTTATTATATGAAAGATGTATTAGCAATGTAATGAGGTCTTTGTCCTGTTTGATCCAGTGGACTGAAATACACTAAGAATTATTAAGAATAAAATTATTAATCATTATCAATCTTAATAATAAACAATTAAGTAAAATACGAAAATACCTCCTGGAAATCAGATGTTAGAAAAGATGCATGCATGAAGAAATCGTCTCCCTTTTGAATAGCAAAACCCGTTATGGTTTACCAAAATATGAATGCTGAGGATGCAAACACTGCATAAAGTCAATTAAGTCCGAAACAATTAAATCGCATCTTAAGGTATACATATCATAAAAACATAGTAAACAAAATATTACTTGACTCAGTCAAGGCTGTATCTTCATCCCATGTGTTTTGAGTACTGGAATATGGCAAGGCAGAAAATAATGAGTTATTGACTTCATAGTCAGTAGCTCCAGATGAACCAGAGAGGTCTGTGACAGGGGTTCTTAAATAAAAATGTTATATCCCAATTTCTCTTCTTTTTAATAAACATATAAAGTTTGCTCTTTTATATTTGTCTTTGAATGGCTAGTATTAAACATTTTCAATGGAATACAGCAACTTCTTGTTATACGTCCTGATATTTCATTATTTACTGATTGATAATTATTTGACTTCATACCAAAATAGTATTGTTCCTAATCTTTACGTTATTATGTGATAGAAGAATTGTCATGATCACCATGTTTGATGTTAAAATAGCAAATAAATTATTCGACGTAACATATACCTATAACGTCCCGTGGGGTTGGGCATAGTAGCCACCAATTGCCATGCAAAAACAAAATTATCAATTGGCAACCCGTATGATAATGAGTAAAAGGTAAACAAAAAGGTACTGACGGATTAAACACATTCCATGGACTAAAGGGACAAAATCGTGTACAATATTATATTTAAAGAAAATGAGAACACAAATGAATTTAAGATGAGACCAGGTGTCTGGGGCAGTAAGCTTATCTTCCTTGTATGCACTATCCGTTGCAAAAGTCTCTCTTCCTTCAGGAAGTAAATACACATATATACACAAATGAACACATAAAGGAAACAATCACACTAAATCAAATCTCAATCACGTTATGAATTGCTGCTGAACTGCCATTCTGGTGTCAGAAATGCACATGAACAATGTTTAAATGTATACATATAATTTCAAATTAACCATCGTCAAAAAGTTCATGATGCACAGCTCGTGGTGGTTTATTATTTTATTATTTAACGTTTGAAGGATATTATTCTGCATATTCTAATATTCATTTCATTCATTCGTCCTATATTAACAGCACATTCTGTTCAATCCAGATAAGCTCACTATGTTCAGGCCAAATAAACAACAATAATATAGAAACAAACTTACACCGGTATCGTCTTCTGAAGCTTCTGTCCGAGAAAACAAACTGGATCTATAAACATCAATCTTATGTCAAAATAGAGTATTTGTTCTTATTATGATACTTCGTACTTCTTACAAGAAAGAGAGAAAATCCATCAATTCATAGTAAGACTTATGAAATTTTGAAATTGAAATAATATCTATGGATTGATTTATTATTGTGTTATGTCACTCCACGATAACCCCACGTATATAATGACGGCATCTGCCAAATGCATTCCATAGAAATACACCTTTTGATGCATCCATTCGAAGCAGTGAGGGATTATTTACGTGCTACGCCTGTTTCATTCGAAAGACAGGACACAAGTGTGCCTACGACAGGGGTCAATCCGGGACCTTTTGTTGATGAAACGAACACCTGATCACCACAACTTAAATATGACCTAGGGCTTTTCATAGGCAATGTCTGAAGTGAAATTTGTATGTCCTGTTTTAAAAAATCAAACAATCTTACATTTGTAAAGTTGGTTCGTTGAATAAGTTTTATTTGGTAGCAATTCTTCTATGCACAAGCTCTTATATGACAGCAGCAAATTATGGGTGCAATTCCACTTTAAATAGGTTGTTTCTTCTATATAAAAAATAGGGCAATCTGAAACAAATAAATATCAGTGACTTTCTATTATGTCTTAAAAGAAAATACTATATTCACACTATTATGAGAAATTCTTATCACTCTGAAAATAAGTTACATTAAAATTGAATCTTCTGTATAAACATTTGTAAATTTACTTTTAATTTATTAAAAATATGGCACACTATCAACACTTTCCTTTCCTTTTCTCAGTAAAATATCCCTTAGATTGTGGCTCTACTGTTATAATAGGACATGATCAAAGTAGATTGATGCCTTGACATCAAGAATTCCTTTTATTATTTTCTACATTCTTGTTTGTAATAAACCCCTATATTTCAACACTTTCTCCGAGTTATCAACTGCTGGTGTCATGCATTCGTTTTGTATTTCATCTTTTTATTTTTCTAAAGTCTAACTACAGTGTGTTACCTTATTCACCCATACTACATGAAGTGACTTGCTGTTTTCTGATATCATATGTTATATATGAGTGTATGAAATTACGAAAAATTACCGGAGTGTACAGTCATGAAATAACAGTCACGTTACCGTAAAAAGCAGTCACGCTTGACAGAAGTTTGGAGAGAATACGAATACATATATCAATTTAGTGCATCATATGCAGATTTTGACAAGTATATCTTCAGTAATGTTCAAAGCCGAGTCTGTGGAAATCCAAAGTATAAATATTTGATAATGCTTTCGATTTTTACAGTTTCGGTCTCGACAAAGCACGCCCCTGCAGTGAGAATACTCACTATGTGTATGTACCTTTTTGTTTACATGTACAGCTGTGTTTCTTATATGATATGCTGATGAGCCGTAAGCCGAAAGTGTTATTCCCACATAACATCAGGAAAAAGAATATTGACCTGCCTTATCTTGCCTGGTTCTTGAAGTTTGTCTAGATATATAAATTTATCTACGTAAGTAGTATGGAAGTCCAATGCAAATATACATTTATATTTTCAGCAGGCTTGAGCTGGCGAGAACAGCAACGTTCATAATTAGGCACTGTTTACATAATATGGTGGAAGGTCGGCACTCAACTGTATTTAAAGCTTACCAGTGATTTTTGTGTTTATATATATATATATTTGTTATATATGTTATATATGTATATTATGAATACAGTATACTTACTTAGTGGATAGAATAGTTTCGCTAGGAGAAAAAAAGACGTATTATATGATGTGATAATAACTAATATTGGTTTTATTTTTATGTGAAGGTACTGGACATTGAAGTATTAATATTTTCAACGAAAATTTCATTATTAACGAAGCTTATAAATAGACCTGTTTCAGTTATTTACACTTAGTGCACAACGTAACTCACTTCAGTAAAAATCCGAATCATTAATAGAGGATGTTTATTTTCAGGTGGTTCAACCGCAACTACTGACAGACCCAAATATTTTCAAAGCCCATATGCTTATATTTCCTTGTGCAGATATGGGAAGAGGCATCATGGAGTATATTCGCTGCCAGCATTAATTTAAAGCATAAGACAAAGGGGATCTTCAATTTCGTTCATGCTTTGCTCGGATATAGGACTACTGATAGATGTTGTAACCCCAATCATGTATGCTCCTAAATAACGTAAATTCTATTTGAATTTTCACATGACAAATAATAGTAAAAATGTCGGTAATTTTACTTCCTGTACGGCGCTCGATGGAGTAAAACGTTTGAGTGAGCTCCCGCGAAGTCGGATATTTTAAATATATATACGGGATTTAAGAATTTCTCTTCGCTTGAACTCAAAGTATTTTAAGCACGGACTTAAATTAGTGTACATTATCGTCTCTGGAATTTAACTCCTGGACGGTAAAAATTAATATTAACTGGTTAGTGTGTTTGTTAATTCTGTACACCCCTATTGGTATCACATGTTCTTGTTCACTGGTCCATGCTGAAAATGTTTACAACGACAACAACAGTACAGATAGAAAAACTGTAACTGAAGATAAGGAAAAGGAAATAGATAAGGAAATAGTAAGAACTATTATTAAGATAGCTTTTGAAGAAAGAAATCATAAGAGGTCGATAAAAGGTGTTCTGATATAGAAAAAAAAATCTGTATGGTTAAAGTAGAAAACTTTCTGAGGAAAATGGGCCACGTAGAGACAGAGGTTATTGAACTAAAAGAAAGTCTTTCTGCTAAACCCAACGAAGTCCGTCTATTGATGCTTCAATTGCAGAAAAATAAAGAGGAAACTACACCATCTATTAATAAACCTAATTGCAATGATCAGTACTCCATAACATAAAACAAAATTTAAAATCCTGGGAATTGAGAAAAGCCAAAGAGAAAAAAACTCAAGAAAAATCAAAGAAATCTTGCGTAGAATAACAGGGGTAGAGCTAAAAATGAAGAAATTTTTATTGCCACAAGATTCCGGGAAAATCAGGAAAACTGCGCCCTATCTTTGTAAAAGTGAATAACTCCGATATATGCAGTGAAGGAGAAGGGGAAAGGTGTCCGCTTTGTAGACGACGTCACATCTTTAAACACGGGGTTCATTTCAAAACTACTGGAGCATGGAAAAATAAAATCAGCGTGTTATTTTAATGATGTTCTATATATGGAAAACTTCAAAATGGTAAAAGAAAGTGTTCCAAGCCTCCGACAAAGACATCCTCGACGATATTCAGTGAAATATCTGTTTCCGGTTTCCGCGTAGTGCCTGTTCCCTTTTTTGTGCTCCCGACTAGTCCAATACCAATATAATCCCACTCACTTGAGCGTAGTGTTCTGCAGACTGGTGTCAATAACACTTAATTGTATTTTGACCTTTTTCAGTGTCTACCAGATAGTAATTTGATTGTTTTTACTTCACTTTTTCACCATATGTTTGACATCACATGTTTTATATCTTTCCTGTCTATTCTTTCCTGTGCAAGTGGTGTATACAGATGTGTGTGGGTGTAGGTTGAGTGAATGTGTAAAAGAAATATTTGATTTCTTATGCTATAACTATTGCTACTGTGAATTGTAAAGGTTTAGATACACCATCAAAACGCAAAGACGTTCTTAATTTTTCAAAACAAGAGAATACTCAATCATTTGTTTTCAAGTTACCCATTTTGTTCCTAATTTGGAACCTTATAATGAAAGTCCTATTCATCTGATAGTAGAGGAGTCGCAATTTTTTTTTTTCAATATTGACTTTGGACTGAAGTTATTCAAAGAAAAAAACATGACAGTGGTAACATTAGTCAACATTAAATTTATAGTCTAAATTGTGACCCCCTCCCTTTTTTTATCATTTTTTATAATATTTTATTCATACATTATAAACCCTCTTTACAATTCGCCATATCCCGAGTCAGGAAAAGGTGATAACAAGAACATTGAAACATGTTATATTGCAAATAATTGAATAATCCAAATCATATTATATGAGTCATATATAGGTAACATAGAATTATATATATGTATTCCAGTTATAATAAACAATGCATAAATATTACATATATCATGTAAATGAGCCCAAGTAAAGTAAAATTATTTGTAATATATATATCATATTTCTGAAATGCAAATATATGTATACATTATGTATTTACATAATTACAGTTTTATAGCTTATCAACAAATCTATTTATAGAATGTATGTAAACATTTTTTAGAACAGAAATAATATTATATCTTACATTTAGCGTATATCTTATATACTTTCTCAACATAATTTCGTTTTCTTCTTTCTTTTCATATCTTGAAGTCATTTTGTATTTATATACACAATATGCCACAACAGAAATAAGTTCGTTAAGATATTTAGTTTTATTATTATTTTCATAGTAAAAACCTATTATTATATGTTTCCATTTTATTTCAAAACCAAGTATAGAACCTAAAAGTTTCCACACATTGTTTACAATATTACACTCATGTATAAGATGTTTCGAATTTTCAGTAATGTTACAATTAATACACACGTCACTGTCTTTTAATTTACCTTTTGAAAAAAAAAGTATTATTACATAATATATCGTTTATTAGTTTGAATTCTGATATTCGTCTGTCATTCATTGAAACAATTTTATTGGTATAAATGTTCATCCAGTTAGATTTGTCTATAATGAATTCACGCAATAATAACGATTGATATAAAGGATGTTGAATTTTTTTCTTCAGTAGGTTTTGATAATACAATTTACACGTTTTGTCCATGAATGTGGTAAAACCAGGATGAAACGAAAATGTATATTTATCACAAATTTTGGGTGTAAGTATTGAATCTTTGCTGAGCTTCATTAATGCGGTTATAAGTTACTTTTTTAATAATTTAAATTCACAAATCCAATTTGTTTTACTAGACAATTGCTCCAGTATATCTACAGTAGATTTCATTTTCCGATCTTTTACATAGAGAAAATTGCTTTTAATCCAGTTTGAAAATATAGAGTTTTCCCGTTATATTTAAACATATTATTACACCAGAGAGGTTGTGATAGTAAATCTGTACACGAAAGATCATTCAGAGTTATAATTGATTTACATTCATTAAAACATGAAAAGACTTCCTGGTAAAATATAGGTAAAGGATTAAGCATATTTGACCCATATATGTTTTTGTCACTTGATTTGAGCTTTTTTTTTTTATCATAATAATACTCATATAAATAATTCTAAATTATCTAATATAATTGAAAATCCTCTCTATCAAAACAGGTTAGAGGTCTAACCATCCTATTGTTGTTTTGGAACTGAAACTTAATGAGTTTGACAGAGGTCGTGGTCTTTGGAAATTTAATAACAGTCTATTAACAGAAACAGATTATGCTCCAAAGGTCAAAGTGACAATTTCTAAACTCAAAGATCAATATCATAACCTAATGACAATGATAACAGCAATTACAGATGGGTGCAGTCCTTACGTAACATACACGTTAACGCGAAAAGCGGTCGCGAGGACTGCTCTAGCACACGTGCTAGGACTGCTCGACCGGACGCGCGTGCGCTCCTCGCGTTAACGCGGTAGGGAATTCGCGTTAACGCGATGTATTCCCGCGTGCGCTTGGTCCAGTCGCACGTTCACATGTCTATATTCGTAATTTTCTATGCAGTACGGATGGAGAAAATAAAATGGATCTAATTAAATTACCGCGAATGTCGCCTTAAAAACGTGTATTAAATGAAATGTTAAAATGACTCCCTGCATTAAGGATTTCATATGTAATATAACAAAGGAAATTATCGCGTAGACATGCAATAAGGTATTTATGAAAAAACTTCGTCAGTTTATACTAGCATAATTACTTTCTAATTTCTTTTATTTATTTATTTTTAATTAGTTGATTTATGTATATATTTCTTTTTTGTTTATTCATTTATAATTATTTTATTGTTGTATTTACATGTATTTCTTATTTATATTTTTATTATTATTATTTTTAATTAAGCTATTTTCTATAATATAAAAATATAATAATTATCGTTATTATTATCTTTATTAATTTTTATTTCATCATTATTATTATTATTATTATTATTATTATTATTATTATTATTATTATTATTTTCCTAAAATAAGATTAAATTTCATTAAAGTCAATGTTCGGAAATTGCGTTCAATCTTTCTGAAATTCATCCCTCAACTCGAAAGGGTTTTATTTACTTCTAAATATATTAGTTACACATTAATAATTTTTTAAATATACATATACAATGTATATATCTATTCTCCTTCAAATCCTTCTATATGAACATGGTAATACATGTTTTAAGTTGTAAGCAAGCGAACGTGGCTGTCAAGCACGTTCACGCGGCAGTCAAGCGCGTTAACGCGGCAGTCAAGCGCGTTCACGCGGTCTATAAATTAAGTTCACGTGGAAATCTGCGTTAACGCAAACGCGTGTGCCCAGCAGTCCTGAGCGCACGAGAAAGCAAACTCCACGTTAACGCGACGTTAACATAATGTTATGTTAGGACTGCACCCCACTGTACACCAATGACGATAGCCCTTTTTTTAGAAACTACTCTTACTACTAGATATAAGAGGAATAACTATCTCATACTTTAATGCTACAGAAGGGGAGGGGGATGAGCAGTCCCTCATTGCTGAAATAGAACATCTAGAGCAATATAAAAACGTTAATTTTAAACTTACAGAAAATTAAAAAAAAAACTGACGTTGAAAACTTCCGTAGAGAATATTTACAAGGTTATATCAATAGATCTAAAACCCATTGTGTGGAGGTAGGGGAAAACCCCTCGAAATATTTCTGCAATTTGGAATCTCGTAATTTTATAAATAAAACAATCAAAAAGGTAGAAATACATGGTTAGACCATTCAAGACCAAACTGTATAAAAACCTTTTCTCAGGTAAAGAATCTGATTTCTGTAATTGTTCTTGACTTTGTATTCAGAGATTGCTAAAATTCCTAAATTAAATACAGAAATATCAGAAAATTTAGAAATAAATATAGAACAAATATACCTTATAATTTAGTGCACCATATGCGCATTTCGACAACGTATGTCTCCTCAGTGGTGCTCGTGGCCAAATGATTGGAATTCCCAAAATATGTAAATATTTGAAGAGCAGTTTTGAAACCAAAATGACCGAAAAGTGAACCAAAGAATATATCTAAGGACAGAGATATGCAAGGGGGAGATACTCCTTACACTAATTTAACTGGAAATAGAGTTTAATTTTTGTTTCTAAAAACATGAAAAATAACAAAAGCCCAGGAAGTGATGGCTATACAGCCGAGTTTTTCAATTTTTTTTTTTTATTTTTTGGTTAAAAAAGCCTTTGTTCGATTTCTTGGGCTTTTGTTTATGAAACATTGCATTTCTTAGATTAAATTCTCTGTATTATAATCTATTACAGTGTATTTTTCTCTCTGATAAAATTGATATCAAGCGTCCTCTGAGATACTCTCAATTCTTATTAAACAACATGCTGACATTAAAGGTATCATGATTAACAATTTCGAGCAATTTCAGTACGTTGACGATACATCCTTATTTCTTGATGGTTCACACAAATTTCTGTTCACAAACTCTTGACACATTAGAGTAATTTTTAAAATTATCAGATTTATATATAAATGCAACAAAAACTAAAGTGGTTTGAATTGGTTCAAAAACGTTTTCTAACCAAGTATTTCGTCATAGTAGATGGAAATTGGAATGGGGTTCTATCAATTTTTCAATTTTGGTTATTAAATTTTCTATACATTTAAATGAAACCATACATTTAAGTTATGATATACAAATTTCAAAACTTAGAGCACTCATAAAGCAATGAAGCAGAAGAATATTGACACCTTTTGGAAGAGTAACTGTGATTAAAACCATTATTTGTCCCAAACCTAACCATCCATTTTTAGCCCGTCTGAACCCCAGCCATGAAGTATCATCTTCTTTAAATCAAGACCTTTACAGATTTTGATGGGTTCTAGGTGTAATAAAATTAAACGAGGTATAATTACACAAATCCATGAGTTGGGACGACTTAATATGGTAAACTTGGAACATTTTATAACTTTTATGAAATGCACATTTTGGAAAAAAAAAATTTAACAGACCACCTACTGAATTTGGGAATAGTTATATGCTGTTCTGAGTGATATTTGGAAAGATGTTTTTTATTTTTAGAATGGCACAAAGTGTTATTAATCCATTGTATCAAATTAGATACTGAATCTGCTCCATTATGTACACTTAGTACAAGCCCTATTGATAAAAAACATATCTTTATTCAAAATTAATATGATAAAAGAGTAAAGATTATTAAAGATTTTGAACAAAAATTTAATATAAATCATATTAATACCATGCAAAATAACAGTATTTCCGAGCAGTTTCTTTATACTTAAGAAAAATAGGATTCCCACATATCCAATATCATTTAAAACGTATGCTTTACATTTGTGTATATATTACTTAATGAAAAAGAAATCGAGCCGTCTGGAATCTTAAAATGGAAATTTGATTTAGCTCACATTTTTGATTTTACAGAAACTACTAATTTTTTTAAACTACCAAAGATAGTTCTGTACAATTGCTGCAATATAGAATCGTGTACAGAATTTCACCCATAAATGCCTATCTAAAAAAATAATGTAAAATCATCAGATCTTTGCTCCCTTTGTGATGAGGAACAAAAGCTATTCCTCATATGTTGTTTGAATGTTCCCGTGTTTTACATATCTGGACCTCTCTAAGTCTTTCTATTTATGACACTAATTCAAAAAGAGTAAGTTTGAAAATTATAAATATTTTATTTGGAGAAAAACCTGGCAAAGACAATTTTGTCCTTAATTTTATCATTCTCAGAGTAAAACATTTTATATATTTTTGTTGCAAACAAAATAAATTTCCTACTCTGCAAGGCATACTCTACCACATTAAATTTAAATACAACATAGATAAGTACATAGCTATTAAAAACTTGGAACGGATGGGAGGAAATGATTTCAAACCTGCCATTTCCATAAAAGAACTTGGACTGTTTTAATTCCAATCTACATATCATAATATGCCTTTTTACCAGTTAATTAATTGATATTTAACTACAATTGTATGTAAGCTGTGTATTTGACAATGATTTTCCATCGTCTGTGTTTCCTTTATTGAGCCAAAGTGTGTTAGTATTTGTGTGCTACAGTATGAATGCCATCTATCCTTTTTCTTTCTTAGAAATCTAGTCTTTAAAATATTATATATCCTCGGTATTATTATAATATTTACTGACTAGGAAAATGTAAATAAAAAAAATCGGTAACTTGCCATGAGACTTTATTTCGTATCTAATTGTGGAAAATAGTAGCTTCTTATGTTTAGAATACGTTGATCTGTAATTGTCCTACCTTTCATTCCATTGTTTAGAGAATAAGTATCTTACATTTTGCTTTTACTGCCCTTGGTATCCAGCAGAACTCCTCCACTATGCCATAATATGTCAATCCGCAATGATACATTGAGGGGGCCATGCATTTATAAACAGAACTTCTTTCAATCCACGAAGATTCGTCCGTCGGACAGGAGAAAACAGAAGAATCCTGTATCAAAACACAAATGATATAAACTCCATAAACATATATGAAGTGATGGAGCTCGAAACACAACATTTTTTCTCTTGGGACATAATGTTCTCTGCTTTTCTATAATTAGTAACACACAAGGAAATTGTGTTGCAATACACGTGTTTTTGTTTCAACATTTCTAGTTTTCATTTATTTCCCCATTAACTGTGCAATAAAGAGACTATTACATTTAGTTTGTGTACATTGTATGTACGTGCGTACCATATATATCAAATCACGGCTGAATAGTTGAAAGAACATTTTGTTAAAAAGGACAAGTTTGAATATTATGTAATGGGATTTGTTTCTGAAGCCCGTTAATGTGGACTGAATTGATAAATGAAAATATCACAGGCGTTTCTGGATATGAAAATCCATATACAGCAATAATAAGCACAAAACAGATTAAAAGATTGCAATGGTTGTGTAGATTTACAGTAGCCAGTTAACATATAGTTAAGTGTAATCAGTTAGATAACAGGTATGCTAAGGGACGATGCATGATGACCCCAAGCTTAAAAATATTAATTTAAGATGTCCGTAATGTCAATCAAGATGTAGTGGTTTGTATACAATATGTCAGAGGGACACATTTATACGGCTATATTCAATAAAAAACAGGAAGAAATATTTCCACATAAATTTCCTCTTTTTCTGGTTTATGTAAAGAAATTCCCTAGGTTTGTTTAGCCTCCCCCTCTCAACAGCAATTAATCTTCACAGACCTATCCCTTGTTGTTATGTGTTTTATATGTTTCAGTATGCAACCAAATCTACCAAATACATGTATTTTGACTGGGGGTTTTCGGGAATGGTTTTGTCAGATCAACTAATGCGACAATAAACAAAGAAACAAACAAATTCAGAGAATCGTGGTCCCCCGCTTTCGGGGTTCTATCAGTATGGGCGCAGTGATCTGTGACATATTGTCATGGTTGTGCATGTCTACAGACATGCCAAATATGGAGGTCCCACGTCTTAGGATAAAAAAGTTACATTGAAGTAGGTCAACGGTCACGGTCAACGCACATGATAGAAATTTAGGTACTAACGAAAAGGTATTGGAATCAGCAACAAATATGAAGCCCCAACGTCTTACGGTTAAAAAGATATGACCGAGGTTAAAGTTTTTGTGACAGACAGACGGATGGACAGACAGACGATTGCGATTTAATGTCCCCTCGCTTTCGCAAAAAGCGGGGGACAAAAACCTTTGCATCGAATCTATAAAAGTGTCCCTTGAAAATAAATATTCAATAATACAATTTCATTATCACAATGGAAATTTCCAAGGGTGTCACAACTCCGAGGTGAGACCAGGTGACTGGGAATAGTTATAGCGTCTCGTTTTTAGTTAGCCACACTCTACAAACAGAGGAAACAAATATAATTTCGGCACTGTATATGTACATAAATGTGAAACAACACAGTATATAAAGTTCCACTGCTACACCAAAATCAGACTTCCGCATTGCAAAAGGAATAACAGTGATATTAATGTAAAATACGAAAATAACTGGTGGCACATAACTATGACACTTAAGAAAAAAGAGGAGTTACTGGCTTAGTTATGTGGCAGAAGTCACCATGGAGCTATACAATACATGAATATCAATAATATACTAGCACATATAACACATTACAAAAATACTTGAGTGTAGTGCAATTACGATACCGACGTAGGACGGTAATTTATTTTGACAAAAACCAAACAAATGGTGTGGTTAACCGGTTTACGGGCCCACCTTCCCACTTACCGTAACAGCAGAACAATCAAAGGACGTACATTTAAAAATTTATAAATAATCCTCCATGTAAAGAACAATGGTCAACAGGTATCGCATATTGAGAGGTCATAAAAATATAAACACATAAGGTGTTCTAAAACACATGATATAAAATATATGCGACATGAACATGATAAACCGTGCTCTGCCAGTCTGAAAGCGAGCTAAGACCCTAGATCTGTAGGAGTCCCGACTAACAGTCAGAGGGGACGAGGTTCAGGACCATGTCTCCTCTGAAAGAGATTTGGACAAGGCCCGTCATATAGTCCCCACCGCCCTGTTAGTCAGCGTGCAACGTTCAAGTAAAAGTCTGCATAAGGCTGTAGAGGGGCCAAATACAAGACCTATAGTCTTTTTGATGATCTCAATGTCATATTGTCTATTTAGAAGACGTTTGACTATTTTATTACATGATAAAATAACGTTATCGGAGCCTTTTACTCTCCTTAGTTTATATATGAGATCACCTTAAAAATTAGGATGGGAAATTTCATTGAATACATAATGTTGAAAAGAAATATTTCCAAATTTAGATAGAAGTTCTGAATAAGATCTGAAGAATTTTCCGAATGTTTTTCTTAGCTTGTAATATCTTTAACCCTGAGTTAAAAGTTGAGTAGTAATTTGTAAATTTCGTTTATGAAAGTCCAAAACATCGGTGCAGCCTGTGACAAATCGAACTGATTGAGATATATAGATACCATATGATGGGAGTGGAGAGACATCGCCATCCAAGTAAGGAAAATTTACAATAGGAAATCCAAAATCCCCACGTTTATCATAAATATTAGTATATATTAGGTGGTTGATAATTTTGATGTTTAAATCTAAGAAAGGTGTAGATTTATCTCAAGTATTAGCTATACTCAATTTGAGCTCTGTTGGATATATTTCTGATATAGATTGTTCGAATTCAGGGATATCGATAACCAAAATGTCATCCAGATATCTGCAAGTATTATTAAATTTGTCAATGAGGTCGAAACGTTTTCATTTTTGAATAGAAACCATAAAATCTCTCTCATAACAATAAAGAAATAAATCTGCTATTGGAGGCGGGCAGTTAGTACCCATAGGAATCCCAATTAATTGTTGATATCTTGCCATCAAATTGCACAAAAATATTATTCATGAGAAAATCTAGTGCTTTACATAATTCCTTGCAAGTCCAGTATTTATATGAATTATATTGTTTGTTGGAAAAGAATCCGGAGTTATTGGAAGTACATATGTAAGTTTTAGATTCTCTGTGAAAACACCATTGTATAAGAGACAGCAACTTGCTTTTAATCAAATCATGAGGCAGAGATGTATAAAGTGTAGAAAAATCAAATGTAGAAATTTGAGTCGCTTTGAAATTTAGTGAAAGAAGTTTGCCTATAACTTCATGAGAATTTTTAATTGACCAAAAGTAATCGATGTTACTATTATGAAATGCAACATCACAATATTTGAGAATATGATTTTATAAGAGTTAGAGCAGACGTAATATGTTTCGATAGTACCGTAGTAGAGCAGTGGCTATAATTAGATATGAAACGTGATTTATATTGACTTTAATGTAGTTTTGGGAGCCAATACATGGTTGGTAGATCAGATTTATCAGTTTTAACTTTGAAATCAGACATTGTCATGAGGAGATCGTGCAAGGTGCTGTCTTTTATGAGGTAAGGCTTTCCACATATGTATGAGTGGAGTTTAATTCGTTTTTAATATTATGTTATTACCTGATTTATCAGCAGGAACAAAGGCATATTAAGCATGTAAATCAGCTATCCACTTTTTAATAGACTTTGCCGTCAATGTATTAGGCTGTTGAAATAAATGCGGATTTTCCGTAAAGTTCTTAATACGGATATCGACAATTCTTAAAATCTCGTATTTCCAATCATTAAGAGCATGAACCTTTACCTGTTCTTTTTTACACCATCGTTTACAATATGTAGCTAAAGCATCTTCTATAACGTCACGGCATTTATTGAAATCTATCCTGGACTGTAACCTATATTTGGGTCCTTTTCCAAAAAGGGTGCGCAATTTCTTGTCTGAAATACAGTTTAGGTCACCAGTAATAACATGACCTGCCGGTGTATAAAGATATTTTGAATTTTCACAAGAACACGACGTAGAAATAGAGTCTGAAATATCAGCGTTACATGTAACTTTATTATAATTTAAAATAAGATTTCTTATCGGCTTTTTGTACTGGTAACAAATAAGTGGATGTTCTAAATTCTCAAAATATTGAGGGATTTTAGATGTGATTTTATGGTCACGGAAAATATTAGAAATGTTAAGTAGATCGAAGCCTTTATTAATAAATTTAATTTTGAGAAATTGTTGCTTAGGTGGAAGAGACGGAATACGAGGAAAGAGTTTATTATATGAAAATAAAATAATCAATTTGAGTTTATATCAATCATAATTGCGTAAACTTCGAAGATCAGCTTCGTCCAGGATAGGTTTCAATTTATTTACCGGAATAGAGGATAGTGCATGCAAAAGTTCATGACGACCATTATTTTTTTTTTTTTTTTTTTTTTTGCGATAAGTACAAGATCGTTTAATGACCTATTTAAACGATTACGTTTTCTGATATTACGATTACGGTGACGACCATGTGACCTACGTTTTCTAATAGTATTATATCTTAATGTAAAAATATTGATCTTATTCTGACAAGAAGAACTATTACCTTGTCGATATATTTGGTTGTTGAGACCTAGAGGGTATGGGGTTTAAAGTTGTTTAATCCAGTAGAGTTCGGCTTCCAAAAGTCGTTTTTTAACATCTGATTTCGTATCACCTGGTTATTTAGAGATATTTTCTACTGGAGTTATTTTCACATTGTTGATATTATGTTGGTATTTATTAAAGTGGTTATAAAGAAAATTCTGGTATTTACGTCGTGAATTATTACGAATTTTATAGGAATGATTCCGAGAACGTGGTTTCAGATTTTTCGTATTTAGATATTATGTTGTCTTTCGACATTAATGGTCAATTGAACACCTCACTCTATGACAAACGTGACGATTTCAATTTCGCTATCACAAACTTTCCTTTCATAAGTAGCAACATTCCATCATCGCCCGCATAAGGCGTATTCATATCTCAGTTAATACGTTATTCCAGAGCATGTTCAAATTACAATGACTTTGTTCTGAGGGCTAGGCGACTTTCAGTTAAGCTGCTCAACCCGGGTTCTATATGTGCTAGACTACCATCGCCACTGAGGAAGTTCTACGGTCGTTACGAGACTCTTATTACTCCATATGATATCTCGTTATCCAGACTTTTAAATGATATTCTGGATTGAGACCGATTCCGATCACTTTACACAGATTTGACACCTTCTATACTAGAAGGTTACCTACTTCGACTTCTCCATATATAAATACATATGGAATTCACACGATTTGACTCTTTTTACGGGGTATATGTGACGGGTGTTGCTAGCAAGCAGGGGATGCTCACTCTCCCCGGGCACCTGATCTCACTCCATCACAGGGGTTCACATATGCTCTTCAAGTAGACATATTTTGTTATTTTCCATTTGTTTTTCATGTTCACTGATTTTGTATGTCCTATGGTTTCATGATTTTTGGACTTGTGGTTTGGATTTATCCATCATCTTTACATTCCCTAATCCACATATATTGTTTTGTTAATAGACGCCAGAAATGATGGCTAGTGTAAGGTTTGAAAGTAAGTACAAGAACTGCTTTAATATTTTGAATTACACCCCACACACAGTAAACTATACTGAAATGGTTCATACATATTAATTCATGTTTTTTTCTCTGTTATACATATAGTAGAACAAAATTTCAAATTTTTGTTATACATATGCCTCCCGGCACTTAGTATCGCTTCTGAATTACTACTCTCTGTGGTTTCTTTGACCTCAAGTTCACATGGATAGATGATGCTAAGGTAATCCGCGAATGAAGGATTATTAATTGAAAGCAAGTCATCTATTTATCTGTAAGTAAAATTGAAGCCAAGAGCCAATTGTTTTTTTCCTTGCAAAAGCAAAGACTGAATGAACTCAGCTTCGTATGAATAAAGGAATATGTCAGCCAGAAGCGGAGCACAGTTAGTGCCCATTGGAATGCCGACAATTTGTTGAAAAACCTTACCTCCAAACACCACAAAAATGTTATCGATAAGAAAGTTCAACATCTGGATGACAGCTGTTTCAGTGTATTTATTTTTGGAATCAGAATTTTCCCTAACAAAGTAAGTTTTATCGTGGCCTATTACTATATATTTGAATTTGCGGCTTCCGTTTTTACTAGTAAATGCATTTTGAATAATTTCCGCTAATCTTTCTTTTAATTTTTTAATGAGGGATCGTTGTGTAAAGAGTCGAAAAGTCAAAAGACTTGATGGAGTGAATTTTAGTAAAACATTTTGATTTTAGATGTTCTAACAACTCTTTTGAGTTTTTAAGGATCCACATTTGATTAATTCCACTTCTGGAATATACTGTTATATAAGTTAACTATGAAGTACTTACATCACACGAATAGTACAACATCGAAACATCGATGACAATTATTAACCCCTAGAAAAATGCAGAGGTGGGATCAGGTGTCATGGAGAAATAAGCATCACCAACCGGTTGTAAGATGGTCTTCAGGAACACTGTCCTTCTTCTTACTCGAGAATCAGGCTCTATCAGTTGTGGTTCACGGAACATTTAGAGTCTTTTATATTACCATTTCTTAGCAAACACTGAGGAAAATAATAATTATTCAAAACGCTTTCTATTCTTTAACAAACAATGTAACTTGCAGGTAAACGTTTCTCATTTTAGGCCATGACAAGGCATATTTTGTAAATAAACAGTCTGATTGAAGCGGCAGATTTTTCTGTTTTATGTACTCTGGTTAACTATTACAAAAAGTCAGTATATCGACTGGGTGTAAAATTAGCATGCACTTGTACATTTTAGATGAAAAATCTTGTAAGAAGCATAAACGCAAATTAGTGTAGCCTCTGATGGTGCGTTACGCAAAAATCTATAAAAATATTAAACTGAACATTACGGTTATAAATGTGAATACAAGTCGCGTAACAAGTTTTAAACAATTAAGTAAAATTCAAAAAGAATACAAATATCTACACATATATTGCCATGGTGTACAAAGTTCAATAAATGTTCCACTCTGTTTCAGTAGCTGCTTCAGAAGAGTAATGATGAAATAGATAATAGTGTCAGGTAATATTGTTCCTTCATTTACACATTCTATCATATCTAGAACTGTCCTAACGGGATAAATATCCCCCGCGGCACCAAAATTCAAAATAGGACATAGACAAAGAACAAAACACCAAGGTCACAAGTTCGAAAATGTTGGTATCGACAGCAAGATCTATCATAAACATCTCTACTGTATAGATCATAAAATTCTTACGCCGACAAAGCGGGCGGGGTCTCAATCAAGTGTTACCTGACCTGGCATGTTAAGATAATGGATAAAAGCAATACAGTAGTCCTAATGGGCATTAGTAAACCCCCAGGTTAGTGTCATTTGAATGTCTATAATTTGTTGGGAAACCTTCCTTAAGCACCATTCATTTCATATTCTAGGGGATGGGAGTATTTGAAAAACAAATTCCTTGCCCGGATTTGGACTAACAAATAATCTTGCTCAGTCACACAGTGAAAACAATAATCTGTCTCCAATAGAATAGCCTAGTCTAAAATTATACTTTTGAAAAAAATTGGTGTTAAAACTCTATTTTTCCTGGCGAGATTCGCTGGCCAGAATTATATATAACAAGTTTGTTATTATGATTTTTTGTTGTTCATCAGTTCAGTCATGGACAAACCTACAATATTTGTTACTTGAATGTAATGGCACGATTTATCAGCAGATAGTTGGGATTTCTACGGGAACTAACTGTGCACCTCTTATAGCAGATTTCTTTCTATACTGTCAAGCGGGGGGGGGGGGGGGGGGGGGGGGGGGCTGGTTCAACAATCTAAACGATTCGACCTGTTGAGATGTTGGATGATACCTCTAGTTACATGTACATGTATCTTGACGACATCTTATTTATTGATAACCCTGACTTTGACAGATATATAGCTAACATATATCCACCTGAACCTCAGTCAAACAAAGACAATATTTGTGATACAGAAACACGTTTGTTGGACCTATACATTAAGAGAATTAACAATAAAATCTATACCAATATTTATGATAAACATGGAAATGTTAGATTCCCTGTTGTAAATTTCCTTTAGTTCGATGGTTACAGATGTTCCTACACTAGACTCCCTTCATATGGTTTTCATAAAATTAAGTTGCTTCGATTTACCAGCGCCTGCATTAACGATTTTGACTTTCATACAAAACAATTTACAAATAACGTTGGAACTTTCAGCTCAGTGTTACAATTATCATAAACTTAGAAAATCCTTTGGAAATTGTTTTAGGTCCTATTCAGAATCTTTTCACAATTCCGATATATTACTTTGTATCCAATGGAATTTCCAATCCCAATTTCTACGGTGACCTTGTGTACAAACTTAAGAGGGTCTAAGATTCCAATTAGTTTATCTCGTTGGGTTCCAAAATAGTAAAAGGCCTTCGTGATCTACAATAATATGACCAGGAGATCATCAAAAGGACAGTAATTCTTGTATTGACTCATTCTACACTTGTATATAGAGATTTTTACTTGAACCTGTACACTTACTGACAGGCGGGTGGGGGCTTTACGGTGGGCTTTGTTGAAACCTATTTCAAAGGAGATATGGTCCTGAACGTCATTCCCTCTTACTGTTAATTGGACACTTATAGATCAAGGGTCTGAGCTCGCTTGATGTCGATTTATATATTTTTGATATCTAAGTTTTACTCAGCATTACTATACATGTTTATATTTTTATGACCTGTCAACTTGAGAAAGTTGTTGATGCTTGCTCTCTATATGGAGGATTATTCATAGATTCTTAAATGTGTTCTTTGATATACTGCTTTTGTGGAAAGTGGGGAGGAGCACCCGTAAACAGGTTAAACACTCCAATTGATTGACGACTGTCATAGCTATTGACCGTCCCAGGTCGGTATCGCAGCTACACCTTAATCGAAAATTTCATGTTTTTTTTTTTTTTTTTTGGGGACAAATTGTGTCCGTTTTTTTTTTTCTCAAATTATTACATTATTAACAAAGTTATGACATTTTTAAAGAAATTTTTCTTTATATAATTCATGATTGATTTCGCGACTAATACGGAACCAACATTTCTCAAATTTTTATAATTTTTGTCATTTGTCTGTCAGTTTTTTTTTTTTTCACCCAGGGTAACCCTCTTTCCTTCAATACCTAGTCCCTTCTCACCCTCTTGCTTCTAGTCTCACCCTCATTTCAGTATATGGCATCATTATGGTGGACTGAAAGCGTATAACATAGCTGAGATGGATTTGAGCAGAATTTTGTCAAAAATAAGAGTATTTATTATCAAATTAAAATTGTATTATTATACAGCAATCTTTTATTGGTGAAATCAAATTTCTTGCCATGGTTCTTCTGAAAAAAAATCCCTTGCCCCAAGATTGAGGTTAAAAAACCTTGCCGGATTGAAAAACCCAGATCCCCCACCCACAGATTATCAAATGGACCATTCCTTACCTCAAAGATTCAAATTCAAACTGATCTGAAAGTTGAACACTGTATTCATATTAATTTCAATTTCATCTTTAAGACAAAATACGTTTTACCAGGTTTGACCTGTAATAGATTTGGATTCGCAGTTGCATTTAGACGACTTTACAGAGTCTTATTTTGATACATGATTTTTTGTGTTATGTTGAGTGGCATCACTAGGCTGTCAAAGTAATTTATATTTCTAATGTAAAGATGATGGATAAATCCAAAGCACAAGTCCAAAAATCATAAAACCAGAGGACATACAAAATCAGTGAAAATGAAAAACAAATGGAAAATAACAAAATATGTCTACTTGAAGAGCATATGTGAACCCCTTTGATGGAGTGAGATCAGGTGCCCGGGGATAGTGAGCATCTCCTGCTTGCTAGCAACACCCGTCGCATATACCCAGTAGAAAGAATCAGATCGTGTAAATTCCATATGTATTTATATATGGAGAAGTCGAAGTAGGTAACCTTCTAGTATAGAAGGTGTCAAATCTGTGTAAAATGATCGGAATCGGTTTCAGTCCAGAATATCATTTAAAAGTCTGGATAACGAGATATCATATGGAGTAATAAGAGTCTCGTAACGGCCGTAGAATTTCCTCAGTCACGATGGTAGTCTAGTACATATATAACCCTGGTTGAGCAGCTTAACTGAAAGTCGCCTAGCCCTCAGAACAAAATCATTGTAATTTGAACATGCTCTGGAATAACGTATTAACTGAGATATGAATACGCCGTATTCGTGCGATGATGGAATGTTGCTACCTATGAAAGGAAAGTTTGTGATAGCGAAATTGAAATCGTCACGTTTGTCATAGAGTGAGGTGTTCAATTGACCATTAATGTCGAAAGACAACATAATATCTAAATACGAAGAAGAATTATTACTTTCTGTGGTTTCCTTGACCTCAAGTTCACTTGGATAGATGATGCTAAGGTAATCCGCGAATGAAGGATTATTAATTGAAAGCAAGTCATCTATATATCTGTAAGTAAAATTGAAGCCAAGAGCCAATTGTTTTTTTCCTTGCGAAAGCAAAGACTGAATGAATTCAGCTTCGTATGAGTAAAGGAATATGTCAGCCAGAAGCGGAGCACAGTTAGTGCCCATTGGAATGCCGACAATTTGTTGAAAAACCTTACCTCCAAACACCACAAAAATGTTATCGATAAGAAAGTTCAACATCTGGATGACAGCTGTTTCAGTGTATTTATTTTTGGAATCAGAATTTTCCCTAACAAAGTAAGTTTTATCGTGGCCTATTACTATATATTTGAATTTGCGGCTTCCGTTTATACTAGTAAATGCATTTTGAATAATTTCCGCTAATCTTTCTTTTAATTTCTGATGAGGGATCGTTGTGTAAAGAGTCGAAAAGTCAAAAGATTTGATAGAGTGAATTTTAGTAAAACTTTCTGATTTTAGATTTTCTAACAACTCTTTTGAATTTTTAAGGATCCACATTTGATTAATTCCACTTCTGGAATATACTGTTTTGCAATATCTGTGAAGGCCAGATTTAATTTCTGATAATATTTTTGTGAGTAGCATCGATACAGATTTTGTGGAACACTTCGAGGAACCAGCGATAAAGCGTTGTTTGTAAGGATTTTTGTGCATTTTTGGAATGCAGTACAAATATGGAAGTTCTAAATTCAATTTATTTGAGTCAATACCAAACGTATTGAGGACAGATTTATGATTTTCGAGTACTTCCGAAACCGAAAAGTTCGTGAGAGTATAAGTAGGATTTCCTGGAGCTGAATTTAATCCTAATTCTTTCACTAGGCTGTCAAAGTAATATTTCTTACAAGTAAATGTATAATTATTGGATGCTTTATCTGCTAGTGTAATGATATAATGTTCTTGGAGGAAGGTAAGTTCTCTGACAACACCAGGATCTTTAAAAATAAACTGATAATCGTTTGAAGTTTTCCTGCTGGTGTGATGATAAAAATTCCTCTAAGAAAAAGCGAAATTACCTTTTCATGTCAGAGACTTTGTAAACAGATTTGAAACTGATGTAAGAAATAAAATCGACTCTTTGTGTAAATTTTCATTATTTTCCATTTTGTGTCCTTTTTTCCCTCTGTTTAGCGTCATCTTTGCGCATTGTTCGTTATTTTCTTTTCTTAGGACTATCCTTAGATAACATTCAATTTCAATTCCTTCAATAGGTTTGAATTGTATTGTGGTTGTAAAATGATTGAAATATGTATTTTTTCGTAAAATGGAGTTATTTACATTTCTACACGTCCTTGTTAATTCATTTCAGAGCTACATACTTTATTTTTATGTCTTATCATTGTGTGAGTCTTGCATTTGATTCAAGTTGACTGTTTGATTGTGCTGCTTTTACGGTGAGTTGGAAGGTGGGCGCCCGTAAACCGGTTAACTACACCGATTAAGTGACATTTGTTATTTCAATTGACCGTCCTAAGTCGGTATCGTAACCGCAGCACAATCGAATATTTTTGTAATGTCGTTCCGTGTATATTATGCTGTTGTCATTTTTTCAATATTATTCTTTAACCGTTTCGTGTGAAAATATGTTTCTGACCTCTCGACTTGGGAGACTGTTGATCCCGTAACCTGGTTAACCACACCAATGGAGTCTTGCCATGTTATCAAGTATTGTAATGCTGTCTTCAACAACAGTAACGTCAATTACGTTACGTCTATTAAACATTCTAACGAAGTCATTGAAAAATTCCATTTGAGAAATTTTGAGGCTAATAACGTTTCTATTTTTGATTTTTCTACACTATATACCTCTTTACCAATTGACTTAATGAAAACCACATTGCTGTCTCTCATACGCTGGTGTTTCCACAGAGAGTCTAAATCATACCTCTGTACTTGTTACATCTAGATTTTTCTCTAACAAACAATATGATAATTGTAAATATTGGACTTGTACTGAGTTGTGTATTGCCATCACATTTTGATGGATAATATTGATGTACAATTTAATGGCAAGACTTATCAACAGATTATTGAGATTCCTATGGACACTAACTGCACGCCCCTTATAGCAGATTTATTTTTGTACTGTTGTGAGAGAGACTGTATGCATTCTATTCAAACTTCTAAACGTTTCGACCTTACTGATAAGTTCAATGGCACCTCTATATATCTTGATGATATTTTAGTAATCGATAACCCTGAGTTTGAAAACTATATCACTGACATTTGTCCTCTGAACTTCAATGAAACAAAGCCAATACTTCCGACCAGGAAACACCTTTTTTGGACTTAATATTAAAATTATTAACAACAATATTCATACCAACATATATGATAAACGTGATTACTTTGGAATTCCATTTGTAAAATTCACTTATCTAGGCAGTGATGTCCCCAGACTCCCATCATATGGTATTTATATTAGTCAATTGGTTCGGTTTGCTAGAGCCTGCACTAACGCTTTGGATTTTCACGAAAAAAAAACTCTGAGATTACTTTTAAACTTCTTACTCGGGGTTATACATATCATAAACTTCGAAAAACTTTTGGTAAATTTTATAGATCTTGTTCAGACATTTTATCTTAATTCGAAAATGTTACTTTTCAACAATATATATCCAGAGGAATTTCCCATCCCAATTTATACGATCTAGTGTACAAACTAAGGAGGGTCAAAGGTTCCGATAATTTCATATCGACTGCTTCTAAAAATATTAAACGCGTTCGACATCCACAGTATGACCCCAAGATCATCGCTAAGACCATATATCTTGTATTGGGTCCCTTTACAACCCAATGCAGACTTATCCCCAGCGTTATTATGTATCATTTCAGTGTAGAATTTAGATATTTGGAGAGAATGCATGAAGAACCTCTCTTGACAATATAGATACAAATCTGGTAAAAAAGGTACGTAGAGAGTACCCATAGGAATCCCAACTATCTGCTGATAAATCTTGCAATTAAGTTGCACATAAATGTTATCAATCAAAGAAAAAAAGAGGAGTTACAGGTATGTGGCAGAAGTCACCATGGAGCTATACAATATCAAAAACCCAATGGCTATACATATTTCTAATCGAGTCCAGTATGTATATAAAGTGTGTTGTTTGTTAGAAAACCCCGAAGTTATATGAAGTACAAAGGTATAGTTTATATTTTTTGTTACAACACCAGAGGCAGGGTCTAAATTTTAATTAGATCTAGTAAGACAGAGAGATATAAACAGTGATTTATATGGACTTTCCTATAATTCAGGGAGCCAACACATAGTTGGAGATAATATTTATGTATACTAAAAATGGTCATGCGATGGCCATATCAGATGTTGCCTTTGGACGTAAGAGATTCAACATATGCAGTGTTGGAGTTAAACTGAGTTTTGAAAATGTCAATATAGCTATTATGTATTAGGAGCTGGTAACCTCCAGTTTTCATGCCACGATATTACTGAAAAATTGTTGAAAGTGCGTAAAACACCAATCAACTAACCAAGGAATCTGTCACGTGCAATCAAAAACGCAATTGTGAACAAGACACAAGTTATTCCCGTGGGGTCCCCGGGGTGATAAGAATAGGACCTCCGTACATCTTGCGTCTTGTATAAGGTGACCAAATGAGGTACCTGGGGAAGTCTTATGAAATATTCCCAAGCACCCTCTTGGTGGTCGCGGTTAAAGACCATATGAGAGGTCAACCTGTGTCGTTGGAGGACGGGATCCTGGTGGCTGAGGTTATATTAAAAGTGCGGTTTGTTTGTGTCCAACACTCCACTTTGCGCTTACTTCAACTAGACTGGCGGTTGGATGGGCCCGATCCTGATCAATCGGCTTTGCCATGCCAAGCCCTTATTGAAGTTTAATGCATATTGTCTACTTTTGTTCTTTTTATGTCATATATTGCATCTTCCAACTTTTCATCTGAGAATGCAGTGGCTTAGTGGCCAATCGATTGTAAATGAAAAGTATCTGCATGCCATTGGCTGTTCTGAAATGTACTCTCGACTGGTACCGAGTTAATTTTTCTGCAGTTAAATGTATTTCTTTTTTATGGTCGAGTATACCCGGCCCTTGTAGACACTCCCTGAAGGGTGGATGATTGTGGCACTTCTGTTCTGATGGATCCACAATGAAACTACCAAACATTAATCAAACGTAAATGTAAATGATTAGCTGACTATACTGAAATCACGTAACAAGATGACAATTGGTCTAGATATTTGTTATATCTTCAGAACATACTGCATTGTCAAAATTTGACCCATTCGTGATACACAAAACAATTCAGTCGATTGCGGGAACTATAAAAAATGTTACGAAATAAAGCAATGGTCAGTTATTGGTTGAATATTTCAAGAAACAATAGTCCATTAACTTGCTGCAATGTGACCACATCGGTGAAACACCGGTAAAGGTTACTCTCCATGAATCCCTTAATACAAACAAGGGAGCAGTTTAGCTTTAATGCCTGATGATGTTATTTTAGATAGATTAAGAAGTCAAAAGGTAATTGCTATTCGTCGTTGTGTCATTAAAAGGGTGAAAAAGAAATTAAATGCGTACATTTTACTTACGTTTCGTACACCGACTGTACCATCAAAATAAAACAACGCTAAGGCTGACTTGTATTATCCACCCCCACTGCCCTGTTTTCGTTGCCAAAATTTTTATCATAGTTTAAATACATGCAGAAATAAGATATAAGTGACACCTGCAATGGATGCCATTTTGATTCTTCAAAATAATGTCCTGTTAACAAAAGAGAAATGGATATAATTAAGATAAAAGTTGAGAAAGGTATCCTGAAACTTGGAAAATATATGGAAGTCATCAAGTGAGTATTAATAGTTATGCTTCGGAAGCATAAGGAAATAGTATCTATTGCAGTTCAAACTGACATAGCATATTTGAAGACTAACCTTACTCCGCTGTCTAGTCCTTCAGAACCTAAACCATTATTCTCAACTTCGTCACTGACAATATCTAAACCTTCTGAAAAAATCGTTCACAGTAAATCGTCACCTGTGAATTCACATGAAATCAGTCTGATACCAGAGTTAATTATCTAGGCTGTCCTCTTGAAGTGGTCGTTCGTAATAAAATTTGATGAGAAGTAGAGATAGAAAACACCTCTCCGTCTGATACAAACAATCCCAATTCATCAAATGTTGAAGCAGTTATTAAAGATACTCCCACTGCTGGTAGACTGATAGTCCCCGAGGCATCATAAGTCTAGTTTTAGTGCTTTTGTTCTGACATTAAATATATACTTAAATTTTCCGTCATGAAATTATGTAAAATCACTCTAAAACTAAGGAGTATCTCCCTCATGCGTAGCTCTGTCCTTCGATTGATTCTTTTGTTCACTTTTGGGTCATTTTGATTTTAACACTGCTCTTCAAATATTTATATAATATGAGACTTTCAACCATTCGGTCAAGAGAATCACTGAAGAGACATAAGTTGTCGAAATGCGCATCTGGTGCACAAAATTAAAAGGTACAGATGGGTGCAGTCCTAACATAACATACACGTTAACGCGAAAAGCGGTCACGGGGACTGCTTTAGCACACGTGCTAGGACTGCTCGACCGGACGCGCGTGCGCTCCTCGCGTTAACGCGGTGGGGAATTCGCGTTAACGCGATTTATTCCCGCGTGCGCTCGGTCCAGTCGCACGTTCACATGTCTATATTTGTAATACTCTATGCAGTACGGATGGAGAAAATAAAATGGATCTAATTAAATTACCGCGAATGTCGCCATAAAACGTGTATTAAATGAAATGTTAAAATGACACCCTGCACTAAGGATTTCATATGTAATATAACAAAGGAAATTATCGCGTAGACATGCAAGAAGGTATTTATGAGAAAATTCGTCAGTTTATACTAGCATGATTACTTTCTAATTTCATTTATTTATTTATTTTTAATTGGTTTATTTATGTATATATTTCTTATTTGTTTATTCATTTATAACTAGTTTACTGTTGTATTTACATGTATTTCTTATTTATGTATTTATTATTATCATTTTTAATTAAGCTATTTTCTATAATATCTGAATATAATAATTATCATCGTTATTATTATCTTTATTAATTTTTATTTCATCATCATCATCATCATCATCATTATTATTATTATTATTATTATTATTATTATTATTATTATTATTATTATTTTCCTAAAATAAGAATAAATTTCCTTAAAGTCAATGTTCGGAAATTGCGTTCAACATTTCTGAAATTCATCCCTCAACTCGGAAGGGTTTAATTAAATTCTAAATATTTTACTTACACATTAATAACTTTTTAAATTTAAATATACAATGTATATATCGATTCTCCTTCAAATCCTTCTATATGAACATGTTAATACACGTTTTAAGTTGTAAACAAGCGAACGTGGCTGTCAAGCACGTTTACGCGGCAGACAAGCGCGTTAACGCGGCAGTCAAGCGCGTTCACGCGGTCTCGAAATTAAGTTCACGTGGAAATCTGCGTTAACGCAAACGCGTGTGCCCAGCAGTCCTGAGCGCACGAGGAAAGCAAACTTCACGTTAACGCGACGTGAACATAATGTTATATTAGGACTGCACCCCACTGTATATATGTTTTCTATGTACCATAGTCAACAATAGGGGTCGTAGTAAGTCCCCAACGAAAAAGGGTCGCAAACCCTCTCTTGCAAGACCTGTAGATAACTGAATCGTTCTGAATACAGTGGAATTGTAGAGGATTAATGGAGAATTTGAATTTAGAGCATTTTTCCAGCGGTTTTCTGCATTTAGGAGACCCATCTTAAAGGATACTACGAAAGCCTATTGGGCTAATTTGGTAGAAAGAAAAAAAAATTCACTATTCTCCCTTTCAGTCGTCTCGAAGTGCTTTCATTGTGCATCAATGGATGCATAACAAGTGTGTGCATGCTGGTTTTAAAGTTACACGTGATACAGTATATCTATTAAAACTGATCCAGCTGGAGTTTTGGCTCGTAAAAGAAGGAGACTTCATAGAAGACGCTACACCAGTCTTGGTCCCGACTATCTTTGACATGTAGACTCTAACGACAAGCTAAAGCCTTACGGTATAGCCATCAATCGTTGTATTGATGACTATTCTAGAAACATAATATGGCTGGAAGCGAATAAAACAAACAGCGATCCAAAAGTAATTTAGAATTACTTTATCAATGCAGTAAAACGACTTAATGGATGTCAACAGAGGATCCGTGCCGACATGGGCACTGAAAATGTGTATATAGTGCAAATCCAAAAAATTCTAAGAAGAAATCACCGAGATCAGTAAGCGGGAGTTTTCTGTATGGGAAAAGTACTCACAATCAGAGCATTGAATGGTTCTGGGGAATTGTAAGATAAGAAGTTGGACAGTATTGGATTAATTTTTTTAGGAATTATCTAGTGTTTCGTCAGAAAACATCTTTTTAGATAAAAGTGTGGTACAATTTTGTTTTGCAGATTTAATTCAGGTCACTTTTAATTTAAAATTAGATTTTTCAAAATAATAAATGCATTAAGAATTTGAACATGAGCAACGCCTAGCGTGGCATAATACGCCCGTTGCTTAATTCGGACGGGATCAATTCGCATTTGGCATGAGTTTCATGAAAAACATCTAGCGTTTACTAAAGTTAATTGCGTTTCATAGCATTTTATCACAGGAATAAGTGCAAGGGCAATAACTCCTGCAAAATTGGTCCTATCAAACCAATCTTCAAAGCTGACCTGCATCTCACCTTGATATATCTGTATACCAAATATCATTTGAATCCATCATACCTTCACCGAGATAATGAGCGGAAACCATCATTTTAATGAAATTTTCTAAGTCCAAGGGCAATAACTCCTACAAAAATACCATAGTAATTCATGATATTCTCTTTGACAAAGACTCATTTACTAACAAAACTTTAAGTGAAGATCATTTAAAAAAATTTAAAGAAGGAAATGAACTTGTGGATAACTTACTGTTTACCATGCTGCCCATATCATTTTTGGTTAGAGTAGTAGACCTCTCTAACGCCAGTCTGTATGAATTTCTTGCATCTTGTGAATACAAGATTAAGTGTTGAGTGGAAGTCAGTTGTGAGAGATGTTATTTCTTGTTTAAATCCAAGGGTCTTCACCATGCAGTTTTCAAGAGGTTTTGTCCTCAATACGTTTGGTATTGACTCAAATAAATTGAATTTAGAACTTCCATATTTGTACTGTATTCCAAAAATGCACAAAACTCCGTACAAACAACGCTTTATCGCTGGTTCCTCGAAGTGTTCCACAAAATCTGTATCGATGCTACTCACAAAAATATTATCAGAAATTAAATCTGGCCTTCATAGATATTGCGAAACAGTATATTCCAGAAGTGGAATTAATCAAATGTGGATCCTTAAAAATTCAAAAGAGTTGTTAGAACATCTAAAATCAAAAAGTTTTACTAAAATTCACTCCATCAAGTCTTTTGACTTTTCGACAGATTAGCGGAAATTATTCAAAATGCATTTACTAGTAAAAACGGAAGCCGCAAATTCAAATATATAGTAATAGGCCACGATAAAACTTACTTTGTTAGGGAAAATTCTGATTCCAAAAATAAATACACTGAAACAGCTGTCATCCAGATGTTGAACTTTCTTATCGATAACATTTTTGTGGTGTTTGGAGGTAAGGTTTTTCAACAAATTGTCGGCATTCCAATGGGCACTAACTGTGCTCCGCTTCTGGCTGACATATTCCTTTATTCATACGAAGCTGAGTTCATTCAGTCTTTGCTTTCGCAAGGAAAAAAACAATTGGCTCTTGGCTTCAATTTTACTTACAGATATATAGATGACCTGCTTTCAATTAATAATCCTTCATTCGCGGATTACCTTAGCATCATCTATCCAAGTGAACTGGAGGTCAAAGAAACCACAGAAACTAGTAATTCTACTTCGTATTTAGATATTATGTTGTCTTTCGACATTAATGGTCAATTGAACACCTCACTCTATGACAAACGTGACGATTTCAATTTCGCTATCACAAACTTTCCTTTCATAAGTAGCAACATTCCATCATCGCCCGCATACGGCGTATTCATATCTCAGTTAATACGTTATTCCAGAGCATGTTCAAATTACAATGACTTTGTTCTGAGGGCTAGGCGACTTTCAGTTAAGCTGCTCAACCAGGGTTATATATATGCTAGGACTAGCATCGTCACTGAGGAAGTTCTACGGTCGTTACGAGACTCTTATTACTCCATATGATATCTCGTTATTCCAGACTTTTAAATGATATTCTGGACTGAGACCGATTCCGATCACTTTACACAGATTTGACACCTTCTATACTAGAAGGTTACCTACTTCGACTTCTCCATATATAGATACATATGGAATTCACACGATTTGACTCTTTCTACGGGGTATATGTGACGGGTGTTGCTAGCAAGCAGGAGATGCTCACTCACCCGGGCACCTGATCTCACTCCATCACAGGGGTTCACATATGCTCTTCAAGTAGACATATTTTGTTATTTTCCATTTGTTTTTCATTTTCACTGATTTTGTATGTCCTATGGTTTCATGATTTTTGGACTTGTGGTTTGGATTTATCCATCAGCTTTACATTTCTATCAGTTTCAGATGACCAGTCAATGTTGAAGTCTCCAAACACAATACATTCAACAGATTGAAGGTATTTCTTGTTAACATCAAATAGCAGCTTACATAGATCTTTAATATTTGTACTTGGTGGTTCATATATTGCTACAAACAGAGTCTTAGTCTGTGGATCCTCAAAAGAATTGCTTCAATGTTATGAGCAGACAGATCTTGAGTTTGACAAAATTGTTGTGAGAAATAAACAGCAAGGCCATGGAATGGGCACACATGGGATTTTTGCATTGCATACTTTCTGAACTGTTGGAATTTAAGAACACTCGTAGAATCTAATGAAATTCTCTGACAGAACTTTGTTTCATCGAATGGCAGCTTGTATGTTAATATCTACTTTGACATCTGATAAGTGTCTATGTAGTGATCTGCTGTTGAGGAACACAATTCTGAATTTACATAGCAAACTATTAATAGATCTATGTTGCAAGCCTAATGGATTTGAACGGAGCCTTTCCATTTCATTTACTACATCTTGCGAGACTGATATTTTGTCCTCTTGTAAGTCAAAATATGAAGATGTTCTATATTAGTAACCCTCCTAATTACTGCATAGTGAAGATGATCCACTTTTTCTGGATGTAAGGTCTATTACTGCAGTGGAAAGAGTGTAACCTTGCGACCTATGAACTGTCTTTGCATGTGCTGGCATTAAAGGGAACTGGAGACGTTGAACAAGAGCTTGTCCTTAATGACCAGCAGGATACTGTTTCACCACAGGTTCAATGGGTGTCCAGTTAGCATTAATACGCTTTTTATAGAGGCGCCGACAATTCTTCCGAAGATTTGTACCCATATCTTTATCTTGAAATAGGACCCATAAGTTTCCTGATGCTGTCAATATTCCCCTTGGTGTGTCAATCGTTTTAAGAAGGCAGGACGCTCTATTGATCTGTCTATCGTGTGTGTCTAAATTGATTGTTAGATCATACCATACTCCTTCACAAAGTTGAAGATCATTATGAAGTTGTTTTGTTTGTGAAGAGTTTCTGAAACTGGATATTATCTTTTCTTTCATAGAAGAAGGTGTGGATCCAACAACAAGATCCTTTGCCGGGATATTAATGTTTGGTGAATGCATTTCCTAGATGACTCTGCTATTGTATGAATTTACCTGATCGTTTGTTGCAAACAGATGGGGATATTCTTTAGATTAGTCCTCTTTTGATGGATTTTTTGTTTGAGAGTTGTGATGTCAGGTTCTGTTTTATTTCCTTCCCTCAATCTATTTAAAAGCTCTGCGAACGTATTGTTATCTGCTTGTCGCAAAATTTCTGTAAGTTTAATCATCCCTGCCAGGGATTTATTGCTAAGGGTAAATAACCAATGGTTGGCTGTGAAAATATATAACTGTCCATTACAGGTTTGAGTTGGAACAAATCAACAACAGCAATTATTGAGATGCCACCAAATGGTTTATGTGATTGCATGACCTCCGTCAATCTTTGATTTATACAATTGAAGAGTTTGAAGCCCACCATAGAGATTTCATCTATAAACATCTGCTCTACTTTACTAATTTCAGTTCTTAGTGTGCTTAAGAAGGAACTTGGTAATGGCTTATGTTCCAATCTCTGATTTGCTGGTATCTTGAGACCTAAGTGTATCGTTGTGCCTTTAACATGGTAAGCAGCCTTACCAGTGGGAACCAACACAAAACCTTTTCGTGATGAATAGTCTTCCCCAGCTCTGGCATTCAGACATTTAAGTGCTGTTTGGTAAAGAGCTTTTGTGACATAACTTCTTCCTATCCCAGCCCCTCCACTAAGAAAACGGTATATTGGTTCTTCTGAAGTTTTGATTTGATGGATTGTATCATAAACAAGCTCTATTTGAGCTGCGGTGAATTTGCGCATATGAGCCCTATATTCTTCATCATCCCTTTCATGGTGTTGGTGTAGTTCTTTGTCATTTGACGTTACAGCCATGCCCAGTGCCTGTCCAATATCAGGATCTTCTATACCACTATCTGGTGCTTCTGTAGCATCCGGAATATCTTCCTCACCTGCTTGCTGATTTTCGGGGGCAAGCTGATCCCAAGAATCTTCATGATTTTCATTTTCTTGAAGATAATGTTGGGCAGCATCGACTGCCTCTGCAAAGGGTTCATATTCTTTTCTTGTAAGCTCTATTTCTTCTTTTATCATATTGTACCATTCAACATATGTTTGCTCACTTTCTTTAAGGGCTTCTTCATCCCTCCATGAATAGTAAAGCATTATAATCTCTCTGTAACAGATGGGTTGAAGTGCACTGTTTGCATGTTTTCTTCGTCTATATTCTTTTTCTTGGTTTGCATTTTGTTTTTTTACTTCTATATTTTGTATATAAGTTTGTATCTTCATTGCTGTCTTCTTGGTCACTATTTTCTTCCTCATCATCATTGATGTAATTAGCTTCTTGCAGAAGGCTGGCATCTACAACACTTCTTTAAGGCGCAATATTAAGGTTTGATGTCTTTTTCATAGAAAGCAATGAAGTCAGCTAGTGTAGTTTTTCTAGGGATTTAGGTTTTTCAAAATAACGAACAATATCATTGCTACACTCAATAGTGTCACTATCATCTTCCATGTTATCCAGCATCTCTCTCGATTTGAGCAGTGTTACTCTTTCATTTGGTGGACTTGTATTCACAAATACTACATGTCTGAATGATTTTTTCATCGGTAGTTGTAAACATATATATGCAGCTTCCTTAGCACTTATCTGAATTTGTTTCCAACTGCACGAATTTCTTGCTTTAAGGTAGTATTTACTGCTTTTACTTCTTTTGAAGCTTTTCTTAGTAGATGACTTTAGTGATATAGGATGCTACATAAGTAGCACATGCATAAACATCCAAAATGTATTGCATATCAATGATCTCCCTTTTCCTGATGTTAATCGACTGTGACACTTTCTACACAGTGTTTATTCACATTCATGTATATATACAGTACTGAATTATATTGTTTCGTCTCATTAACGGCGGGTGTGGCTAGCCAAACAGGAGACGCTCACTCCTCCCGGGCACCTGGTCTCACCTCTTAATTTCAGGGGTCCGTAAATGTCCACTGTGGTACATTGTTGTTAGTGCTAGAGTCATGTAACACCAGTTATTTTCGTATTTTCCAAGACTTCAATATAATTGTATTGTAATTATTGACTCGGTTTTCTGCAATTGAGCATCACAGTAGCTGTTTTGGTGGATGATCTTACAGAAAGTAAATACTCCTCTTCAGTCAAATTGACGTTAAGAACTCCTCAAAATTCATTTCATCATCTTCAGATTTGTAAAGAAATTCTTCAATCTGGCTATATATCGTTTTGTACTTTTCCTGTTCTTTTCTAGGGAAGTCTGGTTCTGAAATAGGCTGTAGAATAACTGGGGTTTTTTGTTTTGTTTTGTTTTGTTTTTTTTTTTTTTTTTTTTTTGGGGGGGGGGGGGGGGGGTTGGCATTGGCGGCTTAGGGAAACCAAATCGGCATGCTTTGATTTCTTTCTTCTTGCAAGTGTTACTATGTATATGTGTCTGGAGACTAACCAAGTCAGCAAGAGGATCAGCACTGTCTGATAGTTTATAACATGAGATGAATTTATCCACATAATCACATACATCTTCATCACTGTCTACCCCGTATTCTGGAGCAGTTTTACACGAATATGTATTCTCTATAGAAGTAAACATTTACCTTCCCTACTGGATTACATTGGAAAAGAACATCTGACAGGAACTTGGATACTGAATAATCAAAATGCCTTGCGCATATGACAGGATCTGACTGGATCAATCTACACTTTTCGTCCCATGTCATTTCTTCAAGTTCTGTATCTGAGTAGTCTTTGTTAGATAACACACGGTTCTTTAAAGAGTCTGATGGTTAAACATTTGTTAAAAGAAACAACTAAAAAGTGAAGTTAGCTAACAATGAATAACAACGAATCTCATAGATTAACCTTTAATAATCTAAACCCAATATCAATTATACAGCTATACTTTATAATTAAAGAAATAAGTAAATTTACAAATTACAACAAAATGTTTTATCTGTAGAGATGTGATAATAAATAGAGCCAATAAAGAGCGAGATCCCCAAGTCAAAGTTTCTTACGTGATGGTCGAGTGCCGCAGTTTGGGTCCAAGTCGGGATCTGACCGGCCTAGCGACCGCTGGATCTTTTATACGAAATCTGCTCTCTTTTTACGAGCGGTACTTAAATTGAGATGACATTTATTTATTACCACAATAGTACAAATCTATTAGTTTTCATAGTTTGAGATGACATTTACTATTACCACCATAGTACAAATCTATTAAATTATAAGTTATCTTGTCCCTCTAAGTGGCGGTGACTTCGGTAAATAGTCCCATGTATAGTTTTTTGGATTTTTATAAGTTTTTCATGTCCCTCCAAGTAAAGATGACTCCGGTGAAAAGTTCAATGAGTCGCTTTAGAATGCAACGTCGTAGTTCCGGTGTTCAAATAAACAGTCTGTCCGTTTACGGGGTCACATCCACGTTACGAGGCGGATCCAGGTAGCGGTATAAGATGACTATCTTACACTCCTCCCATAACCACTAGAAATATACCGAGTAGATTTCTATGGAAAATTTGTCCTGCATTTGGTCCTTCATAATGTTACGATACCAATCTCCAGGGAATGACGGGCCCATCGGCTCCAAGGTTGCTGGTGTCGTTGCAGCATGAGAAATGCAATCATTGTCTATATATATATATATATATATATATATATATATATATATATATATATATATATATATATATATATATATATATATATATATATATATATATAAATTACAAGTGCATACAATTATTATAAATAACACGATTAATACACAATATAATCACTGTACAAAGTACTATGTGTACTTTTTAGGGGGGGGGGGGCGGGTATTATTATGACCCACTGACACAGTCCCCTCCTTTAAAACACTACAACGAATTGGTACACCACATTGGAACTAAATCCTCTTCATGGTGGTTCTTCATCCAATCTGTTGTTGATCTGCACTGCGTTTGTTACCCTAAACATAGTTTGAATTCCTGGCAAGGGACGACGTCTCGTCCCTGACCGAATGTTGAATGTTGCTTTACTTGAAATAGCACAAAATTGCAGAGTGGCAAGGGATGTCGTCTCATCCCCGACTGATGGTTCACTTTCAAAGTTCAAGTCTTCTAGGGCAAAGAGCGTCGTCTCGCTCTCGACCCAACATCAGTTCATAGCAAAAGTTCATAGCTCAGATCTTCTGAGGGCAAAGAGCGTCGTCTCGCTCTCGACCCTCGTAACTTTATCCCGTTTTTAGGACGTGGCTGGCGTAACTTGCAGCACTGGATACATAGCACTTTTGTTTTGACCATCCTTGACTTCCTGTCTCTGTTGCTCTTTTGGCATTGGTGGGGCATTAGGTAACCTATTGTTGACTTTAGTTTATCTATTAATACACTTAACTCATGATTAGATAAGGCATCAGATAGATAATTTTTCGCATCATTTTTCTCAAATGAAGCAGTTGAACTTTTGTGCTTTCCTTACGAAAACAGGCTCTCAAAAAATTTACCTTTACTTCTGTACTTACAATATAAAAAAATAAAAACCCCACTTGCAAAAGCCCATATAAAAGCAATAAATGCATAAGCCCAATTAGGAAATACAAATTCTTTTTCAATTGGTTCAAGGTTATTTTAATGTCTCAATAAATGTATCCACAGGCATGTCTTTAATGGTTTCTAGAGCTTTTGGCAACTCAGGTAAGGTAAGATTGTGCACAGATAGTCTAACAGATTCCCAGAATTGAATTTTTGAAATGTTAAAGTGCAAATCAAACTTGTCCAAAAGTCCTGAAATATTATAATGACTTTCCTCATGAAAGAACGCAGGTAATAAAATAGATTCACTAGATACAAAGCAAAATCGTTTAAGTTTTACGATTCCCATAGGGGGTTTAACCGTAAGTGATTTTGTTTGTGACGTATGCTTACAGACCTGTGAGAATGCAAGGTGTTTCCGCGTCGTAATGGGGTAGTATCCGTCGGCGATATACCTGGCCATAGGTAGATAAGCATTAGGATAAATAACAGTTTTACAGCTATCTTTGATACGATTCTTCGTGAAAAGTGCCAAAATACAAACTTTACTGAGATTTACTGGAAATATAGGTTTTTAAGTCCACAAAATTGTATTGGTTGTTACAGCGGCCATTCTGCAATTAAGGGTACATCAATCAAATTGCTGATTACATTAAGGGTACATAAATCAAATTGTTGATTACATTTTATACGGCTCAGGGTAATACATTCCCTTATCCACTATCCGTAGACACCAAATAAGGTTAGTTGCCGAATTAGAAATCATGCAGTTATATCTTGGAAGTGACATGAGTTTGTATTGCGTCTACCTCCATGTTCATCTCATCACAGGCATTTGTCGCGACGTCTTCTTCTGGCGACGAGGCAAATTCTTCTTCTTGTTCTTCTTGACGAGATCGCCTTTGCCTTATGCGATCTCGCAGCTCCTTGAGGGGAGTATCGTCTACCTCTTTGGCTTGTGTTTTCTTAGCCTTCTTCAAATGTCTTTGGACGGCACGAAAAGCTTGGTGTTGTATTTGTAGGGCGATCTTGTATTCGTCTTCACCGAGATATTTTTTTCGTGGTTTTAGTATGGTATCAAGTGGCAGAACTACATCACGGTTATATAGAAGGAAGAAAGGAGAGAATTTAGTAGAATCACTAATACTAAACCGAATAGCAGCCAGAGTTTGATTCAGATACAAGTCCCATACTGAATGTCCGTCACGTAGCAGTTTAGACATTACATCATGTAAAGTTCGGTGAAAACGTTCGACCTTGGCATTGCCTTGTGGATGGTAAAATGACGTTGTTACGTGGTGAATATTCAAGGTCTCTAAAGTGTCCTTCATTTTCTGATTAACGTTTTCCGTCCCATTATCCGTTACTAATTGAAGTACTGACCCGTATCGTGGAAATATTTCATTAATCATCAGATTAACTATAGTGTCTGCCGTTTTGTCTTTCACCGCAAAGGCTTCCGGATAACCTGAGTAGAGATCGACGAACGCTACAATATATTTATTTCCCGACAACGATGTAGGGTATGGTCCCGACAGATCGAGTCCAACTTTGGCCCAGGCGTACGGGGGAATGTCCGTAGCCATTAGTGGAGCCTTGACCTTTGTCACATTTCTAGTTTGACATGTGACACACTTCTTTATGTATTCATTAAGATGTTTATATAACTCAGGCCAATAATATTTGCTTTTGATGTTGAAAAATGACCTTTATACACCAAAATGGCCCATATCATCATGATATTGCTTCAATACCTGTTCTCTCATGTGAGAAGGAATGTACAACCGTAAAACAGGATCATCATCAAGGTTCGAAACAAAATATAAGACATTATCATCTACTATGTATCTCTTTAAGTCTGATGATGAAGCATCACCAAGTCTAATTTGAGTCTTCAACTTGGCAACGCTTTCATCCTTATCTTGCTCCTGTGCCATGTTTACGTCTCGTACTTCCGGTACATCAGGTTTTTCTATGTCAGTTTCGTTGACTGTGCAACTTGCAAAGTCTCTAGGATCAAAGTGGTTCGAATTCAAAGCACCTACCTCAAACGTATTCTTATGTACGTCTATATCTGTAACCTTCACATCTCCGTGTGGAGTATGATTACAGTTTGTAGGCATCCCGATAGCAAGTCCGCACAAGTATTATCTCTGCCAGAGATATACTCCACATTACAGTCATAAGCCATTAAATTCATCGCCCATAACTGTATCTTTTTATTTTGCATAGGTGTTTCCAAGAGGTATTGTAACGGCTTATGGTCTGCTTTGATCGTAAATTTCGCGTTGTGTAAGTACGTATCCAAACGCTGGAGGCTATAATTGATCGCGTATGCCTCCTTCTCGACCGTTGACCATTTACATTGAGTAGGGCTAAGTTTATGACTCCAGTAATAAGTAGGTTTCTCATTGACTACGTTAGGGATTTCATCTGCCGAATCAGCACACGGCTGTGTCAGACATGCGCCGATACACGTGTCACTCGCGTCAGTGTACAGAGTATACTGTTTGTTTACATCAGGATATGCTAATAAGGGAACCACTGTTAAACTGTCCTTCAGAAAGTCAAATGCTTTCTGACAGTTCGAATCCCAACTAAAACGTGAATATTTTCTGGTTAACGCTATCAAAGGTTCGGCTATTTTTGAAAAATTTGGAATTAATCTACGGTAATAACTACACATGCCAATTAAACTTCTGACTTCCTTAACATTAGTGGAAGCTGGTAAAGTTCGAATGGCCTTCACCTTTTCCGGGTCCGGTTTTATTCCATTTTTGTTTATAACAAACCCCAAATAATCCGTTTCCTTTTCAAAGAATGAACATTTCGTCAGTTTTAGTTTCAAATTATGTTGTTTTAGTCTGTCAAATACTTTTTGAATGTGAGAAAGGTGTTGTTCTTCTGATTTTGACCAAATTATTACATCATCTAAATAAGCAAGGCTGAAGTCTTCGTATCCCTCTAAGACTATTGACATTAATTGTTGAAATACACCGGGACCTCCCATTAATCCAAAAGGTAAAACGTTGAACTGGAACAAACGTTTATGACAAGTGAAAGCTGTTTTCTCTTTATCCTTGGGGTCCATGGCTAATTGCCAATACCCAGATTTGAGATCTAATTTACTGAAATACTTAGCATCACCTAATTGAGCCAAAATATCATCTATCAAAGGGAGCGGGTATGAAATTGGTTTACTTATTTTATTCAATTTTCTAAAGTCAACGCACATGCGAGAAGAACCGTCCTTCTTCGATACTATCACTAACGGAAAAGCCCAGGGGGATTGCGAACGAGTGATTATATCCGCGTCTAGCATCTCGTTTATTGCATGATCTACGGTTTTCCGGTGCTGTAGTGGCACGCGATATGGTCTTAATTTTATGGGTATGTGGTCACCCGTGTCGATTGTCATCTTTACAGTCTTAGTGCGTCTTAATTCGCTGTCTGCCTTGGCGAAAATGTTTCTATTTCTACTTACTAATTGTTCAATCTGTACACGAAATTGGTCGTCCGTAATAATGTCCGTTAAATCAAATTTGTCGGACGTCGGTTGGTTGTAGACCTCAAAAACTTCATTAACCTTGTCGCCTACAGTCTTAATTTTTCCGACTACAGTTCCGTGCCTTAATTGTAGCATTTTGCCAGTCGTTTTTGTCAACATAACAGGTATATGTTGTCTATCGTTCAGAGTCAATACGGAAGGCTGTGTCACTAAGTTAGGTTCTGAATCAACGAAACCCTTGTCAGAAGGAGATATTTCTACCATTTCACCAGTAGGAATATATTGTTTTGTTTTTGTCATGCATATAGTAACAGTATTTGGCTTAATTTTAACCTTCCTATTTAAACGTACTAAACTACTGATATGAATATCCTCTTCTAAAGGGACATAAGTTTTACCAATGCGCATAGAGCCTAAATCAAAATAAATGCGTGCACCGTGAGTCGTTAGAAAGTCCCTTCCTAATATAACATTTCTATTCATAATTGGAGTAACATAGAATGCTTGAACAATTTTATTCCCTCCTATAATTATTTCTAAATTGACTAATCCATCTATTTTTAATTCTTCCCCATTTACTGATTGTAACGCTATCCTACGTTTTAATAATTTTGGTGGATCTTTGATCCCTTCAAATACACGCCTATGAATTAAGGAAACTTCTGCACTTGTATCAACTAAAGACCTATATTTTTGTTTTCCAATTTTAATTAGACATGAGTTTGGACTACCTGCCAAATTAAGTACCCGTCTTTTTGTGACCTTCTTTTTAAGCCTCCCCCCGTTGGTCATTACAGAAGGGGCGTCTACTCGTTTCCCTGTTGATTTAGATAGGCAAAACAATCACGCTTGATGTGACCTTTCTTTTTACAGAAATAGCACACATACTCTGAATGTGGGTTCCGAGTCCTTTATTAGAGACTTCGTTTACTCTGTGTCTACGGCGACAATTCGCCGTACAGTGATTGCTACGTTTACAATAAGAGCACCACGTATTTGACCTTCGCTGGGGTCGAGAATGATCACTTTCCATAGGAACGTGACCTTCTTCATTTATCGGAAAATTTTCTTTACTGAAGTTCGGGTTTCCGGTCTTTAAACTGACCCGTTTACGGAAATTTTCTTCCGTCATGGCTACAATTATAGCCTGTTGCAAGTCTCGGGGGTTCTCTCTCATGACCTTAACTTTCAAGTAGTCGTATACCAACCCGTCCGTGAAAAAATTTACCAATTCTCGCGAGTTCCAATCTCCGTGAGATCTTCATATGCGATCTCCGCAAGTTCCATTATCCGATCGCCGAAAGCGGTCAACTCTTCATTTTTTCTTTGTTTTAAATTTTGTAACAAGACCTGTGTGTGTTGCTTGTCACTAACCTCCGCGTACCTAACAGCTAGTTCGCTTTTAAGTCTATTCCACGTATATCCCTGTGTCCTCAACACTTTCCCAATAAAATCATTTAAGGTACTTTTTGTCGTTTGACATTTCTGAGTCTTCTAAATTATTGATAGTGGCATATTTTTCAATATCTTTTATCCACTCGCGAAACTTTGACTTCTCCCCTCTATACGTTTCTATTTCCCATCTTATGTGGCACTTACTTATAGCATGTAATCCATGTTGAATTCCCTGCATTTGATGACCTAATACGTTAATTAGTTCTTGTACTTCTGCCATTTTCTTTAATTATAACAATTGATAACAATAACGATAATAAGCCTGTATAAAATGATATCGTAAGGGAAACACAAAGTCAACTTACTTTTCAGTGATTTCTCTTCCACCAATCAGAGTCCTATCCAGGTCACGGCACCAAAATAACAAGTCTGTATGTTAGATAACACACGGTTCTTTAAAGAGTCTGATGGTTAAACATTTGTTAAAAGAAACAACTAAAAAATGAAGTTAACTAACAATGAACAACAACAAATCTCATAGATTAACCGTTAATAATCTAAACCCAATATCAATTATACAGCTATACTTTATAATTAAAGAAATAAGTAAATTTACAAATTACAACAAAATGTTTTATCTGTAGAGATGTGATAATAAATAGAGCCAATAGAGAGCGAGATCCCCAAGTCAAAGTTTCTTACGTGATGGTCGAGTGCCGCAAAGAGGAGTTACTGGCTCAGTTATGTGGCAGAAGTCACCATGGAGCTATACAATACATGAATATAATTAATATACTAGAACATATAACAAATTACAAAAATATTTGATTGTAGTGCAACTACGATACCGACTTAGGACGGTCATTTAATTTGACAAAAGCCAAACAAATGGTGTGGTTAACCGGTTCACGGGCCCACCTTCCCACTCACCGTAACAGCAGAACAATCAAAGGACGTACATTTAAAAATTTATAAATAATCTTCCATGTAAAGAACAAGGGTCAACAGGTATCGCATATTGAGAGGTCATAAAAATATAAACACGTAAGGCATTGTAAAACACATAATGGTATAAAAATATATGCAACATCAACATGATAAACCGTGCTCTGCTAGTCTGAAAGCGAGCTAAGACTCTAGATCTGTAGGAGTCCCGACTAACAGTCAGAGGGGACGAGGTTCAGGACCATGTCTCCTCTGAAAGAGGTTTGGACAAGACCCGTCATATAGTCCCCACCGCCCTGTTAGTCAGCGTGCAACGTTCAAGTAAAAGTCTGCATTAGGCTGTAGAGGGGCCAAATACAAGACCTATAGTCTGTTTGATGATCTTAATATCATATTGTCTATTTAGAAGACGTTTGACTATTTTATTACATGATAAAATAACGTTATCGGAGCCTTTTACTTTTCTTAGTTTATGTACGAGATCACCGTAAAATTTAGGATGGGAAATTCCATTGGATACATACTGTTGAAAAGAAATATTTCTAAATTTAGATAAAAGTTCTGAATAAGATCTGAAGAATTTGCAGAATGTTTTTCTTAGCTTGTAATATCTGTAACCCTGAGTTAAAAGTTTAGTAGTAATTTGTAAATTTCGTTTATGAAAGTCCAAAACATCGGTGCAGCCTCTGACAAATCGAACTAATTGAGATATATAGATACCATATGATGGGAGTCGAGGGACATCGCCATCCAAGTAAGGGAAATTTACAATAGGAAATCCAAAATCCTCACGTTTATCATAAATATTAGTATATATTAGGTGGTTGATAATTTTGATGTTTAAATCTAAGAAAGGTGTAGATTTATCTCAAATATTAGCTTTATTCAATGTGAGCTCTGGTGGATATCTTTCTGATATAAATTTTTCGAATTCAGGGTTGTCGATAACCAAAATGTCATCCAGATATCTGCAAGTATTATTAAATTTGTCAATGAGGTCAAAACGTTTTGATTTTTGAATAGAAACCATAAAATCCCTCTCATAACAATAAAGAAATAAATCTGCTATCAGAGGCGCGCAGTTAGTAACCATAGGAATCCCAAATATGTTTTGATATATCTTGCCATCAAATTGCACAAAAATATTATTCATGAGAAAATCTAGTGCTTTACATAATTCCTTGCAAGTCCAGTATTTACATGAAGTATATTGTTTGTTGGAAAAGAATCCGGAGTTATTGGAAGTACATATGTACGTTTTAGATTCTCTGTGAAAACACCATTGTATAAGAGACAGCAACTTGCTTTTAATCAAATCATGAGGCAGAGATGTATAAAGTGTAGAAAAATCAAATGTAGAAATTTGAGTCGCTTTGAAATTTAGCGAAAGAAGTTTGTCTATAACTTCATGAGAATTTTTAATTGACCAAAAGTAATTGATGTTACTATTATGAAATGCCACATCACAATATTTGATAATTTGATCTTTTATAACAGTTAGAGCAGACGTAATATGCGTTGATAATACCGTAGTAGAGCAGTGGCTAGAATAGGATATGAAACGTGTTTTATATGGACTTTATGTAGTTTTGGGAGCCAATATATGGTTAGTAGATCAGATTTATCAGTTTTAATTTTGAAGTCGGACAGGCTCATGAGGTGATCGTGCAAGGTGCTGTCTTTTGTGGTAGGACTTTCCACATATGTATGAGTGGAGTTTAATTCGTTTTTAAGTACTTCAATATAATATAGTTTTCAAACAACTATTATGTTATTACCTGCTTTATCAGCAGGAACAAAGAGATATTTAGCATGTAAGTCAGCTATCTTCTTTTTAATAGAATTTGCCGTCAATGTATTAGGCTGTTGAAATAAATGCGGATTTTCCGTAAAGTTCTTAATACGGATATCGACAATTCTTAAAATCTCGTATTTCCAATCATTAAGAGCATGAACCTTTACCTGTTCTTTTTTACACCAACGTTTACAATATGTAGTTAAAGCATCTTCTATAACGTCACGGCATTTATTGAAATCTATCCTGGACGGAAACCTATATTTAGGTCCTTTTCCAAAAAGGGTGCGCAATTTCTTGTCCGAAATACAGTTTAGGTCACCAGTAATAACATGACCTGCCGGTTTATAAACTTATTTAGAATTTTCACAAGAACACGACGAAGGAATAGAGTCTGAAACATCAGGGTTAGATGTAATTTTATTATAATTTAAAATAAGATTTCTTATAGGCTTTTTGTACTGGTAACAAATAAGTGGAGGTTCTAAATTCTCAAAATATTGGGGGGTTTTAGATGTGACTCTATGATCATGGAAAATTTTAGAAATGTTAAGTAGATCGAAGCCTTTATTAATAAATTTAATTTTGAGAAATTGCTCCTTGGGTGGAAGAGGCGGAATACGAGGAAAGAGTTTATTATATGAAAATAAAATATTCAAATTGAGTTTATATCAATCAAAACTGCGTAATCTTCGAAGATCAGCTTCGTCCAGGATAGGTTTCCATTTATTTACCGGAATAGAGGATAGTGCATGCAAAAGTTCATGACGGCCATTATTTTTTGTGATAAATAGAAGATCGTTTAACGACCTATTTAAACGATTACGTTTTCTGATGTTACGATTACGGCGACGACCATGTGACCTACGTTTTCTAATAGTTCTATGTCTTAATGTAAAAATATTGATCTTATTCTGACGAGACGAAATATTACCTTGTCGATATATTTGGTCGTTGAGACCGAGAGGGTATGGGGTTTGTAGTTGTTTAATCCAGTTGAGCTCGGTTTCCAAAAGTCGTTTTTTAACATCTGATTTCGTATCACCTGGTAATTTAGAGATATTTTCTACTGGAGTTATTTTCACATTGTTAATATTATGTTGGTATTTATTAAAGTGGTTATAAAGAGAATTCTGGTATTTACGTCGTGAATTATTACGAATTTTATAGGAATGATTCCGAAAACGTTGTTTCAAAGTTTGAGAAGTTTCCCCGACACATTGAGCCCCACATCCTCTAGCTTCTCAAGTGATGACATATATAACATTATTATTTTAATGTTTTAACTCATTTGTGAAAATTATGATAATACATTTGTTGTACTATATTAAAAAAATATTTATCTTTGTATCAATGTATGTCATCTCTATGACAGTCACTCGGGGATTCATTCTGATTATTTCACTCATAAATTAGAATGTTCTGTGGTTGAATATTTTTCTTAAAGAGCAAAACAATATTTGAATATAAGATTTTAAAAAGAGAGAGACATTTGATCACAAATCACTAGTTGATGGATAAAGCATATCCTACTGAAGCGGTTCCGGCATACGCCTATTATCCATGTTGGTGACGTGTGTGACAGTGTCTATGACGTAATGAGTTCGTCGCTGAATTTCTTCTTGCATGTCATTAATCAGGCGAAGTATTGAGGGTTGAGTGAATCTATATCTAGAAATAAGTTCTTGGTCATCCAGATAATCCAAAAGATTTTGCCCTTTGTCTGTCTCTGAATACCCTTTGCTTTCGTGAGCTAGGATAATTTGGGTCGCCATTTTCTATCACAAATATTGCGTGCAAGATATCGCCTGTAATTTACGAATTACATAAGAACTTATGGGAAGATCAAAGCTTCCGTTCACTTACGGCAGACTTTAGGCAAAAACCTAAGAATTCGTAAATTACGAAATTTCATGAAACGAAAGTTAGTTGAGAATTTAGTTTAGCAAAGGTAAGTCTTACGAAGCACTTACGATGTTTTTATGAAACAGTCACAAGGTATGTAAACACTCTTAAAATCTCCAGAAAAACAAACACGGAAAGGAAAAGAAAAATGCATTTGACACAGCAGTCACAACTGTTAATAATGTTATTATTAGAAAAAGAAAATCACGTAAGAACAATAGTTTTTTAATTAAAATCCAGTTGCGATACCGACGTAGTTGTCAATAAATTAGGTTGTAAACCGGTTTACGGACCAACCTTCCCACTAATCACAACAGCAGTTTAATCAAACCTACAGCCTACAGAACATTAAAACATTTACAGAGGTTCGGAAGTTACCGTCAGGACAACTTACACATTGGAAATGATCTTGTAATGCCCCTTCACAACCCTACAAATTCGGAATCACATTAATACAAGGAAACGGGATGCTGTGTCATTGAATATTTTATTATTCCATCGAAAGTTACTGGAAATATGAATGTTTTGCGACCAGCAATGTTCCAACTGCTAATGAATTGTTTCAAGCAAAATCCCCAAGAGCAAATAATCTACCATGTGAATCACATGTATCTTATTCAACAGCATGCTCTTTCAATAGCCAAGAAACAAGATGTGTAATAGTATATATTTCTTACCAAAAATTAGAATAGCATTTTCAATGAGGGAGAGAAATGTGTTACGAAGTGTAATCGTGTAGATGTTGCCAACGAAATGAAATTGAAGAGGGATTTATGTGGCAGCAGAATATTTCACATCAGCGAATAGCTTATGACATCGAGAGTGTATATTTTCTCGGCTTGTGATGCAAAGGTCAGAGAGAACTGAATTAGGGAATGAAGATATATATGCACTCTTCCTATGAATCAGACATCCATAATTTTGTCCTATAATTCCTCTTTTCTTGATGATCACTATTAAAGTTGTGTAACTACACTTTGTAACTACATTTCCACAAAAGGCAACATCTAAACTTAGTCAAAATCTTGTTGTGTGAACAAAAATACAGATAGACAGAAGGATGCATTATAATAGAATCTACATGTCTTTTGTGTTACAATCATAGATACTTCTAACATACGAAAATATTCTCATATGAGGAATTTACATTGGCAACCTTTTATATTTACATAAAGTTAACTAAATGCTTATTTTAATGCAAAATGAACAAATGAATGCAGAAATACAAAATATAATAATAAGCTAGTTTCATACGGCTGCGTTACCCGTAACTCAGAAAACGTAATCGTTTAAATAGGTCATTAAACGATCTTCTACTTATCGCAAAAAATAATGGCCGTCATGAACTTTTGCATACACTATCCTCTATTTCGGTAAATAAATTGAAACCTATCCTGGACGAAGCTGATCTTCGAAGTTTACGCAATTCTGATTCATATAAACTCAATTTGATTATTTTATTTTCATATAATAAACTCTTTCCTCGTATTCCGTCTCTTCCACCCAAGGAGCAATTTCTCAAAATTAAATTTATTCATAAAGGCTTCGATCTACTTAACATTTCTAATATTTTCCGTGATCATAGAGTCACATCTAAAATCCCCCAATATTTTGAGAATTTAGAAGCCTATAAAAAATCTTATTTTAAATTATAATAAAGTTACATCTAACCCTGATGTTTCAGACTTTATTCCTTCGTCATGTTCTTGTGAAAATTCTAAATATGTTTAAAAACCGGCCGGTTACGTGGCAGATGTCAGCATGGAGCTATACAATACATGAACACAAATAATATACTACAACATATAACACATTACAAAAACATTCGACTGAGTGCATTTACGATACCGACTTAGGACGGTCATTTAATTTCACAAAAGCCAAACAAATGGTGTGGTTAAATATCCACAGAAGGAGGGGTTGTGATAGTAAATGTCTCCCGATTATTGCAGGTGCTATAGATTTGAAGAAGTGTCACTGTTGGGTAAAAGTCAAACTGAATAATATGAATCAAAGGACTCAAATGCTCTGAGAGTCGGCTTTGCTGATTTTAAGTATGTAATCATTTTACCATTTTAGTGGCGGATTCAGGATTTCAGGACAATGGGGGGGGGGGGGGGGGGTGGGGGGGCAAAAATTAGGTCTTTGTTGCAACTACATCGTCATTATACCTATGTACAAAATGCTTATAAAATTTGCTCTCTTCATACTATCTTACGGCAGAGAGTTTGCAATTGCTTGTATCCGAAATGAACGTGCAATCGACAACTTCATGGCAACAAGTTTTACTGCATTGTTGTCACGAGTCGAAGCTGAGCCAAGGAACGACATTCCTTCAAGTGGGACATTAAATAACCATCTTATTCACGATTCTCATAATGTTTTAACATCATTTATATTTAGAAACATACAACATTTACCTAAATATTTATATAGCATTTTCATTATCAGAGGAAATGCCGGAAGATCGATCTTTAAATTTGTAATATATGTGAAAAAGAACTAAAGTTCAAGAACATGTTGGGGAAAACTTTAATTGAAATATCTCGTTAAAAACAAGCGATACAAGATCAAGACAAATGCTTTGTCCGGAGAATTACACATTCGTGTACATCCGACGGAGACGGTGGTAAACACATCGTAAAGTAGTCACAACTAAATATTATTACGCGAAATTTGAAAACATTATTGCAACTCCTTTTTCGAGTTATTGACACTAGTATATGTTTAGCTTAAATTAACTGAGCTAAAGGTACATTGTGCTGATCAAGAATTTTTAAGACAACATCAGTGATTTTTCGGCACTTTATTTTTCAGCGGCGTAGTAAGCTGTATATCGGTAGTGAAAGTTATAACCCCTGAAAAGAAAGTGATTGCAATGAGTGCGGCTTCACCGAAGCCGATTCAAAAATAAGTTGTCGAAATGCGTATCTAGTGCAAAAAATTATAACGTATATATGTTATGAAATTTATTACCACTACTCGGATTGATAGTTCCCAAGGGCATCATAGATCTAGTTTTCCCTGCTTTTGTACTGACGTGAAATATATACTTAATTTTGTCAGTCATGAATTTAAAAACAAAAGAAAACCTCTAGACCTAGGGAATATCTTCATCCATAGCTCTGTCCTTAGACTGATTCCTTAGCTTATTTTTACGTACGCGTTGGTTTTCGTCCGAGATTGTTTAGCATTAGTTTTGCCAAAGGCATTAAACAATTAGCATCTCGGGTCAACTTTACATACAGATACATCGATGACGTTTTGTCGATTAACAACCCGGTATTTAAGGATCACCTCAACATCATATATCCAAAGCAACTCAAGATAAAAGATACAACTGACAACCAATCTTTTGCTTCATACCTCTATATACTCCCATAAATTAGTGACGATGGTTCATTAATTCTCTCTCTGTGACAAACGTGACGATTTCATTTTCGTTTTTACCAACTTCCCTTTTCTGAGAAGCAACATACCTTCCTCTCCCGAATATGGCGTCTTCGTTTTACAACTTATATTACAACTATGCCAGAGCATGCTCTAAATATGAACATTCCGTGCTGAAAGCGAGGCTTCTTGACACGAAAATTTTCACTGAGGAGGTTCTATGGTCGAGATATAGATCTAGTGCAAAATCAGATTCCTCTTTCAAGAATATTTAAGAAACTGGCCATACAAACTAACCATCTTAACATTTTGACTATACTTGATTTGACATAATAAGTATATATACAAGCATTTGTTCACCTGCATTTCCGACGCCGGAATTTCAATTAAACAACATTTCATGCATTGAATAGGAAAATTTGACTTCGTCTTCTTGCCTCCTTCACGTGTTAATACGTGTATATTTATGTATTTATTTTCTCGACTTTACAAATTGTTGCAGGACTTTTGCGACGGGTGTTGTATGCAACTAGGGGAGCTTACCCATCCCGGGCACCTGGTCTGACCTCGATTTTAATGGGGTTCACAATTGCCTGAATATGACACTATAAACGCTATTGTCCTTTTATTCCAAGGACTATGAGGTATAAAATACCCTTCGGTACTTATTCGTTTTTACTTTCATTTTGATCTCAAAAAGAAGTTTTCTAACACTGGTATTTACACAATTTAAAGACAGAGAGTAAATACAATTCCATAATATACGTGCACTTACGTGAAAATTAGTTACCAAAACAAAGAAATAGATATAGTCATAAATTGTCATGTATAAGATCGACATGAGTTAGCCTATCACTTAATTCCCTAGTTTATGAAGCTAATATAGAATTCAAACACAGCATTGTCTTGAAAATGCATTAGATTACAGACAATGGTATTCAATACATATAAGATACGCATAAATATGATACAAATGTCAAAACTGCAATTATATATATATATGTATTTTCGATTATAAAACCTATTCGTTGCTACAAATGGCGTAATTGTAGTAACTGCAATTCTAAATACATACACATCTTTATCTATACATATGCAGCACGCAAGTTGTAATGTTTACAGGACAGTCTTTATGAAGAGAATAAGCACTTGGCTTGCGCAGCACAACGGACGATACCAAATTGCGCAAATCGTTCTCTTACTTGTTTCCATGTAGAAATGCTATTGACAATTAACCAATCAACCCAATTTTTTCTAAAAAGTGATATCAACAAATAACACATAGAATTGTTTCAGGCAACTTCTAAGGAAGATTACGCAATGCTGCTTTTGCCACGGTCTTCGACAACTGAAACAAATAATTTTCCTTCCAAGCAGTATCTCCAAAAGTGAACAATCATTAAGTAAAACACATCACACAACATGTGTTAACGATATTCTGCACCCCAACAAAAGCATTATTAATATATCTAAACGCCAATTTTCACCTTTGCATTGACCTTTAATTCTCAATTCCATGACATTAGATGTTGACTTAGAAGTTTAAATTGTTTCACTAGCTTCAATCCCATGATTACTGACGGAGATGTTCGCTTCAGTACAATTGTCGATGAAGCCTATGTTTACATTATGTAATTTGTTTTTCTCTTTCACGTCAAAGTAACCATCGCGTAATCTGTTGTCTTCCGAACGATGGGATTCTTTACCATCAATAATTTCTTCGTATGCATTGACATCGTTGTCCACCTCATCATAAACCATTTCTATATTTGGCACTTGTTCGATAATGTGACTTTCACTACATGTATATTTGCTTCTAGAAAAGAAAATGCGTAAAATATACATTAATATCCATATACTGATATCTGTTTATATATATATATATATATATATATATATATATATATATATATATATATATATATATATATATATATATATATATATATATATATATATATCATAAACTTCGAAAAACATTTGGTAAAGTTTACAGATCTTAATCAGACGTTTAATCTAAATTCGGAAATCTGACTTCTCAACAATACGTATGCCATCCCAATTTCTACGGTAATCTAGTGTACACACTAAGGAGGGTCAAAGATACCGATAATTTTATAAGGCGGGTTCTAAAATCACGATCCCGAGATTATCGGTAAAACCATACGTCTTGTATTGGGTCCCTCTACAACCCAATTCAGACTTTTACCTGAGCGTTGCACGCTGACTTACAGGGGCGTTGAAACTCTATGACGGACCTTGCCCAAACCTATTCAGAGGGGAGAAGGTCCTGATCCTCGTCCCTGCTGATAGTTACTCGGACTCCTATTGATCAAGGATCTGAGCTAGCGTACAAACGGGCAGAGCACAGTTTACTTATGTTGATGTTACATATTGTTGATAGCAACCGCAGCACTATCGAATATTTTTGGAGTTATGGTTTGGATGTATCCATCATCTTTACATATTGGATTCAGAAAACAAAAGAACATAATTTACACTTACTTTTCATTGTAACGAATATATACAAAAACGAAGACGTTCGCTGATAATACAATAATCAGAATGGCAACTAGAAAGTAAAGAATATGACAGATATTAATTTTATTACCTAATGTGTGTGGTTGTTTCTCTAATATTTTTCTAAAATATTTCCCGCTCCACTCTCTTGTTGAATGCTCAGTTCGTTTTCTAGTTCTCAACATCCATTTTATTTTAGCTGTACTTGACATCTTAGTTTCGGTAATGTCGGAGACAGTATTTTATAGATACCGTATATATTTTCAATTTTCAACACTGCTGTGCCAAATTTATATGCGAAATGTAAGAATTTCCTTTCGATGCTAGATTAAATGGATTTTGAGGATAAAGGTATGACAAAGATAAAGATATAATGGCTCTGAATGAATAATTTAGACCCGAGGGTATCAAAAGTGTAGTTTTCTGTTCTTTTGTACTGAAGTGAAATATATACTTAAACTGCTACTCATGGAATTTTGTAAATCATTCTAACATTAAGGAGTATCTCCTTCGTGCATAGCATAGTCATTAGATTAAAATTTCGATCACTTTCTTGGCTATTTTGGTTTTTAACTCTACTCCTCAGATATATATTTATAGAATTCCAATCAGTCGGTCATGAGTATCATTGAAGAGACATAATATGTCGAAATGCACGTCTAGTGCACAAAATCGTAACGTATATATGTTCTAACATTTTTGTTTTAGATACTGGAAAAAGAAGGGCTATCTAAGCTGGGAGGAAAGGTGTTTTCTCTTGTGGTAACCACATATTGTAATTAATTAAATTTAGTAATACAGCTAATAATGGTTGTTAAGTTGACGTGTAATTTGATCAAGTGAACTAATACTGCTATATAAAATATTTGCTTTCAAAATGTTCAATGTTTCACAATTGAAATCATATTAACAGAGTTTTGAGTAAAACGACAGATCAACGAATCACAAAGGAAAGACTTTAATACAAGACATGATATGTACAGTTATCTCTTACCCACAGTAGATATGACGATAACCACCATAGGGAGAAGTCCTTCGTTTTGATCTGTAAAACATTAATCTTACAAGTCTTTATTGTATGATAAATATACTATTAGCTACGTGATGAGGTCTTTTTCCTGTGTAAGTCAGTGGACTGAAATCCGCTGTGAATTATTAGGATAAAATTATTAATCATTATCAATCTCATTAAATAAACGATAAAATAAAATACGAAACTATGGATATATTAAAATCAGATGTTAGGATAGATGCATGCAAGGAGATATCGTCCCCCGTTTGAAGTCAATTACGTCTGAAATAATTCAATCTCTCCTTAATAAACATATAATTTAAAAAAAGTAAACAAAATATTACCAGGCTCAGTTAAGACTGTATCTTCATCCCATGTGTTTTGAGTACTGGAATATGGCAAGGCAGAAAATAATGTGTTACTGACTTCATAGTCATTAACTCCAGTTGTGCCAGATAGGTTTGTGGCATGGGTTCTTAAATAAAAGTGTTATATCCCAATTTATCTTCTTTTCATTAACCATATACAGTTTGCTCTTATATTGTACATTTATTTTTTGTCCTAGAAGGATTTGTATTAAATATTTTTAATAGAATTCAGCAACTTGTTTTATACCTGATATGTCATTCATTGACTGATTGATAATTATTTTACATCATATAAAGAATGTTATTGTTCCTAGTCTCTACGTTATTTCTTCTACAAGCAAATTATGTGATAAAGGTATTGCTATGATCACCATGTAGTTTCATTTTGATGTTAGACTAACAAATGAATTATTCGACGTAGCATATACCTATGACATCCCGTGAATGTGGGGAGAGTGGCCACCAGTTGCCATGTAAAAGACCAATAATCTCAAATCGGCAGTCCGTATGATAAATGCCTTATACAGCAAGTAATAATTATATTCATTTCAGTGAAAACAACTGTATTTCTATTAATAATAAATCATGCATTGAAAATTGTAGCCTATGCATTATTGCCTCAATATAATATTCAAATGGCACAGTTTAAATGTTACCCAAAAGTAACAGATGTTATATGTAAAGATGATTCATTCATAAATCCAAATAATAAGTCCGAAAATCATTAAACCAGGGAACATACAAAATCAGTGAAAATGAAAATCAAGTAGAAAATAACGAACATGTCTACTTTAAGAGCATATGTGAACCCCTATGATGGAGTGTGAGCATATCCTGCCTGCTAGCAACACCCGTCAAATATACCCAGTAGAAAGAGACAAATCGTGTAAACTACATATATATTTATATATGGAGAAGTCAAAGTAGGTAACTTTCTAGTACAGAAGGTGTCAAATCTGTGTAAAATGATCGGAATCAGTCTCAGTGTAGAATATCATTTAAAACTCTGGATAATGAGATATCATATTGAGTAAAAAGAGTCTTGTAACGACCATTGAACTTCCTCAGTGACGATGGTAGTCTAACACATATATAACCCTGGTTGAGTGGCTTATCTGAAAGTAGCCTAGCCCTCAGAACAAAGTCATTGTATTTTCAACATGATCAGGAATAACGTATTAACTGAGATATGAATACGTCGTATGCGGGCGATGTGGAATGTTGCTACTTATGTAAGGACAGTTTGTGATAGCGAAATTGTGATAGCGAATATATTCTTTTTTGGTGAGTATTTTCCTCAATGAATGAGTGAAAGGTAAACAACAAAAAGTACTGAAGGGTTAAACACATTCCAAAGTCCATAGATTAAAGGAACAAAATTGTGTACAATACCATATTTTAGACAAAATGCGAACACAATTTGAGGTGAGACCAGGTGCCTGGGGGAGTGAGCGTTCATTGCTTGTATGCCACATCCGTCTCGAAAGTCCTGCAACAACTTTTCGTTCAGGAAGTAAATACAGTATATACACACATGGGCACATAAAGGAAACAATCATACTAAATCAAATCTCATTCACGGTATGAAACGCTGTTGAACTGAAATTCCAAAGCAATGTGTTTATAACACAAGATCTCATTTAATATGACGTCACTGTGATTAGCTACATGGTGTAGAAGTGTAAAGATGATGGATAAATCTAAACCATACGTCCGAAAATCATGAACCCAAGGACACACAAAATCAGTGACAATGAAAACCAAGTAGAAAACAATGAAAAAATGTCTACTTGAAGAGCACAATTGAACCCTCTTGAGTGGAGTGAGATCAGTTGCCCATGGAGAGTGAGTATCTCCTGCCATAACTATGCGTATTGCCACTAGGTATAATTATTTTTACCAAATGCGTTAGAATGGATTTACCATGCTTGTGTTTTATAAAAACATGACAGGGTATTCGCCGATACCCTGTCAGTTTTTGTAAAAAAACTCACATGGCAACCCCTTATTCTGGTGTCAGAAATACACATAAAACAAATACCTGAATGTATAAATATAATTTTGAATTAGTCAAAAATTTCACGATGGTTTATTATTTGAATTTCAAGGCTATTATTGGGCATATTCCAATATACATTTCATTCATTCCTCCTTTATTACATGCACTTTCTGATGAAGTCAAAAAAGAAAATAATAACTGAAACAAAACTTACACTGGTTTCGTCCTCTGGAGCTTCTGTCCGAGATAACAAACTGGATCTACAAACATCAATATTATATTATCAATATGGAGTACTTGTTCTACAAACATCAATATTATATTATCAATATGGAGTACTTGTTCTGCTTATGATACTCATCTTTATACGTTTCAGAGAAAGAGAGAAAATCCATCTTATTGTTGAAATTGAAATATTATGTATCGATTGGTTGATTACTTTGCTTCGTCACTCCATAATTGATTACTTCACGAAAATAGCTTCCTGATGCATTGCATAGTAATTTATACCTTTGCAATGGATTAATACGAGGCAGTGAGGGATGTTTTATGAGCCACGCCTACCGTGGCCTTGGTTTTTACTGTTTCATATGTTTCAGTAAAGACACCAGTGTGCCCAAGGCAGGGGTCAAAATCGGGATCTTTAATTCACGAAACGAACACCTCATCCACTGTGCCACCTCAACTTCAAAGCTATCTATAGCTTTCATAGCCAATTTATAAAGTGAAATATGTATGTAAATTTCTTGTTTTAACAAACCAGACAAACTTACATTTGTAAAGGTCGTTCGTTGAGTAAGTATGATTTGGTAGCAATTCTTCTATGCACTTGCTCTTATTCAACAGGAAATTATGTGTGCAATTCCATCCTACATAGGTGTTTTCTTTGATACCGAACATAGGACAATCTAAAACAATTCCGATAAATAAATAAATAAATATCTAAATATCATTGACTTTTCAATGTGCCTTAAAAAGAAAATAGTATATTTACACTATTTTCAGAAATTCTTGTCTCTGAAAATATCGTAAGTTACATTAAAGCTGAATCTTCTGTATATACTTTTATAAACTTACATCTTCTTTTTAACAATATGATACACTGTAAATACTTCCTGCTTTCCGTTTCTCGGTAGAGTGTGGCATTGCCGTCGGATTATATGTTTCATAAGGCACCGTCAAATTAGAATGATGTGCAGATATAAGAATGTTTTAAGTTTTTACTTTCTACATTTTGGTTTGTAATTAACCCAAATATTTCAACACCTTTTAAGAATTACGCTGCTGGTCTCGTGCATTTGTTTTGTATTTTATCTTTTTATTTTTCTCACAACTAATTACGACGTGTTACCGCATTCATCCATACTACATATTTTACCTGAAATGAAGTGAAACGCTTTTTTTCTGATTTAAGTTATATATGAGTTTATAAAATTATAAACATTACCGGTCAGTTCAGTAATAAAAGAACGGTCACATGAACGTAAAAAACAGTCAACTGTGGCACAAGTCCGGATAGAATATAAATGAACTTTATCTTCAGTGATCCTCAGGGCCGACTCTGTGGAAATCCCATGTAAAGTGACGATAAAAACACAAAACTTGAAACAAATCAGATAATACTTTTTTTAATTACTGTAGTCTTTGTTGTTCTCTTTAAATGCAAATGCTTTTGATTTTTACAGTTTCAGTCTCGACAACGCATGTTTCTTTGGCGATGTTCAAGGCGGAAACTGGAGTTCCAACATATGAAATTGAATAGTAAACCAATTACTAAGTTGACTCAAAAGTAATCGACATGTGGACAATCTACAGATAATGTAATGCACCAGGGGATTCAAAATAACTTAATACTTTTTTCAGTAAATTGGGAGTATATATTTCGGGTATTGAAATAAGAGTTGAAACAATTTATCCTTGCATACACTTGGTCCAGTACCACGTTCATATGTCCGTAATACGATAAAAGCATTATTATTAAATCTATATCAACCACCATATCCTTAAATGAAATTAAATTATTCCTTTATTAATAGTTTTATACAGCATTTATAAGTTAATGTAACAAATTAAACTTCCGGATTCTCATGAAGTGAAGATTAGTGAACAATGTTTTGAGGTTTATACTTTTGTATCTTATTATTTTAATTATTTATTGTGTTATAATTTATTTTAATGTCTGACTATTTTCATTGTCGTAAAATAACGATGAAAATGGAGTGTGTATAACATATCAGAAAAATATTTCTATTTATAGTTCTGATTGTACATATATATATATATATATATATATATATATATATATATATATATATATATATATATATATATATATATATTGTACATATATATATATATATATATATATATATATATATATATATATATATATATATATATATATATATATATAATGCAAACTGCATAACTAGTGTCAAATGACTGTGTAAGTGGCAACAATGTACCACAACGGACATTCACAGACCCCTGTAATTCAACGGTGACGCCAGTTGCCCGGAATTAGTAAGCGTCTCCTGAAAGGCTAGCCACGCCGACATGAATGCCTTAAATACAGAAGAAAGAAATGTAACTCAGCACTACATACATGGATGGATGTGAACTAACACTGTGTAGAAATTCCCACATAACGTCATGGAAACGAAAATTGACCTGCTTTATGTTACCTAGTTCTTTAAGTTGGTCTAGATCTACAAATTTATCTACGTACGTAAAAGTGTGGAAGTCCAACACAAGTGTACATTTATATTTTCAGCAGGCTGAAGATGGCGACGTTCATGATAAGGCGTTGTTTACATAATATCGTGGAAGGCCGTCACTCAATTATATTTAAAGGTTACCATTGAGTTTTTATTGAGTATTTATTATTTATTACATACAGATTGTATGAATATAGTACTACCTCAAACATAGACGCGACTTAAAAACTCAATTACGGAAACGCGGATATAGTAGTAAACTAATCGAACAACAATTAAGTAGGGTCGATAACATGGATAGGGACGAATTACTGAAGAAAAAGAATACTCAAGTAAATTTAAAACGGATTCCAATGATCGTGACATACTCCAAACTTCTACCAAATATACGCAATATATTAAAGAAACATCAGTCAACATTACATCATTCAGACCGTATGCAGGACATTTTCCTCCGATATTAGCTTATAGACGAGATAGGAACTTGTGTGACACACTGGTGCACGCGAAGATGAATAACGAGTTAAAACAAGAAGAGGATACACGTGATTGTGAATTATGTAAAATTATAAATAAGGGTGAAATTCGGGACGCTAAAAGTAAGCAAAACATTTACCGTAATAATGAACGCACATAGTAAAGACAGAAACTTAATATACAAACTTCTATGTGAGAAATGTGACAAAGTAGTATATGTAGGCGAAACGGAAAGGACTTTATGGTGAAATGATTCAAGAGCATAAACGCGATATTACATTTGAGGAAGAGAAACCGATAATGAGACATTTTGTTGATCATGCCGCAAGTGATCTTCGGGTAGCCATACTTGAGAGAACGACTGGACAATCAAAACATTTTAGACTTATAGCGGAGGAAAACTGGATTAGAAAGTTAGAGACCAGGATACCATATGGATGTAACGTAACAATAAGCAATTGACATTTTTTATTATTTACATACACACACAACCCCCCCCTTTTTTTTATTTATATATATAGAGTGATATTATTCTTAATTGTATATATATATATATATATATATATTTCTTATGTTTTCGAGTAATTATTTTAATTATATTAACATATCATGGTATTATTTATGGTACTATATTAAATTAAGGGCTTAACGGCTTAAATGAGAAGTGGATATAGGGTACCCCTCTCCCACCTCCGACCCCACCCCCTCACTCCCGACCCCACCTCCTCCCTCCCACATATTTACAAACAACCAGTGTGGTTATTTTTGTCGTTTTTAAATTAATGTAAGATCCCCCTCCCTAGTCTAGTCTCCTAACTCCTCTTCCCTTTCATCCGGTCTGATACTTTATGTATTACATCCTTGTTAATTATTATATGTATCTAATAGTTATTATCTTGTTTTACATATATTATCTTAATGTTACACTCCCTCCACCCTACTTCCTTCCTCCCACTTATTTGAGAACATCTTATGTGATTATTTTTTTCGTTTTAAAATCAGTGTAAGACCCCCACCCCCTACTACATAATTTCCTTTTCCCGCTCCCCCACCCCCACCCCCCTCCTCTTTTTACCTCCTCTGTCCTCTCACCCTATCCGACACCTCATATATAACATATATGTATTATATAGTTATTATCTTAAATGTCTTACAGTTATATTTGTAATAACACTATGTATTGAATGTTATTTTAGCGGAAACGCGCTAAATGCTATACGTGTATACGCTATGACGTAATTCTTTGTTAATTGTAATTTTTCATATATCGGTTATGAAATATGATGGACATTACATAACTTAAGCCACCAATACCAATAAAATTCACTAGAAGAAGGTCAGGAGACCGAAATATTGTGAATACTGAGTTAATTGTTCTTTGTTTTATGATAGCTCAACTGCAACTAATGACAGACCCAAACATTTTAAAAGTCCAATGCATATATTCCATTTTCGAAGACCATGTGTACAGATATGGGAAAAGGCATCATGACCTCATCCCTGCCAGCTGGTGGCGGTCTACTTCGTTAATATAAAGTATGAGATAAAGGGGATCTCTAATTTCGTCCATACTTTGTTCGGATTTAGGACTACTGATAGAGTTTGTTACCTCGAGTATGTATGCACCGCTATTCTATTTAAATTTTAAATACACATCATAAAAAATTACAGAAAAAATTATCGGTAAGTTGACATGACACTTTTTGTATCTTGTTTCGGAAAATTGTACCTTCTTATGTTTGAAGTTGTCATACTATAAATTGAATTGTATTTTATAGCTCCATGGTGACTTTTGCCACATAACTGAGCCGGTAACTCCTCTTTTTTCTTTAATGATAAAGCCCTATTCATTGGTTAGATAATAAGTATCTTACATTTTGGTTTTACTGCCCATGGTATCCAACAGAACTCCTCCACTGTGCCATAATATGTCAATCCGCAATGATACATTGAGGGGGCCATGCATTTATGTATAGAACTTCTCTCAATCCACGAGGATTCATCTGTCGGACAGGAGAAAACAGAAGAATCCTTTATCAAAACACAAATGAAAGAAATTCCACAAGCACATATGAAGTGATGCAGATCAAAACACAACATCTTTCTCTCGTGATAGAATGTTCTCTACTTTTCTATAATTAGTAACACACAGGGAAATTGTGTTGCAATACAAGTGTTTTTGTCTCAATATTTCTGGTTTTCATATATTTCCCCGTTAATGGTGCAATAAAGAGACTATTACATAAGGTTTGTGTATATTGTATGTTTGTTTGTACCACACATGTTAAATCACGGCTGAATAGTTGAAAGAACAATTTGTCAAAAAGGACACGTTCGAATAGGATGTAATGGGGCTTGTTTCTGAAGCCCGTTAATGTCGAGTGAATTGTTAAATAAAAATATCAGAGATGTTTCTGTATTGTATAAGTAAGAATAATGTAAAAGGATATGAAAACGCAGATAAAGCAACGTCAGATACGAAGTACAAAGTAAATCAATCCAGGACGGAAGATTAAAAGATACAGAAACACAACTATTTTTAAGGGTTGTGTAGACGTACAGTAGCAATTTAACATATAGTGAATTAGATAATATAGCCAATTAGGTAAGGGTTATGTTAAGGGAAATAGGACGATGCTTAACGACTACCAAGTTTAGATGTTTGTAATATCGATCAAATACATTTTGTCAAAGGGACACACTTATACGTCTATAATTCTAACATAAAAATCAGTGGGTAAATAGTGGCGAAATATTTCGTCTTGTATTCTGGCTCCTGTATAAAAAAAACTTCAAAGTATGTTTGTTTATCCCTACCCGTTCCTCTACATACACTCACGCACAAAAAAAGAGGTAGATTTCCTTAGTTATTATATATTTCCCTTATTTTTCGTTATTGTTTGACGTTACTAACGCTGTATAATAATTCCAAAATACAGTGTATTTTTCTACCAGATACATGTTATTAGACAAGGGGTTTCTGGGAAATGGTTTTATCTGATGAACAAACACCATATATGAATACAACTTCTTTGCATCGAATTCGTTAAAATTTGAAATTAGATATTGACGAATCAGTTTATATTGTTAGTATTGTCAATGTATTATACAGTGTGTGTAACGTGTTATTCGAACAGTTACAATTCTAGTACTTTTAAACCCTACACTAGCCATCATTTTAACGGCTAAGTACAGCCATAAGATGCTGAGTAATGTTCCGTCGGAATAGCAATATAAAAAGACAAAATAGCGAAGAAAGTCACAAACGGGCCCCCTGAAAAATCCAGAGGTAAGATCAGGATTTAATCTTCAATTGAAAACGTTTTATTTAAAACGTAGGCATACATCATAGATATTAATGAAACTTTGCATGATTAATCTTTGTACAATACATGAAACATAACTAGTACGAAATTATATATATATATATATATATATATATATATATATATATATATATATATATATATATATATATATATATATATAAATATTATGGATAAAGACCCCCAAAACACGTTGATATTTGAAATAAATGTACTTGGCTTGTAAAAATGGAAAATATCAAATAAAATATAGGAAATAGATATGAAATGGTACCCTATACTTTTGTATCGGTTTTTGCATAAAATGGTCTCAATATAACTATGCCTTTCACTTGCTCAGTATATTAATCATACGATGAATGGTGAGTTAGAGGGATTTGAGATAATTGACATTTATAATGACAATTATGCCTTCAACACTTCATAGCACCACTCTTTTAATATACATATAGTTCTTTGAACCCTTTTTTCCACCGTTTCTATTTCACCGTTCATATTTTGTGTGGGAAAATTTTGCCGATAGAAACTAGGTCATTGCATTAAATAAAAGGAGTTGGTTTTCTCTCAATAAATTCCATGCATATTCGTGTAAATAGTTCTCACCTCAAAATTTCAGGGGTCCGTGAATGCCCACTGTCGTTTTTGATTGATTGATTGACTTTTCTTTAACGTCACACCACGAATATTTCACGTATATGGTGACGGCATCTGCCTAATGCGGGGCATACAAATTTTGACCTTTGCAATGGACCCACCCGAAGCAGTGAGGGATCTTTAACGTGCTATGTATACCACGACACGGGGCCTCGGTTTTTACTGTCTCATCCCAAAGACAGGACACCGGCATGACCAGAGCGGGACTCGAACCTCGGCCTCACGATCAGGAGACGAGCGCGATACCACTAGGCCACGCCGGCTTGCCCACTGTCGTACATTGTTAGTGCCCTAGTCATGTGACACCAGTTACTTTCGTATTTCACTTTAACGCGAATTGGGTACTTCTCCGTTGCTTTGACACAGAGCTTCCAAACTTGGCGATTTGCGCATGTCCAATAGTAAGTCTTCATTCCGTGAGGTAGCTTGTTATGCACCAGTGGGGAAATCGTTAAATCTTCTCATAAAATGATGGAAAAGATCGTTTCTCATAGGTTTTTTCTTTGTTAAAGAAATTCACTTATTTATTAGTGTTGAAGTGTTTTTAAAAGAAATTCATTTATAAAATTGACTGGATCGGTTAAGTATAATTAGTTTTAAAAAGTTATAAGTGAGAACATGAATTATTAGCAAGATTTCCAAAGTCATCATTATCATTATCATTATCTCCTGATTTATTATTTAAAGTGAGTTTTAATTGTTATTATTATTATTTATTTACTAGCTATATGTAATGATAACTTTAAAAGAAAAAAGAGGAGTTACCGGCTCAGTTATGTGGCAGAAGTCACCATGGAGCTATACAATACATGAATATAAATAATATAATAGAACATTTAACACATTACAAAAATATTTTATTGTAGTGCAATTACGATACCGACTTAGGACGGTCATTTAATTTGACAAAAGCCAAACAAATGGTGTGGTTAACCGGTTTACGGGCCCACCTTCCCACTCACCGTAACAGCAGAACAATCAAAAGACGTACATTTGAAAATTTATAAACAATCCTCCATGTAAAGTACAAGGGTCAACAGGTATCGCATATTGAGAGGTCATAAAAATATAAACACGTAAGGTATTGTAAAAAACATAATGGTATAAAAAATATATGCGACATCAACATGATAAACCGTGCTCTGCCAGTCTGAAAGCGAGCTAAGATCCTAGATCTGTAGGAGTCCCGACTAACAGTCAGAGGGGACGAGGTTCAGGACCATGTCTCCTCTGAAAGAGGTTTGGACAAGGCCCGTCATATAGTCCCCACCGCCCTGTTAGTCAGCGTGCAACGTTCAAGTAAAAGTCTGCATAAAGCCGGTGTGGCCTAGTGGATAAGGTGCTCGGCTCGTGATCGAGAGGTCGCGGGTTCGACTCCCGCCCGGGGCACACCGGTGTTCTGTCTTTCGGATGAGACAGTAAAAACCGAGGTCCCGTGTCACGGTAGGCGTGGCACGTAAAAGATCCCTCACTGCTTCGGGTGGGTCCGTTGCAAAGGTCCAAATTTGTATGCAATGCATCAGGCAGATGCCGTCACCATATACGTGAAATATTCGTGGAGTGACGTAAAACAATAATCAAAACAAAAAAAAAAAGTCTGCATAAGGCTGTAGAGGGGCCAAATACAAGACCTATAGTCTTTTTGATGATCTCAATATCATATTGTCTATTTAGGAGACGTTTGACTATTTTATTACATGATAAAATAACGTTATCGGAGCCTTTTATTTTCCTTAGTTTATATACGCGATCACCGTAAAAATTAGGATGGGAAATTCCATTGGATACATACTGTTGAAAAGAAATATTTCCAAATAAACAATTATTATTATTATTCATTCTTTCATAATCAACACATTATATCTCTCGACCTTTTCTCTTTTTTTCTGTAATATAATTTTCCTTATAAGTAGTTCTTATCCTTTTACTTATTAGATGTATGTAATGATGATAAGTTTGTTACATATATCATGGAGTACTTCTATGCTAATAACCACTTGTTCCCAACACAATACCATAAATGATGAGTGGCTATGTCATTTTTTTTTTATAAAGGTAAATGACACAACAGCAAATCTAAAGACATTTGAAATCATAATCGGCTTGAACCTATTCTCAGTAAACCCAATTATTATGCAAAAACTAATCATAAAAAGTGATCGAAAATATAGAGGGAGAGGGAGAAGAAACAGGGATCCAAAACATCTTAAGAAACTAGCCTTTCACACGATAAGCATAGGTTAGTGTGAAATAGGTATATTACTTTTCTTCTTAAGTATTTAAAGGGTAAATTTTTACTTTTGTGGACATTTACTTATTTGAAAGCATACAGTGCAACAACAACACCTTAAGCACAGGCAAATAAAAAGATGCCACACTCAACGGTGGCCAGCATGATGGGAAGAAACTATGTGGTCTAAAACACTAATACATCAATTTACACACATCAAACAAACAAAAGTAAGCCAGGAGATTAGTTACAAATATGAGTTAAAACAACATTCATTGAAAAATACTATGCTAAAGTATGCCAAACTCAAAGATGGCCAACATGATGGGAAGGAACAGTGAAGAAGAATGAAATGTAATTAGAATTCTGAGCTGTAAACTGAATCATACTGACCATGTCAAAATAGCATAAAGGAGTCAGTTTTACAAGTAATTAACTACTAAATTAAACATGAACTATTTTCCTCTGCCTGTCTAACCGCTTGCTCAGTTCTTTCAGTTTATCATGCAAACGTTTAGGACTTTTACATTGCAAAGAGTGGTGAAAATCAGGGAAAGACTTAAATTTCCTTCCTGGATTGAAAACAAATACTTTCTTCCTCTGCAATACATTTAAAAAAGAGGTAAACTTCTCTTCAATATGCAATTTGGGAGATTTTACGACCGCTTTATCTTTAACTACAGACATTCCTCCATAAAGATGATTAATGGTCTTGCCCAATATATGTATGTATAGTAAGTTCATTCAATGTTTGAAATGGGAAGAATTAAATCCTTACGTTTGAATTCATTATTTAATTGTTCATTTGCCAAGTCCATATCTAGGGTCCTGTCTGGTCCACCAGTAGTTTAGAGTGCGGTTCCAGGTAAGGTCAGCAGCCAACCTCGGTAGTAGCCAACCTGAACCCCGACAATGAATGCTAAAATTTGTCATTAGAAAACTGCAATGGATATTATTACAAAAGTATCATACATTAAGTCTGAATTATTTTTTATTTATGTGAAAACCTCACAATACAATGCAAGTACCTGCAATTAGTCGATGAGCCAAAATGACATATTTGTGTGATTGTTGCAATGACCATATTGATACTGTAGGAAACTTATCGAGCCCTGGGAACCAGTCAGTGAATGTTCTTCAATTGTTTGGCCATACATCAAGAAGGCGTAGAAGTCATGAAAAACGTAGGTATAATAAGCCCAATATCAATGACATCCTTTGACGCTCTTTTACCATTTGTCAACCTACCATCAGGGCTTCATCATATTCGTACCAATTTATATTCGTTTCTTTTGAAAAGGTTATATGAATTGTACGAATCGTCAATATCCTTACATTTTACCGACTCTAGTTCCCCACAATATCGACTGCAGGGCATCATTATAGACCTATCTTCTAGCAGACTTTTCGAGGCAGTTAAAACCGATATACCTATTGGTGATAACATTCGCGCCTTCCTTAAAATGAAATTTGCAAATAAGGGGATTGATGTTCTTAATTTTAATAACACTTTGAACAATAGATTAGTCAAGGATAAAACCCCTCCATATTTCAAACATCAGGAATCGCCTTGTATTTCTTACAGCTATACATCTTCTGTGTTCTCTAAAATATTTAATTATAAAAGTGTTTTACAGTGTCTTGATTCACATAAAATTACAAAAGACCTTCCATCCTGTATGTGCTCTACATCAAAGTATCTTTACCCTCCATGCGGCCATTTTGTAACTGGTGACCTCAATATAGTCCATCACAGGAAATTACGAGACCTCCTGAAGAAAGGTCCTAAATATAGAGAGTCCCGTTCGTTTACATGGCCTGAAAATTTCAAAATTATGGATGCATGCGAGGAATATGCCAGGAGATGGTCAAAAAGGGAAGAAGTGGAGTCTGACACTCTCTCCGAGTGGATGAAATCCATCTTAGAACTACTCAAAAGAAGAATAGGGCGTCTCAGGCATTCGGTAAGAACCAGACACGATAATGACCCTGAACTCGACGAACAATTTATTATTGTTCCAACCGACAAAGCAGCAAACAATTATACCATCGTTTGCAAAAGATTTTACATTAATTGTCTGTTAGAGGAACTTGAATTACATTCTACACCTGGAAATCCAACATACACACAAACAAATTTATCTATTTCTGAAACACTTAAAAACCACAAATCTGTCCTCGAGTCTTTTGGAATTACCACGACAAAATCTGACCTTGAATTACCTTATATTTATTGGATTCCAAAAAATGCACAAAACCCCTTACAAACATGGTTTCATTGCTGGTTCTTGATACTGAAGATATTGACACACATCAAGCATGGTCTTCAAATGTACTGTGATACCGCATAGTGCAGAGGCGAAATAAATCAGATGTGGATCCTCAAGAATTCTAAAGAACTTTTAGAGAATCTAAAATCTCCGAAATTTAATAATATTTTCAGCATCAAATCTTTCGACTTCTCCACGCTCTACACTACAATTCCGGATCAAAAGCTCAAAAACAGACTTGCTACAATTATTCCAAATTCTTTTCTCCATAAAAATGGAAATCGTAGATATAAATATCTTGTCATTGGGCGGGAAGAAACATATTTTGTAAAAGAACATTCTGATGCAAAACACAAGTATACCGAAAATCAAGATCAAATCATCAAAATGCTGGAACTTTTAATAGACAATTTGTTCGTGGTGTTTGGAGGGACCATTTTTCAGCAAATCATTGGCATTCCCATGGGAACTGACTGCGCCCCTCTTCTTGCTGACATTTTCTTATATTCGTATGAGGCAGAATTTATTCAAAACATGCTTTACACAGGCAGAAAAATCCTTGTATCTCAGTTTAATTTTACGTTTAGATATATAGACGACGTATTGTCAATCAATAATCCTAACTTTAAGGATTACATACATGAAATCTATCCCTATGAACTTGAGGTAAAAGAGACAACCGAGAGCAATAATTCCGCTTCGTATCTGGATATATTTTTAACTTTCGACAATAAAGGTCATTTGAACATCTCTCTGTATGACAAACGTGACGATTTTAACTTCCAAATAACGAACTTTCCGTTTCTTTGCAGCAATAACCCGTCCTCACCTGCCTATGGAGTTTTCATATCTCAACTTATAAGGTACACGAGAACCTGTTCTCTATAAGACGGTTTTATTCCAAGGGCTAAACGACTGGCCACTACGTTGCTCATGCAGGGATATGTTAAAGAACGTCTGAAATTATCACTGAGGAAGTTCTACGGTCGCCAAGGGGATAATATGATGTGCCTCTTTCTAGAATGATTGATAATATTCTGGAATGCGACTAAATGACCTGTTCAGTGAACACCAAATATGACTTTGTATACCAGTTTGTACTTCCGTATGTACAATTAGGAAACCAAAACTCTTCGTTTTGACGTTTCCTAAGAACTGCTGTGACAGGTGATGCATGCAAACATCAGACGCTTACTCTCCCCGGGCACCTGGTCTCACCTCTGAATTTTTCAGTATTTCGGGGTTCACAACAGTCCCTTTTTGAAACTTGCACGATTTTCTATCTGTCCTTGGACTTTGAGAATGATTAACAGTTTGGTACTTCTGCGATATTGATATAAAGTATGGAAGCTCGAGATCTTCATTCCTGTAATGACGCTGACCATGACAATTTCTCCATATTTTCCATAGTACATTTGTCTTGAAGAGTAGTGTAAATTTGGATAAAGATACTAATTTCCTCCTTAATTGGAATCTGGTAAAATGCCACTCCCCCTACCCACCTTGAATTTCTCAATACTGACAGCAACCCTCTGTAGTATTTTCCATGATGTATCATTCGTGTATCTGCACCAATTGAGTCCTATGACAAAGTGAACAGAAAAGTTTATTCATTGATTATTTTTTACATTATACAATACTAGAAGATTTCCATTATCTGCTTTACGTATAGTTTAAACTCTTCAATCATAATTTACTTTTAAAAGCTGATCAATAATTACTACAGACCCGTATAAACTGTGGAGTGAAGGGGAACGCCACCCCTCTAATTTTATAGGCCAATCATGGACGAATTCTTTATCACGCTATGGAAGAAAAATGTTTGGTCCCCGTCGCCTTTGAAATGCTTCCTAAAGACCTTCAGATCACGTGATTTTCACTTTGCTAGACTATGACATAAAACTGGAGTAAACGGAACCATTTTGTTGTAGTTGTAGCATTTTTATGTTATATTTCGTGATTCCAGTGTCGTTAAAGAAACTTTCTCGACTACACGAAAATGTCATTATTGTTCCTGCTGACAAGACACTTTCGTACGTAAGGCATATAATACTCAGGGACTTTAAAAACGCCTATCTAATATCTTTATAGTTTAATCAACAACTAGCGTAAATAATTGCATCAAACTTGATGTATTTCAAAAATTTGAATTATATTTGACAATATGATGATTGTATCACACGTTTCTTTTATAAATGATTTGATTTCATCAGTTGTGTATACCACGTCCAAACTTTCATGTGTTTTGTTTAGTAACGAGTATGCCCCCATTTGCTTTAACGCATGCACGCAATCTGGACAGCATGGATTGACAAAAGGTCGAATTTTTCTCATAGGAATATTATTCAACTCTTCTTGAAGAGCACGTGCCAACTCATCCGCAGTTTTTGGTTGAGGGTGACGTTTACGTAATCGTCTCCCTAACTCATCCCACATGTGCTCTATAGGATTGTAGTCGGGTGAACGTGCTGGGAAATCCATTACGTTAATTCCTAGGTGTTTAGAAAGTTTAAGGTGACTCTAGCGGTGTGCGGACGTGCGTTGTCTTGTTGAAAAGTCAACGGATTGCTGACAGTTTGATGACGTTGAATTAATGGAAGGAGCTCAGACTGTAAAACGTCATCGATGTAGCGCCTCACGGTAAGAGTGTTCCTCAAAATGACTTGAAATGTTGATTGATGGCTCCCCAAACCATGACGCCACCACACGCTTAATTATGCAGTTTGCGGCAAAACGTTCATTGCGTCGCCTATAAATGCGTTGTCTTCCGTCAGCCATGGACAACATGAATCTTGATTCGTCACTGAACACTACGTCATGCCGATTAGCAAACATGTTCCGGGACCAGGTCAGACGATTTCTTCGGTGGCGAGGAGTTAGGATCAAACATTTCAATGGGCGACGGCATGGCAAACCTTGCTCTTTCAATCTTCGGCGTACTGTCCTGGGGTGGATTTGCTTACCGTGACGACCTACCTCATCTCTTGACGTGCTTACGGCTGTCGTAAACCTGTCAAGTAGATGACGTTGCCTTGTGAACACGTCTTGACGTCTTGTCGTTACGCATGGCTGACCACGTCGATGACGATCCTCAACACTTCCTGTGGTCCAATACTTCAATTTACAAGTCTCGTGGTTGTAGACAAATGGACGTTGAAACGTCCTGCGATGATACCTTGATTTACGCCGGCGTCTGCAAGGTCAAGAATAGCATACCTCTGTTGCTCAGCATTTCAAGCATTAGTTTTAATGAAGCAAATTTTAAAATCAGGATAGATAAAGCAGTCTCGGCATTTCAAGTGTTAGTTTTAATGAGGCAAAGTTTAAAATCAGGATAGATAAAGGCACTAGGTTCCAGTATACGTTATTTCTGAAGAAAATGACTCGATGTAGAACACGTGGTCCAGTACGTTTTGAAAAGCGCACGGGTGAGCAATATTACGTTACGGTGAGTGATTTGTCTCGCCGATAGCATGAAAGTTACCGGAACCACACAATATCAAGCAGATATTCAAATCGAGCTATTTTCAAAACATTTATGTTTTTTATGAAACAAAACATATAGGCGTTTTTAAAGTCCCTGAGTATATATTAAATGCTTTATAGAAGAACTTGGCATTCATTCAATGCCTCCTGGTAATCCAACTTATACAGTTCCAAATTCATCTCATCAGATTTAATGGATAATCACAAGTCACTTCTCAGTTCATTTCGTATTACTACAAATGAATGCAATCTCGAGCTACCATACCTTTTTTTGGATTCCACAGATGCATAGAACTCCATATAAGCATCGATTCATAGCTGGATTTTCCACCAAGCCTCTTTCCATATTACTCACCAAAATTATAATAGAAATTAAACTTGGTCTTCAGAAATACTGCTCTACTGCTTACTCGAGCAGCAGAATCAACCCGATCCTAAAGAATTCAAAGGAACTTCTAGAGGACTTGAAATATCCTATTTTAATAATGTCACTAGCATCGAATCTTTTGACTTTTCGACCCTTTACACAACCATTCCACTTCAAAAACTTAAGAATATGATAACATCAATTATTCAAAATGCCTTCTTTAACAAAAAAAAAAAAAGGAATTCGCAGGTATAACGACACATATTTTGCAAATGAACAGTCTGATTCCAGCAGCAGATATACAGAAAAAGAGATCATCCAAATGTTAATATATATTATAGATAATATTTTTGTAATATTTGATGGGAGAGTGTTTCATTTTACATCTTCTATACTATAAGGTTACCTACTTTGACTTCATATATAAATTTATATGGAATTTACACGGACTTATGGTGTGGATTTATCAATCATGTTTACCTTCCAACAGATTGTTGGCAATCCGATGGGTACTAACTGCGCGCCTCTTCTGGCCGACACATTTTTTGTAGTCTTACGAAGCTGAATTCATAATCTCTGCTTTTCAACGGCAATAACCAATTAGCATCTCGGTTCAACTTTACATACCGATACATCGATCGTTTTGTCGATTACCAACCCTGTATTTAAGAATCGCCTCAACATCATATATGCAAAGTAACTCGAGATAAAAGATACAACTGAGAGCGAATCTTCTGCTTCATACCTCGATATACTCCTGTCAATTAGTGACGATGGTTCATTAGTAACCTCTCTCTATGACAAACGTGACGATTTCAATTTTATTATCACCAACTTCCCTTCTCTGAGTAGCAAGATACCTTCCTCTCCCCTCCCGCACATGACGCCCTCATTTTACAATTTATACGCCATACCAGGGCATGGTCTAAATACAAAAAATTTCGTCAAGAGAGCGAGACTACTTGCCACCAAACCACTCTCATAAGGATAGATTGAGGAACGTTTGATATTGTCTATGAGTAAGTTCTATGGTCGATATAGCCACCTAGTACAATTTTAAATTCCTCTTTCAGTAATGTTAACCGATGTTTTGGGACCTGACCATACAAACTAACCATCTTAACTTTTTGACAATACTTAATTTAACATAAAAGGTATATATACAGGCATGTGTTCACGTGCATTTCCGATGCCGGATTTTCAGTTAAACAACATTTCATGCCTTGAATAGGAAAATTTTACTTCGTGTTCTTTTCTCCGACATATGCATCTGGTATTTGCGCGGCATATTAGTCAATCACTCACTTGCAATTTGCGCGACAGTAATTTTCTGTGTATATCTAACGGCAAGATTACATTTAAGTTTTATATTTATCAATGTATGGTATATGAGGATTAAATGCATGATGTCAAAACGTTTGTTATATCCCAGTCCTGTAAAACATTACAAAGAAAAGAGAGTTGGAGGCAACACCTTAGAAAATAAGGGAATTTAGAACCAAAGTAAGTATATGTGTATGTTGTTATATTGCTTAATATTGTCTTTGCGAACTGCCGATTATCAGTGAAGCATATATATGAAAGTATTTGAATGAAAAGCTGTATATACATCAGGATTATTATTATCAAACTTAGACTTTAACTTGATTTTAACCTATATTTTCGGACAGGGGGAACTTGAACTAAGAATAATTTTATTAATAATGATATTTTTATCCCTAAGTAATCACTGGGTCATCAATGAATAATGAAAAGATAAACTTGTTTATGTCACACTACAATATTTTTTTGCTGAGGCCATAGAGAATAGACGGATTGACTGATTTATGTTTAACGTCACACCAAGAATATTTCACATCATCTGCTTGATACGGGGCATAAAAATTTTGACCTTTGCAACGGACCCATCCGAAGCAGTGAGGGATCTTTAACAACACGGGCCTCTGCTTTTACTGTGTCATCCGAAAGGACACCGGCATGACCACACCGAGACTCGAACCCCAACCCCCCGATAAGGAGACGAGCGTGATGCCACTAGGCCACACCGGCTTCATAGAGAGTAGAAAACGAAAAAGAACCGAAGGGTTAACCAAGTCTCATGGTCCATGTATTGTGTCATGTTCAGACAAGTATGAATCCCAGTAAAAATCCAGGTGCCCGGGACGAGTAAGCTTCCTCTGGTGGTATGCAACACCCGTTACAATAGTACTGCAACAACTTTTCAACTGATGAAGTAAATAGAAAATATACACATATAAAGACATAAAGGAGACAAGAACACGAAGTCATTTTACCCTATTAACGGTATGAAATGTTCACTGCAAAAAAAACCCCAAGTTTCCGCAACTCCGGAAACCTGCGGAAACTTGCATGTGAAGTTTCTGCAGGTTTCAGTTTTGCGGAAACTTTTGGCTGAAAGTTTCCGCAGTTTTCCGCAAGGCGAAAACTTAATGGAAACTTATATTCAAAACTTAACAACCTGAGTTCTACAGAAAATTTATATCAAGATTCAACTCTTTTTTTCAATCAGTTCAATAATTTGTGTATGGTCTTCTTTAAAATGCTAAGAGTACACTTGGACATCAAGTTTCTGGAAGGTTTCTGCAACGGAAACTTGCATAATCAAAACTTCTCACATACACTTCTACAGGTTTCTGCAAGGCGAAAACTTAATGGAAACTAATATTCAAAACTTAACAACTTGAGTTCTACAAAAACTATATGTCAATTAAGATTTAACTTTAATTTTTTAATCATTTCAATAATATGTGTATGTTCTTTTTACAAATGCTGAGAGAAGTGAAATGTCATAAAGCTTAATAATAAAGTTAAACAGACTACAGATGACTGTCAATTTTTGATTAAATATAAAGACATAAAGCTGATAGAAATTATACCTTTTAAAATTCTTTCTAAACCCAAAAGTCTACAATATGCATTGTGATTTTGTTTGTTCAAGTTAAATGTGATATATGATAATCTAGTTTTACTAGAGGTAGACTGGTTCATAACGGTATATATAATCCTATGATATTTTGATAAAATCATTTCTCATATAATCTGAATATCGTTATCTCATTTTCATGTAAATGCTCTTTTCTGTATATTACTTAAACACTTAAATATCACATTCAGAATGTACTCCACTGTCTAAGTAAATAAATTAAGCAATTTCTCATTTTAAAGAAAATGGCAATTAACTGAAATGTATTGGATAAGTAATCATAATAAAAAAGGCAAATCTATATATTGCTAGAAGCTAGAAATGCAATGTATAATTATACTTCACAACTTCTTCTTTAACTATCTTGACATCTTGATATCTATTTCAAACTATCTTTGTTTCAAATTCAAATATATTTATGTATCTTACTCTTAGATTTGGTACATGATGATACTAAATCAATCAAGTTAGATGAGCAATCTAATAGTAATATTGATAAAGATAACCAAGAACTTAAACTAAACATAATATTGATTACAAAGTCAAAGGCCATTTTTGTAACTAGGTTTAGTATCAAAGCCATTAATTTATACAGGCCTAATTGATATATGTACTGTACTGTAGTGGTGCCAACAAACTATAGACAGAGAAAATTCAAACTGAACTTCATACTTTGACAAACAAAATTTACCCATACATATTTCTACAAAAGTCAGAATAATGTGCATACTATTGTTTCACTAATGTTTAATACTGTTTAATAAAAATGTATTCCTAGTTCAACAGGCATCGCAATGTTTACATGTTCATCTCGACTGATTTTTATTTCGATCCAAGTCAAGTCACGTCAATACCTGGTAGAAAGTACTTACTGTATATTAAAAGCACAGGGCTTTCGGCTCGTTGCCCCCCCCCCCCCCTTCAATTATACCAATATATATGGTTGGTTGCACATTGAAAAATGGATCGTGTTTTGCAAAATCAATTCCTTGGTAAAACTTTTGATCAATTAAGTTTTAAATATTGATATGTGTGGGGCATTTGTAAAAATGTATCAGAAAAAAGAATCAATTTCATTTCCTGCATATTTAACATTTTGCAATTTGAGTAACTTCCTTAAGCTCCATCCTTGCGCCCATCTTTTCACACCTTTCTATCCGGTCTATTGTTCTCAAATAAACTTTACCGTTACCAGGTATATGTTATATGCATTGTGACATTACACAGTATATTCATATTATATATGTACATTTATACCATGCTGCTGAATATTGAATGACTAGGCTAACAGATCATTTCAAAAAATGTAAAATTCGAAGCGAAGTCCCCGCGTATACAGGGGTCACACGAAGTTGTTCAGTACTTTTTAGCCGAGAATGGGGAAACGGGGGAAATGTTTGTGTGGGGTTTTTTTTCCATATACTATTAAGTAATAAAGTCCTGCGCCGGCATAAGAATAGCATGTGAGATTTTGAAACCAAAACTTTGTTTCTAAATCCTTGCCAGAGTCATATCAAGATAATCCGTGAAGAGGGAAAATAAATATCAAAACTGTGTAAAGCGTGCCAGTGGCGGACCAAGAGGCATGTTGTGTGACAAGGATGTAGACTTGGCGCCTGTAGACTTCCATCCAAGCCTGGTGTGCAGGAGTTGCCGGTCCCGCTCGAGCCGGCATAGGGGTCCGGGGTTACCCCGGGGAATCATTGGCACGTACGGTACGCGTGACAATTTGGCATTTCTTAGTTTATTATAATCTCCAAGATCTGCCCTCTCTTAAAGAAATCTTTCTGAGTTCACAAAATGATGTCTCTATTAAAACATTTGAAATGATCCATGGAAATCAAATGGACTGACACTGTATGGATTTTGATGTGGCAGGGACGTGTGTTATATACGTCCCTGGATGTGGTTAAAGATAATTTCGTTATAATGGGCAGGATTTTCTTTAATATAAATCGAAGACTTATAAGCAAGTTGTTTATAAGCCGTTGTATAAATCAAACCAAACACGGATCTGAACCAATAAAATCCCCCCTTTTTTATTAATCAGAGGAAATGCAGACAAAAAAATGATATAATTGTATTTTATTCTGCAATGATTCCCGCGACTATCCTGAGACAACTCTCACAAAGATCATTATTAAAGTAATCTTAAAATTAGAATATAAATTTAAGGATTTTTAAAAAAAAATATTTGAATTGACCAATCAGAATGCTCAAAACATACAGCTCTCCCGCGGATCGAAATCAAAACAAACATGACAGAAGCTCTCTCAAGAAGGTTGTTTTCCAATCATCTAGAAGTCCTTTACAGAAGATCTGTATTTAAAGTTATATACGCAAGGTATGTATATCCAAATTCATAATCTATTCATCAACTAGATTACAGTTCATTGATTTTTAATTCATGTTCGAGTGATCCCGATCTGACGCGTACATGATGATAATGCAGTAGCCAGTACAGTAAGTGTACATACAGCTACAGCTTGATTTCATTGATAAAGACATGAAATGTTGCATGTATGTACGAAAGAGTTGATGTTTAACTTGAAATGTTATATCTTACCCAATAGGATTTATCAATTAAAAAATAAAGTATAAGGGAAAGGGGGGGGGGGTGGGGTGGGGGGTGTTAAATTAAAGTTAATTACTTCATTCATCACTTCATGAAATGCTATCCATCGACATGTAGATGTATATACTGTGTGCATAAACATAATGTAGTATTTTTGATATAAAAATGTTGATATATGTCATGATGTACTCTTCTAATGGCAAATATATGGGGTGACCCTTCTTTTTTCAGGCAGTGAACCTAAATTAAAAAGCAACATTTGCCTTTCACTGTCAAAGGACCTCTTGAAGTTGAATCAATGAATGGATATTGTATTGATCATTATTGTCATTGATTTTTTAAAAAGGAGTGTCAGTATTTTTTGATAATCATGTTAAAAATTTGCTACATGTATTTATAAAAAATCAACATTAAATTAAATTGATTAATATTCAGATCAAGAATCAGCTTTTCATATTAGAAACTCTTTATAAAGCTGCTATTTCTATCATTAGAGACCAAGCGTGCTTGATAGCTAGCCCATATCACCATTATTATATTAAACATATACTAAAAATAGGGGCTACTGATTGTGCTTGGAAGTCTACTAATAAACATACTATGATTTTTCTAGCACAATTCATAATTAAGCCTTAGTGTGAGTATATAGTAATTATGATTTATAAAATTTTATTGCTGTCAGAATGAATTGCTGCTAAATTGCAGATGCAGAAAAAATCTCAGAAAATCACAATATATAAGATGATCTTGTAAAGAAGAAATAGGGGAAGAAATCAAATTCAGCATGTGAAATGCATAGATGCAAAGAAAAGTAAGATGGGAGGTTAGAAACTTTTACATTGTTTCAAGTATTATTACCTAATTTTAAGTAGTGATTGAGGGTTTGATTATCATACTTCTCTATCCCACTGTTAACATTAGCACATTGGGGCCTTTTTGGGTGAGTAGTCTAAAATAAAACTACATGTATGTGATGGAAATACATGTAACTCACATAGCCTCCCATTCACTTACGTTACAGGTCGTAGATGCAAGCTTGACCTTGTGTCCCTCTCTGTATAATATACTAAAACATATGCTAATAGCATATTATACACAGGGGTGACACGGGATTATTGCTTCTATGACCTGTGACGTCAGTCAGTTCTGGGTTTGAATCCCTCGGTCCTTTAGACTCTCCCTGTCAATATATACCAAGGGAAGTTAATTAAGGTCTTTGTTTATTAAACGATAAACAAAATATTTTATTGTAGTTTTGTTTGCTTGATTCTTCAATCTCCTTTTTTACACCGACATTTAGACATATGCAACAAACCTATTTGAAGCAGTGAGGGATCATTGACGTGCCACATAACATGACATGAAACATATGACACCGAATAGCTACCTGTGGGATTTGAACTTGACACATTTCAATCTAATAGCTAAGCTCCCAACAAATTGAACTAAGCTGAATCATATATTAAACTGACATATGTGGAACTACAAACAATATAAAAAATATGCATACATTGTGTAGATGTATTTATACAGTATAATTTTGCTTATACATATACATGTACTAGAAGTAATTTTCACTAATGATATGGTAATATGCTACTTAGTTTATTTGATATTCATATATAATATAGTAGAAAGCTAAAAGGGTTGAGGGAGGAAGAAATATGTGATAAAATGTCATAAATTATAAAAGATCTTAAATGAATTTCATACGGTATTTATGAAGTGAGTGTTTGTTTTATATCCCCGAACCTTGGCGAGGGGATATAAAACACACGAGTTTCATTACTACCGTATGAAATGAAAATTCATTTCAGATTCTTCTTATCACATGTTTACACTCAGTTTAAATGTGTTTATTTCACACACACTGCCTTGACAAAATTCTTATTCATGCTATGACGTCAGCTATGTCATAAATTAATTTATGACATAGCGATATTTCACAGCATAAACAGCAAACATGTGATAAATATATATGTATATTGTTTAAGTAAGAAATTGCAGAGTTATTTCTTACCATGAATGTAGCTTTTTTAAGTAAAGCCAGCAAACATGTGTAAGATTATTTTTTCCCATTATACATCTATCAATTAACGATTCACTTTCTCTTATATTTTCTTTATTTAGGCCCTGCTTCATAAGTGAGTGCCCTATACTGTAGTAATCACTCTGTCTGTCCGTCTGTCAGTTAAACTTAAACATTGGTCTCATCTCATACACTGTCACAGGTAGTGCTTTCATATTTTGCATGTATGTTCCTTATAACAAGACCTTTCAGTCGGTACCAAGATTTTTTATCATGTGGCTTTGACATCGACCTTTGACCTGCATTTGAAAAACTTTAACATTGACCATAATTGTGGAACCGTAAGAAGTAGGGCTTTCATATTTGGCATGTGTGTTCCTTATGAAAAGACCTTTCTTTTGATATTATGGGGCCTTGACATTGACCTTTGACCTGCATTTGAAAAACTTTAACACTGACTGTTACTATTGAATTATTAGAAGTAGGGCTTTAGTATTTAGCATCTGTGTTCCTTGTTACCAGACCTTTCCGTTGATACAAAATTAAGGTCAAGGTCATGGCGACAGGCATCCATTGGGCCCCTAATGACTGTCAGTTTTCTACTAAATTTAGTAAAAGTATTTGTCCTTGTTATGCACGATTGTAAGTACTGTTATATTTTGCCACTGGAATCTATTTTAAGATTTGTTGACATTTGAAGTAGATCTATGAATGGCATGCATGGAATTAAAAAATAAAATGGTAACATTTGGTGTATTGTTTAGGGAAGCTTATTCAGAATTGTTCTGTTAAAACACCTAATTCTATGGACATGTAGTTCCAAGTTAAATTTCTGATTTGTCTCTTATGTACATGTATGTGTAGTTTTTAATTTACATCTCTTGTTTCAGAAGCAGGATTAAGATGACAGAATATCAGTGACAGAATATCAGTGAGAGGACATTAAAGAATGCAATTCTCAATGTATCCAACGTCGCAAGTTTCAAATTCTTACAGGAACACATATTTGTGAAAATTCAGATAGTTTGATTACATGGACAGAACATTATTTCTATTCATTTGCTCTGGTTTTGTTTAATCTTGAAGTGGCGAAATGAAACACTGTATACATTTTCAAAACACAGGAATTTAAAAAGTTTTGTGTGTCAGTTACTTAGTGAATGTTGTATATGCAAGTTTGAACATATACTGTATACTATTAAACAATTGTGAATTATTATTGTATTTCTTTTGTTTGTGTATTTTTTTTTTTTTTTTTTTTTGTCTATGAAAATGTGATGGCCTATACAGTAGATATATTAGATTTCAAGATACAAAATTAGCTGTCAATTTTTATTGAATTGCAAGAGGTTGATTTCTACCATTACTTCTGAGGAAACAACATCTCTTGGCATCTATACTATATAATTACCGGTAGATATTTCATTTATTACAAAATGTACTAGTTTCAGTAGGTTTCCGCCAGTTTCCGTAGCAGAAACCTCCTTAGGTCTCCAGGTTATAGAAAAAATTTAATTTTCCAGTTTATATGGAGGATATTCTGAGTTCAGCTGGTTTCATTCATGTATATTTCCTTAAATTTCCCAGTTTCCGACATTTCCAGCAAGTTTCGGCAACCTGAAACCTAGCGGAAACTTCATGTTTCCGCCAGGTTTCCACAAACGGAAACCCGGGGGGGGTTTTTTGCAGTGGTTGTTAGCAGTTCAGTTCTACAGTTGCAAATTGAGTATTACCTCGAATTACTTCTGAAATTTTAAACCTGGTCATTACTTTTGAAATGAAAGTGATAGGGCTTTCATATTTCACATGTGTATTCCTTGTGACAAGGCTTTCAGTTGGTACCGTTTTTTTTAAATTTTTATTTTATTTAATTTTATTTTTCTATTTATTTTTTTTTTTTTTTTTTGCATTGCGACCTTGACCTTGGTGTATGACCTACTTACCAATAACATCATGTTTATTGATAAAAATGTCAACGAGGCAGTCATGTTTCACAAACACATTTTGTTGCTTCTGTAATTCAGTTTGATAACAATTTCTAATTCATATTGGTATGATACAATAATGGTTGTTTTAAATGATTTCATTTGAATTCATTTAACCACTTCAACAACAATGCTATTATTTCACGTTCTTGCCATTGACTGAAAAAAAAATTAAACTAGCTTTTTCATATACATGATAAACAATCACAAGAGTTTCGTTTTTGATCGATAGGAAATGAATGGTTTACTTTATCTAGACATGATAGGTGTAAATGAATATACTTTGTCTGTTGATAGCGTCAAAGTAAGCGGCAAACGACGATGAAATAATAAAAAAAATCATTGTTAAAGGAAAATGACCGATAGAGGCAAGAAATTGAAAGACATTAAAATATCATTTTGTCCTGAAATTAGGTCAAAGTTAAAGGAGGGAGATGATCGCCAGCCATGCAATAGAGCCCTGTTAGGTAAACAGGGCAATTAAATAGTACAAAGTTCAATAGACCCAGAAGACAAGACATAGAACAAGTGAGAATCCGGTGCCGACTAAGGACGGCCATTCGTATAGTTATCCGGATTATCAGTGCACTAAACTCTCGAGGGTAACGGGTTTGTGGACATGTATGAAATGAAAGGTCTTGTCACAAGGAATACAAATTTAAAATAACAAAGCTCTATCACTTATTCATAATTAATGACTAGTTTAGTGTCTCAACATGAAATAGACAGATAAACAGATAAGACAAAACAATATGCCCCTGATCTTCGATACAAATTCAGAATGGTGTCAGTTCATAAGGAATCCGAGAGGGCCTTGTAGCTTACTATCACACCAGCTACGTTGTGATGCGAAAGTGCGATGACGATGGTCACTATACTATAGTACTATTGAATTCTCATAAAAAAATGCTATTTTTTTGCCAAAAGTAACCGTAACCATTGATGACTGATCTTAAATCACCTTTGTCGCCATGTATATATCATGATGAATAGTTATGTGAAGTATCATCATATTCTGATGTAGGGTTTAGGAGACATAAGCCTGAACGAATTTACAGACAGAGGAACGGACGGACACAACAGCGAATATTTGCTCACCCAAAATGTTTTCGCGGAGCATAAAACACAAAGTCCACTTACGAAGAGCAATAATTGACAAGAGCAAGTTACTACTCGAATTCCGTTGAAATTTCACCGAACGCGTTAAAAAGAAATACCCCGCTTGGAGCCTCAACAAAGCGTTCTGACGTTTTTAGCGGACACTACTTCCCTCAACTCTCCAAAATGTCTGTGGGCCCCCTAGTCGAAAGGACCATCCCTATAGGATAAGAAGATCGATTTTTCATTTTTTGTTTTATATATTTTTATATATGCAAGTAGCTAAGAAAAAAGAGGAGTTACCGGCTCAGTTATGTGGCAGAAGTCACCATGGAGCTATACAATAAAGCTATTAATGTTCCTGAATGCACGTGGCGTAGAAGGAAAATTTTTAACTACTCCCACATCATAGGGGACAGGCTTTATGACGTGGCTTTGCACTTGGCTTGCGATCCCGGTTCAATTTCCGGATTGTGGCGTTATATTTAAGAAATTGGTTACCTCCTGTTTCATGTCGCAATATATCTGAAAAAAAAATGTTGAAAGCGACGTAAAACACCAATCAAGTCACATGTCTAGATTTATGTCTCTATGGCCATAAGAGTAGTTAGTAGTGTAATGTGGATCAAGAGTTATAATTTATTAACAAAGTTCGCCTCTGATTTACGCAGAGATAGAAATGGATATTTACATATAAATATAATTTTCCATATGACTGTTAAAAATCATTAGGTTGTTACAGAATCAAAAGTATATATACAATGATTGATATATGATAGAATAAATGATATGCCTTCCTATCAATGTCCCTTCACCTATAATGACGTACCCCTATCGATGGTATGACCTTGTCACAAGGACTGCTGGCTAACAACGTTATGCACTCTGACGTGCCTTTGGTTTGTCAAGCACTAGATTTGGTATGTCTACTTAGCCAGTCACTTACGTACGGTAAATACAGCCCTATTCGGGCCTGTATCGTATTAAGTAATAAGAAAGGAAAAAGAGGAGTTACCGGCTCAGTTATGTGGCAGAAGTCACCATGGAGCTATACAATACATGAATATAAATAATATAATAGAACATTTAACACATTACAAAAATATTTGATTGTAGTGCAATTACGATACCGACTTAGGACAGTCATTTAATTTGACAAAAGCCAAACAAATGGTGTGGTTAACCGGTTTACGGGCCCACCTTCCCACTCACCGTAACAGCAGAACAATCAAAAGACGTACATTAAAAAATTTATAAATAATCCTCCATGTAAAGAACAAGGGTCAACAAGTATCGCATATTGAGAGGTCATAAAAATACAAACACGTAAGGTATTGTAAAACACATAATGGTATAAAAATATATGCGACATCAACATGATAAACCGTGCTCTGCCAGTCTGAAAGCGAGCTAAGACCCTAGATCTGTAGGAGTCCCGATAACAGTCAGAGGGGACGAGGTTCAGGACCATGTCGCCTCTGAAAGAGGTTTGGACAAGGCCCGTCATATAGTCCCCACCGCCCTGTTAGTCAGCGTGCAACGTTCAAGTAAAAGTCTGCATAAGGCTGTAGAGGGGCCAAATACAAGACCTATAGTCTTTTTGATGATCTCAATATCATATTGTCTATTTAGGAGACGTTTGACTATTTTATTACATGATTAAATAACGTTATCGGAGCCTTTTACTTTCTCTTTAGTTTATATACGAGATCACCGTAAAAATTAGGATGGGAAATTCCATTGGATACATACTGTTGGAAAGAAATATTTCCAAATTTAGATAGAAGTTCTGAATAAGATCTGAAGAATTTGCCAAATGTTTTTCTTAGCTTGTGATATCTGTAACCCTGAGTTAAAAGTTTAGTAGTAATTTGTAAATTTCCTTTATGAAAGTCCAAAACATCGGTGCAGCCTCTGACAAATCGAACTAATTGAGATATATAGATACCATATGATGGGAGTCGAGGGACATCGCCTTCCAAGTAAGGGAAATTTACAATAGGAAATCCAAATCCTCACGTTTATCATAAACATTAGTATATATTAGGTTGTTGATAATTTTGATGTTTAAATCTAAGAAAGGTGTAGATTTATCTCAAGTATTAGCTTTATTCAATGTGAGCTCTGGTGGATATATTTCTGATATAAATTGTTCGAATTCAGGGTTATCGGTAACCAAAATGTCATCCAGATATCTGCAAGTATTATTAAATTTGTCAATGAGGTCAAAACGTTTTGATTTTTGAAGAGAAACCATAAAATCCCTCTCATAACAATAAAGAAATAAATCTGCTATCAGAGGTGCGCAATTAGTACCCATAGGAATCCCAACTATTTGTTGATATATCTTGCCATCAAATTGCACAAAAATATTATTCATGAGAAAATCTAGTGCTTTACATAATTCCTTGCAAGTCCAGTATTTATATGAAGTATATTGTTTGTTGGAAAAGAATCCAGAGTTATTGGAAGTACATATGTACGTTTTAGATTCTCTGTGAAAACACCATTGTATAAGAGACAGCAACTTGCTTTTAATCAAATCATGAGGCAGAGATGTATAAAGTGTAGAAAAATCAAATGTTGAAACTTGAGTCGCTTTGAAATTTAGCGAAAGAAGTTTGTCTATAACTTCATGAGAATTTTTAATCGACCAAAAGTAATTGATGTTACTATTATGAAATGCGACATCACAATATTTGATAATATGTTCTTTTATAGCAGTTAGAGCAGACGTAATATGTTTCGATAGTTCCGTAGTAGAGCAGTGGCTAGAATTAGATATGAAACGTGATTTATATGGACTTTTATGTAGTTTAGGGAGCCAATACATGGTTGGTAGATCAGATTTATCAGTTTTAATTTTGAAATCGGACATGGTCATGAGGTGATCGTGCAAGGTGCTCTCTTTTGAGGTAGGGCTTTCCACATATGTATGAGTGGAGTTTAATTCGTTTTTAAGTACTTCAATATAATATAGTTTTCAAACAACTATTATGTTATTACCTGCTTTATCAGCGGGAACAAGGACATATTTAGCATGTAAGTCAGCTATCTTCTTTTTAATAGAATTTGTCGTCAATGTATTAGGCTGTTGAAATAAATGCTGATTTTCCGTAAAGTTCTTAATACGGATATTGACAATTCTTAAAATCTCGAATTTCCAATCATTAAGAACATGAACATTTACCTGTTCTTTTTTACACCAACGTTTACAATATGTAGTTAAAGCATCTTCTATAACGTCACGGCATTTATTGAAATCTATCCTGGACGGTAACCTATATTTAGGTCCTTTTCCGAAATAACACCTTTGTTGGTTCTTCTTTAGTAACTTCTTCTGCTGATGTAACAAAACTCTGAATGTTGAGAGAATGGGGTTAATATAGCCAGGAATGTTCTAAATGGAATAGGGGACAAAGGTATTTGGAGGATTCCATTTATCAGGAATCATACAAGCGTTTGCATTGATTATCAATTTATTATCAGATATATACATCTACGTGAGTCAAACCAACTTTATTACAGTAGTCAGTGTTTGGTTTTAGTTTTGATCGATGTTTATCTTCCGTTGTATTTCTCTTGTTTGTTATCCATCTGATGTCACGATGTAAGTTATCATTACTTTTTCTAAAATACAAAGTAATTGCATGGTTATTTTAATGCTTTATGATGCATATTATGATTTTCTAAAAATAGATTGTTTACATTCAGCAAAACGATGAATTTGTTGATTTTGATAAGCGATCGGCTACGAGTGATGCAGAAGAGGCATTAAGTGAACATAATACTGTACGCGATAGGATAATTGAATCCACAGAAAATGTATTACATACACACCGTCCAAAAGTGAACCATGTGCACTCGAACCCTACAATACACCCTAACTTAAAGGCACCACATCAGTGACGTGTGTCTTGGAAGGGAGCTAATTCGAAAACATCATCACATAAATCTAGCGCCAGCTCCTTATTAATGCATCAGAGGGCGAAGGCAGAAGCAGCTTGTAAAAGATTTTTGAAGGAATAAGCTGTCTTAATTACAAAAAAGGCGGAGTATGAGGCTAAAGCTATTGTTCAACAGGCTCAGTTAGAAGCTGAAGAAAGTAGGCTGTCAGCGAAAATGAGCGTGGCTATAGCAGAGGCCGAATGTTTGGCAGTGGACGATTGAACGTAGTGACGATAAATTGTTCAACATGAAATCAGAAGACTTTGAAGTTAAGTTTACAGATTCATATGTGCAACAGCAAGCAGAAATGAAGGCTAATGACAGTGGCCCCGTTCATGATGTACATGCCGGTAGCGCTGGAATTATTCCAAGCGTTAACATTTGTCATGACAACGTTGCCTTTTCCTATAAAACCCATAATAACCCAACTTGCCATAGCTACCACATGTGATATATGCCGAATGCGGCACAAACTTTGTGTGATCAGTACCTTTGTTGGTTCTTCTTTAGTAACTTCTTCTGCTGATGTAACAAAACTCTGAATGTTGAGAGAATGAGGTTAATATAGCCAGGAATGTTCTAAATGGAATAGGGGACAAAGGTATTTGGAGGATTCCATTTATCAGGAATCATACAAGCGTTTGCATTGATTATCAATTTATTATCAGATATATACATCTACGTGAGTCAAACCAACTTTATTACAGTAGTCAGTGTTTGGTTTTAGTTTTGATCGATGTTTATCTTCCGTTGTATTTCTCTTGTTTGTTATCCATCTGATGTCACGATGTAAGTTATCATTACTTTTTCTAAAATACAAAGTAATTGCATGGTTATTTTAATGCTTTATGATGCATATTATGATTTTCTAAAAATAGATTGTTTACATTCAGCAAAACGATGAATTTGTTGATTTTGATAAGCGATCGGCTACGAGTGATGCAGAAGAGGCATTAAGTGAACATAATACTGTACGCGATAGGATAATTGAATCCACAGAAAATGTATTACATACACACCGTCCAAAAGTGAACCATGTGCACTCGAACCCTACAATACACCCTAACTTAAAGGCACCACATCAGTGACGTGTGTCTTGGAAGGGAGCTAATTCGAAAACATCATCACATAAATCTAGCGCCAGCTCCTTATTAATGCATCAGAGGGCGAAGGCAGAAGCAGCTTGTAAAAGATTTTTGAAGGAATAAGCTGTCTTAATTACAAAAAAGGCGGAGTATGAGGCTAAAGCTATTGTTCAACAGGCTCAGTTAGAAGCTGAAGAAAGTAGGCTGTCAGCGAAAATGAGCGTGGCTATAGCAGAGGCCGAATGTTTGGCAGTGGACGATTGAACGTAGTGACGATAAATTGTTCAACATGAAATCAGAAGACTTTGAAGTTAAGTTTACAGATTCATATGTGCAACAGCAAGCAGAAATGAAGGCTAATGACAGTGGCCCCGTTCATGATGTACATGCCGGTAGCACTGGAATTATTCCAAGCGTTAACATTTGTCATGACAACGTTGCCTTTTCCTATAAAACCCATAATAACCCAACTTGCCATAGCTACCACATGTGATATATGCCGAATGCGGCACAAACTTTGTGTGATCAGTACCTTTGTTGGTTCTTCTTTAGTAACTTCTTCTGCTGATGTAACAAAACTCTGAATGTTGAGAGAATGGGGTTAATATAGCCAGGAATGTTCTAAATGGAATAGGGGACAAAGGTATTTGGAGGATTCCATTTATCAGGAATCATACAAGCGTTTGCATTGATTATCAATTTATTATCAGATATATACATCTACGTGAGTCAAACCAACTTTATTACAGTAGTCAGTGTTTGGTTTTAGTTTTGATCGATGTTTATCTTCCGTTGTATTTCTCTTGTTTGTTATCCATCTGATGTCACGATGTAAGTTATCATTACTTTTTCTAAAATACAAAGTAATTGCATGGTTATTTTAATGCTTTATGATGCATATTATGATTTTCTAAAAATAGATTGTTTACATTCAGCAAAACGATGAATTTGTTGATTTTGATAAGCGATCGGCTACGAGTGATGCAGAAGAGGCATTAAGTGAACATAATACTGTACGCGATAGGATAATTGAATCCACAGAAAATGTATTACATACACACCGTCCAAAAGTGAACCATGTGCACTCGAACCCTACAATACACCCTAACTTAAAGGCACCACATCAGTGACGTGTGTCTTGGAAGGGAGCTAATTCGAAAACATCATCACATAAATCTAGCGCCAGCTCCTTATTAATGCATCAGAGGGCGAAGGCAGAAGCAGCTTGTAAAAGATTTTTGAAGGAATAAGCTGTCTTAATTACAAAAAAAGCGGAGTATGAGGCTAAAGCTATTGTTCAACAGGCTCAGTTAGAAGCTGAAGAAAGTAGGCTGTCAGCGAAAATGAGCGTGGCTATAGCAGAGGCCGAATGTTTGGCAGTGGACGATTGAACGTAGTGACGATAAATTGTTCAACATGAAATCAGAAGACTTTGAAGTTAAGTTTACAGATTCATATGTGCAACAGCAAGCAGAAATGAAGGCTAATGACAGTGGCCCCGTTCATGATGTACATGCCGGTAGCGCTGGAATTATTCCAAGCGTTAACATTTGTCATGACAACGTTGCCTTTTCCTATAAAACCCATAATAACCCAACTTGCCATAGCTACCACATGTGATATATGCCGAATGCGGCACAAACTTTGTGTGATCAGTCAAGGACTTTAATGCACATGTGGATGACAAACCAGTGAAGAACTACCTCGTAGAGGAAGAGATCAGTTGGGTCGTCAATCCTCCCTACTTTTCGCATATGGGCGGAGTGTGTGAGAGGATGATTGGCGTGGCTAGGCAGATACTAAATGTTCTTTTGCTGGACCATAAAAGCTTGCAGGAAGGTGATGTTGTTTTACTACGCGAGGAGTCGGTGCACAGAAATGACTGGACAGGTCGTATAGTGAAGGCATATACGAGTGCGTGGATTTACGTTTGGAATGTGATGGAAAGGTGTTCATACGACCTGTGAAGGAAGTGATCGTGCTTTTACCTGAATATTCCCTTATGCTGTTAAATATTTGTCATCTAATTAAGAAATTTAACGTCCATTGATTCATACTTGATTTCTATATATTTTTGTAAGTTTGTGCACATAATATAGAAAAGTGATATTATTAAAAACAAGCGGGAAGTGTCATGTCACATGTCTAGATTTATCTCTTTATGGCCATAAGAGTGGTTAGTAGTCCGTTTTTTTTTGGGGGGGGGGGGGGGGTTAACTTTGGTTTATAGCACGTGCGAGCCATGTTTATTTTCCGTTAGGCCGTGTATTTCTCTTGTTTGTTGTCGATCTTATGCCACGATGTAAGTTATTAATACGATTTCTAAAATCTTTTCGAAGTAATTGCATAATGATGCATATAAAGATTATAAAAATAGATTGTTTACATTCAGCAATACGAATTGTGTATTGAACTGTATACATGTACGATTTTAAGTTTTATGGTGCTGATAAGCCGGCGTGGTCTAGTGGTGTTGCGCTCGTCTCCTGATCGGGAGGACAGGGTTCGAGTGCCGCTCTGGTCATGCCGATGTCCTGTCTTTCAGGCGAGACAGTAAAAAATGAAGCGGCAGAAAAACGCAGTGATATGGTTGTTAATAATATACACTCGTGTTCTATGCAGATGATATTTCATTTTCATGATGCTTAATAAATGACGTTTATATACGCACTATGCATAACCTGTTCAAAAGAAATATCGTCTATAAACGCATTTCCAAGAGAAAATACCACGGTAACGGACAATGGCAAAGTGATGAGTTTGAACATTAACACATAAATTTGAGAGAACAGTGAATGATTTCCATATTCACGTCAAATATGTCGTGTTTGTGCCCAAGTCATGCCCCTTTTGAATTATGGTGAAGTTATGTATTTTTATTTCTGCACCGTTAGAAATTGGTGGAACAAATGTTTGAGAGAAAATATATGATTTACAAACATAAAATAAACGAAATGCAACATTATCATCAAGACAGAATAAAACTTCTCACATAGAAAACTCAGTAATCAAGATTATGACGTCTCCCATATTTGAGATGGTCTTCATCTTTTGGAAGAGTACAATGACAATCGTGGTTAAGTAGTATATTTGTGTACCCAGTATACAATATAGTAACCACAGTCCTTCAACTTGTTCCACCAAGTGTCCTTTCTGTAAAAGGCTAACTTATTTTGCCACTTCAACTAATCTGAAGGTAAACCATAGGATTCGGACACCAAAAACAAATCGAATACATCACTTTCTATACTTCGTTCTTATAACCCTCCCTCCCCCTCCCCCTAAAACAGGTTTATAACCACAGCACGACGTACCTCTTTGCATTTTTATTACCAATGTTGGTAATTTAGAATAGTTTCTTTGTTTTTACGGTGGGCCCGTAAACCGGTTAACCACACCACTTGTTTGGCTTTTGTCAAATTAAATGACCGTCCTAAGTCGGTATCGTAATTGCACTACAATCAAATATTTTTGTAATGTGTTAAATGTTCTATTATATTATTTATATTCATGTATTGTATAGCTCCATGGTGACTTCTGCCACATAACTGAGCCGGTAACTCCTCTTTTTTCTTTAAGGAAGCCGCATGAACTTTTGTAAAACAGCAAACACTTCAAGAACATTCTTCCTAATTTTATTGTTAGGAAAAAATGACACACATTTCATTCAAAATCTGTTATATATTGCAACTGATTTCAAAATTGCCTTAGAATTTATCTCGGCCAAGCAATTGTTCTCCATCCTATGTTTATCGTCCAAATAATTACTAACTTTCTCCAAGAATCTCTGAACTTATCAACATAATCACTCCTCTGTTGTACAGCTATCTTACTGTACAATGTTACCCTTTGTTGTATTAAACAAATATGAAGAATTTCTTTACTGCATATTGGCAAACGTTGCACTATATGAATTTATTTTTAAGACGACTCTTTTATCATCCGTTACTCTTCTAATAGGAGACCAATGCAAATTGATCAAATTTATTACATTTAGCTTATTATTGACATCGGTCAATTTTTCCAAATGTGGCGTGAATTCATTACCCAGAGAAACAAAATTATAGTTTGACAATTTACAATACCTTAGGGACCCATTATAATACAATAGATTTTAGAAATTTTGGTCAAAGACGCAAGAAGTCCGACACCTGCCAAACAGAAGATAATAAAATGTCTGTGTCATCCATTATCTCAGCCGTGTCATCTACGTATTGAAGCAACCTATATTCATCACTAGCTCCACAATTTAAATTTGATTTATGACCTGAAACTCTTCTTTGCAGTTCTTTTGACTCTTCAATATATGTCAACTCGTCAATTGACCATTCTTTCGTGTCCTTGGTGATTTGTGTCATACATCGTTGTCAGGTGTTTTCTCTTCTGTTCCTTAAATTACACTGGATGACTTGTAATTAAGATGTTCAATACTTTGGGTCTTTTATATTTTTCCACAGACACTGTTGCTATCTTTTTAATTGTATCTATATATTGTGAATATCTAAAATGTTAAGACGACGAGTGCTGATTGCAAAAACTTTTGTCACTGTGTTATTCAAAACAACATGCTACTTTGTAACAAGCGGTGGTAAAACACTGCATTGTAGAACCCTTGAAATACAGAGGAGGATGTCTTTCATTTATTGCAGCACTGCATTATGTGATAAAAATTAATATATATCATCATTTGTACAAGGCATTAAAATGGGTATCATAATACATCAATAAACGAATTACACCTGTATATACATAGAAAATATCAAATGGAAATATATTAATGTGAACTTTGTTTACCTGACTATTAATAGATACATGATATAGACTCTAAATATACAATAGCAAAAAATATTTCAATACATAGAATTCAGATTTAGAATATATACACATTTACATTTTAGTTCATAAATGCAAGCGTCAATGTTTACCAAGTTGCGGTTTTAACAACTACCAGATGTAACTGCTTGAAAACTTTGAATTCATTAAGAAAGATCACGTAAATAACAGCATCGTGCTAATTGTCCCGGATTCATAAGCAGTCTTCGAACAATGTGGAGATTACATATATCACTGCTCTACTAAAATCTAAACTATCAGCTCGTTACATTTTTTTTTAGTCCTTGACAACAATAACACTATTACTCCGTCTAAATGACCATAGATGACCACGGAGTTCTGTATCTGTTTGATCATTCACAACGTGCATGTTTGCATGGCTCTTAATTCACAATTACACGATCATTGACGACAGTTTTAACATTGCGTAGTCTATTATCTTCATGTCAATGATATTTGGTGCCAGTGTCCTCAATTCCATCGTCGTTGGCGCCAATATTCAAACTGCGTAGGCTGTTATCCTTTATAGTATGTTTGCTGTCCGTGCTGATATCGCTTGACCAATTCTCCACAAAATAATCGGTTCCTTCTACTGCGAGGATTTCCTCATAAATGTTCAAGTCATTCTCCTCTTCTGCGTCTGCTGCCTCCGTTTCTGACATCAATTTGATGTGGCGACGGTCCCTATTTTAGAACATGCAAATAAAGGAAAAGTTAACAATTAAATAGTAATTTTTTATTATTATATTGTAAGTAGTGTCTCTTTCTTTTTCGACAAAATAACGAACATTCACCTACCTGTCATTGATACGAATGTACACGAAGACGAATATGTTTGTGGATAACACAATAAGCAGAATGGTAGCTACAAATTAGATAATATGACAGGAGTAATAATATGGAGCTACTTTGGTGAACATTGTTATGGATCAGTTAATAGTTTCTTCTAATTCCCCCTCTCCTTTTGCGGCTTTCCGTTTTTACCATTACTTTGTCTAGACAGGATGCCATTTCAACAAGATTTTTTTTTATTTTTCAGCCTTAAATAGCCTTAAATTACTTTTGTCTTGATTGACACTGTCATGTTGATATGTATATGAATTAGATATTGTATCAATGTGTAGATATGAAAGAACGAAGAGAAAGAGTAAATTGCCTCTTCCTTTGTGACTTGGAGCACTTTTCTTGATCATAGTAAACCTAAGTTAAAAAGAAAGTTTCATGTTTTTCTATCAGCACCCGCAATAAACTGTGTGTCAACCATAAAATTGATAATCGTTGGTAATTTGTAATAAGCACAAGTATACGAAACACTGTTTTCAGTATTTTAAAATCTGAACTTATTACAGTTTTACAATCAAATTTAAATTCAAAGTATTGTGGCAGACATAAAGTGTTTAAAGTAAAATGTAATATCAACAAATCCCTCACCAACAATAAAAAGTATTTCTTCTTCTGATTCTGAAAAATATCAATATATCAAAAATGGAAGTGTACAAAACAATAAAGCATTAGAATTTTTAAAATATATACAATAGACTTGAGAAAAGGTATGTCTTGGTTCAATGTGGTTGTTAAAGGAGTCCGATATATACTAGGTTGCTGCAACACAACTTGTTCAAGATGTATAATCTGTTACTATTCATATCACTAAAATAGATGAAAATACAATAAATTATAATACTAGAATAACTGATGCAATGTTACTGTGACACAGAAACGATGGACATTTACAGACCCCTGGAAATCAGAGGTGGAACCAAATGCCTGCTAGAAGTAATCATCTCCCTTTTAGATGATCACATCCACCATGGATTCACAAACATGTAAAAGACAAACTTGCCGACATACAATTACCTCAAAACTTCAACACATGAAGAATATGAATCTCGATATATATACAATTGGGTCTGAGATAAGTTTCCACTTATGGTAGGTGCATATATTGTAAATGTTACCGGACTCAGTCATGTCTTTGTCCTCTTCCAATGTATGTTGGGTTCTGGTGTTTGGCGGGGCAGAAGCTGACGAGTGATTCATTGCGTTATCAGTAGCTTTAGTTGTGTCGTATAGGTCTGTGAAATGCTTTCTGAAGTCACAATATTTCAATGCAGTTTATTTTCTCATTAATTAACATATCAGCATGATTGTTCTCAGCTTTAAACATTTTTTTTTTTTATTTTCTTTTTTTTATTTCCTCGGTGTGGATTCTTTTAACGAGTAAGTCTGATTTCTGTTTTTAATGTATCTCGTCCTCTTGATAAAAAAATTAAAATAACTGTCTCCTTCTATCTTGATTTTGCAATAATATGAAATAAACTGTAAAAGTTCGCAGAATTTATACATGTAAACCATCAGTAATTACTACTTATCCGACATTTATCCATCTGAACTTCAATTAAACAAAGCCAATACTTCAGACCAGGAAACACCTTTTTTGGACTTAAATTTTAAAATTATTAACAACATTATTCATACCAACATATATGGTAAACGTGATGACTTTGGATTCTCTATTGTAAATATTCCTTATCTAAATGGTGATGTCCCCAGACTCCCATCATATGGTATTTACATTAGTCAATTGGTTCAGTCTGCACTAACGTTTTGGATTTTCACGAAAATAATTCTCAGATTACTCTTAAACTTCTTACTCAGGATTATAGATATCGTAAACTTAGAAAAACTTTTGGTAAATTTTATAGATCTAATTCAGACAATTTATCTAAATTCGGAAAATTTCAACAATATGTATCCAGAGGAATGTCCCATCCGAATTTCTACGGTGATCTAGTGTACAAGCTAAGGAGGGTCAAAGGTTCCGATAATTCTATATCGGCTGGTTCTAAAATTATTAAACGCCTTCGACAGCGACAATATGACCCCGAGATCATCGCTAAGACCATAGATCTTGTATTGGGTTCCTCTAAAACTCAATGCAGACTTTTACTTGAGCGTTGCACGCTGACTAACAGGGCGGTGGGGACTCTATGGCGGGCCTTGTCCAAACCTTTTCAGAGGAGACATTTTTGTTTGTTTGATTATTGTTTTACGTCACTCCACGATTATTTCACTTATATGGTGACGGCATCTGCCTGGTGCATTGCATACAAATTTAGACCTTTGCAACGGACCCACCCGAAGCAGTGAGGGATCTTTTACGTGCCACGCCTACCGTGACACGGGACCTCGGTTTTTACTGTCTCATCCGAAAGACAGAACACCGGTGTGCCCCGGGCGGGAGTCGAACCCGCGACCTCTCGATCACGAGCAGAGCACCTTATCCACTAGGCCACACCGGCTTCAGAGGAGACAAGTTCCTCGTCCCCTCTGTCTGTTAATCGGGACTCCTATTGATCAAGGATCTGGACTCGGCTTACAGACGTGCAGAGCACGGTTTTCTTATGTTGATGTCTCCTTACATATTTTTGATAGCAACATATTATTCTATAATTCTTTCGTGTGTAATAAATTTTTATGACCTCTCTCCTTGAGAAACCTGTTGATCCTTGTTCTCTATATGGAGGATTATTTATAAATTTTGAAATGTGTGTCCTTTGATTGTGCTGCTTTTGCGGTGAGTGAGAAGGTGGGCGCCCGTAAACCAGTTAACCACACCAATTGAGTGACGTTTGTTACTTCAATTGACCGTCCTAATTCGGTATCGTAACTGCAACACAATCGAATATTTTTTGTAATGTTCCGTGTATATTGTGCTATTGTCATTTTTTTTTTTTTTTTGTGCAGGTCCTTGGTGATTTGTGTCATACAGCTTTGTCAGATGTCTTCTGTTTTCTCTTTTAGAACATGACATTTGAGATTTACATTTTAATTATCAGTTAAGGCAACAGGAAACTACATATTTTCTGTGGTCGATTTCTAAAAAGAAATCATCCATTTGTTTGTTTATTGTATTTCGTGATTATTGATTGATTGACTTCATGCTGAGATATTGTTCTTTCTCCTCTTTCCGATAATTCTTAACAAAAACAAGCAAATTGGCTTTAAAAATTAGGGACAGAGTATAAGGATCAACATGTTTCTGAAGACGAGAGAAAAATTTTTTAACACGAAATGTTTGTATGCTAAAAAAAAAAATATGTTAAGTGACATCAACTAAGTAAAGCGTGCTCCGCCCGCCTGTGAGCGAGCTCAGATCTTTAACTTGTACGAGTCTGGACTAACAGCCAGAGGGACGAGAATCAAATGTAGAGATGATTAATAAATCCAAAGCACAAGTCCAAAAATCATAAAACCAGAGGACATACAAAATCAGTGAAAAAGAAAAACAAATGGAAAATAACAAAATATGTCTACTTGAAGAGCATATGTGAACCCCTGTGATGGAGTGAGATCAGGTGCCCGGGGAGAGTGAGCAACTCCTGCTTGCTAGCAACACCCGTCACATATATCCCGTAGAAAGAGTCAAATCGTGTAAATTCCATATATATTTATATATGGAAATGTCAAAGTAGGTACACTTCTAGTAGATGGTGTCAAATCTGTGTAAAATGATCGGAATCGGTCTCAGTCCAGAATATCATTTAAAAGTCTGGATAACGAGATATCATATGGAGTAATAAGAGTCTCGTAACGACCATAGAATTTCCTCAGTGACGTTGCAAGTCTAGCACATATATAACCCTGGTTGAGCAGCTTAACTGAAAGTCGCCTAGCCCTCAGAACAAAGTCACTGTAATTTGAACATGCTCTGGAATAACGTATTAACTGAGATATGAATACGCCGTATGCGGGCGATGATGGAATGTTGCTACTTATGAAAGGAAATTTTGTGATAGCGAAATTGAAATCGTCACGTTTGTCATAGAGTGAGGTGTTCAATTGACCATTAATGTCGAAAGACAACATAATATCTAAATACGAAGTAGAATTACTAGTTTCTGTGGTTTCTTTGACCTCAAGTTCACTTGGATAGATGATGCTAAGGTAATCCGCGAATGAAGGATTATTAATTGAAAGCCTCGTCTCCGAAAAAGTTTCGAAAAGGCTCGAGTCCCAACCGCAATATTAGCGTGCAAAGCGCAAGTAAAATTTTGTATAAGGAGGTTGAGACCCAATACAAGAATTATGTTATATAATATTGTCGATATCAAAGGCAATTAATTATTTTAGAACCCAAGCCGAATGATTATTAATGTAGAAATAGACTTACACTGGTTCCGTCTCCTGGATCTTCTGGCCGAAGAAACAAACTGGATCTATAAACATTAATGTTTTATTGTCAAAATGGAGTACTTGTTCTGATGATACTAGTCTTTTTCCTTTTCAAGAAAAGGACGAAAATACATCAGTTCCGTTCATAGTTACACTTATCAAATACTAAAATTGCAATTATTAGAGATGGGTGCAGTCCTAACATAACATACACTTTAACGCAAAAGTCATGACATGTGCCGACCGGAGACACGAGCGCTCCTTGCGTTAATGAAAAAAGAAATAAGCGTTAACATGATTTATTCCCGCGTGTGCTTGGTCCAGTCACACGTTCACATGACCGCATTTGCAATTTTCTATGCAGTGGCACGGATGGACGAAATGAATTGAATCTAATTGAATTACCGCGAATGTGGACATATAAACGTGTATTAAATGTAACGTAAAAATGACACTCTGTATTTAGAGTTTCATATTTAATACAACAAATGAATTTACCGCGTAGACATGCAATGAGGTATTTATGAAAAACCTCGTCAGTTTATAGTATAAAGAAACAAGCATGGTCACTTTCTTATTTTATTTGATCTATTTTTAATAAATTATGTTTTTAATCTCTTATATGTTTATTCATTTATAATAATTTCTTTATGTTTTTATTTCTTATTTATGTATTTCATACTATTATTTTTTAATTTAGCTATATTTGATAATGTAAAAATATCATAAGTATCATCATTGTTATTTTGTTTATAATTATTATTTTCCTAAGGTAAGAATACATTTCATAATAGCTAATGTTCAGAAATTCTGTTAAATACTTTTAAAACTCATCCCTTAACTCGTAAGGGTTTTATTTAATTCTAACCATTAACATTTTAGATTGTTTAGCTCCATGGTGACTTCTGCCACATAACTGAGCCGGTAACTCCTCTTTTTTCTTTCACATTAAATTTTTTTTTATATTTGAATATACAATGTTTATATCGATTCTCCTTCTATATGTACATGTTAATATAAGTTTTCAGTTCTACGTATTCGAACGAGGAGCCCAGCACGTCCACGCCAGCCCGACTGCCGCCTTAACGCGTCTCGAAATGTGGTTCACAAGGAAATCTGCGTAAACGCACACGCATGTGATCAGCAGTCTTGAGCGCACGAGGAAAGCAAACTTCACATTAATGCGACGTTAACATAATGTTATGTTAGGACTGTGACTTACTGTATCTATCGACTGACTGATTATTCTGTTACGCCACTCCACGATTACTTCACAAACACGGTAACGGCACCTATATGATGTTTTACATACAAATGTAGACCTTTATAACGGACCCATTGGGGGCTGTGAAACGGGACCTCGGTTTTTATTTCGATCCGTAAGACAGAACACCGGCGTGCCTATGGATTATTTGTTCATGAACCAAACAATTTATCTACTGAGCTACCACAACTGCAATGTTATATATGACTTTTATAGCCAATTTATGAGGTGAAATGCGTATTCCTTGTTTTAACAAATTAGACAAACTTACATTTGTAAAGGTCGTTCGTTCCGTATGTTTTATTTGGTAGCAATTCATCCATGCATATGCTGTTATTCCACGGCAAATGTGTGCAATTCCACTCTAAATAAGTTTTTTCGTTAATGTCAAAAATAGGACAATCTGAAACAACCATTTCAATATACATGTATAAATATACATAAATCATATTCTAATGTGCCCTAAAAGAAAATATTATATTATATTTACACCATTATCAGAAAATCTTTCGTCTATGAAATTATCATGAATTAAACATTAACACTGAAACATCGGTACATACATAATAAATTTTAAATTTTATTGATATATAATATCGTAAACAGTAAGTGCTTCCTGCTCTCCCTTTCTCGGTACAATACCCCTTCGTGTGGCTATGCTGTCGGATGACATATTTAAGAGGGTGCGCTGAAATCAGATCAAGCATTTTATTAGCTACAATTTGGTATGTAGGTGACCCCTATATTTCCACGGCCAAAGGCTCAAGTGAGCTAAAGGCTCAAGTGAGCTATTGTCATAGTTAGTCCGGCGTCCGTCCGTCGTCAACTTTTCACATTTTCGACTTCTTCAGAACCGCTGAACAGAATTTGATGCAACCTGGTATGCTAAAGTACTCGAGGTACCCTACAGGTGTTATTTTTCGTCGGGATCCATTGACAGGTGGAGCCACCATGAACAAAAGTAGGTCACAGAGGGTACCCTCCTTTGGCAAACAGAGACAAACCGAATGCATAGGAATGATAAAGAGGGATGTGTAAAGAAGTGTTGTTATTTTTGGTTCCATTCCGAAACAAATTTTTGACATTTTTTCGACATTTTTTGGACTTAGTAATTTCAATGCAGAAAAGTGTATTGTTTTTTCAGTAAATTGATAATGATGAGTTCTTATGGGCTATTTTGACCATACTTATGATAAGGAATATTTTTGTGAAAGAATTTTGTCAATATCTCAATTTTTGCATTTTTTATGAATTTTGTAAGACTTCCAAGAAAAAAAAGGTGGGGATACAGTTTTTCACATTCTCAACTTATTCTACAGAACTACTGGAAGGATTGTGATGAAACTGGGTAAGATGCAGGTACTCATGGTCTCTTACAAGAGTTGATATTTTTTGTCCGAATCAATCAGCAGACGGCGCCACCACAGGCAAAAGTAAGTTACAGAGGGAACCCTCCTTTGACAAACTTCTTTTTCAGATTGAAGGCATACAGAGACAAACTGATTGCATAGGAATGATCTAGAGGCATATGTGAAGAAGTGTTGTTTTTGGTTCCATTCCGAAAGCAAATTTTTGACTTTTCTTCGTTGTCTTTTTTGAGTGTTTAGTGTTTTCAATGCAACAACAAGTGACTTTACTCATTATTGCTCTTCATATTATAATTTGATGCTGTAATTTGGTTTCATTTAACCATATTAAGGGCAAAGAATGCCACAGTAAAAGTTTTTTGTCAATATCTTAATTTTTAGATGTTTTATGAAGATTATAAGATTGCAATATCACTGGTAATAAAAGGTTTAAAGCAATCTTAAGGTCGTGGGTTCAAACCCCGTCGGGGGCATTTATTTTGTAATCATATGTATGAAAAAAACTTTTATAGTGAAAATGATTTTCAATGTCTCAATTACTAGATTTTTTTTTATCTTAATTAAAAAAAAGGGGGGGGGGTATTCACATTTTCTTCTTTATCTTCAGAAGTGTGTGAAGTTAGATGCGTCAACAGGTGGTGCTACCACAGGCCAATTTTTATAAATTTTATTCTATGCAAAAGGGGGAAATTACTCCATGATTGCAATTCGCATTGACTTCTTCCAGTGTAGTGAAGCCGGCGTGACCTAGTAGTATCGCGCTGGACTCCTAATCGGGAGGCCGGGATTCGATTCCCGCTCTGGTAATGCCGGTGTCCTGTCTTTAGGATGAGACTATAAGAAAAAAGAGTTACCGCCTCAGTTAGTAAAACCCGAGGCCCCGTGTCGTGGTATGCATGGCACCTTACAGATCCCTCACTGCTTCGGGTAGGTCCGTTGCAACGGTCAAAATATGTATGCCCCGCATCAGGCAGATGCCGTCACCATATACGTGAGATATTCGTGGTGTGACGTAAAACAAAAATCAATCAATCAATCCAGTAAAATGCAAACCATACAGATATTTATATATTTTCAATATTTAACACTTGAAATAATTGTTTGAAATATGAAATCATCATGTTCTTTCATAAAAAATACCTTCTCCTCCTCAGCCGCACCCTTTCTCATTTTTTTTTTTTTTTTTTTTTTTTTTTTCATTTTTGAGAAAAAACAAAAAACCCGAGTTCAAGATACTGTATCATTTTTCACATCACAAGACACAATAGCGGGTGATTTTCTCCTCAAGAAATTTTCACATCAATAGCATTGTATGTATGTCTTTAAATATGTGGAATATTCGTGGTGTGAGGTAAAACAAAAATCAATCAATCAATCCAGTGAAGTGCAAACCATACATATGTTTATATATTTTCAATATTTAACACTTAAAATAATTGTTTGAAATATGAAATCATCATGTTCTTTCATAAAAAATACCTTCTCCTCAGCCGCACCCTTTCTCATTTTTTTTTTTTTTTTTTTTTTCATTTCTGAGAAAAAAAAACCCGAGTTCAAGATACTGTATCATTTTTCACATCACAAGACACGATAGCGGGTGATTTTCTCCTCAAGAAATTTTCACATCAATAGCTTTGTATGTATGTCTTTAAAGAATGAAAGGGTTTTTTTTATTATGTTTTGATCTAATTCACTTGAAATATACTGAAATCAATAGATCAAGAATGTGGAGAGGAAGCCGCCTTTCGATTTTCAGGTTCATCCGATTTGTCGTTACAGAAATATGGGACTTTGATTTTGAGCTCACCTGATCGGAATGTCACACCAGATTGTCTGTCGTCTGTCAGTAAAGTTTTTTTGTATATTCAACTCTTCTCTGAAACTACTGGGCAGAATTCAATGAAAACTTCCATGCTTGCTCCTCAAAATATTCTGCACAAATTTTGTGCTTCGTCAGATCTAGATCAGGATCAGGTGAGCGATATAAGCCCACTTGGGTCTCTTGTTTAGAATAACAGTTCTTATGCACTCGCTTTGTATTTTATCATTCTGATGACTTATTCATATATATGAAAAATTAAAGAGAAGTTCAGTCATAAAATAACAGTCACGTTACCGTAAAAAGCAGTCACGCTTGACAGAACTCCGGTTAGAGTATATATACATATATTAGTTTCGTGCACCATTTGTGCATTTTGACATCTATATCATCAGCGATGCTCAAGGCCGGTTCTGTATAAATCAGTTACTTTAATTTACATAGGACTTACAAATCAATCAGGTAATTGCATCTCTCAAAAATTATTTTAGTAGTTCGTTTTCATTACTAAATTGACCCAAATTTAAAAACCAAGCAAATCAAAATTGTTATTATTTGATTGCTTGGTTTGTTCTCAAATGTCAATGCTTTTGCGTCTGCATTCCGAACCTTTTTCTTAAGTGATGCCTGTGGCCAGGACTGTATAAATCAAAAGTATGAAAATTTTAAAAGCAAACGAATTACTAAACTGACCAAAAAGTAATACACAAAGGGACAATCTATGGACAGAGCTATGCATGAGGTAGTGTGGAACAATGTACACATTTTTGCCACAGTAAATTTGAAGTATATAGTATGATTACCCTTAAGAATTAACAGCCCACCAACAGCACCATGGCAATAAGAGTGGAAACGATGAATTTTGTATTTATTACATACACATTGTAAGGACATACTATACTTACTGGATAATTATTTTTTATCTAGGAGAAATAAAGAAATATTGTATGACTGGGTATGTAATTTTATGTTTATCAATTTTATAACTGATATCAGTTTTATTGCTACGTGTACTGACCATCAAACTATTAATACCTTCATTAAGGTTCATCGCTAATGAAGCTTGCAATTCATTCTACTTAGCGCACAGTAAAGATCAGGGCAGCATTTGTTAAAATCTTAGGCGTTTATAAAGGATTTTAATAGCACAACCGCAGATAGGGAGAGATCAAAACATCTTCCAAGTCTATGTGCATATATTCTATTCTCAAAGGCTATGTACAGATAAGGGAGGAGACATGGAAAATAGTCCCTGCTAACCAGTCTTGGCCTACTTTATCATTAATTATTAGAATCATTGTGAAGAATCTAGTCATAATCAGTATCAGCTGCCAGAAATATTTGAAATTATGCCAGAAAAGAATGCTCCATTTCTGTTTATACTTTGTTTGGATTTATGACCAATAATGGAGTTTTTACCCAGAGCAAGTATGCATCTCTATAATGTAAATTCTGATTGAATTTTAACTACACAATAATATTGCGGTACATTGCCATAAGACGTAATTCTATTTCTAGTTTTGTCAATTAGTAAATCCATGTGTTTAAATCCCGCAATTGATTTCAATAGTGTATATAATAATGTATTTAAGATGTATACCTTACAATAACAATTCTACACAGAATTCTCAAATACCTGCAAATACAAAATAAAAAAAGATAAAATAAAATAAAAATCCCTATGAATATAACAAACTAAAACCCTATCCCTTTGTCCAAAATGCAGAGAGCAAATATCTTACATTTTGCTTTTACTGCCAATGGTATCCAACAGAACTCCTCCACTGTGCCATAATGAGTCAATCCGCAATGATACATTGAGGGGGCCATGCATTTATAAACAGAACTTCTTTCAATCCACGAAGATTCGTCTGTCGGACAGGAGAAAACAGAAGAATCCTGTATCAACACACAAACGATATAAACTCCATAAATATATGAGAAGTGATGCAGCTGGAAACACAACATTTCTCTTTCGTTACAGTTATGATATCTTTTCTATAATTAATAAAAACACGGAACTTTTGTTGCAGTACGAGTGCGTTTATTCGAATGTTTCCGGTTTTGAGTTATTTCCCTGATAATTGTGCAATAAAGAGTCTATTACATATAGTGTTTATACGTCCGTGTGTACCACACGTATTAAAAGAACATTTTTGCCGAAAAGGATACATTTGAATGGGATGTAATGTCGATTGAATTGTTAAATAATATCAAAAATGTTTATGAATTACAAACATAAAAATATCTGTAAAAAAGACGTGAAACCCAGGATACAGCAACGTCACAGAAAATGCACACAGAAGATTATAAGATGCATATACAGAGAGACAAACGTTTTCAAACAACAATAGTTGACATAGTATGCGATTGGACGATGCATATTTAGAAATATTGAGCTCTTAAACTCGATCAGATCTAGTAGTTTGTATATGTTATGTCAGAGACACATTTTCATATGTCTATACTAAAATAACAAAAATCAATGAGTAAATGTTCTTGGCATAATATTTCTTTTTTGTATACTACTTTGGCTCCTGTATAGAAAATTGGAAAATACGTTTGTATAGTACCCCCACCCCCGTGAAATCCTTGCAAGGCCCAGCGCCCTGAGAAAATATTTTAGCCAATTATCAAACGTTTAAATCAATTCCCATGCAAAATGGTTTAATTCTATTAATCGATAGCATAAAACTTAATAAAACCCAAATTCCACTTATTAATTCATCGTTAAACAGAAGAATAGAGGAATTAAAATTATGACGTAAGTATTTTCTTAGTTTATAGCACCAAATCCAGAACCTTCCGTAGTTATTTTATGTTTTTGTTATGTTTTATTATTGTTGTAACATTATTAACTGTAATATAGGAACTCCAAATTACCATGTATTTATATAACAAGTACATGTACTTTGACTGGAGCGTTCTGGGAAATTGTATTGTCATATATAGAAATATGACAATAAAGGGGAAAAATTGCGTCGAATTCTTTCATGGCGTACTTGACACTAAATACTACTGACTAAAACTAATTCTATATATATTACTACTAAAACTAATTTTATATATAACACTACTGACTAAAACTAATTTTATGTATAATACTAATGACTAAAACTAATTCTATATATATATATATATCACTGACTATAACTAATTCTATATATATTACTACTGACTAACACTAATTCTATGTATAATACAACTGACTAAAACTAATTCTATATATAATACTACTAAAACTAATTCTATATTTAACACTACTGACTAAAACTAATTCTATATAAAATACTACTGACTAAAACTAATTCTTTATATAATACTACTAAAACTAATTCTATATATAATACCACTGACTATAACTTATTCTATATATAATACTACTGACTAAAACTAATTTTATATATAATAGTACTGACTAAAACTAATTTTATATATAATACTACTGACTAAACTGTGATTTTATATCACAACCACAAATTCTCCCAAATCACTGACTATAACTAATTCTATATATATTACTACTGACTAACACTAATTCTATGTATAATACAACTGACTAAAACTAATTCTATATATAATACTACTAAAACTAATTCTATATATAACACTACTGACTATAACTAATTCTATATAAAATACTACTAACTAAAACTAACTCTTAATATAATACTACTAAACTAATTCTATGAATAATACTACTGACAAAAACTTAACTAATTTTATATATAGTACTACTGACTAAAACTAATTTTATATATAATACTACTGACTAAAACTAATTTTATATATAATACTACTGACTAAAACTAATTTTATATATAATACTACTGACTAAACTGTAATTTTATATCACAACCACAAATTCTCCCAAATAACGAATAACGGTAAAGAAAACACGGGACAATCTGTAATAGCCATTTCAATGTATCCCTTAGTGATAGTGTGCATAGATTATAATATAAATAATTAACACATAGCATTTCACAATCTGATCCCTTCATAAGTCATCATTTTTCAGATAGATATTTATGGATTAGGGACATTAATTATGAATTAACGTCTTACGAATAAAAACAAAGGCAAATGTCAGGAAGAAAGTTTTTCTTTCATTGACAAGGTTATATTAAATGCATGGGCATATTAATTACGAAAATTTGAAAGTGTTTGTTTCAAACCCTAATGCATATGCCAATCTAGCAATATGAAAATGTCAAAGTTCTAGGCAGTTGATTGGATGTCACTTAAAGAATATCATTGTTAGAGTAGAAATGAAGTCTACCGAATGGAAATAATCCAATGAGCATTCAAACTGAGCATGCTCAGAGATGTTTCTGTTTTAGAGTGATTTAGACATTTTAAGTATAAAACGCGCTAACCGTCGATCTGTTGGTACCGTGCTTGTCTAGTATGGGCCCAATAGGCATACATGTTTTATATTTATCATGTATCTTAGAAAATCCTGTAAAGTGGTAAGCGTTGACAGTTAAAAGATTGTTCATTGTGTTTGTGATAATTGATTCTAAAGAATGTGCTATGTATCATGTACATACCGCCGACACATTGGTATGCCAAAATAAATTTTACAATACGTTAACCAGGAGGAAATCCTATACTCAGTATTAAAGCATTTCTATTACAAACTCTGAACAGTAAACCCCAGTAGTACGGTAATGTCAAATACGAAAGTAACTGGTGTCACATGACTATCACATTAGCAACAATTTACCACAGTGGACATTCACGGACCCCTGACATTCAGAGGTGAGGCCACGTGTCCAGGAGGAGTGACCGCCCCGGTTTGGCTGACCACACCCGCCGTGAATGCCTTTAAATACAAACGAGACAAGTATAATTTACGCTGTATATATACATGAATATGAACAAACACTGTGTTAAGTAACAGGTTGCAACATAGTGAGTTGTCAAAGTTCAATTTAAAATTGTGTGTATTATTAGGTCTACCTAAGCATCATTTTAACCATGGCTTATAAAGTTTATGGCATGAATTTGTATTTCACTTTTAAAAATGAAACAATTTGTTTAACCTCACGATCATTTATTAATCCTTATAATAGATACTAAACTTCTGGATAAAGAGTTGCCATACTGTATGATACAAAAGAACCTCCTCCATGATATTGTTAGTGTACCATTTATATATCCTTTGTCTTAAATTTGTAGCAAGGCATGTGATGAGCGGATACACATAAAGGGAAAGATAAGTTTTCGATGCTGAAATTGTAAATTATTTGTCACAGAGTTAAGTATTTAGTCAGTGTCCTAATTTAATATCCTTATACGAAGTAGGATTTTATTCTTTGTAAATTTCCTTTATTTTAGTGCGCTTTGGTAGATATATAAGGTAACATGTAAAGAATATTATTAAGAAGTTATTAAAGAATATCTCTCAGCGATGGCCTAGGTATAATGTGTGCTTTGAACGCCTATAATTTTTTTCATATGAACATTAGAAAACGGAAACTTGGGGGTTTTTTGCAGTGTAGATTGATCACAAAGTTCAATATTTTTATTAAACCGTAAATTCAGTTTACTTACGTTAAGACAATATAAAGTTTTTAAACTTTAAAAAATAAATTGGAATTTGCAGTGGTCATTCTTACACTTGAAAATATTCCGATTGATTTCAAAGAATGTGTCTTCAACTTTTGATGATGGATTTTTGTTTTATGCTAAGTGTCAAAATTCAAGTGACATCTTCAGGCTGTCAAAGTATGTAAGCGTATAATTGCTCGAAGGTTTTCCTGCTGGAAATATAATGCTCTGAGCAAAATAATATTTAATGATATCAGAGTCTTTGAAAATAGGTTTAAACCTCATATAAAATTTGTTTTCTTTAGTTTTGGTCTTACGTACAAATTTTTTAAAATGCGTGCCTTTTGATTGTGCTGCTTTTGCGGTGATTGTGAAGGTGGGCGCCCATAAACTGCTTAACTGCACCTTTGAATTAACCGTTCTTGGTCGGTATCGTAACTGCAGCACAATCGAATAATTTCGGTTTTCCGTGTATGTTACTATTATCATGTTTATTGTGCATGCCCTTGGTGATTTGTGTCATACAGCTTTGTCAGATGTCTTCTGTTTTCCCCTTTAGTAACACTTACGTCGATTTGATCCCATTTGCAAAGGTGCTCACCCTCCTACAACATTCCTGAATAATCCTTAAACGCGTTCATGTGTATTTGAAGCTCTGCTCCATCGAAAAATATAGCTCGTCATATGGGGTGGTAATGTTATCACCGTGGTCACAGTCGGTAAAAAGTAAAAAACGAAGTACCGAAGGGTAAACCATATCTCATAGTCCATGGAATAAAGGAGACAATATCGTGTTAGTGTCATATTCAGACAAATGCGAACCCCAATAAAATCGAGGTGAGACCAGGTGCCCGGGAGGAGTAGGCGTCTACTGGTTGCATGCAACACCAATCGCAAAAGTCCTGTAACAACCTTTCAAGTCGAGGAGGTAAATACATAAATATACACGCATGAACATACGAAGGAGACAGGTGAACAAATATATGTATATACATGTTTATATACGTATTATGTCAAATCAAGTATACTCAAAAATTTAAGATGCTTATTTTGTATGGTCAGGTCCCAAAATATGGGTTAACATTGTTGAAGTTGAAATTGCAATAGATCCCTATAACAACCATAGAACTTCCTCAGTGATATTTTCAAACGTTCCTCAATATGTCCTTGTGAGAGTAGTTTCGTGGCAAGAAGCCTCGCTCTCAGGACGAAATTTCGTGTTTAGAGCATGCCCTGGCATAACGTATAAATTGTGAAATGAAGACGCCATATGCGGGAGAGGAAGGTATGTTGCTACTCAGAAAAGGGAAGTTGGTAATAATGAAATTGAAATCGCCACGTTTGTCATAGAGAGAGGTAATTAATGAACCATCGATACTAATTGATAGCAGTATATGGAGGTATGAAGCAGAAGATGCGCTATCGTAAGATCTTTTATTTCAAGTTCCTTGATGTGATCCTCAAATACAGGGAGCGTGTTCCATTCACTGTTACGAACATCCAGAATTAACAGAATTACAATGGAATGATCCGAAACAGAATTCCGGCACAGTTCCAAGTGTTCTCGCCGAATAGGTAGTGTGGAGGAAATCAGTGACTTTATCAAGATGGCGACGTGCATTTAGCAATGTGATCAATGCGGTAATTATTTTGAAACAATGCTGGATTGTGAAAGACATACTTGTCCCAGTTCATCTAAGAGTTCTTCAGGCGAGTAGTACATTATATGGGCGTTTATTTTTTACAAAAATGTTGGCACACTCATATATTAAGAACAGACTGGGTATGTAGAATCCCCGAAATAACATTATAAACCACCGAAATAACATATTTATTAACCGAAATAACACCTTTACTTTGAAATCAACTCTAAAATTAACTAAAAATATAGTTTTTTATTATATTTTAAGAACAGACTGGGTATGTAGAATCCCCGAAATAACATTATAAATCACCGAAATAACATATTTATTGACCGAAATAACACCTCTACTTTGAAATCAACTCTAAAATCAACTAAAAATTATAGTTTTTTATTATATGAATTTAACAAATTTTCTAAAATATTTTCCCTAAATTTCCTCCGTCTTGGTGTTGTGCTGTTAGTTACCGATGAAAATGTCCCATGAACCACGCTACCCCTAGTATAGTCTTTAATTTTCTTATTACCAGAATTTCACACTCTTCATATATTGTATAAATTTTCATTAAATAAGTAATACCGTAAAAAAATTATCTATTACATTGGGGGAAAATAGAAAAGAATGTGAGATCGATAAACGTCAGTTTTCTCTTCATGATATCCCCCTCTCCAATTTGTGACACTTTATTTATTTTATATGTCAAATTATACTGAAATGTATTATTCTGTCTCATAAAAACAATAAATGGTGACCATACAACTGTTATTTCGGTAATTTGTAGTGTTATTTCGGTGAATCACTGTTATTTCGGTAATTCTACACACCGAAACAGACCAGGCATTTGTTTTTGAACATGTTGATATTTTTTCACTGAAATAATTTCAACTCGTCATAATTTACATCAGGCCTAATGTCAATTTACATTGGGATGCTGTGATTTAAGGGTCGAAGACAGCTGTAACCATGATAACAAAACAGATATAGAACTAAAGCACAAACCAAACAATCCCGGCCAACAACAGTGGCGTAGTGCCCATTACGCAAAAACGCAAATGAATACAGAAATTTTCTGATAATTAATCTATTGACCTTTGATTAAGTTTCAATTAGTTTGCATTTTACGCTGAAACAATTTAAGCAGTGGTTGACGTGTGTGTACATGCAGAATTACTTATATGTAACGTTATGGATTGAAGATATACTAAAACCTTGACTTTGGTCTAGTGACCTTCACCTTTTTAATGACATGGCACTATTCGCACGATAAAAATGTAATGAACAGAAGACTCGTGAAGAAATCCTTGCACAACCTGGTCCCTCTAAAGGTATATGTAGATATATAGAATACACTATTTAAATTTCAGCAGATGTAAAATCATTGGATCAGTCCTTCATAACAAATCCTCTTATTAACGTGTATTAAGCCGCCCTTAAACTTACACAACAATATAGGTGCTTCCAGAAAGAAGAGAATAATGATACACTTATAAATAAGCAAATTCAAGGAATTGTGGCCCCACTTTTAGTTAAGGTTTAAGTTTTTGTGACTGACTGACAGACAGACAGATGAAACATTTGACAAAAAATCAAAACAAAATGTGTTTTTGAAACCCGACTTGAGTCTGACAGCAGGTTGGTTGTTAAAAAATGTTTAAAAATAAAAGTAGTTCAAATTTCAAGATCAAAGTCATATTCTTTCAGAGGCATTCATATACAGACACGGTAAATGAAGAGAAAGACACATCAGTTAATTGGGGGGGGAGAAGTGTAACTTTGAATTTGATATCTAAGTACAAAAAATATCAAAGATGCAAAGAACCAGCTTTTGCGAATGTAGTTGTAAATAGTAGTGCACAAGATGATTCGGGAAGAAAAAATGCAAACATGATGATGATGAAGATTACCAAGGTGAGGAAAGTTCTGAATCACTTCATGTACCATAATCTGAACTTAATGTCACCAAGAAAATTACGAAGGAATCAAAGTCTACTGATGTTATGGATTTCCTAAAGAATTATGCAGAGGAGATGAACAAAAAAAGAAAGAAGGACAATGAGAGAAAGAAAAAAAATGCACAATGAGAAATTAGGTTTGATGAAAAAGATGATCGATTCGATGACTCCTAGGCCTCAGTAATGTGAATGCTGAATTCAATTGTCCATCATTAAATTTGTTTTATTTCATCTGATGACATGGTTTATGAGGACATATACTTTCCTTTTTCTCAAATGTCATAAGTTAAATTGTAAGGATGTTTTGAAAACAGTTTAAAGCTCTACTGGTCCAGCCATACTGTTTTAACTCACCTCAGCAAAGGTCAAGTGAGCTATTGTCACAGCGCACCGTCCGGCGTCATTGTCAGGTGAGCGATGTGGCCCCTTTGGGCCTCTTGTTAGTAAATTTAGTGGTGTTTTATTACCATTCATGCACATTGTATATTTCTTAAATTTTGAATGATTTTTCAGAACATTGCTCCATATGCATAGAAGATGGAAGAAGGGAAGAAACTGTTTTCCTACCATGTGGACACATAGTGTGCTGTATACCATGCAGCCAACTTTTACAAATATGTCCTATCTGCAGAATGGAAATTAAGGAGAAAAAAGTATTCATTTGTTGAAGTAATATTTTGGGTAGATGCCTTCTTATTTTACCTTGACATTTGCCTATAATCTTGAATATTCTATCGTGTGAACCCCCGGGGTAGATCCTACCTCACATAACATGAGGTAAGAACTTCCCCTTGGGTTACACACGATGAAAATTCAGGATTTACATATATCATAACTGTTAAAGTAAAATAAGTTGTTCAGATTCCATGTTCTTCCCTTTTGAAATTGTTACTTCAACTTTATTGTTTGACCTACTTTTCTATCAACCTCCAAACACAGGGCTTACGCGTTACCCCCACCCCCCTTTTTTTAACAGTAGTAATATTAGAACTTAGTTACTACTATTAAAGGTGGGGGGAGATTAACGCAGCGAAAGCCCTGTGCTTCAAACAAAATCAACCTTAACCTTTATTTTTCAATTAAAGTGATAGCCTTTATTTTTGTGTCGCCTGCGAAGCATAGCGACACTTAGGGATCACTTTGTCCATCATCCGTCCGTCTGTCTGTCATACTCAAAGTGTCACACCCCATAACTTTAGATTGGTAAGTGATAGAACTTTGATATTTGACATGTACCTCATAAGAACATGTTTTAGGCATACAAAACTTTGAAGGTCAAGGTCGAGGTCATATCCGATAAAAAGTGATCCTAAATTGTCGCTATGTTTCGCAGGCGACACATGCATTCCTCGGAATGCTGCCATTCTAGTTAAGATGTTATCCTTCTGTTTATGGGCATTGTCTCTTGGAACACACAATTTTGCATATAGGTAATGCATTGTTTTATTGCATTGATTACAGCAAGTCAAAATGTTTTATTTTATCAAGATTGGTCGTTGCAATGTTTCTGACTTTATTCACCAATAACGGCTTTTTTTTCCATATTATGTCCTAGACTTTTATATTCTAAAAGATGATGTTGTGTTCATTCTATCATTGATATTGTGTTTAGAGAGCTCATGACATAATATGATGTATCAATATTAAAATGTTATCTCATTTTCATTATGCCCTTTTAATCAAAGATGGTGGGCATTTTGTGTGTGTGTGTGTGTGTGTGTGTGTGTGTGTATGTGTTCTATTCTTTTCATGTTTCTCGAATGTATTTTATTTTTGTTGTTCTGTTCTCTTTATTTTACAATGTTAATGCAATTAGCATTTCTCTAGTCAAGGTGTTTACATGAACAATAACTTTGTTACAGTTAATTGTTATGTTTTGAATTAAATGCTAAATGAAACATACTGCCTGATATTTCCTATCTTTTAACAGAAGGTAAAGTAAACAATTCACAAACAATTTTAGCATTGAAATATATCATTATATTTTTAAAAAATCGTGAGTCGCCATTTTTCATTTGTATGTAAACAATGCAGACGACGCGCGGAAGGATACAAAGTGTTCTGGATAGAATTTTCCAGTACTGATAACAAAAGGGGTCTAGTCGATCTCCGGTGCGAGAAATATCATTCCTAAGCAAATTTAAGATGATAAAGGACAAACATCAAAAAAGTCTTTTGTTACACAGAACAGCTACACTAGGTTTCTTGTTACTTGCTGTCTTTTCAAAGCCCCTTTCAGCTTCGTTGTCTTGGATTTGGTACATTACACTGAACTACATTTTGCTCCACAACATCCTCATGATGTAGAATGCAAATATTGTGTAGTATACAGCATGATATAATTATGTCCACTGCAGTTTCAATATTCCTGGTTTCTAAAAGTGTCGATCGTCTAAATCTTCCCGTAGGGAGGCCAAAGGATCGCTTTATAACCACCCTGTTGCTGGATAAATAAAGTTGTATTTACGTTGTTGTGGAGTCAAAGGCAATCAGACAGATATAAACAATGACACACTGAGTTTTTCGTATATATATAAAGGTCTTAAAGTAAATATGCTTGACCTTATTTATCTTACATATTTGATATGAACTTGCAGTACAGTATGTCTGAATCCGTTTGAATCTTATAACATGCGCTTTTACATAGAACCTCTCCCTCCTTGTAGATAAGATAACTAGTTATATGGGTCTGAAAAAAATGACAATGGCCAATATCTTACACGAGACTTGAAGCGATTATGATCGGAAACATTTCATCTTCTGTCTCATCATCGTCATCAGACTCACTGTTCAAAATAAACATCGCCATTACACAATTCTGGATCATTCCATTGGGAAAACGGAACAGAAAATACAGGACAGGTTCTGAAACACTCCATTCGTACCACGGAACAGAGCATCTAGAATCAGTTCTGAACTATCGGATGGAACACGGTCAGGGTTGTTCATCGAGTAAATATGTGGGATAATTTATCACAGTACAAACGACATTTGAGAAGTTATACTGTGTTTTGACAATTTGGATGTGTCTGTCATAATTGAGGCTAATTGCGTTTATAAACTTTAATTTACACTGCTTTTGTGTCGGACACAACATTCTTGAGTTATTTCTGACATGTGTTTGTGCGCAGGCGTATTTGTGAGGCGCCGGTGTCAATAACCCCCCAACCCCTCCTCCCAGCTTGGCAATGTTCTCCCCGGAATGATTACCATATAGAAAAAATACCCCTGGGAAAATATTCGCTGTACAGTAGAACATCCCTATTGTAAACCTTTCCCCTAACCGTCATATACTCGGATTTTATTAATCCACACACACAGGGATAAATGATGTCCAATACACTACAATTTTTTCCTTTCCACAAACAAAAATTATCTGAGACTCCCAGAGGAAAGCGTACAGGTTATAATAATAAGAGGAAAAAGAACACTCTGTCACAAATTTTCGGCTACTTAAAAAAAATATGGCCGGTCTCTATTTTATCTAAAATATCCGAGAATTCTATGGTGTCTGTGCTCCATCGTTATTCAATGTTTATATCATTATATATTTTATTTGCATACTCAACGAAGCCTAAGTAATCCTAAACTACTATTCCAAATCCCTAATTCATTGCAATGAAGCATTTGTAAAATACCAGTTTCTTTTCATACAAGTTCTTCGTCCCACTTAACAGTGGATTCGTCCTATATTCTAATGCTTCTCTACACGCGTACCGCGTACTCTTCTTTACCGAGGGGTAAAGTCTGGCAGAATCAGAATAAAATCGCATTCTTGGTATACTGTCTATTAATCAAGTTTAGAGATAAAATCGGAAGTGTCTCGTATATGAAAGTGAGTTTATAACATTCATTCAAGTGATGTTCTGTCAGTGCCATGACTCGTTCTGTCGATATGTTATTTCCGCTTACTAAAGCCGGTGTGGCCTAGTGGATAATGTGCTCGGCTCGTGATCGAGAGGTCCCGGGTTTGACTCCTGGCCTGGGCACACCAGTGTTATGTCTTTCGGATGAGACCTCGGTAGGCGTGGCACATAAAAGATCCATCACTGCTTCGGGTGGGTCCGTTGCAACGGGCTAGTTTGTATGAATGCATCAGGCAGATGCCGTCATCATATACGTGAAATAATAAATCGATCCGCTTACTATGTTTCTTAATTGCTTGTCTTGTGTATTTTGGGGTTACCTGCCATTGAGTACCTTGGAATGAAATATTGTTTAATAGTTCCCTCATTATTATTCCTCAATGTATCCTATGTGATATGCTCCTAGATCTCCACGTATGATTCCCTGTCCTCCATCCCTTTCTGTAGTTTCTTAGCGTATATTTCGCTACAGAGAATCACTATCTTAGATCCTTCACATGTTGGACGTGTTGCTATATGAATACATATCTCATTCTTACACAGAGTATTGAGGTTTCCAGCTCAGTGTAGGTTTTTTAAGTAAATGATGAGGATTTGGGCTTATATATGACAACCAAGATAAGTGCATAAATGCCAACATTGTGTAGAAAGAAATATTCGTGGGACGACGCCAACTCCAAAATTAAGACTACGATTATAGATTAATGAAATTAACACTAAAGTCATCTTATGTTGTGAGATGATACGGTGTCCTTGTTTTCCTTGACATGTGAGTTATGCCTATATGCGATGGCCATGTCCGGATTCATGCTTTCTCTTCTGTTGTGAGATGATACTATGCTGGTGCAGCCACCAGTTTTGGGTAATATATCACAGGTTTCTCATGTCTTTTGAAGCCGGTGTGGCCTAGTGGATAAGATGCTCAGCTCGACTCCCGACCTGGGCACACCGGTGTTGTGTCTTTCGGATGAGACAGTAAAAACCGAAGTCCCATGTCACAGTAAGCGTGGCACGTAAAAGATCCCTCACTGCTTCAGGTGGGTCCGTTGCAAATTAAAGGTCTAAATTTGTCTGCAATGCATTAGGCAGATGCCGTCACCATATAATAATCGTTAAGTGACATAAAACAATACTCAATCTTATATTCTATGTTCAAGTTAGAGTTACTTCTCTAGGTAATACATACATGCTGTCTTCATGTAGACATACGTCACAATTTTACAGTTACCTTTCTTGTAGCGTTTGTGTTGGTACTTTAGGTTCACTAGCAATATTGCACTAAATTTTGTGTGAAATCATTGTGGATTATCTCTATGGAATTTGTATGCCCGCTCACAGTGTAAGTGTAAACATTTTATTTGCATGTATATTATCATGTTGAATATGTTTTTGTATATAATTAGGTGCAATTTTTGAGATTATAAATTCCTAATCATGTAATTTGTAAACAAGGTTTTAAGGTTTTCCTTGACTGGAAAATCTATGGAAAGCATAATGGGTCATAATTGTGAAGTAATTTTTACGTACCTAGGATTACTTTTGTAGCATTTTGCATTATTGAAATTATTCCTGTGTTTATTTTGTTACAGCCTTTTACCAATACATCTTAGTTAGCTATTCGCAGTCTAGGCAGAATAGTAAAAGGATTGTGGACCAACCAGTTTCATTTGGGATCTACTCTACGGTGTCGGAACCTGACACTGCTCCAGTGGTCATAGAACCGGGAAAGCGTGTTCGTGATCTCAGAAATCACGGATTTGAGCTGGGTGATAATGACTTTGCGGATCAAAAGGAACCTTTTGATCGTTCTGACTATACTAGGAGGTATGTTGAAAGCATGTGTGGCGATGCAATAATACGTCACAAACACGTAATTTGTACCGTACAACGTCTCCAAGGCCATGTGTGCAACCATACCTAGATACATTTGGTAGACAAGTTGATCGGTCCGAGTTCGTCAAAGTTTATTCGATGCATCGGTGCTGCGAATTCTAATGCAGTCTATATGGGAACGCTTGGATGAACGTTAGGAGCAAACGGAAATAGTAGAGTCGGCTCTAAAGAAAACGTTGAGTGCCTTTCCGCAGCTTACCAACAAAGACTCTGGAAAGCTGTACGATTTGCCTGGTATACTTACAGAAATGCATTCTGCAATGGCCAATTCAGTGTACTCTACCGTATTGGCTTACTTCGATTCGTATTCATGTGTTGGTCAGATTCTGTAGAAACTGCCGTATGGTCTCGAAGAGAAATGGAAGACCCAAGCTTATAAGTATGAAAGGAGTCACAATGTGTCAAACCCACCATTCTCAGTCTTTGTGAATTTCATCAAGGACATCAGATTACAAGTGCAGAAAAAGGAACGTCCCGCTGTCGTTTTACGTAAAATCGATGTGTACGAAGGTGAGGGTTTGAAACTCTGTCCGATTCACAGTGCTGATCATACCCTTAATCGGTGCCGTGGCTTTAAGATGAAGACTAAAGAGGAACGTTTCCAGTGTTGCTTGTCAGAAAAACATGTCTCGAAGAGCTGTGGTGTGGATGTTAAGCCTCAGCTATGCACGCGGAGGAATCTAAGTGAAAGAGTAGGGCATGGTATGGCGGGCAGGGTGACAGTGCCAGCGACACCGTCGTCCCAAAATATCCTAAATTATGTGGTCAGGTTTTCCCACGTCGATCGTGCGGGAAACCTCTGTTGGTAGACGTGTCCTAAAGGACTTGCCGAGAAGGTCGTTCGTGTATACGAGACTCTCGGCAAATTGGAACTCTTCGACACTCTCGGAATGGATGATGGACGGAAATCGTACTCGCGTTCTGGTGAGACGACCATGGTCGGTAGACGAGCCTGATGACTTGTGGTACAATGTGTCAATAATAGTGATGCATTTGAATTACCCTTAGTTATCGAGTGTGATGACATTCCAATTGAGACATCAGAAATTGATACACAGGAAGTCGCAATGTCTTATCCACATTTGCAGTTCATAGCGTCATCTATCCACCTACTTGACGAGCACATTGACATTCAGTTGCTGATCGGCATATATCTTTAAGAAGCTCCTCACGCCAAGGAACAGATAATACGACCAAAATACACGCCATTCGTGCAGAGACTTGCTTTAGGTTGGTCTGTATCGGAGAAGTCTTAGTCGAGTGCAAAGGTCGGACACTTTGAACGTAAACAAAACATGTGTGATGAGCGATCGACGTGGCACTGTTTTTAAACCTTGTCAATACAACATTCATGTGAAGGATTCTGAAATGTCTGTTATTCCTAAACTAGACTACATGACTGCAGAACTCCTTATCCATCATATGCACTAACTCCTCATCTTCCACTGATGGTCCAATCTGATCAAAGCCGGCGAGGCTTAGTGGTATCGCGCTCGCCTCCTGATCGGGAGGCCGAGGTTAGAGTCCCACTCTGGTCATGCCGGTGTCCTGTCTTTCGGATGAGACAGTAAAAACCGAGGCCCCGTGTCGTGGTATGCATGGCATTATAAAGATCTCTCACTGCTTCGAGTGGGTCCGTTGCAAAGGTCAAAATTTGTATGCTCCGCATCAGGCAGATGCCGTCACCATATTCGTGAAACATTCGTGGTGTGAAGTTAAACAAAAATCAATCAATCAATCAAAAACCAATCTGATCATCATCTGCAGACCTGATGAACACACCGTGTGACCGTGGATGCATTTCAAACGTCTTAAATCTTCAGTCCCTGGTATATTGTATTATTAGCAGCTACAGAGGATGTCAATTAAACATTATTTAATTACAATTTTGACCTTCAAACTTACCATGCACAGCCCTTCTCTATCGTGCGATTGTACAACTATTATTCTATCCCACCTTCTGTCCTTATAAATTTAAGTTTGATTTTTAGTTTCTTTGTTCTTTTTTTCTGTTTTAATCGAGCATTGGTAAACTTTGAAACACAAATAAACTCTTTTAATGACATTGGCTCTTCCTGTAGGAGATATAAATCTTTGTTTCTGATGAAGTATCATTGGACGTATATTTTTATTATCTAGATTGATATCGGTCACTTGCTACAAGCATGGCGTGGATTCAATATTCTGACAAATAAACTGATCGTTTGACCATTTAATAAACATTTAATAGAAAACTGCCGAATGCAACGATTTTCTGTGCCATCTCATCTACGTATTGAAACAACCAATATTCATTACGGACATCACAGTATGTTTCGGACCTATGACCTGAAACTCGTGTTCGAAGTTCTTTTGTCCACATATACAACAGTCTCTTTGGGGTTTTTTTTTACCAGTGTCAGTATATGGTGAGAACTGCCGAACTAGTGCACTCGGGAACCAAATTGTCCACCAATAATGCAAATGCACAATGGGGGTAATGTTAAGCTGACAGAATGTAAAATACGAAATCAACTGGTGTTATGTCCTCTTGGTACTCAAAACAACATGCAACTATGAAAACAACAGGTGCTATTTCACTGTGATACTCTAAACAAGGTGCAACTATGAAAACAACAGGTGCTATGCCCATGTGGTAACTCAAAACAACATGCCTATGTAACCTACGGTAGTTAAACACTGCGATGCGAATTGACCTTGAAAACCAGATTTGATACCAGACATCTATGGAGAGGAAGTCTGAAAATAATCTTGTTTTATTTATTGCATCATAACATGAGGGGATTTTGAACTACAATGACACATGTGCTTCTGACATCATTCCATTTTGAAATCGAAAATCTTGCTCAAACCAGCACCATTGCAACATTTTATCTTCCGGTACTTCGTGGCATTATATATCAAAAATTATAGTTTAGCATGATATAAAGTTAAATGCTAAATTGCATGACGTATACGTCTATGAATCAAATGTAAGTAAAACATAGAATAGATACATAGATAATATATACATAGATAAATCTTCTTAACGTGACTGTCCATCGATAGCATTGACATGTATAGAGAAAGAAAGAAATATGTGTTATCCACATTACATATTCCTGTTGCATATATACACATATATGCAACTTAGTAACTACTTTTTTTTTGTCACCGTAGAATTCGCAGCAACAGGAAAGAAAGGAACTGTGGTACTGACAAACACTGAATCAATGTATAAAACGAAAGCAATTTTGTCATATACATACCACAATGTAAAATACATTGAGAGGTGTTGCTCTGTGATTATAGCCACCAGTGTCCAATTATTTATGGTTTTAATCAAATAAGATGGAAGACCATATGCCAATGGGGCGAGACGGAGAGTAAGCGTCTCCTGTTTAATTCGGCACTAACTTTAATGTGAACTAGATAAAAAGGATGTTATAATAAGATGAATAATGTTTGAAAGGAGATATTAATAACATTTTAGGCTTATGCTTTAATATAAGAGAAAAAATGAATACAAAAATGTAGATATCATTTAGGTAAAATCCACATGGAAGACAGAATAATGGAAAAGGAGATTGAAAATAATAATAAAGTATTAATGAAATGACATGGTTTCTGTCTGCACACACAACAATTTATTACAAGAGAAAACAGAAAACATCTGACAAATCTGTATTACACAAATCACCAGGGATATGCACACAAAACATAATAATAGTGGAAAATACCAGGAAAAACGACATTACAAAAGTATTCGATTGTGCTGCGGTTACGATACCGACTTAGGACGGTCAACTGAAATAACAAACGTCACTCAGTTGGTGTCGTTAACTGGTTTACAGGCGTCCACCTTCCCACTCACCCAAAAGTAGCACAATCAAAGGACACAAATTTAAAAATTTATAAATAATCCTCAATATATTTAAATGCATATAGTTTTAATTTATACCGTATACATGTGTACCACGTCCAATTGAGTATATTTCTGCTAATTACATTTCGCTAAAAGAAATATTTCTCCAAAACAATACCCCAACATATATTTTCAATGAATACACCTCCCGGTTTTCATTTCAACCTACATGTTGACATTGCATGGTCCTTGTTTCTCAGTTACAAGATCATTAACATCGATGTCTATATCACGTGGCCTGTTATTCTAAATATCATTGTCAGTGACGTCCATGTTTACATTACGTGCTCCATTACTCTCAATTCCGCCCTTTGGCATTTTATATTTATTTTTATCCTTGATAGCTGCGGTTGAGCAGTTGTCTATAGAATGGCCATCTAAAATTTCATCGTATACGGTCACATCATTGTACTGCTCTGCATCCACCGCTTCTATATTTGAAATTTGTTCGAGATCTTGACCGTTGTTATATTTACCTCTGGAAAATAAGAATGCACTAACTATATATCTATATCCTCAATCAAATAATGAATTTTATCATATATAGATGTGTACTGCATATGTTTCGGAATTTCCTGATCAATACTTTATTGATAACAAATGCCATCGTTTACATCCTACTTCAGAAATTTCCTGAACTTTAATTGAAGCCATTCACTACCTCAACGACGCTTTAACTAATCAATTTGTTTACGTGAATCTTACATAAAACTAAAATAAAGCTATTTTGATCTCTTTTCAGTTTCGGTTTGGATGTTATGAAAAATTTTATTGTTAGGTGCTCTTGTAATGTCCCGAGGTTGCAGCGAATAAATAGGTAAACTTTAAACCGGTGTACTACGTCGATCGAGGGAATTTAATCAAATTCTTATATTCACATATTCATTTGTTTGCCCTGTGTATGGAAATGTTAGGCAATCAGGCATTCAACATGAGACAATATAGTATTTTGTACACTTACTTCTTGTTGCGACGAATGCACGCAAAGACGAGGATGTTTGCTGATAATACAATAATCAGAAAGGCAACTACAATGAAAATAATATGATAGGCATTACTTATCTCGGATCAATTGTACAAGTAAGTTTTATCGTAGTTTAGTACAATTCTTTTCCATCACCTTTGTTAGTTTTCACAGTGTTTTGTCTTAGATATTGTTCTGAAATGTATAAACATTTATAAAATCGTATATAAATATAACATTTGTTTGAGTCGGTTTTTATAAAGATAGTAGACTAAATGTAGCCATTTGACTGATACAATTCATTGGATCCTTAGTCGACAGAAATGGTGAATAAATGTTATATATCTATAAATTATAAGTCTTAGCGCAATGAATAACATAACCATACATATGATCTGATCATAACCTGATGGATATAACTATCTCAGTGGTTAAAAAAAATTCAGATGAGAATTTATTTCTGACATGAATATGTAATATTGTATGACGAGAGTTTCGTGTGTACTATCGATTTGTTTTCTACCATCCACATATTGCTGGTCGAGCAGTAAACTTGACAGTCGAATCATCTCCAGAACAAAGTCATTGAAATTTTAAGTTGTTGATGTGGCAACGCCATAGGCAAAATATACTGCAACTCATATAGAGAGAACATGTGATGAAGACATTATCTTCATTACGTGACGTGATCAGATAACAGAAATGTCATAATACAAAATACTATGTAATAGAATTGCCGTTGTATGTGGTTTCCCGGTTTATTTGGAAAGGCAATGCTAACAGAATTAAAGATTTTAATCGGAAGCGTTTTATCTTTAGGATCCACTAACTTTAGAATCCACAAACTTCAGGATCCATTAACGGTTTGGTATTTCTTCGATATTGATTTGATCTCGATACCACTATTACAGTCTAATATTTCTTAGTGCTCATGACGGTAAGATTTAATTTTCAATCAAAAGTTTCTAAGTCCGTTCCATGTAGATTTTAGAGTAACCAGCAGTATGGCATTGTTACTAGAGATGTTTAGTCTCTTGGGAATACAACACAAATTAGTGAAATCTTAATCAAATTTACTTGATGTCAGTACTAAACGTGGTGAGAACAGAGTTATTGTGGTCAGTCACCTTCTGAAAAAGAAAAACTCGCTGCAGCATTTGTAGAATTACAGTAATGGAACATAATAATTTCCATACATTTAAATCTATAATTATATGCAGCACTATTTACTGTTGTAATGATATAGTCCTCGTGGATTCATGTTAGTTCTTTGAACTTTGTAAGGGTTTCCGTATGTTAACAGTGCCTCGTACCTTGTATACTTTTTTCATCCAAATACTCAAATGAATTTGATAAATTCGAAAAGTGTTACAATATACTTGCAATTAAGATATACGTGACGATAGCATAATCTTCGTAACACTTTGCAAAAATATATAGATTTAAATGACTACAGCAATATCTTATCCTCATTTCTACAGTGACATTATAATGTATATTAAAAAATCAGAAAGGAACAAGATTCCGAAGATTTAATTTGATCGGGTTGAAAAATGACTGAAACGCATTAACACATAAAATATAACCATAAGACCATCTCTACAACCTTGTGTCGACTCTTCATTTAGCGTTCACTTTCTATGACGGGTCTTATGTAAACGGTCTTATGAGATTATATCCTAAACCTCAACTACTCTGTATGTCAGACAAATACATATTAGGGATACTATTTCGCTTTGAGACTGGCATGTTTTATGTTCATACTCATTTTATAACAATATTTTGTTTATTTTCATGATGAGTAGCCTGTGGATCCTTTTTCTCTATATGAAGGATTATTTATAGATTTTTGTAATGAGTGGGAAGCCGTGTACCACATCACTTTATTGATAAATGTCACTTCAATTGACTGTCCTTAACCAATGCAATCGAATATTATAACGTATAAATTTGAATGTTTATTCTGTTTAAATTATTTATATTTTTGTAATGTTCTGTGTATATTCTACTATTATCATTTTTTGTATGCAGGTCCTTGCAGATTGGTGTCAAACAGCTTTGTCAGATGTCTTCTGTTTTCTTTATCATTATCTCTACGTCTTTGACAACCTTGTTCACATAACTGAGTCATAACAAGCCCGCAACGAAATCGGAGCAATTAATAATATTGAGTATGAGAGGTATTGCTGGTATCAATTCAGTGCAAAAATTCTTTGTAAGTGTATATTTTACAAGAAGTTGATGTTATGTACTTACAGGACATGTGGACGAATTTTGTCTATTATTTTATCAATACTTGAGACGATAATTGAAAGAAATACTTTCCAATCGGTATCGTAATTGCACTACAATCAAATATTTTTGTAATGTGTTAAATGTTCTATTATATTATTTATATTCATGTATTGTATAGCTCCATGGTGACTTCTGTCACATAACTGAGCCGGTAACTCCTCTTTTTTCTTTGAAACAAAAGTACCGCGGTTATAATGAAAATGAAAGAACATATCAACCAAATAAAATAATTTTAGTCACTGAAAGAGAGATTTATATAAATATTTCATACCAACAGCAGATATGATGATAATGATTTCTTCTGTTACTTCTGTAAAGGAATGACATCCAATTTCAGAGTTATGTTCAGTAAATTGATCGATTGAATATTGTTTTACGTCACTCCACGTATATTTCACGTTTATGGTGACAGCATCTCACTGATGCATGGCATATAAATGTAGACTTTTGCAATGGTCCTACCCGAAGCAGTGAGAGATCTTTTACGTGCCACACATACCGTGACATGGCACCTCGGTTTTTACTGTCTCATCCGGAAGAGAGAACACCGGTGCGCCCAGGGAGGGAGTCGAACCCGGGACCTCTCAATCACGAGCCGAGCACTTTATCCATTGGGCCACACCGGCTTTATGTTCAGTGAATAAAATATGCAAAACCCTGGAGTAATGAACCAGAAATAAACATGAGTTTTATCCGCAGAAATCGGAAATGGTCATGGATATATACATGAAGTTAAAATATCTTACATCAACATGTTACATTATTTTCAATATAATTGCTATCACATTTAAAACTAATGATTAGAGAAACAATAAGAATCAATACTTCTGAACACATTAAATCTGTACAAAAGATTATGTATAGTAAATATTACCGAAGGATGTCGTGTCCATGTCTTCGTCCAAATATTCAGGAGTTCTAGAAATATTTCAAACCAAATGATAATGTGTAGTTGAATTGATAATATGTCAGAGGGATGATAGGCGTTCATAAGAAAACACTATTGTCTTCATCTTTTTTTTTTTCGGCAAATTGTTTGCTGTTTGCTGTTATACATCTCTTGCAACATTGAATACTTTTACTCTTTACTTGGATGGATTCAGTTGAATATTTCATAGACTTTACTTTCTTTCTTTAAATTATCTTGTGACTACATGCATGCATTTCTATATGGCTTTTTGTATTATGGTCATGATTTGCCAGTGTGACCAAAAAAAAAATCTTTTTCAAGTTTAACCTTATTTTTGTTTCTTTTGGTCAAAAATCAAATACACTATGTAGTTTTGTTAAGAATTTTCATTATTTCATTTACCATTTCATATTTTCTGCCACGCTACAACATTGTAAAGTAACAAACTTACATTGTAATAGCCATCGGAAGCTTTTGTCTGAGAAAACAAACTGGATCTACAAAAATTATTGCAATACTCATTAGAAGTGAGATCCTTATCAATATATGTATTGATGTCAGGTCCAGCTGAGTGGGAATATAAGAATCCGTCATTAGTATACATTATGGATTATGTCATATATATTTTACATGCATTTTTATATTGAACACCGAGGATTAGATTTCAACATCCCAAAGGGATTGACTGTTGACTGTTGCATTACATTTCTCACCTTAAATTTTCTTTTTACTTTATTTCAAACACTCATAGAAAATCTTAAAAATTTTAATATTGAGTGTTTAAAGAAATTTTCCTTAAGAGATCGTATTTTTAAAAATACAAACCTAGCGTATGAACTAGAAAGATAAAGGACGAGTACAGCCAAGAGAGAAAAATATATTACCGTTTTATTTTCTTTTTTCAATAATTAAAATTACTGCGCCATAGAGTTACTAGTGATGAAAAATTCACACAGTGGCGAAAATTTCTAATAATTATTGTATTTCATCTAATGTATTTAAGAAAAGGCAAAAAGAATACCGAGATATTATAAAGCAAAGGACATGTTTCATAATTTTATATAAATCATTCGGAAAGTTTTTGTTTTGTATAACCACTACAACGTTCACATTACAGCAAGTGTCACACGTGATTCTTCCGAGTCCAAGTCGGTCATCATCCATCTCCGTCAGTTGAGGAATTGTTACGCATTTTCGCCTCTATTTGGCAATTGTGAATGTTATTTCCAGCAAAAAGACCCACCATAGTGTTTTCAGACCTACTTCTACTAACCGAATGAATTTGCTGCAGTACTTGATTATTTCGGTAAAGAAGCGACATTGACATTTCTTTGTGGGGCGGAAAGGGAATTTGTGGATTTGTGTTATTTCTTGTTTGAAGAGATGTATTCTTAGACCGGATAGAAGATATGGCATGTTTGTGAGTGTCATAAATGTTCTTTAATTATTTATTGACGCTGGATTATTTTGTCCTTTAAAGTAAACTTGTTTGATGTTTGTAAAGAAACCAGACGAGTACACTAAAAGTTCTTCCTGTCTCTAAGGTCGCCAGTTTAAAGTGTCTTTGTTATCAGCCGTTATCAATCAACCAATATCGCATCATAAATGCTTTTGAAAACTTATATACGAACAGTAGTTTTGACCTCATTGACAAATTCAATAATACTTGTAGATATCTGGATGATATTTTGGTTATCGACAACCCTGAATTCGAACAATTTATATCAGAAATTTATCCACCAGAACTCACATTGAATAAAGCTAATACTTGAGATAAATCTACACCTTTCTTAGATTTAAACATCAAAATTATCAACCACCTAATATATACGAATATTTATGATAAACGTGAGGATTTTGGATTTCCTATTGTAAATTTCCCTTACTTGGATGGCGATGTTCCTCGACTCCCATCATATGGTATCTATATATCTCAATTAGTTCGATTTGTCAGAGGCTGCACCGATGTTTTGGACTTTCATAAACGAAATTTACAAATTACTACTAAACTTTTAACTCAGGGTTACAGATATCACAAGTTAAGAAAAACATTCGGCAAATTCTTCAGATCTTATTCAGAACTTCTATCTAAATTTGGAAATATTTCTTTTCAACAGTATGTATCCAATGGAATTTCCCATCCCTTTTTTTACGGTGATCTCGTATATAAACTAAGGAAAGTAAAAGGCTCCGATAACGTTATTTTATCATGTAATAAAATAATCAAACGTCTTATAAATAGACAATATGATATTGAGATCATCAAAAAGACTATAGGTCTTGTATTTGGCCCCTCTACAGCCTTATGCAGACTTTTACTTGAACGTTGCACGCTGACTAACAGGGCGGTGGGGACTATATGACGGGCCTTGTCCAAACCTCTTTCAGAGGAGACATGGTCCTGAACCTCGTCCCCTCTGACTGTTAGTCGGGACTCCTACAGATCTAGGGTCTTAGCTCGCTTTCAGACTGGCAGAGCACGGTTTATCATGTTGATGTCGCATATATTTTTATACCATTATGTATTTTACAATACCTTACGTGTTTATATTTTTATGACCTCTCAATATGCGATACCTGTTGACCCTTGTTCTTTACATGGAGGATTATTTATAGATTTTTAAATGTACGTCCTTTGATTGTTCTGCTGTTACGGTGAGTGGGAAGGTGGGCCCGTAAATCGGTTAACCACACCATTTGTTTGGCTTTTGTCAAATTAAATGACCGTCCTAAGTCGGTATCGTAATTGCACTACAATCAAATATTTTTGTAATGTGATATATGTTCTAGTATATTATTTATATCCATATATTGTATAGCTCTATGGTGACTTCTGCCACATAACTGAGCCAGTAACTCCTCTTTTTTCTTTTATAGTGATTATCTGACACAAGATATTGATGGTATTCCATTTTAACAAATGAAGTTAACTTACACTTGTACAGTTCATTTGATAAGTATGATTTTTTCGGAATTTCTTGGTCTTTGCATATACTACCATTCCACTGCATATTATATGTGCAGTTCCACGATGCAACGTAAGATGCTTCGTTGATATTAAAAATAGGGCAATCTGAAATGAAAGATTCGATCTACCCATATGTTTGACAAGAAAAGAATTCATGTAATGAAAGATATCATTCATTTCATATTGTTCATCAGAAGTTTATGTAAACCTTTAATACTAAGAGACATAATTCATAAATAGAAGACGAGATATACACAATGGTGCGTATGTCGACAACTACATCTCAGAGATGCTCAGGGGCCGAAACTATGGTAATCCAAGTTATAACAAATTAAAGAGGAAACTAACCTAAAAGTAAGTGTGAAAGAAACAGTCACAGAACTATGCATGAGGGAGATACATCCCATAATAGCAGCCCTACCCCAAACTAAATAAACATCAGAGGAACATAGAAATAGAGTTTTACCACTATATGTGTGAAATATCAAGTTGACTTTAACATTGATTATCATTTGATGTTTTGTCTTGTACATTTGTTTCATGAGAGGGAATTGATACTTTCTGTTATAAGGCTTAGAGTCTTAGAGACATTCATTAAGCAGAGATAATCAGAGTTACGTTGAAAAGGTTTACCGAACGCCCTTGCCAGCATATGATAAATATGTTATATTTGTATTCACGCGTAGATGTATTCAAGCTTCAAAGAAGAAAGTGTCACTTTACAAATTATGTGAATTATATGCATAAAACAAAATCTAACGGTGAATAAAAAAAGTCATAATAATTAACAGACAACAACGCCAGTATATGTTCTTAAATACGGCATAGCAAAATCTAAATGGTATTTTTAATAATTTTATCATTGAACTTAATTGTTCTGACCTGAATGTCACGAGTCCTCCAACATGAAAGACTATAATCTAGAATATTCCAGTATAATATGCAGGGAGAAGAAGTTAAAATAAACGCAAATTAACTTTGTGTTTTAGTCACAAATGCGACGTCATAATTCGAATTATTATCTGTATCTAAAACGATTTGACATAAAATCTACATTTTTTTCTTGTCTTTTGGGTCGCTTTGTATACACCACGAAATTACCCGGACATCATGTACCCAACAATCCGAAGTATATTTTTAGTTCAGAGAGTATTATCTCATATGTCATTAAACTAAGGCGTGCAGATATAAAGAGTCGACTATATCCATGTGTAAGTAAATATTTCGCTTTATAAGTAAGCTCTTATGTATATAGTCAACATACTACAAAATATGAAATACACTACGCTCTAAAAAAGATGAAGAATAATAAGAGTCCGGGATCAGATGGATATACTGTAGAGTTTTTTAAGTTCTTTGTTAAAGACTTCGATGACTTTATATTGAGATCATTAAACCATGGGTTTCATTCAAATCAGCTTTCACAAACTCAGAGAGAAGGAATAATAATATGCATTCCTAAAGGAAATAAATCAAAACTTTATTTAAAAAACTGGCGACCTATAACTTTGTTAAACGTTATATATAAAATAGGATCCTCATGTATAGCAGACAGGCTTAAAAATGTATTAAATGAAATAATTTCTCCAAGTCAAACTGGATTTATTAAGGACAGATTTATTGGAGAAAACACACGGATAATTTATGACATAATTAATTATACTCAGATAAAGAATATGCCAGGACTAATTTTGTTATTGGATTTTGAAAAAACATACGACTCTATATCATGGACATTTATTAATGAAGTCTTAGATTTTTTTTAAATTTGAACACCAAATAAAAAGGTGGATAAATCTTTTTAATACCAACATATATACGGCAATAACTCAATGTGGTTTTTTATCTAAATTCTTTAAAATTGGTCGTGGCTGTAGACAGGGTGATCCCATTTCGTCTTACATCTTTATACTGTGTGCAGAAATACTTGCTTTAATGATTAAAAGTTATCAGAATATCAAAGGGATAAATATCAAGAATACAGAGTACTTAATATCTCAATTCGCTGATGATACCAGCTTAATGCTGGATGGCACAACTGAGTCGTTTAATGCCACTATGTACATCTTGGACGGTTTTTCTTCTCTTTCTGGTTTAAAACTTAATGACACTAAGACTAAAGCTATCTGGATAGGTAATAAAAAGTTCAGTAAAGAAGTATTCCACCATCGACTAAAGTTAGACTGGAGTCAAAAAGATTTTGATGTTTTGGGTATAAAATTTTCCATAGATCTTAATTCAATTGTTAAGATAAATTACGATGACAAAATTGAATATATTAAAAATGAAATGAGCAAATGGAGACACAGAAACATTACACCTATAGGAAAAATCACATTAATCAAATCATTATTTCTATCCAAAATGAATCATTTGTTCTCATCTCTTCCTAACACCCCAATGCACATACTTAAGGAAATAAATAAGATGTTTTATAATTTTGTTTGGGATGGAAAACCTGGTAAAATCAAGAGAGATGTTATGGTGCAAAATTAAAACAAAGGTGGTTTAAAAATGATAGATATACAAAAACATATTATGGCTATAAAACTAACATGGATAAAAAAGCTCTTATCAAAAAATGCGGAATGCGTTCATCTTTTTGAAAGTACAGTCTGTACAATTCACAATTTGGTTAACAGGGGGGACAATTACTTAGATATACTAATACAGAATACAGACAATACGTTTTGGGTGGATACACTCAATGCATGGAAAACTATGTTGAAAAAAGTGAAAATAAATTCTCTAGATGAAATCATAAACACTCGTATCTGGAATAATACTGATTTATGTATAGCAGATAAACCATTTTTCTTTGGGAATTGGTTTAGAGCAAATATTTATACGATCAGAGATATTATGAATAATAATTTTGAAATCTTGAGTCAAAATGAATTGAAGGGAAAGTTCAACTTGAGAACTAATTTTATTGAATACTACAATATAAAACATAGTATTGAAGCATATTGTATAAAGTACAAAACTATTATTGACAATAATGAATGTATCTTGAATAATCTGTCCTTGCCTCCTATAATTAAACTTTTTTATAATAACGAGAGTGGTTGTAAATATTATTACTCACTTTTAAGTGTTTCTGAAAATATATCTAGTCCAGGTAGTATGAAAAAAATGGAATGATATTATACTCCTTAATGATATAGATTGGAATTTTATATATAATAACCCTTTCAAAATTTGTGCTTCAACAAAATTACAATGGTTTCAATTCAGAATTAATCATAGAATCCTAGGCACAAATACATACATGAAGAAATTAGGAATTACTGAAAATGAAACTTGCTATTTTTGCAAAGCTGCACCTGAGAGTATAATTCATATTTTTTATTTTTGTCCAATAGTTCAAGATTTCTGGGAAAATATTACCAAATACATTTATGATAATACAAATGTTCTTTTAGATATAAACATGAAAACAGCAATATTTGGTAAAACTTCAAATTCAATAGAACTTCCAAAAAATTTTATATTACTGATTGCAAGATTTTATATTTTTAAATGCAAAATGCAAGAAAGAGTTTTGAATATAAATGCTTTCAGAATAGAATTAAAAAACTATATCATTAGTGAAAAAATGCTAGCAGTAAATAATAGCAATCTTCCTTCCTTTGAAAAGGAGTGGAGTGTGTGGACAAACATTTTTAATCTTGAGTGATCAGGATACTTTTTCTATACTCATTATCAGAATTATTTAAAAACTATGATTTTTCAATGTACTTTTTGAACTACTAATATGAATGCCTGTATGAAATCTCCTAGTTCTTTCGATTAAATTTTATTACACTATAAAAACACTATCAAAATACAGCTTATTAATGTAAAATATATGATACATGCCAAATAGTAGTGTTGTATACACTTATACTTACAATGTTTATATTAATCTGTGATGTTTTTGTGATGTGACTGAATGAAAATAAAGTATGGAAAAAAAAAATATATATATATATATATAATTTCATAGGTATGATTATCAAATCACATAAAATAAATCGTGACAATCTCAACCCCTCTTAATCAAATTCATAGGGAAAACAACTCTTACAATTTGCTTTTCTTGCACGTTGTGTGAAACAAAACTCCTCCACTATTCCATGATATGTTAATCCGCAATGATACGTTAACGGGGCCGTGCAATTATGTAGAGAACTTCTCTTCATCCATGACGATTCATCTGTTGGACACGAGAAAACAGGAGAATACTTTATCAAAATACAAATCAAATAAATTCCACAGACATGTGCGTAGTGATGTAATTCGAAACCCAACATTTTCTTCTCATGATAAAATGTTCTCTGCTTTCAATAAATAATACTAACACGGAAATTGTGCTGCAATACAAGTTTTTGGTTCAGCGTTTCCGATTTTGATTTATTTTTCCCTTAATTGTGCAATAGAGACAATGACGCAGAGCTTAAGTACGTCCGCATGTACCAGACGTATTGAATCACAATAGGAATAGTTGATACAACGTTCTGCTGCATACAGACACGTTTTAATCGGATATCACGATAATTGTCATCTCTGACGCCTATTAATATGTATTTATTTGCAGCGATTTTGTCGTTAAGATATCATATAACAAAAAGATCTGTCTTTTCTATATACATTTTTTGTGAAAAGAATGGGGAATTACACCATAGAATATACACTATGGAAAGCTGTGAAAAATTGAAAAAATACACAAGGAAATGGATGAAAATGTTCAATTACACAGTAACGGTTGTATCGACTTAATCACCATTCAGTCAATGTGATAAGATTAATAGGATCTAACACCATGTTCCGGGAGGGACAAAGAAATCTCAATCCGAGTGCCCATGCCTATTGATATCCATCTTCATCCCCCCCCCCCCGGAACATGGTGTTTTCATCCTTTTTCTCACATATCCCCCTTTTCACTGTTTATAATTTGTCGGCAAAGAAAGACAACTTCAATAAATACAGACAAATTCTGCCCAATACCTTACGCAAGAAACAGAAGTCCTTATTCAAGTTACCTTTTATTGACAAATATAAACAGCATACAGATTTTCCGTAACAGTTAGGTTATTAAGAAAGAATTCAGAGAGTATTTCTATATAATTTTGGTCATGTTGCACAAACAAACAAAAAATAAGAATATTCCGCTGACAAACGTACATAACGCACACTTATTTGAACATGCAGATACACACCGCATGTTAAGACGTGTTACACAGTGATCATTCTTCTTCATCGCTAACTTGAGATATTTTACGCTTGTATTCATTGTGATAATTTATGACGATATTGAAACTGCCTCTGTGAATTGATGTGTTATGGAAGATATTGTGTATTGGATTTCTAATATTCTTTGGGAAAATTCATATGTACTGCCCGAGACTGACGACGAGGAACGTGAAGCTGACGAAGTAAGAACTTTTGAAGAACTTTTTGCATTCAATGGCGATGACCTAGATAATAGAGATGACAAAGTGTGTTGCTGATGATCGTTGAGGGCCCTGTAGTTGTTTAATGAAGCAGGATTTTTGTGCCTATTGACATGTACTGCCCGAGTGTCCAGTATATTATTGTCTAGAAGTTTTTGACATAGATACTTCCTAGCGCTAGTGTTTGTCAAACGTTTTTCTGGTTTAAACCGGCAGCTTCCACCATTTTTGCATTATTTTATATAGCTTATATTTCCCCATGGATAGGCTAAGAAACCATTGTTCATGTTCTCCCGGATTTATATTATAAGTGATGGCAGAAATGTAAAGAGGATAATTTTGGCTTTTCATTTGCTGTGGCCTTTTCTCGATATGTTTTAAATGTTTTAACACGACACCTGTTGTTATCGGTCGCTTATATTCTCGGCGGTTTGTCTCTTATATTATTGATATCAATACCGGTCTTTTTCTTGGTTTGTCTTTCATTAAATGCGATATATTCTAATTGAAGTTCGTCGTCGTAACACAACTTGAAATCTCCAAGACAAAGGTCACGGTGCTTTTCAGCCCACCTCTTATCCCGAAGTGGATTGTGTCATTTATTCAGAGTGTATTTATTAGTGCTGTCGGATTGTGCGCTCCCAGCTGACCGACCTCATACAATTTATCTATCTCACTATCAGCGATCGCATCAGCTGCCCGAAGACGATTTCCTTTTCCCATCTTTTATTTTTAAGAATTTTTGCTGACTTTTCATCGTTTCCTGTGTTTGGATGAATGCAAGCCTTCTTAATATGAGAGTTTCGTATCGATGTCTCCTAAGATATCTCTGGATAGATCCAATGATACCCCAAATGTAGCTCGGTTCATATTCGCCCCATACTTTTCGACGAATTGACAAGATACACTTTGACAGCAGAGGATCTAGATCAATTGGGGGTATGGTATGGAAATCTCTACGTTCGTCATTGTGGAGCAAGACTGATTGGAAAAGTTTAAAATAACCAAGGGTTTTTCGTAAAATTTTTTGGTTCTCATTCTCATGAATAAACTTTTACATCATTTTCGTCAACTGGAACGAAGCGTGTTGTCACAGTTTTTAGGGATTCGGCCGGGTAAGTCGAGAGCGACTGGGTAATCAGAGGTTGTGTTGTAGGTCTAGGTTGTTCACGATGTAAATAAAATATTAGCAATCACAAACCTCTGTCAAAACAGAAGTGGGATCAGGTGCCATGCAGGAGTAAGAGGGAAGGGAAAGACATATTACTTAGCTGTAGGACAGAAGTCACCGGGGAGATGTAATGAATCATCAGTAATCTGTAAGCTTAAGAAACTGTTACATAAAAATGGTTGAGGCCAGTGTGTGATAATGACGTTTCGATTCTTGAAATCCTCGTCTAGAATGGTATTTAACATTAAATGAAAAGTGAGTTTCATCTGCCAGTACCGAGCTTGTATGACCTGTGCCTCGTCATGGTGTTTCAGATGTGGGTGTCTATGTACAATGTACTATGTACATGGCGGCCACCACATATGTAAGTGAAATAATCCTTAAATGGCGTACATACTTCTTACATGGCGTAAACCAAAATATACAGTAATAAATAACTAAAAAAGAGGTTTTTGCCATGATTTTGATTGTACTTTTTGTAAAGTTGATTGAATGTAGTAATATTACACAAAAAAATATTAAATTCGACTTTTACAAGTTTTGACTAAGTTTATATGAACGAACAAATCATCACGGCATTACAGCGTAAATCAATCATTTAAGTGCTTGGATTGCTATTGAGCGGATTTTTCGGAAATTACAGTAAAGACCAAGATCCGTTGCAGACGACTAGGCACGCTAAAGATTCTGCACTGCTTCATGTGAATCTATTTGAAATGTCTTATTCGACCCTTTTTTCGAAAATATGATCCAATTCATCCATATCTTTGATGAAAGATCTTTTAATCACAGTTATTTCTAGTTTGCAATATTTCTTTTTACAGAACTTCTCTACTGTCGTGCTAGAAATATTTCAGTTTTTCTGAATACATTCTTCTTCCAAACATTCTCTCCTCCACAGTCCTTTTTCTCTTCATAAGACTTGGATCCTTTGAAATAGTATTAATTAGAATAGTAATAAATGTAAAGGCATATTTACATACTCGAATATTCTCAACTTTGATATTTTAGCACATTCCGGTATTAATTTTATTTATTTTGAACATTTATTAGCAACTGACAAGGTGAATGAAGAGATACAGTTATTATTAACATATGATTAAGAAATACATGCACTTTTCTCATATCCAGTATCAGCACATGACACTTCTATATTCAGCATGAATGAAATATTAGTGGGCTTAGTATACTGTTTGAAGAAATATCGTAAGTGTCATGCCTGCTAATTAAAAATACTTTCCCTCCGAATATATGGTAAATTAAGCTTTTAACAATTGACTGTAGACACACAGGTGGGGAACATGTGACAGACAATTTAATTTGCAAATTTGGTTGGCTAAAGTATATTATTTTTTTAATCTTCAAAGGTACCCGAGAAGACAATTTGCTTTTAATCAACTGCTTTTGAGTCTTCCCAGTCGGAGAAGACATGCTTTGAATCCGCTTCTTGGAGTATGGAAGAAATTCCATAAAATTTGGCATTTTATCCTGTTTTCTGTAATGAGGAAAATTCGCTTTCAGCATATACATAAATAGTAACTGATTTTGTAATTTCTCTGGATATGTCAATGGATATTAATGTTCAATCTTGATGAAATTGATCATCAGTTGTTTGTATCAATTTCTACTTGTCAATAAAACCTGAATGCAGACGACATAAAGCTTGACTTTGAAATTGACCCCAACACTATATTGTTCCTTCTCTTATTGTGACTGTTCTATTTACTTTGGGTATCACATTCATTGTACAGGCGACCACCAAACTTAAATGTCTTTTTTTCTTCAAATGGTATTATTTCAGATGTACTTTGAATGGTATGATAAATATAAAACATATATACCTTTTAATTTTGTGATGTAATGATGATAGATAATGTAAAAGATTATTTGACATCACAGTTTACAACTGGCGAGTCAGGTGACTTGCTGTATGTAGGTCACAAATAACTTCTGGCTTCCTTCTTTTTATTGCACTATACTTTTATTTAGTAATATTTACATTACATATTCATGACCTACATGCTTTTCATATTTTTATATATTTTGAGATTTCCAATCATTCGGCTACGAGCATCACTGAAGAGACATAACTTGTCGAAATGCGCATATGGTGCACAAAATTAAAAGGTATATATGTTCTATATTTATTACTGCAATTTTTAAAACATTGACTAAAACATGCAGATTGCATATTTCATTGCACACGTACATTTACAATAAATAAATCTACTTTGAGTTAAAAATACCTCTAATGAAAGCCTCCATCTTGTTTTATGTTGCCCGCAATACCAATAGTTGTAGCTGTTGGTAAAGCTGTAGATCTGTGTTCTGAAATATTTTATATAACCACTAGGCCGGTGTCACTGCTGGTGGAGTGATAGTACCCGAGGGCATCATGAGTCTAGTTATCAGTGCTTTTGTACTGACATGAAATGTATACTTCAAATTTTCAGTCATCAAATTAAGTAAATCAATCTAAAACTAAGGAGTATCTCCCTCATGCATAGCTCCGTCCTTAGATAGATACTTTGGTTCACTTTTCGGTCAGTTTGGCTTCAACACTGCTCTTCATATTTTTATATATTTTGAAAATTCCTATTATTAGGCCACGAGCATCACTGAAGAGATACAACTTGTCGAAATGCGCATTTGGTGTTCTAAATTAAAAGGTATATATGTTCTATATTTATTATGAAACAAAAAGCATGTAAACCCATAAGAATGCTCTTTCAGATATACACTATATATATGTAAATATGTGAAATATGTTTAGTTATCCAAAGAAATAAATTAAAATTAAACAGCAAATTTTATGGTTCAGGACAGTGTCTCCGTTACAATTAAGAACGATACACATGTACAGCAAAAAGGTTTGCTGGCAGTGACGCAACATGTACATACTAGGTTGAATTTAAAGGTACAGATGGACGCAGTCCTAACATAACATTCAAGTTAACGCGAAAACGGTCACGAGGACTGCTATAGCACAAGTGCCAGGACTGCTCGACCGGACGCGCGTGCGGTCCTCCCTTTAATTCGGGAGGGAATTCTATTCCCGCTTGCACTCCGTTCAGTATTTTTAAAATCTCTTAATTTAAGTCTAAATATTTTATTTATACATTGATATATTTCAATATACAATGCGATTCTCCTTTAAATCCCTCTATTCTACATGTTAATATAACAAGCGAACATGGCTGTCTAGCACGTTCATGCGGCAATCAAGCGCGTTAATGCGGTTCCGAAATTAAGTTTACGTGGAAATCTGCGTTAACGCAAACGCGTGTGTACAACAGTCCTGGGCACACGAGGAAAGCAAACTTCACGTTCACATAATATTATGTTAGAACTGCACCTCACTGTATTATAATTAATTTTATACGTAGAATAAGAGTCTTGTTTTGTGTTTTCGTGCAGGAATAAATTACAATGGCGTTTATTAGATATAATGCGCTAATTTATTCCTGCATGAAAACACAAAATACAGTTAGGTGCAGTCCTAACCTTACATAAAGTGCTCTTCAAGTTAACTTTATGACTGCTTTTCAAGTTTACTTGGCGACAACAGAGTAAACTTGGAATAAAGTTCAGTAGTAAACTGGATTCCAAGTTTAGTACTAAACTTGATTCCAAGTTTACCCGAAGTGCACTTCAAGTTTAGTTTACTTTCTATATACATGTACATTTACTATATTTTTCTATTAAAACAATTTTTTATGTAAAATATACAATTGTACATAATAAGACAATTATTTCGATCGTGTTATATGAAACTGGACAATTGTAATAAACACACGTGAAAAGTAAACTTGGTGTCACGGGATAGTAAACTTGAAGACGGAATTACTTTAAAGTAAACTTGATATGAAGTGCACTTGACTAAACTTTATGACTGGTTTTCAGGACGAAAAACAAAACTTGAAGTACACTTGAATGTAAGGTTAGGACTGCACCTAACTGTAAGACACTTATTCTATATATATGCGCTTTCAACGCCAAAATATCATACTGGAAACATGCATTTCCTGTTTATAATCCGCATCATTAAATCAGATGTTGATGCATTTGTCATGCCATACTAAGCAGGCCATGACTGCTGATTTTGGATTTAAATATCAAATCAGTCCGACAATGCCTTCAATATATTACTCGGCATGGCAGATTTTAGTATCTGCAACATACAAATGAGAATCAACTGCATATAGAAAAGTTGGACCCAACACCAAAAATATACATGCAGGACATTTTGGGAAGCATGATAGATGTTATATTAATAGGGTTATAAATTCTGATGTAGAAATAAATTAAAGGCAACATTGATGGATAGAATGGTAAATGATACACGTGAGAGCAAATTAAAGCTACCATAATGATTAAACTGCATCAAATAGCGTAAAGCAAACCATGCATCTAAAATCTGGAGTAAATTCGAGGAGAAGTGCTAAATAAAAAAATAAAACCCATGTCTAGTGAGGCCCATCGCAAATGACTAAGTTAAAATTAATCAAAATGCGTTGTTTGCAATTTTCGCATCAATAATTTACCGGGAAATATTTTTAACATGTAAATCAAAATCATATTATTAGAATATTCATTTTGTTTTCTTCTCATTTCTTAAATTTCATCTCCTTTGGAGTAGAAATAAAGAAATTAGGGCAATTTGAAAATAGCTAAAATCATTAAAATATCTAACGATACCGCGGCGGTACAGCGAGATGTTTATTTTGCCTTATAATTGACGGCGCGCTTAGAATCAATGAGCATAAAAGCGATATGTTCACTGGCGTTGTTCGGGGTCACGGTTGTATCAAATCCAGTGAAGTGAGGTTTTACAGGTAGATACGTCCATTACCTGTAAACAGCTGATCGCCGAAGCAAAAACGATGTACGATGCGGGCACAAATCAGTTTTTTAAATATATAATTTTCAGTTTTTAATTTATTTCTACCGGCCCATAATATGCGATAAGTATGTTTCCCCCGATTCATTTGATACCATTTTTATGAAAATATACCTAGAAATGACTACAAACATTTAAAAATAAAAAGATAGCGTCTTCCTCTTTGCCAAAACAACGGTCCGCCATATTGTTTCACGAGTCATTTGATTACATCGATATACATATTAAACAATCGTACATTATGAAGTTCTCAAATAAGAGAACACATAACGAAAGCAATGTCTATAGAAGTAATTATGATTATCCTGTTTGTGAAAAAATTACCCCGTAGCTATTATTTACAAAGTTTTATTTCTCAAAAGTTTCATTTCATCATTGATGATGTAATTTGAAGAACGGCGTAGGCGCGTGGGTTAATACTTACCGTGAACGATTTTTACATTTGAATTGAAAATTATTGGTATTTACATTAATTAAATATTTGACGATTTCATATAGTTTATTGAAATTTTGTAGCTCTATTAATACGATTTTGCACGAGTTTTCTCTGACTCGGGGCGACCTCCAAGTATTGTCGTATAGAATTATGTACAGAAATACACATTTCAATGTAATAAATACCAAGACATATATTGTGCGATAAAATAAGACATCATTTCATCATTTAGTTTACATTGACCCCACTGTTTAGAACTTCAGACTTACATTTTAATTGCAGATAAGTCTAGACCTCTGCGAAAGGAAAGGGGGGGGGGATAATTTCTTCATATTTAAGGAAGACATTTTTTGTTAATGGAAAAATGACGAGACTAACAGCCTATTTTGATTCAAATGATTTGGTTTTAATCCTCTTTAATTAATTTTGGTATTTATATCAGTGGCAAATCCAGAATTTCCGAAATGGGAGGGGGGGGGGAGGCGCACAAGTGAAAGTCCAATATAAACCAAAATACTCTGCCAATTTAGGGGCGAAATCAGAAGATTTGCTCATAATTGTGGCAAAAAGGGGGAGCGATCCCTATAAATTCGCCACTGTAGATATTAATATGAGAGAACAAGTATATAACAATGAGAAACAAGTTATGTTAAGGTACTACGAAACGCCAATCGTCGCGTGATTCACGAAAAAAAAGAAATAAAGGTTTTTAATTTATAATTTTTTATTTAGATAACTGTGTATTGAAGACTTTATAGAAAATAATTCTAATTAATTTCAATATTCCCGATATACCTGTAATTGGCACTCGAAAAAGTGTGTTTTTCAGTACAGCTCGCACGAAAACACCAGCGACAGCGTTGACTCTTCGTCATGTGCATTCAGATGGCCAGTCCCAAGACGAATTCTATGATATCTTCAATAGTTGACTTCCTAATCAAGTTGCAATATTTTCAATATATCGAGGGTATATCGAGGTAACGCCGTCTAGGGCGATCACCTGTCACCTGTGCGGCTAAATTATTACGTAATATCACCTCAACCGGCTGTTTGACCCAGCAAATATCAACCTTCATTTCGTACATTTCAACAGCTTTCAAGATATTAATTAGCGATCTTAATAAACTGGGTATTCATATTAATGAAAGACAAGGACTAATTATCAGGTTTCCTGTTAATTGTGAAAGATTATCATGAAGGAGACATAAAGAACAGGAATTGAAATCAACCAAACTTTACGACAATTTTTAATAAAAGTTTTTATGTTTTTAAAATAATGAATATAATACATATAGTAGATTAATATAAAACACTAAGCTATACTATGATAAATTAAAAGGTATGTGATATTTTTCACATTTTTTTAAAAGAGTTATCCGCCCCTGATTTAGGTAAAAATGTTTTTGCTTATACAGAGCTTATTTTTTGTCATACAATCTAAATTCCTTCAAATATCCTCATAAGTAACCATTTTAAATAAGTTTTTACATTATTATGAATCCTTGTATAAGTTTTTAGAAAAATGACCTTGGACATTTGGACTTCGTCATTTTCATCAAAGTAAAAAACCATTCTTCGTCAAGTTTAAGAGATTATATTTGAGATAATAAGACTTACAACCAATGTTTTTATCTTTTTTCGTAATACCTGTAGTACATAGAGTAGATTAATATAAATAAATCACAAATTTTATGCATAGCTGATTAAGTTATACGCTCATAAAATTGCGAGGTTGTGCATTTTCATTTGCTTGAAAAAGGTGTAAAAATGCAATATCGAGAAAAACCCGTGAAATTTTCAGAGTTTGTTGACTATAAAACATGCTTTGTAACTTACTTATTCTCTGGTATATTGTGATACAAATAAATTATCTAAAGGTATCTAAAAAGTGTATCTCATGTGTTTTTAAGGAAAGAGTTTGGGCCTCCCTACCATGTCGCGCCTAGATCAAACACAAACAGTCGCCAGAATGGGCAAGGGGGTATAAAATTGGCAAGTGTTTACAATGGAAACAGCGCCAAAACTATCTAAATACGCATTGTATGGCAAAGTTATGGCTTCAGAACAAACATCATCTGCAACAGTTCCTACAATCCGTTACAGCTGTCATCCCACGTATTAACTAGTATCTCAATTTGTACGTTCCTGCTGAAATTGCAGCAATTCCGCCATGTAATACACAGCAGAAAACAATATATGGAGTCCGAGTGTTACTTGACCCATCTAAAACAGCAAAAATTCAAAGGGTCCCGGGAACCAGACTATTGCCAATCTCTCGGATAATACAGTAAAGACCGAGTGTTGTGAACATCAAATATGACTGTTTTCAATTAATAATCCTTCATTCGCGGATTACCTTAGCACCATCTATCCAAGTGAACTGGAGGTCAAAGAAACCACAGAAAGTAGTAATTCTACTTCGTATTTAGATATTATGTTGTCTTTCGACATTAATGGTCAATTGAACACCTCACTCTATGACAAACGTAGCGATTTCAATTTCGCTATCACAAACTTTCCTTTCTTAAGTAGCAACATTCCATCATCGCCCGCATACGGCGTATTCATATCTCAGTTAATACGTTATTCCAGAGCATGTTCAAATTACAATGACTTTGTTCTGAGGGCTAGGCGACTTTCAGTTAAGCTGCTCAACCAGGGTTATATATATGCTAGACTACCAACGTCACTGAGGAAGTTCTACGAGAGTTCTTACGAGACTCTTATTACTCCATATGATATCTCGTTATCCAGACTTTTAAATGATATTCTGGACTGAGACCGATTCCGTAATTTTACACAGATTTGACACCTTCTATACTAGAAGGTTGCCTACTTCGACTTCTCCATATATAAATACATGTGGAATTCACACAATTTGACTCTTTCTACTGGGTAAATGTGACGGGTGTTGCTAGCAAGCAGGAGATGCTCACTCTCCCCGGGCACCTAATCTCACTCCATCACAGGGGTTCACATATGCTCTTCAAGTAGACATATTTTGTTATTTTCTATTTGTTTTTCATTTTCACTGATTTTGTATGTCCTCTGGTTTCATGATTTTTGGACTTGTGGTTTGGATTTATCCATCATCTTTACATTTGTTAAATATTCTAAAATTATCTTTCTTTTCACGCTGTATTTTCATATAATATAGAGCAGTTAGTTGTTTTTATGTTGGAACTCTTCTGCTATCACGTAATCGCACGCGTTGGCTACAAACCTCGATATCTATCTGCTGTTGTCAAACTTCTCATTTCTCTGGTAGTTTAGCTGTCAACTGTGTAAGTTTGTATTGCAAATAATTATGTAATGTTACAAATGTCTACTATGTTCCATTTTTTGTATTAAATGTGTGTTTTTGAGTATAAGCGATGAATCTATAATCGCATTGTTTGACATTCAGCTATTTTGTCATATTTCTGAGAGGGTTTACTCTTATTTACAATGTGGAACTTGTATAAGATTCTAATTTAAACTGTTACACAAGTAATGTGTGCATTTCATTTGCTTCATATCAGTTTGCAATGGTATTCTCCATATATAGACACATATGGAATTCACACGATTTGACTCTTTCTACGGGGTATATGTGGCGGGTGTTGCTAGCAAGCAGGAGATGCTCACTCTCCCCGGGCACCTGATCTCACTCCATCACAGGGGTTCACATATGCTCTTCAAGTAGACATATTTTGTTATTTTCCATTTGTTTTTCATTTTCACTGATTTTGTATGTCCTATGGTTTCATGATTTTTGGACTTGTGGTTTGGATTTATCCATCATCTTTACATTAGAATATATATAATGTGTCATACTGTTTTATCAGATTTTTCTATGGAAACCTGTTTCAGGTATAGTTCTACATTGTATTTTGTTTTCTTTGCAGCCTTTTACCATACACATTTGTGGGACGTCATATGTTCAAGTGAAGCAAATGTTCCATTGCTCCCTACTTGACATTCTTGTAGTGTTATTCGTGTTCGTGTTGATCCATCTCAGCGATTATAAATGATTTCATTTTAATTTATTTGATAGTGCCGATCTCTATAATGATAAATCATTCAATTCATTAGATGTTCTGGACTGTTTATTTTATTTTGTTCTGCATTCAATGCCTGTCACTAAACTTCGTTTATTTTCATCAGACAATATACTTTTATTAGACGCATCTCATACTCGTTAGTGTGTTTAATAAGTAGAAGAGGCTACCACTGCTTAAACCAATTACATTAAGTGTTCAGTGGACTAAACGTGTGTTGGGTACTCATTAGAACTGAGATCCTTATCGTTATAAACACTGATGTCAAGTCCTGCACTTTGTTGGAATATGTCATACAAATGTTACATACATTTACATATTGAACCCCGAGGATTAGATTTCCTTATCGCAAAGGGATAAGAGTTGATGAATTATATTCCTCTCCTTAAATGTTATTTTACCTTATTTCAAATATTCATAGAAAATCTTGAAAATTTTAACATTTAGTGTTAAATGTCATTTTCTTTAAGAAATGGTATTTTACCTAGTGTATGAACTGGAGAGATAAAGGACGAGTACAGCCAAGAGGGAGTAAAATATTACCGTTTTATTTTACAGTAATTCAAATTACTACGCCATGGGGATACTAGTGATGAATTATTTACACAGTGGCGAAGATTTCGACAACTTATTATATTTCATCCCATTATTACGAAAAGGAAATAAGATTAGCAAGAAATCGTAAAGCAAAAGAAATGTTTCATAATCTTACAAAAATCACTCTGAACTATTTTGTTTTGTGTAATCACTTCAATGTTCATATTGTAGAAAGTGTAACACGTGCTTATTCAGAGTCCAAGTTGGTCATCATTCGTCTCCCTGTCAGTCGGGGTTTGTTATGCATTTTTGTCTATATTTGGCAGTTGTGAATATTATTATCAGCAAAAAGACCCTCCCCAATTTTGTTAGACCTACTTCTTCCTGATTATTTCGATAATAGTTTCGGAATGGGACGTAAAATGACTTTGTGGACTTGTGTTATTCATTGCTTGAAGAGATGTATTGGCAGACCGGATAGAAGATAGAACATGTTTATGCGTGTCATTAAGTGTTCTTTAATTACCTAGTGATGTTGGATGGTTGTGTCCTTTATATAAACATGTCTGATGTTTGTAAACAAGGCAGACGAATACACTAAAATTTCTTCCTGTCTATAAGGTCGCGTGTTCATGTGATATAGGAAACTTTCGTGGGGCTTTCTCAAAAGGAATAATCGTATCTAACTTCAGTGTCTATAGGAGAAAATTTAACGCCATCTGGTATCAAGAGTGCAAGTGGCTTGTCCTTTCATATTAACCGTTGTTTAACTTAACAATAAAATACCATAGTAAAACATTAAGTTATTAAAATAACAATGCTATTACATATTACAATGAATGATGTGTTGATAACATGAACAAATGACAATCTGAAACATATGATCTAGTCAACGTATATTTTGACAGCAGTCCTTACTTACAAAAGGTGTATGGATATATTGAAGTTTGTTTATATTGTATAAACCTATATGAGCGGCTTGTTAAATTTTGATAATTTAATTCAGGGAATAAAACAATACCACATGATACAGATCAATACTTTTGAAAACTTATTTATGAACTGCATTTATGCTGATTATCTGACACAAGCTATTATTGTTGGTATTCCATTTTAATAAATCAAGTTAACTTACATTTGTAAAGTTCATTTGTTAAGTATGACTTCTTATGGTCTCTGCATATACTATGATTCGATTGCATATTGTTTGTGCAGTTCCACAATTCAAAGTCAGATGTTTCGTTGACATTGAAAATAGGGCAATCTGAAACGAAAGATTCGATGTACCCATGTGTTTGACAAGAAAAGTATTTATTTAATGAAATATGTATTCATTTTATATTGTTCATCAGACATCCTTACATTCAATGTAATAAAATATCAAAAGCGAAAACTGAAAGTTAAGAAGAGATACATTGTATACAGTGTTAAATTTATGCGCCTTGTTCGTATTTCGACAACTTTCTCAGAGATGCTCTGGGTCGAAACTATGGTAATCCAAGTTATAAACAATAAAAAAGAAAGTAACTTTAAAATGGACCTAAAACTAAGATTGAAAGAAACAATCTCAGGGCAGAACTATGCATGAGGGAGATAATCCTACAATAGCAGCCCTACCCCAGACTAAATAAATGTCAGAGGAACATACTGTAAGAGATTTATAATATTAAAACTTTTACCACTAAATACCACTTAGTCACTGCTACTGGACAGCACGTACAAGTGGACGAGGTTAGTTTCTATTGCTGCATCAATCTCAGGGTAATTATATTATATCTAACGTTTTGAAAACTTTGGGTTGATTTTTGGATGATTTGTGTTTTTACAAGATCTATCTTGCATGAATATATCAAAACTTTTCTCTCTATCGAAATTGTTATTTGAAGCCCGAATACATATACGCGTGAATGCAAATACAACACGATATATATATCATGTAATGGTAAGGACGACAGATAAACCTTTGGAACGAAACTCGGATTATCTCTGCTCAATAAATGTCTCTAAAACTTAAAAAGCCTTACAATAGAAATTATCAATTCCCTCAAATGAAACAAAAATACAAGAGAAAACATCAAATGATAATCAATGTTAAAGTAAACTGGATATTCTACACATTTATCACAAATTATCTGATTTATATGCATAAAACAAAATCTAAAGATGAATAAAAAAAAAAGTCTTAATAATTAACAGACAATGACGCCATTATAGCTTCTTGAATATGACATAGGAAAATCTAAATAGTCTCTTAAATCATTTTATCATTGAAACTAAATTGTCCTGAGTGTCATGAGTCCTGTATATGAATATTCCAATATAATATGCAGGGAGAAGAAGTTAAAATAAACGCAAATTTACTTCGTGTTTTAGTCAAAATTGCTACGTCATACTTCGAATTATTGTCTATAATCTACAATTTTTTTCTTGTCTTTCATGTCGATTTGCATACCTCCCGAAATTACCCGGAGATCACGTGCCCAACAACCTGAAGTATATTCTTTAGTTCAGAGGGTATTATCATCTCATATGTCAATAAACTAAGGCGTGCAGATATAAAAGGTCGACTATATCCATGTGTAAGTAAATGTTTTGTTTTGTAAGTAAGCTCTTATGTACATAGTTAACATACTACAAAATATAATTTTATAGGTATGATTATCAAATTGCAAACGTTTCGTGACAATCTACACCCTATCCCTCTTAATTAAATTCATATGAAAAAACTCTGTTTTGGGGTTTTAAGGTACACTCTTATGTAAGTAGTCATCATACTACCAAATAAGTGAATTAATGTGTCACATGTTAATATGTAACTAAAGGAAATCTTATAGATATAGTAAAGTTGCTGCAAGCCTTTCGTGAAATCTAAACATTTACATAATATATTACAAGACTTACATCTTTATATAAAATTCACAATGGAAACAAACGTTAAAGAATTACCTTTTTAGATACAATGATTAAAAAAGATGGTAATAAAATTATCACAGATATTTATCGCAAACCAACCGATACGCAACAATATTTACACTTTAAGAGTCATCCTCCTAAATCTTGTATAAACTCAATACCATACACTCTTGCAAGACGTATATGCACAATAATTAAACCGTCTCAATTAAAAAGATCTAGATTAAAAGAATTACGCAGTTCTATAATACATCGCAGATATCCCATAACATTAATAAGTAAGGGATTCGAGATGGCCAAAGCCATACCGATATCTATTCTACGACAAACTAAAATGAAAGACTCTAAAAATCCATTAGCATTTGTTTCAACATACAATAAACGAAATCCATAAATCTTTAGTAAAGCATTTAAACATTTGGAATATTTAAAAGAAAAAAGAGGTGTTACTGGCTCAGTTATGTGGCAGAAGTTACCATGGAGCTATACAATACATGAATATAAATAATATACTAGAACATATAACATATTACAAAAAATATTTGATTGTAGTGCAATTACGATACCGACTTAGGACGGTCATTTAATTTGACAAAAGCCAAACAAATGGTGTGGTTAACCGGTTTACGGGCCCACCTTCCCACTCACCGTAACAGCAGAACAATCAAAGGACGTACATTTAAAAATTTATAAATAATCCTCCATGTAAAGAACAAGGGTCAACAGGTATCGCATATTGAGAGGTCATAAATAATAAAAACACGTAAGGTATTGTAAAACACATAATGGTATAACAACATATGCGACATCAACATGATAAACCGTGCTCTGCCAGTCTGAAAGCGAGCTAAGACCTTAGATCTGTAGGAGTCCCGATTAACAATCAGAGGGGACGAGGTTCAGGACCATGTCTCCTCTGAAAGCGGTTTGGACAAGGCCCGTCATATAGTCCCCCTCGCCCTGCTAGTCAGCGTGCAACGTTCAAGTAAAAGTCTGCATAAGGCTGTAGAGGGACCAAATACAAGACCTATAGTCTTTTTGATGATCTCAATATCATATTGTCTATTTAGAAGACGTTTGACTATTTTATTACATGATAAAATAACGTTATCGGAGCCTTTTACTTTCCTTAGTTTATATACGAGATCACCGTAAAAATTAGGATGGGAAATTCCATTGGGTACATACTGTGGAAAAGAAATATTTCCAAATTTAGATAGAAGTTCTGAATAAGATCTGAAGAATTTGCCGAATGTTTTTCTTAGCTTGTGATATCTGTAACCCTGAGTTAAAAGTTTAGTAGAAATTTGTAAATTTCATTTATGAAAGTCCAAAACATCGGTGCAGCCTCTGACAAATCGAACTAATTGAGATATATAGATACCAAATAATGGGAGTCAAGGGACATCGCCATCCAAGTAAGGGAAATTTACAATAGGAAATCCAAAATCCTCACGTTTATCATAAATATTAGTATATATTAGGTGGTTGATAATTTTGATGTTTAAATCTAAGAAAGGTGTAGATTTATCTCAAGTATTAGCTTTATTCAATGTGAGCTCTGGTGGATATATTTCTGATATAAATTGTTCGCATTCAGGGTTGTCGATAACCAAAATGTCATTCAGATATCTACAAGTATTATTAAATTTGTCAATGAGGTCAAAACGTTTTGATTTTTGAATAGAAAGCATAAAATCCCTCTCATAACAATAAAGAAATAAATCCGCTATCAGAGGCGCACAGTTAGTACCCATAGGAATCCCAACTATTTGTTGATATATCTTGCCATCAAATTGCACAAAAATATTATTCATGAGAAAATCTAGTGCTTTACATAATTCCTTGCAAGTCCAGTATTTATATGAAGTATATTGTTTGTTGGAAAAGAATCCGGAGTTATTGGAAGTACATATGTACGTTTTAGATTCTCTGTGAAAACACCATTGTATAAGAGACAGCAACTTGCTTTTAATCAAATCATGAGGCAGAGATGTATAAAGTGTAGATAAATCAAATGTAGAAATTTGAGTCGCTTTGAAATTTAGTGAAAGAAGTTTGTCTATAACTTCATGAGAATTTTTAATTGACCAAAAGTAATTGATGTTTCTATTATAAAATGCGACATCACAATATTTGATAATATGATCTTTTATAGCAGTTAGAGCAGACGTAATATGCCTCAATAGTACCATAGTAGAGCAGTGGCTAGAATTAGATATGAAACGTGATTTATATGGACTTTTGTGTAGTTTTGGGAGCCAATACATCGTTGGTAGATCAGATTTATCTGTTTAATTTTGAAGTCGAACATGGTCATGAGGTGATTGTGCAAGGTGCTGTCTTTTGAGGTAGGGCTTTTCACATATGTATGAGTGGAGTTTAATTCGTTTTTAAGTACTTCAATATAATATAGTTTTCAAATAACTATTATGTTATTACCTGCTGTATCAGCAGGAACAAAGACATATTTAGCATGTAAGTCAGCTATCTTCTTTTTAATAGAATTTGCCGTCAATGTATTAGGCTGTTGAAATAACAGCGTTATAACATGCAATAAGGTATTTATGAAATTTTTCGTCAGATTATACTGTGTAAAAACCAGCATAATCACTTTTTAAATTTTATTTTACTTACTTTTATTATTTTTTTTTTTATGTATTTATTCCTTATTTCATCGTTTTATCATTATTTGTAATATAGTTCTTTTTAGTGTCTATGAATATTATTATCATCTTTTTTTTCAAAATTTCATTACCATTATAATTATTATTATTACTATTATTATTGCTGTGAATATATATATTCAATATTCAAAAATTGCGTTAAATATGCTTAAAATTTATCCCATAAGATGTAAGGGTTTTAATTAATTTTAAATATTTTATTTACACATTTTTATGTTATTATATTTAAATATACAATGAATATAGCGGTCCTCCTCTAAATACTTCCATATGTACATGTTAATATAAATTTTAAGTAGTAAGCAAGCGAACGTGGCTGTCAAGCACGTTCACGCGGCAGTCAGGCGTGTCAACGCAGTCTTACGTGGAAATCTGCGAATGATAAACGCGTATACCCAGCAGACTTGAGCCCAGGAGAAAAGCACGTTTTGTTATTGTTGGATTACACCCGTATGTATGTATTCGAACTTCACTATCACTTCGATAGAGAGAAAAGGTTTGATAAGTTCATGCATGTAATGATCGGGTAAGAAACACTCAGATCATACTAATGCTTAACAAGGTATAATACAAATGCCTGAAACCAGTAAATCGTAGACAGTATGTGAGTATAGGGAGGATGGTACAGATCAACACAAAATTTATAAATTGCAAAACGTTATTTATCTTTAATATAATGGCCTAGATATTCATGCATCAATAGATATTAAACTTGTCCACTTGTACATATTAACAATCTGTTACTAATACATGTTCTTCTAATGTTTACTTTATTTAGTCCGAGAAAGGGGCTGCTATTTTAGGATATTTATCTCCTTTATGCAAGATTTCTTCTGTCGCTCTTACTATTAGATCAGTTTTGAAGTTAGTTTCTTATTTATAATTTGGATTTCATTTTTTCAGCATTAAGCATCTCTGAAGAGATATAGTTGTCGAAATACGCATAAGGGGCACTGAATTTATACGTTATTTATTCATTTTATCTTTCAGTATGAAAGGTTTAACTACACTTTTGATATTTATGATATTGAATGTAAGGATGTCTGATGAAAAATGTATATGATTAATGTCTTCCATGCATGAATTCTTTTGTCAAAAACGTTGGTAGGTGGAATCTTGCATTTCAGACTGCCCTATTTTTAATATCAGCAAAACATCTCATTCTGAATTGTGGAACTGCACACATAATATATGCAGAGACAAAGAAATTCCGAAAAAGCCTTACTTATCAAATGAACTCTACATATGTAAGTTAAGTTGATTTGTTGAAATGGAATTCCAACAAAAACAGCTTATGTTAGATACTCTTAGCATAAATGCTGTTCATAAATTAATTATCATGTTATATTGATTTGTTATTTGAATTCAGTTGGATGTTTACAAATTTAATCATAAATGTTTATACAATATATACAAAATTCAGTAATTCCATGCACCTTTGTGAGGACTGTTCTCAAAACATACGTAAGCTGGATCGTATATTCTGATTTTCATATTGTTATCTTATCGACACACTATTCATTGTATAAACAATGACATTGTTATTTTAATAACTTGTGCCTTACAATGGTATTTTATTGTGATTTCTTTTATTTAAGTTAACTGTAACGGCTGATATCAAAGGACAAGTCACTTGCACTCTTGTTACCAGATGGCATTTCATAGGCGCCCATGTGAGAAAGACTTTTTCCATATGAGAAAACCCCGCGAAAGTTTCCTATCTCACATGGACACATGCCATTATACACCGGAAGTACTTTTATTGTATTCGTCTGCTTTGTTTACAAACAAGTTTACGTAACTAGACACAAAAATCCAGCATCACTGAATAATTATAGAACACTGAATGACACTCATAAACATACTGTATATTCTATCTTTCCTGCCGATACCTTTTCAAACAAAAAAAAAGAAAAAAAAAAACATATTTCACTCCCACACTGAAACGCCACTGTCGCTTTATTACCGAAATAATCAATTACTTTTAGAAAATTTAGGGGTCGTTTTGCTGAAAATAACATCAACAACTGCAAAATAGTTACATAACACTCCATTATTGACAGGGAGACGAATGGTGATTGCTTTAAAAATCAGAATAAATAGTGTGACACTTGCTTTAATGTGAACGTTGTAATTACTAAACAAAATAGTACCAAGGAATTTATATAAAATTATGAAACGTCAAGAGATGTGATAGGTCGTCACGGTAGGCAAATCCAACCCAGTACAGTACGCCGACGATTAAAAGAGCAAGGTTTGCTATGCCGTCGCCCATTGAATGGCTTGATCCTAACTCCTCACCACCGAAGACATCGTCTGATCTGGTCCCGGGACATGCTTGCTAATCGACGTAATTGGCATGACGTAGTGTTCAGCGACGAATCAAGATTCAATTTCTCCATGGTTGACGGAAGACAGCGCATTTATAGGTTACGCAATGAACGTTTTGCCGCAAACTGCATAATTGAGCGTGACAAATTTGGCGGTGGTGTCGTCATGGTTTGGGTAACCATCAGTCACCATTTCCAGTCATCACTGGTTATTTTGAGGAACGCTCTTACTGCAAGGCGCTACATCGATGACGTTTTACAGCCTTAGCTCCTTCCATTCAACGTCATCAAACTGTCAACAATCCGTTGACGTTTCAACAAGACAAAGCACGTCCGCACACGGATAGAATCACCTTAAACTTTCTAAACATCCAGGGAATGAATGTAATGGATTTCCCAGCACGTTCACCCGACCTCAATCCTATAGAGCACATGTGGGATGAGTTAGGGAGACGCTTACGTAAATGTCACCGTCAACCAAGAACTGTGGATGAGTTGGCACGTGCTCTTCAAGAAGAGTGGAATAATATTCCTATGAGAAAAATTCGAACTTGATATCAATCCATGCGGTCCAGATTGTGTGCATGCGTTAAAGCAAATGGGGGGGTGGGGGGGGGGGGGGGTTATACACGTTACTAAACAAAACACGAAAGTTTGTACGTGTATACATAACTGATGAAATCAAATCATTTTTTAAAAGAAACGTGTGATAGTATAAATCATATTGTCAAATATAATTCAAATTTTCGAAATAAATCAAGTTTGATGCAATTATTTACCCTAGTTGTTGATTAAACTATAATGATATTAGATAGGCGTTTTAAAAGTCCCTGAATATATTTTCCATGCCCTTTTTCTTACATGACATATACTGACTTCCCACTTCGTAGATCCATTTCACATACCTTTCCTTGCCTCTTTCCTGTCTTTGGTACGTCTGGCTGCTCAGCCAATGTTTTCCTCTATACTTCCTTACAACCTTGCCAGATATATTGCTGCTCAAAGTTGCTACACGACCATTTTTATTTCTTGATAAGTTTCCTTTACCTTAACAAGAATGGTATTTCCAAGTATAAGCAGTTTTCTAATTTTGTCTCCCTGATTTAGACAAGCTGGCCTCCTTGATTAACTTATTTGCGCTGATTCTAAAAGATTAAGTTTGTGTCTTTTTCCTCATCCTTTCCAGACGCTTTTAGAGTGTTTTGGTTCTCTTACATAGGACCCTGCTGATCCTCACTCTTGACGCATTCCGTTTTTGATTCTGGAAGTTCATACGTAACTGTAGCATACCATACTGTTAAGACGACACACCTTCATAACCACTTGTGTCCATACTCTCTATCTCTGAATTGTTCTCTGCTGCTTGACGGGTTTCTTCTCCCTTTTTCTTTTGTCACCACTTCCGTAAATTTTCACTGTTTTTCATATTTCTCTTAATCTCCTCTCTTTTTGATTATTCGCTGCTTGGTTTGTAATATGTCATTCTTCTTTTTCGTTCTTTTGCAAGTTATGTTTCCTTTTCAGCTTGTTTTTTCTCTCGTTGTAGGCTTTCTAAGTCTCTGCTCTACATTTCGCCATCTGTAAAATTAAGCGTATCAGCATTACTTTAAAATATCTAATCTGAACTGACATAATTAAGAAAACACTACCGCGGTGACAAACGACTAGATATATATCTCGATCGAATATTTGGTATAATAATGTAATAATGAAATGTACTTTACCAATAAAAATATACTCTCTTTTATATTATCTACTTGATAATTATAGAAACGTGTGGATGCTCAAGTTAAAAATTACAAATAAATAATGGCTGATAAAATAAAACTAACTAAAAGGTGAAACACTTTCTTTCCAAATGACGTGTTTGGTAATTAATGTGTATACATTTCTTGTTCTTTTTGATGTCATTAAACATGTACTTGTATATAATATACTGTTTCATCGTAAGGTGTTTTATTGTTACACATATTGTTAAATTCTGCATGGCAGTTACCATAACATATTATGCCTTCGAAATACTGAATTGTACGTTACCTAATGTAACGTACATTTCATCAGATTTATAACTAAATGTTCGAAAACGAAAACGCCATACAAGCAAACCACATGTTGAACATTCATTCTAAGACACTATGAAGCGAATTAACACTTAGATACAAACATTATCCTTTTTATATCTTAATTTCATAATTGATTATAAAGCAACGTACGATACACACCTTTTCTTTTGTATCTAAATTCTGTTTTATACGACAAATATGAGCTTTCTCAGTTTCTAAATGTAGCATCAACTGAACTCTCCCGCGTGTAGTCTGTATCATCCGTCTGGACGCCTTCTATAGAAAACAAATTTGCTCACTAGGTGGCGTGAAACGAAATGGCGACGCCCATTAAATGTCACACTTATGCCATTGTGCCGAATACATCTGTGTGTTGCCGAGACTCTAAACAACGCTATTACGTAAAGAGAGGGGGATTCATTTCTTTATTGACCAACACCATACCATAGTCGTAAGCCATACATGTAGATACAAAACAACGAATTATCAGACTACTCTGACATTCATTAGTATAGACAAATATATGTGTGTATATACAAAACAAAATATTTAGACAATTATGAACATAGTTATTATGATATTTAAAATATAATATTGTCTCTCTGACTCTGCTATTCATAGACCGTATACTATACATTGATATTTCATAATTATAAAATAACTACATTTTATATTTTTAAAGGCATAAATCTTAGAGATATATAGCAGAGACCACCCGTATAGTATTATTATAAGCATGAGAAATGTATGCCTGTATCATGTATGTGGATGCATGAATAATTAGGGACTTCATATATTGATCAAGATACAGTTGTACATGTAGTTCATAATACTTAGAAGTTGATATAAGATACAATAATATATAAGTTATATAATACATTATACTATAAGTATTATAAAATAAATTAAGTGTAATTATACAATTGAAGATTTTCTATATTAAAAGAAATCCTTGTCAGTTAAAAAGAAAATGCTCTTCACATCCCTCGTGGGGTCCCCAGGGTGATAAGAATAGGACCTCCGTACCACTTGCGTGTCGTATGAGGCGAGTAAATGAGGCACCCGGGGATTTCTTATTAAAGATTCCCAAACACCCTCTTGCTGGTCGCGGTTATAGATCAAATGAGTTATCCTGTTTGCCGTGGGATGGACCCGTGTCGCTGGAGGACGGGATCCTGGTGGTTGACAGTATCGTCAACTGCGTTTTGTTTGTGTCTAACACTACACTTCTGCCTTTACTTCAGTTAGACAGGCGGTTGGATGGGCCCAATCCTGATCAACAGGCTTTGTCATGCCAAGCCCTCATCATGTGTCGCGTGCTTTCACTTTCTATAACATAAGTATCAGTGGAAATTTTACTTTACATCATAATTTGTATTTTTGTAGTGGCTTATGGGCCAATCGATTGTAGATGAAAAGTATTTTCATATTTTTGACTGTACCTAAGTGTTTTCTCGACTGGTTCCCGAGTGAGCTTTTTGGGCAGTTAAATGCATTTCTTCTATTTATGGTCGAGTATACTCTCACAATCACTCCGGTGCATTGCTGATGGAGACCCACAGTGTATTGCGTGATCATTTTAGACATTCCCTGGTGGGCGAGTGGTTGTGAGAATGAATTTTATTATATTCTTATGGATTCCCCACTTACGAAAGCGTGTAGCAGAATGTGTTGAGACTTCTGAGCCAGAAGACGACTGGAACAAATTTTTGAGCGAGACGACGACTGGAACAAATTTTTGGTCATAACATCAGAAGATAATGCATTAACAAAAGGTTCTCCATTTCTTGTGGATAAAACCATCCAATCCATCGCTTGAACAGTTAAAAATATATAAACAGCCAAATGGTAATTTGATTGTAGAATGTGCAAAAAAGCAACAAAGTCTCAACTTGCTGACCTGTGATCACATCGGAGATCGGAGAAATTTTAAGAGACAAAGATAGGAATTTAGCACTTTTAGCTGATGATGTCATTTAAAACAAACTAAAACGTCAAAAGGTAATCGGTATTAAACGTTTCATTATAAGGAAAGATGGAAAAGAAATAAAATTTCGAACTTTTCTTTTGACGTATAGCACTCCAACAGTTCCATCCTTTATTAAATTAGGATATGGCAAAGCCAAGATGGAATTGTATTACCCTTCACCTCTTCGTTGCTTTGCCTGTTAAAAGTTTGGCCATACTGAACGTAATTGTAGAGGTCGTAAAACATGTGATCGCTGTGGACACATTGATACTGATATTGACGAGTATGACGATCATTTTGCTTTTTCTGGACCTTGCTGTGCAGAAGTAAGGTGTGCAAATTGCGAAGATAACCATCATATATCGTCGAAAGAATGCCCGGTTTATCACAAAGAAATAAACATTAAAATGAAAGTTGAAAGAAACATCTCGTTTTAGGAAGCCAGAAATGTATATAGTAGTACTCATGTACGACCTGTCCCTACAAATAATTACGCATCTGTAGTCCCTAAAAGACAGTGTGTCTGTTGCATGTCAAATTGTTATTTCAGGAATGAACACAGAACTCTGTTCTTTTTCTGGCTTTTCGCCGGCATCAATATCGGTGTCAACATCATCTTCTAAGACCTCATCTTCACATAACGTAGTGATTTCAAATAAATCTTCCGACTTCTAAACAAACGACCAGTAAAAAAAAAAACAAGTTACAAAATCATCTAAACCTGTTTCATAGAGCAAATCGTGTAGTTCCGATGCGATCACAATGAACAAATACGACGTACTTGATGTAGTAATGGAGGATTCACTATCCACATCTTCTTCAAAACACGATATTTCTTGTAGTATTTCTGCAGATGAGGTACCAATCACATCAAGGGAGCGCAGTAAATGTAAAAGTTAATATCAATGAATTACACCTACATGATCAGCAGTATTCACTGTTTTGACGACAACAATTTTTTGTTTACAGGAAACCCATCTTAATGACATAGATTCTCTTTTATTGAAGAATTTTTTTCAATATAATATTTATAGTACTGATGAAAGAACTTGCAGGTGGTTCATCCCTTTTTGTTAGAAATTCCTTTTTACATAGTAATATTATATATATACAGCTTTACACACTGCATAAAACGATCACGTTTTGTTCAGTGTATCTTCCGCCTGGTTCAAGTTTAGATTGCACTGAATTGGACAAACTTATTCAGCAGTGACCTAAACCGTATATTTTATTAGGTGACTTAAATGCTCATAATATATTGTGGGGCAGTGACAGTGTTGATACCAAAGGTAAAATAATTAAAGATTTTATATCAAAACATAATTTATGTGCCTTTAATGATGGTCCAGTACCTACTCACATCCAGGACAGTACTTCAATACTTTAATAGATCTTACTCTAACTGATCCATCGCTTTTTACGAACTTTTTATGATCAGTTCATGACGATTTTTGTGGGAGTGAGCATTTTCTACTTAAATAGCAATGTATCGTTTAATAATAATTGTATTCCACAATGGAAACTTAATAAAGCTGACTGGTGTCAATTTCAATCTGATTGTCTGACGAATCTGAATCAAATTAATCATTTAACGGAAAACGACCCTATTCTTAATTTTACAAATACATTAGTTCAGATTTGTGAACAAAACATTCCTAAACCCTCTGGTTTTTTTTTCAAAAATTTAAATACAACCCATGGTTTCATGATTACTGTAAAAGTGTCATCAAAGATCGCAAAAAGGCCGAAAAAGAATTCAGACGACATCCCATTACGTCAAATTTAAATAAAGTTCGTCAACTTAGAGCCGTTGCCAGACAAAGCATTAATAGCAGCAAACGTTTATCCTGGAGAAAGTACGTCTCCAGGGTTTATACTCATACACCTACAAATAAGGTTTTGAAAATGATAAATAATATAAAAGGTAAAGGTACTTCAAATAATGTTAAACGTCTTCACCATGGTTTAACATCCAAAACCAGATATTGCCAGTTGTTTGGGAAATACTTTTTCAAGGAATTCTTCGTCTGATAATTGTCTTCCTCAATTTCGTCGTTTAAAACAAAAATCTGAAAAATTAAAATTGAAATTTTCGTCGAATAATCAGGAAGATTATAATGAACCGTTCTCGATTGAAGAATTACAAATGTCTTTGCAAAAATTAAATGATACTGCAACTGGTCCGGATGAAGTACATTATCAATTTTAAAACATCTTCCGTTAGAATCTTTGAATATTTTACTTTATATTTTTAATTACATTTGGTTGAATGGTGATTTTCCAGAGTCGTGGAGAGAGTCTACTGTAATTCCAAAATCTATAAAGGATCATACTGATTATGTTAAATTATCGCCCAATATCATTAACGAGCTGCGTTTGTAAAACTTTTGTAAGAATGGTCAACGAACGTCTTGTCTGGTACCTGGAACACAACAATTTTCTCAATGATATTCAGTGTGGTTTCAGAAAGCAGAGGAGCATCATGGAACATCTTGTGCGCCTTGAAACGTATATACGTGATGCCTTTGTCGATAAGGAACATGTCGTCTCTATATTTTTGTATTTGGAGAAAGCGTATGATGCTACCTGGAAATTTGGTATTTTAAAGTATTTATATGATATGGGTTTAAGAGGTAGTTTGCCAATATTTATTTCAAATTTTCTTAAAGATAGACGTTTTAATGTTCGACTTGGCTCTCATGTTTCTGATTCTTTTGAGCAGGAGATGGGAATTTCTCGGGAAAGTACATTGTCGGTTACCCTTTTTAGTATCAAAATAAACAGCTTAGCACAGGTTTTGAAATATGTTTTAGATGGATTACTTTATGTTGATGACTTTTTTATATGTTGTCGCGGTAAAAAATAGGAATCTAATCGAGAGAAAATCACAGCTTTGCCTCAATGATATATTTCAGTGGTCTATAGAAAACGGCTTTAAATTTTCGAAAAATAAAACTGCTTGCGTTCATTTCTGCCAAAATACGCGAATACACAATGGCCCTGAACTTTTTTATGGATGGTAATAGGGTAAATGTAGTAAATGAAGTGAAATTTCTTGGTGTCATATGAAATCTTTAAAAGTCAAATGTTTAAATTTTGAAAGTTTTATCTAGTACAAAGTGGGATGCTGAAAGTACAACGTTGCTTCAGCTTTATAGATCGCTGGTGCGATCGAAGTTGGACTATGGTTGTATTGTTTATGGTTCGGCCAGAAAGTCTTATTCACAGCTTCTGGACACCACCAGGGTTTGTGATTAAGTCTTGGTGCTTTCATCACTTCGCCTGTACAACGTTTATATGCATCTTTTGAATGAGAGAAGAGTTACATTAACATTACAATATATCATCAACTCCTGCATTTAATTGTGTATTTAAGCCGAAATATGAAATACAATATATTAATAAACCAAATAACATTAAAACTATAGGCTTACAGTTGGGTGCAGTCCTAACCTTACATTCAAGTGCACTTGACAAGTGCACTTCAAGTTTTGTTTTTCGTCCTGAATTCCAGTCATAAAGTTTAGTCAAGTGCACTTGATATCAAGTTTACTTGAAAGTAATTCCGTCATTAAGTTCACTATCACGTGACACCAAGTTTACTTTTCATGTTTATTATTACAATTATCCAGTTTCGTTTCACACGATAGAAATAATTGTCTTATTATGTACAATTGCATATTTTACATATAAAAAATTATTTTAACAGAAAACTATAGTAAATGTACTTGTATATAGAAAGTAAACTAAACTTGAAGTGCACTTGGAGTAAACTTGGAATCAATTTATTCTGTTGTCACCAAGTAAACTTGAAAAGCAGTCATAAAGTTAACTTGAAGTGCACTTTATGTAAGGTTAGGACTGTACCTAACTGTACGTGTTAAACCACTTATCACGCTATCTGATATAGATAAATACAAAATATCTTCAAGAGACGTACAGTCATACTTACGTTAACAGATTATAAGAAACTTGATACCCCAATATCAACATCTGTTTTCGGAGATTGCGTCTTTGTACTCCGATTATATATCATACTATACAGATGATTCTAAGGCTGATCACAGAAATGCAGCTGCGGCAGTAACTGATAACGACGTTTCTCTATCTGTACAGTGAGGTGCAGTCCTAACATAACATTATGTTCACGTCGCGTTAACGTGAAGTTTGCTTTCCTCGTGCGCTCAGGACTGCTGGGCACACGCGTTTGCGTTAACGCAGATTTCTACGTGAACTTAATTTCGAGACCGCGTGAACGCGCTTGACTGCGGCGTTAACGCGCTTGACTGCCGCGTGAACGTGCTTGACAGCCACGTTCGCTTGCTTACAACTTATAACTTGTATTAAATGTTCATATAGAAGAATTTGAAGGAAAATATATATATATATATATATATATATATTGTGTATATAAATATTAAAACATATAAATAAAATATTTAGAAATAAATAAAACCCTTCCGAGTTAAGGGATATTTTTAAAAACACTGAACAGAATTTCCGAACAATGACTTTAATTAAACTCTTACTTTAGGAAAATAATAATAATAATAATAATAATAATAATAATAATAATGAAAATAATTATGAAATTAAAATCAATAAAGATAATAATAATGATGATAAGTACTATATTTATAAATAAGAAAATAGCTTTATCAAAATTAATAATAATAAATACATAAATAAGAAACACATGTAAATACATAAATTAGTTATAAATGAATCAACAAATAAGAAAAAGATACATAAATAAATTAATAAAAAATAAATAAATAAATAAATGAAATTAGAAAGTAATCATGCTAGTATAAAATGACGAAGTTTTTTTTTTTCATAAATACCTTATTGCATGTCTACTCGATAATTTCCTTTGCTATATTACATATGAAATCCTTAATGCAGGGTGTCATTTTAAAATAACATTTAATACACGTTTTTACGGCAACATTCGCGGTAATTTAATTAGATCCATTTTATTTTCTCCGTCTGCACTGCATAGAGAATTACAAATATAGACATGTGAACGTGCGACGGACCGAGCGCACGCGGGAATAAATCGCGTTAACGCGAATTCCCTCCCGCGTTAACGCAGGGAGCGCACGCGCGTCCGGTCGAGCAGTCCTGGCACGTGTGCTAAAGCAGTCCTCGCGACTGCTTTTCGCGTTAACGTGAATGTTATGTTAGGACTGCACCCATCTGTACGTTTACTTGATAAAAGCTCTATATTTACTGCTGAGGCTAAAGCTATACTTCTAGCCCTTAATCACATCGAAAGAAAGAAATATTCCAAGAACATAATTTATTCTGATTCTTTATCGTGTCTTCAGGCTATTAAATATTTTAATACAAGTAATCTGTATGTTCTGAAAATTTTAGAGAAAGTATCTGTTGTTAAAAAATCGGAGATTGCATTTCGTTGGGTTCCAGAACATATGGGTTTGGTTGGTAATATTAGAGCTGATAAAGCAGCAAAAGAAGCCGTATATATATATTTAATACTGCAGGTAAAATTCCATATTCCGACTTTAAATCTTGTATATTAGATTATATTGAGAATTTAAGACAAGAAGCTTCGGATCAAGTTAACAATCAACTTCATGGTTTCAAGCCAATTTTTAAATGTAAACTTCATTGTAATCATAGTAATCGTCGAGATGAAGTTCATTCCTGCCTTTTAAAGGAAGAGCCTCCTCCAGAGTGTATCCCATACTGATGTCTATAAAGTATTAAACATATATTGTTAGAATGTGCAGACACAGCACACATTCGAAATCAGAATTATACTGTAAAAACTATGAATTAGTTATTTGAGAATGTCAGTATTTGAAAAGTTCTGTAATTTTTAAAAGAAGTTAATTTATATAATAAAATATAATATATTGAAATATAACATATTTTAATTGGGTATACATGTCCATTTTAGTAATATCATTTATGTATATAATGAAAGCTGGTCTTTCCTAGATATTTTTAATTGCTCTTTATAATTAGATTCGTTCAATGTTAACTTGTAACCGTCGACATATGGGTGAAATATTCCCGGCGCGACGTAAAACAATAATATATCTTTCTATTCTTTATTCTCTAGAATGTTCTGAGTGGCAAAGTCTATTTTCTCTTGGTATTATAGATAAAGAGAAAGGGAGATGAAGGGCCGAGCATGAATGTTGTAAATGCTAGAGATCATTTTCCCGATGTGTGTATAAATACCCCGGGGTAGCATAATTCTTAACAATGTAAAGATGATGGATAAATCCAAACCACAAGTCCGATATTCATGAAACCAGAGGAGATAGAAAATCAGTAAAAATGAAAACCAAGAAAAAAATAACGAAAAATGTCTTGAAGAGCATATGTGAACCCCTTTTGATGGATTGAGATCAGGTGCTCGGGGAGAGTGAGCATCTCCTGCTTGCTAGCAACACCCATCACATACACCCAGTAGATAGAGTCAAATCGTGTAAATTCCATATATATTTATATATGGAGAAGTCAAAGTAAGCAACCTTCTAGTACAGAAGGTGTCAAATGTGTAAAGATGATGGATAAATCCAAACCAAAATCCAAAAATCATGAAACCATAGGACATACAAAATCAGTGAAAATGAAAAACAAATGGAAAATAACAAAATATGTCTACTTGAAGAGCATATGTGAACCCCTGTGATGGAGTGAGATCAGGTGCCCGGGGAGAGTGAGCATCTCCTGCTTGCTAGCAACACCCGTCACATATACCCCGTAGAAAGAGTCAAATCGTGTGAATTCCATATGTATCTATATATGGAGAAGTCGAAGTAGGTAACCTTCTAAGGTGTCAAATCTGTGTAAAGTGATCGGAATCGGTCTCAGTCCAGAATATCATTTAAAAGTCTGGATAACGAGATATCATATGGAGTAATAGGAGTCTCGTAACGACCGTAGAACTTCCTCAGTGACGATGCTAGTCTAGCACATATATAACCCTGGTTGAGCAGCTTACCTGAAAGTCGCCTAGCCCTCAGAACAAAGTCATTGTAATTTGAACATGCTCTGGAATAACATATTAACTGAGATATGAATACGCCGTATGCGGGCGATGATGGAATGTTGCTACTTATCACAGGAAAGTTTGTGATAGCGAAATTGAAATCGTCACGTTTGTCATAGAGTGAGGTGTTCAATTGACCATTGTACAATGATCGGACTCGGTCTCGGTCCAATAGTATGAAATATATGAGATTATAAAAGTAATTGCAGGTCATATCAGATCATAAAAAAGAAACGTTTGTGTATGAACTTTAAAATTCTTATCTGTACCAAAGTTAGATAAAGCAAATGTTCAAATCTGATGTCGTATGAAAATCTGTTTCTCCAATTTCATTACTCTGGTAAAGATTTGGATGAATATAGAAATTTTCGAGAAGAAAAACTTCATTTGTTTTTATTACGATCGGGGTTTTTCATCCCGCTCAGGATATTTTATCCCGATTTGAACTTTTCTTCAGTTTTCTCTGTTAAACTCAACCCGTTTCAACAGAATGTTGCAAAGAGTCAATAAAATGAAACAAGAGTGAAACACTGAGTAAGAAAGTTGGCAAATCAATACCAAAAACTTGTTAAATACAAAAGTAAGACAATGAGGGTGACAACGCCTACATCAAAACAACAGCATAGCCAAAGGTAAGCGAGCCAGGGAAACTGATACACCTGAGAAAATGGAATCTTTAGAACTACAACTGTCATCTGCTTCATACATGTATATATTTTTATACAATTATTTGATTAATGAAACGAACAGTTTCTTAACCTACTTAGTGTAATGATAGCACATTCTAGTTTGTATTATACAATTATTTGATTAATAAGACGAACCATTTCTGAACCTTCTTAGTGTAATGAAAGCACATTTTATCTTGTATAAAAAGACCCAGGTTTAAATCCCGGAGAGGGTGGCAAGATTCTTCTTCTTCTTCTTCTGTCGTTAATGTGCCGGGCTCCTTGTGGGGCATTGTCGCACATGAAAGATTATGGCATATCATTATGTTATATAAATCAATAAAATAAATTAAAAAATACCATTCAAAACAAGAAAGACAAATCGAATAAATGCCAAATTAATCCTAATTATCTGACCCTATACACTGCCCCTTGACCGATTACGACCTACCCTGTCCAAACAACTCAAAAGGGAGGGGTATAGGGTAAGATATTTCGGACAAATGGCAAATTTGATGCAAATTAAAACATATATACTGTCAAACAATATTATTTTCGCATTTGTCTGAATATGACATTATACCCGATATTGTCTTTTTATTCCATGGATTATGAGATATGGTTTACCCTTCGGTACTTCTGCGTTTATTACTTCATAATTTATTTATTAAGATTTTCTTTGCAATTGATGTAGTCTGAATGTGGCAAATGATGTGTTATAAAAAATTGACTCGGTTGTAGTGTAACTAGTCAATAGTGTTTTGCATATTTTTCCTTACAATGAAAAACAGAGGTTCAAGTCCTAGTGGCATTCAAAGTGATTTTAAGATTTACAAAGACATCCTCAACTTTTATTTTAAATACAATATGCCCTTACATGTACTATATTATGACTTTTAGAACTTTATTTATTTTCTTTGACATACAGTCTCCCCTGTGAGGCTTAGACTTCAAATGTATCAGCAATTCAAATGCAAAAAAAAATGTGAGTCCCTCAAAATCTAAGCGCAAAGAAGTCTACCAATACATCAAAATTAGTCACAAAATAGTAGAACATATTGTAACATGCCTTACAAATGGAAGCTTGAGGAAATGTATGCACCTTGTTTTTCACCCTGATATATTGAAATGGCGGTCAAAGACAAAACAAAAACAAATAAAAAAAATCCAATATGTTCTTATGCAATTTAATTTTTTCTAGCATAACACACAAAACAATATTTAGCAGATTACCAACCATTGTTCAACACAGTGACATTCATCTATGACTTGTATGTAAATGTTGTTGATATGGATCCGTCATTATCAGATCTCTCCAATTACCGAAATAAAGAATCTCTGGACTCATCAATATCAATGGAATCTGTCCATTTCTAATCATGTTCATTCGCTTTGAAAAAAGATAGCACATGCATTGGATCTCAACCAATGTCAAGATTTGTCTGTATGAATGCAATTCAAGGAATATCTAAATCTCAACGAGAATAAAGCCGGAATGTCGGAGGTCAGGGCTTGCATGTTCGAACCCTGTGGTGCTTTTTTATGAGAGTTTAAAAACTGAGGTCCTGTAGCATGAAAAAGACCCCTCTCTGCTTTGGGTGGGTCCGTGGCAAAGGTGCAAATTTCTGCATCATTACTTATATCAGGAAAACAGATGTTGATGCAATGGAATTATATTTATTACATGTTACTGGCAACTAGTCGTAAATGGAAGGTACCAAGTGACAATGAAAGTGGATTTGAACCACTACCCCCCCCCCTCCTTTAAGCACTGATCCTCTGACCATTAATCTATTCAGTTTTGTCAATTGTACACATTCTATGTACTGAAGTTCAATAACCATGATCAGGAGAATATAATTATAGTCAAAATTTAAAACATCAACAATGAATGGCCTGGCTGATTTATGTGATGGTATTTCATTAAAGAATCCAACGGAGAGATGACCAGCACTAGACAACACGTAGTACAACTACAATGACTGCCTACTAGTAACACAAGTTCTTCCACAAATCGCTTTGGCAAGATTGCATATATATATATAAATATATATATATATATATATATATATATATATATATATATATATATATATATATATATATATATATATATATATATATACTTCCCGTACCCCGTAGGTAAATGGCTAACACGTCTGTTTTGTTTAATAAGGCGTTTATACACTTAACCCAACTCTATCGAGCTGACGGCTCGTCGCACAATATCTTCCATCGGCGCAGCCATGACACTTTTGAGTAGCCAATCAGCGCGTTTATCAAAATCCTGATATTTTTTGTACAGTAGGCGAGAGGATCGGAGTCAAGAGTCTGGATAATACAGACTATCCCGCGTGAAAACATACAGAAATGTTGCATAACTCCAGACGTGATCGCTTCTTACAATTTACATGGTATTGTACATTTCGAAATACTATCAAAGAAATTGAAATGAAACTATTCGAGGTCTGTTATTTATTGTAAAATTGACATTATCCATTGAAATTGCTTCAGCGATAGTAACGTGCACTTTAAAACCCATGTATTTTAAACCTCATCCTTTGTAATGAAGTCGTCCGTGGAACACACTATGTACGTTTTATGTAGACATACACATGGTCTGCGTGTAGATATTATAAGTCTCTAATTGAAATAGATTTTCCGAGCAATATATGGGACGACTCCGTTTGTGCTCTTTTATTGAGATTGGGTGGTGATAAGGAAATGGCTGTGAATATTACAATGAGTCATTCCAATAGAATATGATAAAATGCAGCATCCTGTTGGAAAGGTGACAAAATGTAAAAGCAAACCATAAAATGACAGATCTGAGAAAATGTATTCAGAAAAAATTAATCGTATCTAGAAAGAGAAGGAATTTCTGAAAAAAGGTGTTGGTGTCATTTCAAAGTCATACTTTATGTCGTCTTCATTCAAGTTTTATTGACATGTAGAAATTGACACAAACAAACGATGATCAATTTCATCAAAATTGGACATAAATATCCATTGAAATACCCAGAGAAATTTATTATAAATCAGAAACTGTATACTATTAATGTATATGCGGTTAGTTAATTTTCATCGTTACAGAAAACAGAATAAAATGCAAAGCTTTATGGAATTTTATACATACTCCAAGAAGCGGAATGGTTGGAATTCTCATAGATAAATATTTGAAGAGCAGTATTGAAACTAAAATACATTTCTTGATGCAGTATATTTAGTCCACTCATATTTTATTCATGCTGAATATAGTGGTGTCATGTGCTAATAGTTGATATGAGAAGCACTGCATGTATTTCTTAATTGCGTTTTAATAATAATTCTATCCCTTTATTAATCTTGTTAGTTGCTAATAAATGTTCAAAATAAATACAATTGATACAGAAATGTGCTAAGATATCAGAGTTGAAAATATACAAGTAGGTACTTTTTATGTAAATATGCTTTTACATTATTGATATTTTTAATTCGAGGATCCAAGTCTTATGAAGAGAAAATGGACTGTGAAGGAGAGAATTGTTTTGTTTCTAACAAGAAAGTAGAGAATTTCTGCGAGAAGCTGTTGTAAATTAAAAATAACTAATTGTGATTAAAAACTTCTTCCATCAATGATATTGATGAACTGGATCATATTTTCGAAAAAAAAGGCCGATTAAAACATTTCAAATGGATTCACCTGAGGCAGTGCAGAATCTTTTGCGTGTCTAGTCGTCTTTACTGTATTATCTGAAATACCCGCGCAGAAGCGATCCAAGTACTTAAATGATTGATTTATGCCGTAATGATTTATTCGTTCAAATAAACTTTGTCAAAAACGGGTAAAAGTCAAATTTAAATATTTGTTGTGTAATATATAACTTGTCGAAATGTGCATATGCTGCACAAAATTAAAAGGTATATATGTTCTATATTTATTATAACCTCTAGGCCGGTGTCACTGCTGGTGGACTGATAGTCCCCGAGGGCATCATAAGTCTAGTTTTCAGTGCTTTTGTACTGACATGAAATGTATACTTCAAATTTTCAGTCATTAAATTAGGTAAATCACTCTAAAACTAAGGAGTATCTCCCTCATGCATAGCTCTGTCCTTAGATAGATTCTTTGGTTCACTTTTCGGTCATTTTAGCTTCAACATTACTCTTCATATTCTTATATATTTAGAGAATTCCAATCATTCGGCTACGAGCATCACTGAAGAGACATAACTTGTCGAAATGCGCATATGGTGCACAAAATTAAAAGGTATATATATTCTATATTTATTACTGCATTCAATCAATTTTACAAAGAGTGCAATTATAGTCAGGGAAAAACCCTCTTTTATAGTAATTTATTACTGTATATTTTGTATTTTGGTTTACACCATGTAAGAATTATTTATATCATGTAAAAATTACTTCACTTGCATATATGTGGTGGCCGCGATGTACATAAACACCTACATTTTTAGTTTTTACTAGTCTTAAACACAAGGCAATGAAAAGGCACAGGTTAGACAAGCTCGGTACCGGCAGATCGAGGCGGGTCTCACTTTTAATGTGAATTTAATGTTGAATAGCATACTCGACAAGAGGAGTTTGCCGATGAACAATCTTTGACGATCATATGGACACTTCCTGCCACATACAAGCCATCAATATGAGAAAAAATTATGATAAAAAAATTCAACATCCTATGAAGCTTTAAGATTGCTGATGATTTCTGCCCTACAGCTAAGTCGTATGTCTTTCCCTTTCCTCTTAGATTCGTAATAACGTTTATACTACGTGTCGGGGGTTTTAGTTCAATAAAATGAACTCGGATTTATTGAAATCTTTGTTATAATACTATTTTATTCAGTTCATTCTGAATAGAGGATAACGTGAGTTCTGTTACCCCATCTTTTCCTGTGTGGCTGTGTGTAAATGCGCAAAGACTATACAACGAATTAAGAAACTAATACACACCACTAAATCTTATCGATTAAAAAAAATCTAAATTCAACGTTTTTATACAGGGTTCCATAACTGTATTCTACCTTGTCTTATCTCACTTATTGACTGCATGGTGATTGAATATTCAAAGTCGATATAATCGTTGTTGTGTAATTGAACATTTTTATCCGATTGTCTGTGTAATTACAACCTTTTCCCAAGTGTATATACAATGGTGTAATTCCCCATTCTTTTTACAGAATATTTATACAGAAAAGCCAAATATATTTTTATATGACACATTAATAGGCGTCAGACATGACAGTTATCATGATATCCGATTAAAACGTGTCTGTATGCAGCAGGACGTTGTAGTAACTATTCCTATTGTGATTCAATACGTTCTGGTACATGCGGACGTATTTAAGGTCCGCGTCATTGTCTCTTAATTGCACAATTAAGGAAAAAATAAATCAAAATTGGAAACGCTGAACCAAAAACACTTGTATTGCAGCACCATTTCCGTGTTAGTATTAGTTATAGAAAGCAGAAAGCATTCTATCATGAGAAGAAAATGTTGAGTTTCGAACTACATCGCCATGCATATGTCTGTAAAATTTATTTCATTTATATCTTCATAAAGGATGCTCCTGTTTTCTCGTGTCCAACAGATGAATCGTCATGGATGAAGAGAAGTTCTCTACATAATTGCACAGCCCCGTTAACGTATCATTGCGGATTAACATATCATGGAATAGTGGAGGAGTTTTGTTTCATACTGCGTGCAATAAAAGCAAATTGTAAGAGTTTTTCCGTATGAATTTAATTAAGAGGGATAGGGTTGAGATTGTCACGAAAGGTTTGCAATTTGATAATCATACCTATGAAATTATATTTTGTAGTATGTTGACTATGTACTTAAGAGCTTGCTTAAAAAACAAAACATTTACTTACACATGGATATAGTCGACGCTTTATATCTGCACGCCTTTCTTTAATGACATATGAGATGATAATACTCTCTGAACTAAAGAATATACTTCGGGTTGTTGGGTACATGATGTCCGGGTAATTTAGGGGTGTATGCAAAGCGACATGAAACAAATGTAGATTTTATGTCGTGTTGTTGTAGATTTAAACAATAATTTTATGACGTCGCAATTGTGACTAAAACAAAAAGTAAATTTGCGTTTACTTTAACCTCTCACTGCATTTCATACTGGAATATTCTAGATGATAGTCTTTCATATTGAGGACTCCTGACATTCAGCTCAGGACAATTAAGTTTCAATGATGATTTAAAAGATTATTTAGATTTTGATATGTCATATTTAAGAACTTATATTGGCGCTGTTGTCTGTTAATTATTATGATAATTATAATGAGCCTTAGATTTTGTTTTATGCATATAATTCAAACAATTTGAAATAAATGTGTGAATTATAAGTTGAGTTTAACATTGATTATCATTTGATGTTTTGTCTTGTATTTTTGTTTCATGAGAGGGATTTGATATTTTCAATTGTAAGTTTAGAGACATTCAGTCAGCAGAGATAAATGAGTCTTGGTATATTTGCATTCACGCGTATATGTATTCGGTGTACTTCTGTTTAATGAAAGGGAATTGATATTTTATATAATAAGACTTAGAATTTAGAGACATTCATTAAGCAGAGATAATCTGAGTTACGTTCCAAAAGTTTACCTGATGTCCTTGCCATCACATGATAACTATATTCTGTTATATTTGCATCCACTCGTTACGCTATTCGGGCTTCAAAGAACAAAGTGTCATTTCGATATAGAGAAAAGCTTTGATATGTTCATGCATGATGGATCGGGTAAGAAACACTCATAAATCATCTAAACATCAAGCCAAAGGTGTCTACACGTAAGATATCTTTAATACTATAATGACCCTGACACGATGCAGCAATAGAAACTAACCCTGTCTACATGAACGTGCTGTCCAGTAGCAGTGGCTAAGTGGTATTTAGTAGTAAAAATTTTAATATTAATAATCTGTTACAATGTTCTTCTGACACTTAATCAGTCTGGGGTAAGGCTGCTATTGTAGGATGTGTCCCCCTCCTGCACAGGTCTGCCCTGTGACTGTGTCTTTCTGGTGTACATCTCGTCGTCTATTTATGAATTATGTCTTTCAATATTAAAGGTTTAAATACACTTCGACTTCTCCATATGTAAATACATATGGAATTCACACGATTTGACTCTTTCTACGGGGTATATGTGACGGGTGTTGCTAGTAAGCAGCAGATGCTCACTCTCCCCGGGCACCTGATCTCACTCCATCACAGGGGTTCACATATGCTCTTCAAGTAGACATATTTTGTTATTTTCCATTTGTTTTTCATTTTCACTGATTTTGTTTGTCCTATGGTTTCATGATTTTTGGACTTGTGGTTTGGATTTATCCATCATCTTTACATTGTTATACATGGGATGTGAGTATGTCTGATGAACGATATGAAATGAATTCTTACATGGGTAGATCGAGTCTTTCATTTCAGATTGCCCTATTTTTGATATTACCGAAACATCTGACTTTGAATTGTGGAATTGCAAATATAATATACGGTGGAATGGTAGTATATGCAGAGACCAAGACATTCCGAAGACGTCATACTTATCAAATGAACTGTACAAATGTAAGTTAACTTATTCTCTTAAAATAGAGTACTAACAATACTAACTTGTGTCAGATAATCACCATATATGCAGTTCATTTTCAAAAAAAAATCATCTGATATTGTTTTATTCTTTGAATTCAATTAAATGTTTACTAATTCAAAAGGACGCATAAATTCAGTATTTACGTACACCTGTAAAGACTGAAGTCAAAACATACGTAAGCTGGATCGTATGTTTCAGAGTGTCTTAATTTATCTTATCAACACATCATTCATTGTAATGTGCAATGACATAGTTATTTTAATAACTTGTGTCTCTCTATGCTATTTTATTGCTTAAGTTAAACAAAACGGCTTATATCTAAGGACAAGCCACTTGCACACTGATGCCAGATAGGATTCTTCCTTGTGAGAAAGCCCCTTAAGAGTTTCCCATATCAATGTATTACAATGACTTTCAGATACGCCACTCAACAAGGGTTATATATGTACTAGACTATCAACGTCACCGAGGAAATTCTATGGTCGTTACGAGACTCTTATTACTCAATATGATATCTTGTTATCCAGACTTTGAAATGATACTCTGGACTGAGACCGATTCCGATCATTTTACACAGATTTGACACCTTCTATACTAGAAGGTTACCTACTTTGACTGCTCGGTATAGATATATATGGAATTAACATGATTTGACGCATTCTACTGGGTATATGTCACGGGTGTTTCTAGCAAGAAGGAGATGCTCACTCTCCCCGTGTATCAGGGTCCGGCGCCATAAACTGAGAACATACTTAAGTCAAAAATTCATATTCTTCTGTTTATCAATGAATTAATAACTGGGATTTGGATTTTATTTAGTTTTATTCCACCAATAAATAGAACTAAACCATTCTGCATTAAAAATTATTTGAACGTTTGATAATGGAATGAATTAAAATGAAATTTTTGACTTAAGTATATTCGCAGTTTATGGCGCCGGACCCTGATCTCCCGCCATCATAGGGGTTCACATATGCTTCTCAAGTACACATTTTTCGTTATTTTCTACTTCGGTTTTCATTTTCACTGATTTTGTATGTCCTCTGGTTTCATGATATTCGGACTTACGGTTTGAATTAATCCATCATCTTCACATGAACTCGCGACCTTACAAACTGGAAGAGCTTTTTAGTGTATTCGTCTGCTTAACGGGACCAAAAAAAAATCCCAGCATCAATAAATAATTATAGAACACTTAATGACACTTATAAAAATGCTATATCTTTATTTGGTCTGCCAATTCATCCCCTCAAACAATAAATTACACAATTCAACAAATTCCCTTTCTGTCCCACGATGAAACGTCACTATCGCTATTTTACCGAAATAAGTAATGCAGCAAATTCAGTCCCTTAGTAGAAGTAGGTCTGAAAACACTGTGGAAGGTCTTTTTGCTGGAAATAACCTTCATAATTACCAAATAGAGGCAAAATTGCATAACAATTCCCCGTTGAAAGGGAGACGAATAGTGACTGACTTGTTCTCTGAACAAACACATGTGACACTAGCTATAATGTGAACGTTGTAATAATTATATAAAACAAAAAATTACTCCGAATGATTTTATATAAAATTATAAAACATTTCCTATGTTTTACGATTTCTTGGTAATCTTTTTGCCTTTTCTTAAAGAAGAATTGATGAAATGTAATAAACTTTAGAAATGTTCGCCATTGTGTGAATTTTTCATCACTAGTACCCCCACGGCGTAGTAATTTTAATTATTGAAAAAATAAAACGGTAATGTATTTCTCTCTTGGGATAGGGACATCTAATCCTCGGAGTTCAATATGAAAATGTATGTAACATATCCCAAATGGTTTCTTATATTCCCCCTCAGTTGGCATATCTCGGAAGCTAATACAAAAAATGGGACACGAATGCATATAACGATAAGTATTTCGCTTCTAAAGAATATTGCAATAATCTTTGTAGATCCAGCTTGTTTTCTCAGACAGGAGCTTCCGATGACTATTCCAATGTACGTTTCTTACTTTACATCGTTGTAGCTTGCCAGACAATAGTAAACGTGATAATGAATATTCTCAGAAATGCATAATATAACTGGTTATCACCAAAAGAAAATCTGGTTATAATTGAAACGTAAACAAAACATTAATTTTTATACATATTATGCTGTTGAAATTGCCATAATCGCAATATCATTACCATAATATAATAGTTTTATAGAAATGCATCGTTATTGAAGGAGGAAAGTAAGACTTTATTAAATGGAATCCATTCAAGTGACAAGTGAAAGTTGTTAATGTTGTTTTCCCTGTCTTACGAACGCCTGTCATCCCTCTGTCACACTACATATTATCATTTAGTTTGAAATATTCTAGAACTCATGAAAGTCTGGACGCCAATATGGACATGACGTCGTACGGTAATATTTACTATATATATAATCTAATGTAAAAATTTAGCTTGTTCAGACGTAATAATTTTTATTGTTTCTGTAATTAGTGGTTGTCATCAAAGTGATAAAAATAATGTTGAAAATGATGTAGATTTCTTTTTGTCGTTATGAATATATACATTTTTGCCTCATGCAACTGATGTTTATTTCTCATTACTTTAGGGCTTTGTATATGCTCTTTATTATTCAAAACTTAAAATCAAATATTCTTTTTACAGAAATAAAAGAAGAAATCCATATCATCATATCCGCTGTTGGTATGAAATATACATTTATATCTCTCTATCAGTGGTTAAAATTGATCAATTCTGTTCATACAGTGATGTGCAGTCCTAACATAACATTATGTTCACGTCGCGTTAACGTGAAGTTTGCTTTCCTCGTGCGCTCAGGACTGCTGAGCACACGCGTTTGCGTTAACGCAGACTTCCACGTGAACTCAATTTAGAGACCGCGTGAACGCGCTTGACTGTCGCGTTAACGCGCTCGACTGCCGCGTGAACGTGCTTGACAGCCACGTTCGCTTGCTTACAACTTTAAACTTGTATTAACATGTTCATTTAGAAAGATTTGAAGGAGAATAGATACATTGTGTATTTAAATATAGAAACATATTAATGTGTAAGTAAAATATTTAGAATTAAATAAAACCCTTCCGAGTTTAGGGATATTTTTGAAAATATTGAACGCAATTTCCGAACGTTGACTTTAATTAAATTTCTTACTTTAGGAAAATAATAAGAATAATTATAATAATGAAATAAAAATTAATAAATGATGGTGATTATAATATTCATAAATTATAGAAAATAGCTTTATTAAAAGAAAAATAATAATAAATACGTAAATAAGAGACACATGTTAATACATAAATAAATTTGTTGTACTAGTAAATGAATCAACAAATAAGAAATAGATACATACATAAACAAATTAAAAATAAATAAATAAATAAATGAAATTGGAAAGTAATCATGCTAGTATAAACTGACGAAGTTTTTTTCATAAATACCTTATTGCATGTCTGCGCGATAATTTTCTTTGTTATATTACATATGAAATCACTAATGCAGGGTGTCCTTTTAACATAATATTTAATACACGTTTTTAAGGCGACATTAATTTAATTAAATCCGTTTTATTTCCTCCATCCGTACTGCATAGAGAATTACAAATACATGTATAGACATGTGAACGTGCGACTGGACCGAGCGCACGCGGGAATAAATCGCGTTAACGCGAATTCTCTCCCCCCACGTTAACGCGAGGAGCGCACGCGCGTCCTGTCGAGCACTCCTAACACGTGTGCTAAGGCAGTCCTCGTGACCGCTTTTCGCGTTAACGTGTGTGTTATGTTAGGACTGCACCCATCTGTATATTGTCAATTTCAACATCACTGTGATAATTCAATTCCAATGTCTTGATGAATGAATACGTTAAATGTATTTATTATTTATATTTCATGTGTCGATAAAATTGCTCCTCATTTCTTACAAATCATCAGCTTCTTCCACGAAATACACCAACACAGATCTTTGGCAGGATGTTGATTTCAGCAAATCCTTAATCTTATGAATGGACCTGAATTCCTTACAGCCCTGTTCTTATTCGTGATCGTTAAAAACTCCAATTAGATCAAATCTTTTCAAATGTGCAAAATATATAATTAGAGTCAGTTACGCGAGAACGGCCGTCATACACATGCAGAATAAGCAGACAAAAACATACAACAAAAATATGCGATTATAATGCATCCCTTGTACCGCTTTAGGGCAATCAACTGCAACTACAAATGCCACTTAACTGGTGTGGTTACCCTGTTTTACGGACCTACATTCTCTCTCATTACTAAAAGCAGCACAATAAAGACACATTTAAAATCTATAGATAACCCTTCATATAGAGAGAAAAAAACACTAGGGTACTCAAGTTAAAAGGTTATAAAACATAAACTATTCTTATATAATAAATATAAAGCATCTTCGTCTGAAAACAAGCTAAGGTGCTTGATTAGTAGAGTCCTGGCTAATAAAGAGGTCTAGATTTAATCTCTTTAAGATCATTCATTAAGACTTTAAGCAGTAATGTAGGAAATAAAGTATTAAATTTATCTAGATATATGTAATTAAAATGACATAAATACTTGTAAAATCATATAATTCCCTTATTAGTCAAAACATTAATAGAAAAGCATGAGTTTGCCTTTATCTGGTTGTATCTGGAAACTCGAACCAACTAAAACTCGAATTGATTTTGACGGTCCCTCGTACTTCGAAATATCGAAGTTCGAACTGTATGTCCAGGATAGATTTCGTAATGCAGATTAATCACTTAACTTTTGTATATCCCTGTTTATATACTGTGTCTCAAGGTCCACGTGTCTCGGAAGTGTTTTATTGGTATGTTTTGTTTCTCCTGTATTCCAATCATTCGGCTACGAGCATCACTGAAGAGACATAACTTATCGAAATGCGCATATGGTGCACAAAATTAAAAGGTCTATATGTTCTACATTTATTACTACTATTATTATTCTTTTTGCGGGGGGTTGGGGTTGGGGTTGGTTAGATCTTTACTTTTAGAAAATATAAGTGGTTCAATTTAACAACATGTTTATATCCACCTTAAATAATAGGAAATTAAATTAAGTTAAATATTTAAATAAAATACTGAAAAGTTGGTGAGAAGTTTGATTTAATCAAATAGATGAGAGGGTGTGACAGATTTTGCTGAATAACAATACTGTAAACACTTAGAATAAAAGAAAAAAGCATCTGGTCACTACACCATTGAATTACGTATCTAACATTTATGTCATTTTATTTGCAGTTACCTGTCTCAGTATTGCATTATCCCTATTCATTTGCGTCTTCTTTATCTGTCATAATCAAACGTAAGTGCATATGTTATTGTTCTCAGTATATAATCCTATTTGAAAAGTCCTGTAGCCGGGTGCCTGGGCGTAATTCTTTGTCATTAATGCATTTGAATCACAGTCTTCTTGCAGGCATCTGTAAAATAAAACAGGTCAGTTAAAGAAGAAAAAAAAAGACCAGAGTGAAATTATTATTTTGTTTGATCAGTACTTTCAGGAAACACAATAAGGCACCAATATCAGCTTTATCCACCCAAGTATAATTCATTTGTTTCTGTTGATTTTCATAACTACATTTGATATCTAAAACGATAAATATTAGAACATATATACGTTATCATTTTGTGACTATTTTCTTTTATAATTTTAGCAATATTTAGAATTACATTCTTTTTTCGCAGAATATGAAATTCAAACGGCTTGCTTGATAGGTTTCACATATTTACGCTTGCTGATTTTTGTTTTTCTTTTCTTTGATGATTTACGCCATTTTGTTCAGCGCGATATGAACTACTGGATTAGATTATCTTGTGAAATGTGTCATAGTGAGAATAATATACGTGGCAACAAATCATCATGTTACTTGTCGTGATAATACTTCTGTGTAATGAAATTGCAGAAAATCCAGGTCCCGATAAAACAGAGGTGAACGGTTTCACAATATTTCATATCAATATGTGAAGTATCCGAAATAAACTGTGCGATATTGAGCATTATATCCATGAATGTGCCATAATTTGTTTCACTGAGACACACCTTTATTCAGCTCCGAAAGTTATTATTTGAAGGGTTTGAGGCACCCTTTTGCAAAGACAGAACAAACCATGGTGGTGGAATTTGGTGTAGTGAATGTGTCCAGATGTATTGAATTTGAAAACCCCATAGATGAAACTATTTGGTACAGTGTATAGACCCGAGTACAAGCGTGCAGATTTCTGGGAACGCTTAGGGGGTTCCATTCGGGCCGCTTTTGATGTGTCTCTTAACGGAGACCTAAACACTGACCTCGCAACTCCCCGTTAAAATTCAAAATACTCTACAACTGTATAATCTTACAAATGTCATCAACGAACCGACGCGTGTCACTGCTCATTCGTCGACCGGCATAGACCCCATAATTATCTCAGATTCTGTAATTTTGGAGAATCGGGAACGTTTGAAGTCCCCATATTATCACGTCACCTATATTGTCCTTAATGCCGAGTCCTCTGTAAACAAACCTTACACGCCATAAGTCTAGCTGGCTATACAAATATGCTACTTTTAAAACGTTTCACCAAACTATACATGATGTCGATTGGATCTCATTATTTGATACAGACGACATAGACTCAGCAGTCATGTTTTGTTCTAGAAAAACCAGTGAGCTTGTAAAGCAACATATTCCTATCACAGTGCGACCTTCCGGCAGACCTTGGTTTAACTCTGACATAAGAAAACAAACACGCATTCGATAACGTTCGAAGGACTTACAGACGAACGCATAAAATGCCGGACTTGCGCAAATATAAATGTCAAAGAAACAAAGTTAACAACATGAAGATAAAATTGAAAGAACAATTGTATGAAAGTATGAATGATTCGCTCCATGAGCTTAAACGCATCGAATCCTATTGGAAACTAATTAGATCCTTGATTAGGGGAGAGAACGCTTCTTGTGCTATTCCTGCACGTATAATAACGACAGAGCTCATTCAGACGAAGATAACTGCGACATATTTAATGAATATTTTTGTAGTGTGACAGACCTAGACGACAACGACAAGGATTTACCTTTCTTTGATACACGAACTGACGTTACCTTAGAACATAATGAAGTAACTGAAAATGAAATTTCTGACATAATCTGCAATTTAGATCCAAAGAAGGCCCGTATGAGATTAGCCGCATTCTTCTCAGAAATGTGTGCAATGAAATATCAGCACCACTTAAGATACTATTTAATAAATTTATTGCTTTGGAAAAGTTCCCAAAACAATGTAAACATGCCTATGTGCTGCCCATCTTCAAAAAGGACGAAAAAACATGTCCAACAAATCATTGTCCAATCTCGCCTCTAAGTTGTATAGGGAAAGTTTTTGAACGCGTGATGTTAAAATACATTTATAATCATCTACATTCCAACTCATTGTTATATCAGTCAACGGTACCTCAAATAATAGAAATATATCACAAAATATGTCTTTCGATGTACAATAAGGATTATGCTTGTTTCACATCCTGTGGCGTCAGCAAGGCGTTTGACCGGGCGTGGTTGAATGGGCTTGTATATAAATAGATAAAATATGGGTATGGGGGTAAATTGAGCGGTTATTGATTATTTAACTGACTATATCCAACAAGTGAGGTTGAAATCTTCAATTACAACTGTTGGATCATAGCTGGTGTGAAACAAGGGTAGGTATTAGGACCTCTGCTGTTCCTTGTATATATTAATGACCTTTGGCAAGGACTGACGAGATTCTTTGCAGACGACAATTCGAATTCCCATGTATCTTATTACCTATTAATTAATGAACGTGAAAACATTTTTGATCTTAATGAAATTAAGCGTTGGGCAGAGGGATCGTTGGTTAAGTTAAACCCAAAAAAGACATAAATCATACTCAGTACAAATAATGTCCTGCAACAGCAGATTTCTTTCTTATTTGAGCCATCCCCAGCCATAGGTACCTTGGCATAACATTTGCAAACAGGAGACGCTTACTCTCCCCGGGCACCTGGTTTCACTTAGGAATTTTTCAGTATTTCGGGGTTCACAAGTTTCTTTTTGAAACTTACACGATTTTGTATCTGTCCTTGGACTTTGAGAATGATTAACGGTTTGGTACTTCTTCGATATTGATTTAAATAGTTGTCAAGTGGTCTGCACGTTTACTACATCATTTCCGTCCTACGAAAACTTAAATACACACTGAAAGAGACTTCTTGTCAAGAATATACTTGACTTTTATTCGACGGATTTTTGAATACGGTTCTGAAGTATAAGACAACATATCAATAACAGATGCCGAAAAATTCCAAACAGAAGCAACCAGGATTGTCTTGGGTCTTCCAGTGTATTGTAGGTGAGAGGCCTTGTATTTTTAAACCGAATGGGAGACCCTGAAAATCCACAGGCAAAATAAGAAATTAACTGTAATGTATAAAATACAAAATGGTACAGCACCTGTTTATCTCAAATTTCGTACCAAATCACTGTGGTAAACATTTTCGGTACAAACTGAGAAATAATGAAAATATATTAATTCATTTTTGTCGTTTAAATCTTCTGAAGTCCTCTTTTATTCCATCCACCATATCGGTATGGAATAAACTGCTTCTGTCCACACGCAATGAGACTAGCATATCTCAATTTAAAGTTAGTGTTCCACTTAAAGCACAGTGCACTCCGCCTTCTTTAGTTACGGTGAACGCAAGCTAAGTACCGTGCATACGCACGCACGTATTTACCTAGTACACTCACAGGCACTGTGTTACATGAAGAGTGCCTTTTTAAAACTAATCCCCTCCTTTATATATCGTCTCGTTCCCTTTTCCCATATTTTAAGAAACGATGGTCAGAATGCAGCAGCTTCAACCAATATTTCCTACAAGTTCCGATGATAATCAGAGGACAATAAAATGCCAACATGTAAAATAATGTCTAACTTTTTGATATCTGTCCTCAAAATTTCATTTAAGGATGTTTAAAAGCGCCAACAAACTCGAACGACACAACTCGCGGACAGTTTCCTCGCCAGCAATCTTATACAGGTTTATTTGCATAATAGCACTTTACCGTGTTTGCTTGAATAACGCTAGAGAACAGTAGCGCAATGTATGGCTAAAACAAAATCAACATTAAATCTTTATTCCATTTTTGTGGCTTAAATATTCATTTTTCTCACGATCTTGACAATCTTGTCATTATACCGGTATTGTCTTTTAGCCTACACCCTGCCGATGTTGTAACAACAAGGCGTCACTTCACGAATATTTAACGTATATGGTGACGGCATCTCCATGATGCGGAGCATACAAATTCTGACTTTTGCAACGGACCCACCCGAAACAGTAAGGGATCTTTAACGTGCCATGCATACCACAACACGGGACCTCGGTTTTTACTGTCTCATCCGAAAGATAGGACACCGGCCTGACCAGAGCGGTACTGGAACCCCAGCCTCCCAATCAGGATGCGAGCGCGATACCACTAGGCCACGCTGAATTTGCCCTGAAAGAATATACATCATTTGTCCACCGAGTAAAGTATAATAATGATGATGATGACGATACAAAGATATTTGCAATCTATAATTTGAAAGCACTGTCTCGAATAAAACGTTCATTTCAAGTAATAATCTCATCTCTTTATTGACCGACACGAAAATACTTTTCTGGTGGGTCTTATCTCATTATCTTAATAAGTATAATTCATAATATCTTAATTAGTATTGGAATTAAATAAATATAACTTCATATTTTATCATTTTCTAGAGGCAAGTGTAAAGACCGTCACGACATCAAACAAATGTTAATTCGTGATGGGATGAATGCTGATGAAGTAAATGTCTACGAAGAAATCAATGACATGGAAAAACGTCATCCTTCGGTACACTTAGATAATCACAAAAATGAAGACAAATGGTTATGCGGTGCAAGCGATAAATTCAACACTAAAAATGATGATTCCGGATCAAGCCAAGCGACCATTCACTTAAAAGGCGTCATTGCAGAAAACGGTGCACAGGAACGAAAAATTGAAAAGAAAGATGGAATCGATAACAACGGAAGATGTAACGGAGAGATTGATTTCAATGATCAGAATTAATATCTAGAACAACGTCATAGCAACATAACGTCAATAGTACGATTGAATGTAATACAGCATGCAGTGAAAATGTTGACATCGGTGATTGGATGAACGATTAAAAACCAAGCGATGTAAATATTGAAACCAACCAAATAGGAAATTGAGGTAAAGTCATTGACATTAATAATGGTATTGAGGATAAGAAATGATGTGATGGGGGTATTGAGGTCAACAAGGGTAACGGATTATACGATGTAAACATTGACATCAAAGAGAGGAGTTCTGATTACAGACCGTGTGATGACGTCAATGGATTAATCAACTGGATCTTAAAACGCGTCATTAACTTTGAATATTGAAATGAGCATAAAACAAAATTATTTCTGACACTTCATGAATTCCGTTGCTAATTTGTCAATATTTGGAGATATATGTGTGTGTGTGTGTGTGTGTGTGTGTGTGTGTGTGTGTGTATGCATGTACTTTAAGGTCATGTACACATTTATTGTAAACGCCACTTTTTCATTTTTGTTCTTTGATTTACATCACAGGTGCCAGAGCAATCAATGTTCAAGGTTTTATTTTATCAAAACTTGTAATTTGCAGAATTACATAGATCCATAAATTTACATATATATAGATATCAACATCTCATACACATACCATACATATAATTTTGTTACAATGAAATTGTTCCATAGATACCATAATCCGATGTGTACATGAGTTCATATTGTATTGATACAAACCACATAATCTCTGTCACTTTGACAATTTTGTAATTCAATATAAATCTAATATGTGGTCTATATAGTATATCACTTAACCTACATGTATTTTAAGAGTCATCTTTATGTTTTCCAGCTAGTTGGAATACACTATGTTGTTTCCATGAGTAATATTTTAACTTTTTCACTAGACTCTCTTTTGTCATGTTTTCCTAATAATTTTACATTTCATTTTGTATTTATAACACACAAAAGATATATTTCTCAACATGTTATTTTTTATGTTAAATTCAACTCTGTAAGAGATAAGAACTATTATTCTCCATGTAATTTCCATATTCAAAAATTCACTTATTTTCTTCTATATATATTTTGCGAGTTCACATTCAAATAGCACGTGTCCTTAGTCCTCAATGCATAGACATTTCTCACATAACGGAGAAACCTGTTTATTCCATTTGCCAACATTTGAATTATTATTCAAATTTCCATGAAATAATTTGTATTAAACTCAGAAATACATTTTCCGTGCATTTTTCAATTTCATATTTGTAAATACTTTGCCATATTCATATATCTGTCATATTAAACACTTCTGTTCATACATTGGTCTTTCAAATTTTATATTCCAAAGGATTGTATGATAAAAGTTACATTTCAAGTCATCATTCGACAAAAGTCTATTATGTTTTGCATATTTACATAGTTTGCTTTTGAACACTGAAATGTTTTATAGATTGCAAAAACGCTATTGATTATCCAATATTCACAGAAAATATTTTTTGTTTTTAATTACGTTAAAAATAAATTGCTAAATCATATAATTGACCTTCTTCACCAAATATATCTTTTGTATAAAGTATTCCAATTTTAATCCAATTTTGAAAACAGGTTTAGATTTGTATAAGAAATGTCAATTTATTTCTTTTAAAAATTCATCACAGCTGAAGTTCTTCAGATGTTGATGTGTTTGGACATATTGATTTAAATGACACGAAAACATTTTATCTTTAACATCTGTAGCAACAATGCGGAGCCGTTAGTATGATTCCCCTTAATGTTCGAATAGAAGGACTAGGAACATGTATTTTCAGTTGTAATTATATCCATGGTCTTTGTTGATACCAACATTTTTATACGGAGCATGATTCAATGTAATGTCGTAGATCGGTAAAGCTTTCTTGAGTGAATAATGAATAGATTGTCAACTTGTATCAACAAGAACAGCGTTCATTATGATTTAACAGTCTACGATACAATAAGACAATTTATGAGTTGTTATAGAATTGCATAATACTAGTCTGCATTCACATGGAGCCAAAATTTTGAGAATATTATGAACTGCTGCGAAGAATATGCCACACGATGAGCAAAAAGAGAGGAAGTACAAGTCGACACTCTTTCGGAATGGATAAAATCTATTGCAGTACTGCTAAGATCAAAAATTTAAAAATTACAAGGTTCTGTAAACACCAGATTCGAATCTATTTTTAAAGATCCTGATGTTGTCAGAGAACTTACCTTCCTCCAAGAACATTATATCATTACACCAGCATATAAAGCATCTAATAATTATACATTTACTTGTAAGAAATATTACTTTGACAGCCTAGTGAAAGAATTAGGATTAAATTCAGCTCCAGGAAATCCTACTTATACTCTCACGAACTTTTCGGTTTCGGAAGTACTCGAGAATCATAAATCTGTCCTCAGTACGTTTGGTATTGACTCAAATAAATTGAATTTAGAACTTCCATATTTGTACTGTATTCCAAAAATGCACAAAACTCCGTACAAACAACGCTTTATCGCTGGTTCCTCGAAGTGTTCCACAAAATCTGTATCGATGCTACTCACAAAAATATTATCAGAAATTAAATCTGGCCTTCATAGATATTGCGAAACAGTATATTCCAGAAGTGGAATTAATCAAATGTGGATCCTTAAAAATTCAAAAGAGTTGTTAGAACATCTAAAATCAAAAAGTTTTACTAAAATTCACTCCATCAAGTCTTTTGACTTTTCGACTCTGTACACAACGATCCCTCATCAGAAATTAAAAAACAGATTGGCGGAAATTATTCAAAATGCATTTACTAGTAAAAACGGAAGCCGCAAATTCAAATATAGTAATAGGCCACGATAAAACTTACTTTGTTAGGGAAAATTCTGATTCCAAATATAAATACACTGAAACAGCTGTCATCCAGATGTTGAACTTTCTTATCGATAACATTTTTGTGGTGTTTGGAGGTAAGGTTTTTCAACAAATTGTCGGCATTCCAATGGGCACTAACTGTGCTCCGCTTCTGGCTGACATATTCCCTTATTCATACGAAGCTGAGTTCATTCAGTCTTTGCTTTCGCAGGGAAAAAAACAATTGGCTCTTGGCTTCAATTTTACTTACAGATATATAGATGACTTGCTTTCAATTAATAATCCTTCATTCGCGGATTACCTTAGCATCATCTATCCAAGTGAACTGGAGGTCAAAGAAACCACAGAAAGTAGTAATTCTACTTCGTATTTAGATATTATGTTGTCTTTCGACATTAATGGTCAATTGAACACCTCACTCTATAACAAACGTGACGATTTCAATTTCGCTATCACAAACTTTCCTTTCAGAAGTAGCAACATTCCATCATCGCCCGCATACGGCGTATTCATAACTCAGTTAATACGTTATTCCAGAGCATGTTCAAATTACAATGACTTTGTTGTGAGGGCTAGGCGACTTTCAGTTAAGCTGCTCAACCAGGGTTATATATGTGCTAGACTAGCATCGTCACTGAGGAAGTTCTACGGTCGTTACGAGACTCTTATTACTCCATATGATATCTCGTTATCCAGACTTTTAAATGATATTCTGGACTGAGACCGATTCCGACCACTTTACACAGATTTGACACCTTCTATACTAGAAGGTTACCTACTTCGACTTCTCCATATATAAATACATATGGAATTCACACGATTTGACTCTTTCTACGGGGTATATGTGACGGGTGTTGCTAGCAAGCAGGAGATGCTCACTCTCCCCGGGCACCTGATCTCACTCCATCACAGGGGTTCACATATGCTCTTCAAGTAGACATATTTTGTTATTTTCCATTTGTTTTTCATTTTCACTGATTTTGTATGTCCTCTGGTTTCATGATTTTTGGACTTGTGGTTTGGATTTATCCATCATCTTTACACTGCAATATATTTCAAGTTCATTTCTACTTAAATATTACCTTTTTTCTATTGCCTATTGGTTCAAATAATGTAAAAAAAATTCTTTCGGTTTAACTATACATTATTTAGGCAATAATTTTACACAAAAAGGTTAATATTGAACTTCTCAAAAATGTATTATTAATAACATAAAATGCAATATGAATACTGATAATGGAACAGGTTTAATAAATACTCATTTACCAAAAAATATAACTCTTGTTCAAGTACACTGACAATATTGCATAATACAAAAAAGGGAAATGATTAAAGAAAATTTCAATAGGGCTTGGACACTCCCTTTGTTCTCTTCATAAAATTGTGCAGATAAAAGTTATTAAAGATGTTTTGGGGTTCAGTCAGTTTTGACAATGATGATTTCAATTTTTTTTTTCTAAAAATCTGCATTTTCTAATTTTCTCAATATAAATGAAAAATATCAATCAAAAAGATGAAAAACATTATCAAATTAAGCTAAATTACTATAAATATATAATTTTTTCCAATGAATTATACCAAAGAAAATTCGTCATGTTTAGAAATCACCAATAACCAGCTCAAATTCAAATATATAATCATATCTATCAAAATACAAGTTTTCCACACTTAATTTATCAAATCAAGCATTATATACTTATCAACCTTGCAATAATGTTTAAGTGATGATCTTAAAACAAGAGGCGCAACTGAGCCTATATCGCTCATCTGAACACAATTTGCTTACTCAACTCACAGCTTAGCAAGCAGGAGATGCTCACTCTCCCCGGGCACCTGATCTCACTCCATCACAGGGGTTCACATATGCTCTTCAAGTAGACATATTTTGTTATTTTCCATTTGTTTTTCATTTTCACTGATTTTGTATGTCCTATGGTTTCATGATTTTTGGACTTGTGGTTTGGATTTATCCATCATCTTTACATTGACAAATTTGCAGATACATGTCTATATTCTCTGATGTTAATTGTGTTGTAACTACATTTTGTACTGAAAACTGAGTGCAAAATGTGAATCATCATCAACATTAAGCATTTGTTTATGCAGGCTAAATTAAACTTCATAGCTCATAAATCTATAATAATTTTCAGCAAATGAATGCTCAAAAACCTGAAAAGAGAAATCATCAACAGTTGTAAGAAACCATGAGTACTTCATTCCTACCAACTTTCTGAAAAAATTTAAAACAATGCCCCCCACAGTCTAAAAAAATCATAATAAAAATTGACATACTGACAAAATTCTTTCACAGTAACATTCTTTACCATACTTACTATTAAAAGAAAACTAATTATAATTAAAGGAAATAAAATTAAAGCATCAGTGTCATCTAAAAGAGAACAATTGCACTTTTCAGTATTGAAATCAGTAAGTCCAAGAAAATGTTGAAAAGACGCGAAAACTTTAACTTCAGAACAGACCCAAAACAACAACAAATCTTCAAACATCCCCTTAGATCATCCCCCTGCATTCAGTTTGACTCTAAGCAGGGAAGAGAAGTAGATTATCAAAGGAGGGTACCCTCTGTGACCTACTTCTGTCTGTGGTGGTGTTGATGGATTATGATAAAAAAGGCACCGCCAGCGGGTGCATGATACGCCCGCATCATATATTAATGTGGTCTACAAGCCACATCCTTTCATACGACACCATCAAAAGTTTTGTTCCCCCTTTAGATAAGGAGTAGAAGCCCTGAAAACCTTCCTGACCCTGCCCATTTTCCCCCAACTCAGAGGCCTGACCCCAACTTTGAAAACCACATGCGCATCTACAAGCCACATCCTTTCATATCACACCATCAAAACTTTTGTTCTCCCTTTAATTAAGGAGAAGCCCGGACAAGCTTTTCAGAACCCGCCCATTTTCCCCCACCCAAGGGACCTGGCTCCAACTTTGAAACCCACATGCACAACTACAAGCCACACCCTTTTATGACACCATCAAAAGTTTTGTTCTTTCTTTAGTAACGGAGTAGAAGCCCAGACAAGCTTTTCCTACCCCGTCCATTTTCCCCCACCCCAGGGACCTGACCCCAACTTTGAAACCCACATGCACAACTACAAGCCACACCCTTTCATATGACACCATCAAAAGTTTTGTTCTTCCTTTAGTTGAGGAGAAGCCTGGACAAGGATGGATGGATGGACAGACGGACGGACGGACGACAGCGGTATAGCATAATACGAAAACATTTTTAAATGCGGGCGTATAAAAACACTTGTAGTGGACCACAAGTACTTCATACCTACCAAGTTCCATCAAAAAAGTCAAAATGCGAAACGTTTACGTCGAAGGACGCCGGACAAGAAGCTATGACAATAACTAAAATGTTATTCATACTGCTATTTACGAAACAAGACATTTTCAGTTTTGATTTTAGATTTACATTGGTCTTGATTTCTATTTGACATTGAATATTAAGCATGCTATTTCATAAGATATTTGACCAAGTACAAATATTTCTCCAGTTTTTATCTTGATATTTCATAATTACATGTATGATATTATATGTAGAAGCGGTAAAATACCTTTAAAGCACCTGATCTTTTTTATCATAAAAATTCACGAAAAATGAAATATTTCGGGTTTTCAACATTTCAATATGACCATTAAGATCATACATGGCAAATTTCATCAGTTATTGATAAGAGTGCATCATGAGCTTCATATGTGTATAGTCCCACAAACGTTCCTTCGTCATTGTGGCCTTTACATCATACAACAACGTTGAATATATATTACAGTAACTTACATAATGTCAATAAGGCCTTCAATGTAGAACACGCACGTTACCTTTGTTATCCATGTCACTATGACCCTCATAACAAAATGCCGCAGTATAAAGTACAAAAGGAACTTGTGCTATCTTTAAATAAGGCCGCCACAAAGACAATGCAAATCATAAAAGTAATACGTTACTTGTGATAAACGCATAAACCATACATCTTTACGTGGCCTTTGTCTTTATCTTTTTGCAGACGAGACAAGGTCCTAAATTCCCTCTGACTGATAAATGTAAAACACACACTGAAATAACCATCCCACAACAACTGGAAACGGAGATAGTTAACCTATGCCTGAGACTTTAATCTGTTCATAGCTAAATGTGCAAAAACATAAATACAACGTAAGTAAATACAGACACAGAGCATATTATTAAGTTTATTCATATACAATTCTTATATATATAATATACTAGACAAGTCCCAATTTTTATCGACAAATAACAGATGGATAAGTAATACTTAATGTTTACAATATACGTTAAGTAAATATCCGAGATGCCGATCTGATTTGCACAATTCAAAATCCAAACAATGTGACAACATATTGCATGTATGATTGCGCTATGCTTAAATAGCTTACATTACTGAACCATAGTTTAAAATCTTAGAACACTGAAGGGATAATAATGACCAATATCCCTTCAATCAAAAAATATCTTAAGTAAACCTATTAATGAGGCAAATAGTGAAATGTTAGGAAAACAAATTATCTACATTATACATTTCTAAATGAATTTGTATTGGTTTCACCTCTGAACTTCAGGGGTCCGTGAATGTCCACTATGGTCCATTGTTGTTGCTGCCACAGTCGTGTGACATAAGTTACTTTCGTATTTTACAGTAACGTCACACTTGTTACCTTTGCATTGTGGAGCTCGTAAAAAGTTCCCCGCGGTGAGTCTGACTTAAGTGTTATACCCTTTTTCCTAAAGTTATATGGCTGTGACACTTTCTACACAGTGTTAACATTCATGTATATATTAGTGCTCAATTATAAGTATCTTCTGTATGTAAGGGTATTCAATGCGGGTGTGGCTAGCCAAACAGGAGACGCTTACTCCTCAAAGGCACCTGGTATCACCTCTGTATTTCAGGGGTCCGTGAATGTCCACGGTGTTACAGTGTTGTAAGTGCCATGGTAATGTGATAGCAGCTACTTTCGTATTTTTACATTATCATACCATCCTCGTCCAATTTATAAGCCTACATAACCGCACAGTTTCGCATTCCAGAGTTCAACCTCAAAGTGCATTGTAGTATTCCATGGGGTTTCAATCTTCTAATCCGTGGTAATTGACATCACTGTTTACGCTACATCGTCCGATTATGTTTACATTTCGTGGTTTGCTATTCTGATCGTATGTTTGACGAGAATATTTCCAACCTGCGATTCGTTATCTTCAGAGAGATGGTTTTCTTCAATATAAACATCAGAGATTTTCTCGTAAACATTCACATCGTTGTCCACTTCTTCATATACCGCTTCTGCATCTGAAATCTGTTCGATATGGTGACTGTCTATGAAGTTACGCCTATTAATTTAAAAACGTATATCTATAATCAAATAACTAATTTTATGTGAAGATTAGTATATACATGTGATGGTTTTCTTAAACATTTTTTCTGAAACATACGTTAGACATTAACCCACGACTGTGACTGTAATGCCATGCTTACTTCCAGTACTGTCATTATTGTTTCTTCTAATATTAACTGCATAATCATTATTTTATCATTATAGACATTTTTCTTTTGTGTTTATTTCATTCTTTTCATTAATCCGGATACAGCAATCTAAGCCACAGATCGGCAAATGATCCTTTCCTTGACCCGTTATTATCCCTTTCCTTAATCTTCCACCCGACTTTATCATTGTACAATGGTTCAGTACTATAATTTCATTGAAATTAGTATGAAAATGTCTGTAGCAATTTAGACATTTTAATATATTTTTACATTAAACTTATATAGAACTGATAAGCATGGATCGATTTTTAATGTGTTATTTAGATAATGGTGATAATGATTATGATTTTAATAAAATTCCTGCTTAAATGTTTTCCTTATAATTTGTCTCGTTTTGATTTTCGCATTTTGTTTCCAGTGGGTGAGAAGGGAGCCCGTAAATTGGTGCCCATCATCCATAGAAGGTCAATCACTGTCATTACTGTTATTACTAATTTGTTAACACTCTTCCATGATTATGCATTTTTTGTCATACAACTGACCCAGGAGTTTTGTTTATATTAAGTCGTCAATCTGTTTTTGACTAAGGCAAAACGATATTATTACACTTACTTGTCATTTTGACGAATGTACAAGAAGACGACGATGTTCGCTGACAATACAATGATAAGAAAGGCAACTACAAATCAAATTGTAAGACATAGATTAGTTGTGTTCTGATCACGTTAGGATTTACTCTTGTAGTTATACCAGACAGCTTCTCCACTCTACCTGTCTTGGATTAACAGTGTCAATTAGATAAAAGTCAGTTCTTTATTGATCGCATTCTGTAAGGACAATATTTTGTAGCTGAAGTTGAAGGTTTTTGAATATTTGTACTTGTGAACAATTCCTTATACTTTTACAAGGGCTGATTGATATGTTGTGAGCCTCATATTGAATGATTTAAATTTGGTCGGACATATTGCATTAATTTTCAACATAATCTCCTTCAGTATCTATACACTTTCCGTCACGTGAAATAATCGTGGAGTGACGTAAAACAATAATCAATCAATCTATACACTTTTGTCAGCTGTGTTTAAGGGCCGTGATGCCACTTTTAAAGAACTCTTTTTCTTGGCTGTTCAGAACATCAATCACTGTATGTATGACGTCATCGTCGGACTGAAAGTGGGTGCAGAAATAGCTGTTTTCAGTTTAGGAAATGGATGAATGTCTGATGGAGCGAGATCATGTGAATAAGGCGGATGCTCAATCAATTTAAAGCTACAATCGTGAATGGCAGCCATGACAGTGAGAGACTTGTGAACTTTTAGTGAACTTTTCGCGCAGCTTAGGTTTAATGCTTTCCCGTACCTGCGTCAGAAATGACGCCAAGTATGTGCCATTGATTGATTATCCCTTTTGTAGATGATCTATCAGCAGAATACCATCTGCATCCCAAAAACCGAGGCTATAACCTTCCCAGCTTATCTTTGGCGGGAGTGAGCCAGGGTGCTTCCATTGTTTCCGTTGTTGTTTGGCCTCTGAATTAAAATGAGAGCACATGTTTCATGCATGATGACAAATTTTTAAAGAAAGTTGGCAGGATCTTCCTTTAAAAGATTAAGATTAGCACTCGATAATGTGAGCCTGGTGTGTTTCTGATCAATTGTAAGAAGTCTTCTTACCCAGCGAGCCGAAAGCTTTCTCATTGCAAGATACTCTGTCAGAGTGTAATGTACTCTTTCCTGTGAAATCACACGATTTGACACTTTCTACGGGGTATATGTGACGGGTGTTGCTAGCAAGCAGGAGATGCTCACTCTCCCCGGGCACCTGATCTCACTCCATCACAGGGGTTCACATATGCTCTTCAAGTAGACATATTTTGTTATTTTCCATTTGTTTTTCATTTTCACTGATTTTGTATGTCCTATGGTTTCATGATTTTTGGATTTGTGGTTTGGATTTATCCATCATCTTTACATGCCAACTGTACTGGTTGTATATTTTTCTGTAACTCGCCTGTCAGTCGTAACAATACCATGGACTTTTTTTTACCATTTCTGTGGTTGCAACATTTGCAGGGGGGTTATCCCCAATGCTGGGTCTGCCGCGCTTAAATTTAGCTGCCCACCTTTTCACTGCAGCATATGAAGGGGCATCTTTCCATAGAGTTGCTATCATATTATTATGAATATCCTTGGGTGTTAAACCTTTATTATGCGAATATTGGTTCACTGCTCTTTCATCGATTTTGTCCATTTTGCAACGCCACTTGTCGTTTATTATAGAGTTCTACGTCGTCGATATAAACTGACCAAATGAGACCAGTCCTTGATTTCACGCCCTTATATAGTCAGAAAATAATAGGACTTAAAAAGAACATCCCTGCGTACCCCCTTTAACACGAGGCTCACAACAAATCAATCAGCCCTCGTATCAAGATGTTGTAATCAGCGTAAATAGTAAATAAATACATATTTTATGTTTTCGACTGATACACTTCCATGAATCCTAAAACTTAAATCCAAACTAGAAGCAGGTAGAACCATGCGTTCCATAGCCTAAGTGGTTATTCCGTCCATATTTTTCGACACTAGTTTATTCCATTTACATAAAGGCAGCCTGTTGGATTTTGCTTATGCCACGGATCGATATTAAGCAGTAAGGGATTTCTAGTCCGTTTCACTAACAATCGTAACAAGTGAACATGTAAACGTAGAAGTGTCACATGACTATGGCACTAACAACAATGTACCACTGTGGACATTCACTGACCCCTGCAATTCAGAGGTAAGACCAGGTGGCCGGGAGGAGTGAGCGTCTCCTGTTTAGGCTAGACACACCCGCCGTGAATGCCCTGAAATACAGATGTAACAAATATAATTCAGTACCGTATATATACATTTGAAAAAAACACTGTGTAGAAAGTGTAACAGCCACACAACTTCAGGAAAAAGGGTATAATAACACTCAAGTCAAAGTAAGAATTCGTAATTGATCCCGTAACTACCCGATTTACGGGGATCAGTTACAGTTACGTGCATGATTGTTATTGAAACGGGCTACTGGTACGTTTGCCGTGATACAGGTATCTACATGTTTTTACTATGGTCATCCGAAGGACAGACAGGTAGGCAATAGATAAAAAATCCGAGACAGTACGAAGAGAATCCGGGTCTCCCGATTTTATGCCCAGATACCACAATACGAAACTGCCGCTCATCCACTATGGTCATTTCACATTACGGGTAATTTAGGATAAGGAAGGATAGTGGATACCTGTTGACCCTTGTTCTTTACATGGAGGATTATTTATAAATTTTTAAATGTACGTCCTTTGATTGTTCTGCTGTTACGGTGAGTGGGAAGGTGGGCCCGTAAACCGGTTAACCACACCATTTGTTTGGCTTTTGTCAAATTAAATGACCGTCCTAAGTCGGTATCGTAATTGCACTACAGTCAAATATTTTTGTAATGTGTTATATGTTCTAGTATATTATTTATATTCATGTATTGTATAGCTCCATGGTGACTTCTGCCACATAACTGAGCCAGTAACTCCTCTTTTTTCTTTTAGATCAAGGAATTTAGGGGATAAATATCGAAAAATACCCTGAATGTCACATGGTTTTAGTTGGTTAAATGTTGGGTTTGTGTTTCATTGAGAAAAAAAAACATACTGGGATTTCGATACTGTTCTCTACGGTTCGATGTAAGAAAAAAATCATAGAAGTAAAAATATGTGCAGTCATATCCATATATGATATTTTAATGTTTATTAATACCTAGGAATGATATTATTTGTTTCTGCTTTGTAATTCAATGACAAGACGGCCTCATTTGCGTTGACCCGTATGTCAGTCATTGAATGTTAAAAGAGCACAGCTGTAATAAAGCACGTACGCTTGTCTTTTATTTTTCCAAGCACGACGGTTGCTGATTCCAGTACTTTCAAGACACAAATGCAACAATATATAATATATCGTTAGTTTGGGAAGATAATCACTTTCCTGATCAAAATCAGCTTACACGAGAAGACAATAGTCTTGGAGTCCAAGACTCCGTTCCCCTTATTTCCTTACCGAAAAAAAACTGTAAAAACAAGATGTTTTTGTGAAACTGTGATGCCCCCCGAGGCAACAAAGTCCAAAATTGGTATTTTTTCAATAAAGGTCATTCACAAGGTCATCGACCTTGGTGTCATCTGAAGGGGTTTCATTAGTGAGTATGCATGCCAAATATGAAGTTATGGTAAAGGTTAAAGTTTTGCAACAAAGTCAGACAGACAGACAGATCAAAAAACAAGATGCCCCCGAATTTCATTCCGGGGGCATCACAACACTTAAAGGTAGGAATAATCATTTTTGGATCGTAAAACAGTTATTTAATCCTAATACAAAAACTTCAGCAGTAAAGTAAAGTAAAGAGTGCAACTGCAACAAGTACTAATTTATTGTGGTTCAATTACTAAAATGGGTAGGTACATGAGTGTGTTTCAACTGTTGGGGGAAGTGTGTGTGTGTGTGTGGGGGGGGGGGGGGGGTGGTTCTCAATCACATATGACAGATATGATATATATATTGTATACAATATCTACAACTAAGTTTCTCAATTAATGGCACTAATGCAGCATGTTGTTTTGCTATTTTATGTCTACATTCATGCCTAACAAATAATAGTAACACAGTAGCAATAACTAGCATAGTGAATACAAGATTTTTTTTTATTTGGGCGGAAGGGGGTTGGTTCTGAATCCCACACACCTAATCATGACAGAATATCTGTATCTTTCATTACATTGTTTTATTAAATTTGAAACTCAACTTCATTGCTTGTCAATAAATGAATAACTGGCATAATTCTGAATCAGTCATCAGTCAGTGACGGAAATCAGCTGATTCGTTTGCGAAGTCCTGAATTTCCTCAATGACCTCAGTCTCATCTCTTGTCTAAACCACTTTCTTTTTCAGATTTTTGCATTATTACCTACTAATTTTGTTGATAGTCTATTTTTATTATGAATCCCTGTATGAAAAGGGGATTACCTGGGAATTATGTTCCAAATGGCAGTTGAAATCGAGGCATGGAAAGTTATATTTTTGACGTTCATAGGGATTTCCCACGTGTTTGTCAGTATAAATAGCTCGTCTGAAGTGAATGTTCCCAATGTAACCAAAGTTAATTATCTTATACCTACTTTTAGATGAAAGAAATTAGTAGAATAGGCATTTATTTTAAGTAATTGATGTTAAAATGCAAATAATATCTCTGTATTCATACTACATTTTGCCGTTTTGTGAGTTGTCTTTGCGCGATAGAAAGATAAATCTTACAAGCGCCAAATACACATGTTTCAGTAATCTGGCCAGAATGTCAGAAATTAACCAGTATTGACCGATGGGTTCATCCATACTGACATGTACAAATAACGAGGGTAATCCCTGACAACATTTCCAGCGAAGCCATATTACGTCACAGCGCCGCCTGGTGAGCGCGGTGGATGCTAATTACATGTAGTTATTTCTTCAGAAACAGAGGGGTGTGTGCAAATGAAGAGGTTGACAGCTGAAATGCATCATGAATTACACAGATCAAGCATTAAACAAACTGCCACTTACCTTGAAATATCGAAAAAAAAAACCAAAATGTACAATAATTGGATGTTTTTATGTTCACTTAATTTTGAGTAAAATCAATGTGGAAAAATTCCGAGAACACATTTGGAACTACAATGAACATGCATTTACAGATTCAGTTTCACAAAACGAATAGATTGTGGATTTTTCTCTATTACTTACTCCTTGACTAAACCATTAATTATATCTCAGTTTATACTCAGTCTAAATCCTTTTATTCAATTGCAACTTGAGCGTATGTGAACGTACATATATTTTGCTAGAATTATGAAAAAAATTGCAAATTCGATTTCCTATGCAAAACATTGTGGTAACAGACGATAAAAATATTTATCCTTGTTTACCCCGAATTAACAAAACGTGTGACATTCATAAGGTTAGGATTAAAATTGATAAACATCATTCAACCCAATTCCGAGCTGCGCAAGAATTTTCGTCTGTAACACATTTGCTATAAAGAGTATGGACCCACCGATATGACCTTGCGCTTCTCGGCGGTCATGTATATTGGCCTAGAGAAGACATATGCTATATCCCACAGATAATCCAAATTCATAAGAATCGAATTCAAACCGATCATATTACAACAAGTGTCGCTCAAGCCAGATGCTTGGCTGCCGCACTGAAACTCCGGTAAACATGTGCATTTGCAATTTTGACTTCAGAATGAGGTTTGCCAAAATTCTGGTAAGATTTTTGACGGGACAAGTTAAACACACCTCCAGAAGTGGCGACAACAGAAGAAATCTTCGTGTCTCAAGTTCTTCATAAAGTGAAGTTTCCGTATGAATTAAAACCTCTGCAATAAGAGTGTTCACTTTCCCTTGTGAAAGGGAATGATGTGTTTGCAGTGCTATCAACAGGTTATGGGACATCACTGATTTACACCGTTTTATCACGACTACTTAAACCGAATGTAGAGTCAAAAGAGGTCGATATGTGTTTGAATTTCAGTTGCAATAGCGCACAATTCCAATGACAACCCCATGTCTTAATAAATGTGAGCTACGGGATAATAAAAACCCCCAAAAGTTGGGTTTACTCTTGAGGCTTAGGTCGTTATATTTGAAAACAACTGTTATCATAAAAACTTCCAAACTTTTGGTAGCTGATTAGCGATCTCTTTAGTTAAATGAGCTATAATAATAAATGCCCTCTTGCTTAAATGTTCATTTAGATTTTTTATTCATTGTGTCAAACTTGATATCAAAACTTTTAAGAAGTCTCAGTTCAATGTTTATTATCGCTAAATGTCAATTCTCAAAAAAGCCGGCGTGGCCTAGTGGTATCGCGCTGGACTCCTGATCGGGAGGCCGGGGTTCGATTCCCGCTCTGGTCATGTCGGTGTCCTGTCTTTCGGATGAGACAGTAAAAACCGAGGCCCCGTGTCGTGGTATGCATGGCACGTTAAAGATCCCTCACTACTTCGGGTGGGTCCGTTGCAAAGGTCAAAATTTGTATGCCTCGCATCAGGCAGATGCCGTCACCATATACGTGAAACATTCGAGGTGTGACGTTAAACAAAAATCAATCAATCAATTCTCAAAACATAATCACCGAGAACTCTAAATCTCGCGTGAAAGCCATTTTTTCTAACTTGAAGCAAACCAGTTATTGACAGTCCACCAGTCTCACTGTCCGCAGGACGAGTGACCACTAAGGACACGGTGCTATCATTCAAATATTCGTGTCACCTCTAAAGACCAGATAGTCAATATACAACAGTTCGGAGGGAAATGCTGCTACATAGAAGATAAACAGTGGTGGTAAGTTAAACTTTCAAGAAAGAACTAACCCAACACGACAGAATTTATTATGTTACAGTACGGAAATGCATACACTGGATTCCAGATGTTTCGGCCCTTTTAGAGTTCGGTCACTAGTGTTTTCGGGCATTTTTCAAGTACGGCCCCCAGATAGGAAAACGGGCAATATCCTGTCATTCCCCCAGCAGCCTTCATCTGTTGTATATATATATAGGGTTTCTTGACTACAGTAACATGTTTGAATGTTTTTATTCATTTCCATTTCCTTTATTCGTATTTTACAGAATAAAACGATACATAGTGGAACATTTTGGAGACTGCAGGGAAACTAACAATATAACTCTAGTTACTTGACCTTAATCTAGCACTACATTCACATTTATTGGCGAACCCGTAGAGGGGATATATTTACGTTAAATTATATCTGTTTGAGGTTATCCTCTTTGACAATTTTATCAGAAGAGTGATATGATGTCTGGAATTGAATTCCTCACGGTAAAAGGCCCTTCTAGCTCAACATATATGAAATACATGTCGAAGCGAGAGGCCATAGCGAGTTGACACGAAAGTATGTACCTACATTCTTAGTACACAGTTAATACACTATGCTTCAATAATTTTGATGCATACCCCCAATATGTAATTGACTAAGCAACTTAGGCAAAAATTAAATCAGCTGAATTATCAAGCAATAATAGAATAGTTACTGAAACTGGAAGTATACAATACAATGTTTCATGTTAAAATCCATGCTTCGATATTAGAAGATGGGTTTAGATTTAGAAGAAATTATAAATGTTCTTTTTTTAAATAATAAGACGATTATAGTGGATATTCTAATGCAAAGTTAAAGTGTTTCATCGCAGAGGTCCACCAGAAAAAAAAACACATTTTGGACCATTACTTTCATTGAAAGGGAGGTCAATAATTATTTAGGTAGGATGTACAATTGCTCAGCTCTATAATATTGTAACGGACGGGTATATACCCAGATAGTTTAATGGTGACAGCGTCAAACACAAAATCGGAAGGTTCTGTGTTCAACTCCTGATTCTGATTTTATCGTATGAAATACGAGGTATCATTCTTGCCGCAAATATAAGTATGTCGGTCTCGACTCGATTTCCATTTATTTTCATTAATTGTTGGACATAACAAGTCTTATTTAATAAGTTCATTTTGATCATGAAGGTGATAATCGTCCAAATTAACCGTATGTTACTTTTCCTGAATTCGTATTGAAAGTACAGGTATGAGAGGTTTGCATCTGGCGGAAATGCGCTTTCGTGCCTTGTAGAAGCGAAAGAAATATGAGAACAAGAAAAAATTTGGTGCAAGCCGGAATGGGATCTTTGATAAAACTACAAAGAATTTTTAAAACAGAATAAAGTTTTAAATATGTATTGTATAGCCATGTGACTGTTAATTACCAGACATATTAAGACCTTGATGATCGACCACAGACGTATAAATCTCTAATATAGCTTCTGTTGATATAGCAGCAAAAAGTATATATATGGGAACATTTACATATAGACCTATTCAGTACTTAAAGCAATAGCGAGTTTATAGTCTTGCAGATTAGGCTGCATATGATATGGAAATGTACTTTTAAAATTACTAGTCATATCATCTACTATTGTTTTAAGCCGGTGGGCTCAGTGGATGAGGTGACCGAAAGTTCCGGGTTCGACACCCACCATGGGAACATCTGGCGTTCCGTCTTTCAGATGAGACAGTAGAAACCGAGGTCCCGTGCCTGATTCATTGCATACAAATTTAGATTTTTGCAACGGACCCACCCCAAACAGTGAGGGATCTTTTACGTGTCACGCCTACCGTGACACAGGACCTCGGCTTTTACTCATCTGAAAGAACACTGTTATACCCAGGTCGGGAGTCGGAACTGGGATCTCTAGATCACGAGCCGAGCACCTTATCCACTAGGCAACACCGGCTTAGTTGTATAAGAAATTCAACAGCCATACAAGGTTTCGTTAATGATGTAAAATTGTAGTGATGTTAACAGACAACGGACACTGATATACTGGACCCTATAATAAAGCTCAAATATACAGCTAGTGATTAAAATATGTCCAAATTCGTTTACAAATCTACATGAGATAAACTTTTACAGATGGCACTTGAAAGAGCTGTAATCACAGGATGAAATACAGAGAGAAATCTGAAAAAGGAAAGAAAAAGAATACCAATCACAGATCTGTCGCAAACTGAACTGCAAAGGCGAGAGACATTAGCAAAGGGAAACCATCAACAACAAGCTACTGCTGAAGTTTTCATTATGTGAGAGCAGAAAAACAGGATGAAAGGTTACCACGCATCACCGGAAATACGTACAGAAAGATGGATGTACTTTAGTCAGAGAATGCAAATCACAAACAGTACAAAAAGATCTCGAAAAGAGTAAAGAGAGCAAAACATAAAAATAGAACATAAAACAAAAGAAAACAAACCAAGTGCGGGGAATTGGAACTGTAACAGTCATGAGAGGTGTTAGAAAGAGGCTGTAAATTGCCAATCTCATTTTGGCGGAAATAAAACGAAATGAACAGAATAGAAAGAGAATTATATCAGGAAAAATAATTAACACTAGTTCACAGACCACAACATAGATCGCCGATGCAGGTCATAAACATCTCATGATCAGAAACATTACAAGCAGACATTTCTAAATCTGTGATTTGTTGCACGCTGACTAACAGGGCGGTGGGGACTTTATGACGGGCCTTGTCCAAACCTCTTTCAGAGGAGACATGGTCCTGAACCTCGTCCCCTCTGACTGTTAGTCGGGACTCCTACAGATCTAGGGTCTTAGCTCGCTTTCATACTGGCAGAGCACGGTTTATCATGTTGATGTCGCATATATTTTTTATACCATTATGTTTTTTACAATACCTTACGTGTTTATATTTTTATGACCTCTCAATATGCGATACCTGTTGACCCTTGTTCTTTACATGGAGGATTATTTATAAATTTTTAAATGTACGTCTTTTGATTGTTCTGCTGTTACGGTGAGTGGGAAGGTGGGCCCGTAAAACGGTTAACCACACCATTTGTTTGGCTTTTGTCAAATTAAATGACCGTCCTAAGTCGGTATCGTAATTGCACTACAATCAAATATTTTTGTAATGTGTTAAATGTTCTATTATATTATTTATATTCATGTATTGTAAAGCTCCATGGTGACTTCTGCCACATAACTGAGCCGGTAACTCCTCTTTTTTTCTTTTGAAAAGTAAATCAGAGTTCAAAGCCAAGGTCACGTGGTCAAAAGAGATGGCACTAAATGGAAGCTACAGTCATAAGGAATTGTTACATGAACGGATGGTATATCAACAATTCTAACAAAGTCATTGAAAAATTCCGTTTGAGAAATTTTAAGGCAAATAAGGTTTCAACTTTTGATTTTGTACTAACTGCGCTCCCCTTATAGCAGATTTATTTTTATACTGGTATGAGAGAGACTTAATGCATTCTATTAAAACCTTTTAACCTTTCGACCTCATTGATAAGTTCAATGACACCTCTAGATATCTCGATGATATTTTAGTTATCGATAACCCTGAGTTTTATCCATCTGAACTTCAATTAAACAAAGCCAATACTTCCGACCGCAAAACACCCTTTTTGGACTTAAATATCAAAATTAAAATTGTTAACAACAATATCCATATCAACATATATGATAAACGTGACGACTTTGGATTTCTTATAGTAGATTTCCCTTATCTAGATGTTGATGTCCCCAGACTCCCATCATATGGTATATATATTAATCAATTGGTTCGCTAACGTTTTGGATTTTCATGCAAAAAAATTTCGGATTACTTTTAAACTTCTTACACATGGTTATAATTATTGTAAACTTCGAAAAACTTTTGGAAAATTTTATAGATCTTATTCAGACATTTTATCTAAATTTGGAAAAGTGACTTTTCAACAATACGTATCCACCGGAATATCCCTTCCGAATTTCCACGGTGAGGGTCAAAGGTTCCGATAAATTCATATCGGCGAGTTATAAAATAATTAAACGCCTTCGACATCGACAGTATGACCCCGAGATCGTCGCTAAGACCATAGTTCTTGTATTGGGTCCCTCGACAACTCAATGCAGACTTTTGCTTGAGCGTTGCACGCTGACTAACAGGGTGGTAGGGACTCTATGGCGGGCCTTGACCAAACCTTTTCAGAGGAGGCAAGTCTTGATCCTCGGGTCTCCTATTGATCAAGGATCTGAGCTCGGCTTATAGACAGGCAGAGCACGGTTTACTTATGTTGGTGTTCTCCTCATATATAGCTTTGATAGCAACACATTATTCTGTAAACTTTTGGTGTGTAATAAAAAAAATTATGACCTCTCTTCTTAAGAAACCTGTTGATTTTTGTTAATTTTTTTAATGTGTGCCCTTTGATTGTGCTGCTTTTGCGGTGAGTGAGAAGGTGGACGCACTGACCGTCCTAAGTCGGTATCGTAACCGCAGGGCAATTGAATATTTTTGTAATGTCCTTTTTCAGTGTATATTCTATTATCATTTTTGTGTGCATGTCCTTTCGTGGTTTTTGTCATAGAGCTTTGTCAGATGTTGTCAGTTTTCTCTTCTATGAAATATCAAAGCCATTTGTCTAACAGTTCAAATGAAAGAAAAACCCAGAAGAACTTGAAAAAGTAAGTAAAAATTAATAGCACCAAATTACAGCTCTTGTCATAAAGAATCTACATGTGAAATTTCAATCACGGAGAAAGTTTACAGTGGAAGAGGTAAATGAGATAGAAAATGTTTCAACAGTGATTGCAGCATCACAACGATAACAAAAGTTGAGTGTTGGAATAAAAGAAATGAACGAAGGACGGTAGACCATTGCTATGATAATATCCATTAAAAGGTCTTCAAATTGAATTTATTGCACATTGATAGTGCTTAAATTCAAACTGTTGAGACTTTTTTATGTTAATCGATGCTAGAAAATTGTATCCATTTATTGATATTTGATTAAGACTGGAAGATCCTACTACTGCAGTAGTTTTGTAACAACATATATCAATTGGGGGAACTATCATTAATTCATTATATATCCAAAAACATTCAGTATAAATGATAAATATACTTCATTTCAAAATAAATAATGTAATCGTAGATCATAATATACATGCTCTTGCAATTTATTAAATTTGGTTTTTGCCTTTGTCAATGAAATAACTACTTTAAATCTTACATGCTTACTAATAACATCATATTAAAATTAAAGCAGGAAATCACTTTCTTGGCACCTTTTCAATTAAAGCATATAAATCACATATCTGACATACAATTTGTGTGTATTGTTGCAAGAATTCATTTGCTTACTTTCATTGTGCTTCAATTCCTTTCCGAAATTAGGCAATTTTAAGAGATAAGTTGTTAATTTTAGTGTATATTGATTGGTATTGTTTTGTCAGTTACAATAATTAGGTAATATTTATCTCTCACAAATTATGACAAAGAACGCATCCTGCTGGTCGTAACATTCGTTGCTAAGCTCTCGACCACATATATGAAAAATGACGAAGTCTTCCGTTCGTCGAAAATATGTGAAAGAAATGTCAAGGAACAATAGTTCACACGTCACTCTCGTTGACAGACTAATTAAGATTTAAGAAAGAATAAGTACATTACTATTCTTACTGCATCAAATTCACTGGGCTATCTTAAGTACTTCTCTCGATGCGTAGGTTTTATAAAATAGATTAAAAATATATTTTTAAAACATTCATTTGCAGTGGAGTTGGAATTGTAATTACCAATGTATTTACTGTAATGACAGAAGTATTAAAAAACTCAAACGATTTTAGTACTGAATGCAAAACATTACATATATAATTATGTATATAATGCTTACCAACGGTAGATATGACGACGACTATAAGAAGGATTTCTGTAAATAAAACATGAATTTTAAGAAATTGGCATTGCAATATTCAAATACATATTTTCCTTATATAAGGGGTCTAAAATATATTACTCCACAAGAGAGTAGGAGAACGATGCAAAAGGAAATTGAAATAAAATCAGCATAATCATCATTCGTATACCTAGATTGATAAACAAATATATAAATTGTGAAAGTAACTAATGCACTATCAATAACAGCACTGAGGTAGCACAGTGGTCATTCATGTTATCCTAGAAACTAGAGAAAAGGTGCCCTAAAATAGGTTTTAAGTTGTCACACCCACCATTCCATATTTGTATGGGGCAGGCGTGGTGTAGTGGTTAAGCGCTTGGCTTGCGGCGCCGACGATCCGGGTTCGCTTCCCGGGTTTCGCAACTATGTTTAAGACGTTGGTAACCTGCTTCCATGTCGCGATATAACTGAAATATTGTTAAAAGCGACGTAAATGACCAATCAACGACACCCACCATGACAATAACACCAATGAGTTTACCTTGATAGACTCCTATATACACGGGCTGAGAATAGGTGCCCGATACAAGTTACAGGAGCTGAGAAAAAAGTGCCCAAAAGAAGTTTGATTGGCCAAACTCGGCAAGTCCAGTACGTAAAATACGAAGAAGAAGCGAAGGGTAAACCATCTCATAGGCCATGGAATAAAATGACAATAACATATATAGTGTCCTATTCAGACAAATGCGAACCCCAATTATATCGAGGTGGGACCAGGTGTCCGGGAGGAGTAAGCGCCCCCTGGTTGCATGTAACAACCTTCAAGTTGAGGAGGTAAATACATAAATATACACGCACTAACACACGAAGGAGACAAGGACAGGAGGTCAAATTTCCCATTTAAGACAAAAAATGCTGCCTGACAGAAATGCACATGAAAAAAAATATGTATATACGTAATCTGTGTAAACGTATTATGTCAAATCAAGTCTTTTATAGGAGGAAGTTATCGCTAAAGAACGAAACTGATGAAAGAGCTATGCATATGCCAACCCCCCCCCCCCCCCCAAAAAAAACCCCAAAGAAATCTAAAACAAAAAAACGGCATCGGATTGGTCAATGATTCCCGATAATCTGAAATTGCACTAGATCCCTATATCGACCATAGAACTTCCTCAGTGACAATTTCAAACGTTCCTCAATATATCCTTGTGAGAGTAGTTTCGTGGCAAGAAGCCTTGTAGCAACAATGAGATATGATGGACTCATAGAGACCGGAGCTGAGGTGCCCGAAAGAAATAGACTTGTTACAACCACCACGAATTCCGAAAATGCAGACAAATACTTTAAAAGAAGCAACGACAGTTAAGATGTACGTAGAAAATAAGGTCTGAAATATGTTGATAGATGTTCCTATTGTTATACCAGACTCCGTCCTGTCTGTGTTTTTTTCAAATTTTCGAATACGAGAATATTGGAGGGTAGATAATGTTGAGCTATTCTCTGTTTTGTCTGTAGCTACAGTAGTGATGGAGCCGTATGTGGCATCAGTCCTGAAAGTAGAAAAATTGCATATTTATTTGTTTTGTATTTAATAAAAATAGCAAGGTTTTTTCTTATCTTACAACATGCAACGCTATTCTTTAAACCACAGCAATTGAGTAAGGATTATCTTTTCAACTGAGTACCAGTTGAATCATTTTTGTGCTGTTTCTTGTATTCTCTGTATGTCTGAGGTATCTATTCGCATACAACTGAGTCTATTGCCCTCTTCCCTTTTTTAAATATGAAATTAGACTTTATAAAACAAAATGTAAGCATTGCTAGGAACATAATAGAAAAAAGCAATTTAAAAGTTCTACAATATTCTGAACAATTGTATTGCAATAGGGAACAGCAAATTTCCGGTTGGCTTTAAAATAGAAACTATTCGCTTATCTGTTCATTATAGTTTTTGATGATTGATAAGTGTTTGACATAATACTTAAAATACCGTTGTTCCTCGTTCATCCGATACGTCCATTACTAGCGGATATGTTTAAAAATGAAAGATTACGAGAATGACTCTATCCATGACCAACAGGGTGCTTCGTTGTGAATATAGAATATATATACCTTTCAATTTTGTGCACCAGATTCGCATTTCGACACCTTATGCCTCTTCAGTGATGCTTTTGGCCGAATGATTGGAATTCACTTAATATATAGATATTTGAATAGCAGTGTTGAAACCAAATTGATTGAATAGTGAACCGATCTAAGTACAGAGCTTTGTATGAGGGAGATACTCCTTAGTTTTTGAGTGATTTGCATAATTTCATGACTAAAAAGTAGACCGTCAGTACAAAAGCAGTGTGAAGTTAGACTTAAACATATTAGATATATAACGCCTTCAAGGGAATATGTACTACCAAGTGCGATAATGGACCTTTGGCAAATAATATATAATTGATTAATTACTACATTCACTTCATGATAATATGGTTTGTGTTCTGTATTCATATACCGCATTTAAATTCACAGTACAAACTAATAATTATGTTGTGAAAACATTTGGCATGTAAGACAAGAATTAAACGTTGTCTTCGAAGATATAGTCATGTAACACAATATAAAAAAAGGAAAGCAAGTATTAACTTACATATGTGTCGTCTTTTGCAGCTTTTGTCCGCGAAAACATACTGGATCTACAAACATTGATATTATAATCTTCAGGAGTAACATGCTTAACTTTGTATGGAATTATAACAATATCATTCTTATTTATTAACAAAGGACACATTCTGCATGAACGTAGAAATGAAACGACAGTGCACGAATGCAAGTTTTATCCTCTGTGTTCCATGCAGTACTTTTACACTGATATACTAGTTGTCAAAACAATTTTAATGAAATGAGAAATAGTATCACACCATATTATACATCATCTGGCAACCTAATGGTATTTTCTGGTTACCAAATCAAATAAACTTACACTTGTATAGTTCGTTTGATAAATAAGTCTTATTTGGAAGTAACGAGTCCTCGCATATAGTATTAATCCATGGGATGTTGTGTCTGCAATTCCACTCTAAGTACGATGTTTTGTTGGTATCAAAAATAGGGCAATCTGAAAAAAGAAATATAGAGCAATAACACAAATGTATGATTTACCATTGTGTTAACACACAAACAGACATTGTATTTGCTTAATATGCATCCTTCAGAATCTTTCATGAGTAGTCCTAACAAAAAGTGTTTGAAAATATTTAAATCTTTATTAAATTTTGATACTAAATTCTGATTATTCTGTATACATTTTTATGAAGTCCTAGCATATATCACTATTTCATATCATATGTGTGCAATAATTCCATTCTAAGTTTTGTTGAAAGGAAAATAGGGCAATCAGAAACAAATAATTTAGAACAATAATATATAATTTAATTTTCGAGGAAACCGCCGTATAAAGCCGACTCAGCTGCATTTTTCTGTATATCCTTGCAAGTAAAAACACGTTGGCTCTGATTGGGCAATTTCTGTGACGTAGCCATCTAAGGGCCAAACTCGAAATGTTCGTTTTTTAAATAAATATGTCAAGTGTCATCAAAATTTGTGGATTCTTTTTAACAAGGAATTTTATTATAAGGAATAACACTAACAATATATTTTTCTTCGCAGATTATAGTTTGTAGATCGATTTTACTTTTATTACCTCTCTCCTTGAGAAACCTGTTGATCCGTGTTCTCTATATGGAGGATTATTTATAATTGATTAACGTCACACCACGAATATTTCACGTATATGGTGACGGCATCTGCCTGATGCGGGACATACAAATTTTGACCTTTGCAACGGACCCACCCGAAGCAGTGAGGGATCTTTAACGTGTCATGCATACCACGACACGGGGCCTCGGTTTTTACTGTCTCATCCGAAAGACAGGACACCGGCGGGACTTGAACCCCGGCCTTCCTATCAGGAGGCAAGCGCAATACCACTAGGCCACGCCGGCTTAGGATTATTTATGAATTTTTAAATGTGTGTCCTTTGATTGTGCTGCTTTTGCGGTGAATGGGAAGGAGGGCGCCCGTAAACAGTTTAACCACACCAATTGAGTGACGTTTGTTACTTCAATTGACCGTCCTAAGTCGGTATCTTAACCGCATCACAACCGAATATTTTTGTACGTTGTTCCGTATATATTATGCTATTGTAATTTTTTGTGTGCAGGTCCTTAGTGATTTGTGTCATACAGCTTTGTCAGATGTCTTCTGTTTTCTTTTAGATACTTTTATAGAAATAAAAATTATTAATGTCCTGAAATATATAAAACTTATAAAAATCTTAATACTCAGTTTTGTTTATTTTTATACTTAATCATTATCAGTATTTCGGTTTTTAGAGAAGAGAAAACAGAAGACGTCTGTTAAAGCTGTATGACACAAATAATCAAGGACCTGCACACAAAACAAGATGCAGGGAAAAAATGACATTACAAAAATATTCGATTGTGTTGCAGTTACGATACCGACAGTGAGGTGCAGTCCTAACAATATTATGTTAACGTGAAGTTTGCTTTCCTTGTGCGCTCAGGACTGCTGAGCACACGCGTTTGCGTTAACGCAGATTTCTTCGTGAACTTAATTTCGAGACCGCGTTAACGCTTGACTTGACTGCCGCATTCACGCGCTTGACAGCCACGTTCGCGTGCGTACAACTTAAAACTTACACAAACATGACCATAGAGAAGAATATGAAGGAGAATCGATGTATACATTGTATATTTAAATATAAAAACATATTACTGTGTACATGTTAGTAAATATTTAGAATTAAAGAAAACCTTACGAGTTAAGAGATGAATTTTAAAATTATTGAACACAATTTCCGAACATTGAATATAATGAAATTTATTCGTATTTAGGATAATAATAATAATAATAATAATAATAATAATAATAATAATAATAATAATAATAATAATAACGATAATTATGATATTCATATATTATGAAAAATAGCTAAATGAACTAAAAATAAATACATAAATAAGAATAAATACATAAAATTTATAAATAAATCAACAAATAAGAAGTAAATACACGATTTAATTATTTGAAAATAAATAAATAAAATAGAATTAGAATGTAATTATCCTAGATTTTTATAGTAAAAACTGACGAAGTTTTTCATAAATACCTTAGTGCATGTCTACGCGGTATTTTCCATTATTATATTACATATGAAACCCTTAATGCGGGGTGTCATTTTAACATTGCATTTAATACACGTATATATGGCGACATTTGCGGTAATTTAATTAGATCCTTTTATTTCCTCCATCCGTAGGAATAAAATAATACTACATTTGATTAAACTACGGCAAAATCGCCTAGGGCATGCAAAACAAATCAAATTAGCTCATAAAACGACAATAAAAATACATAAAATGTTAAATTTTCTGTAGCGTTCGATTTAGGATTGTCAATTGCAGTAAGAATTGTCAATCAATTGAAGTGTTTAACTGATTACAGTCCCACCTTTCCTCACTTCTACAAGTATCGTCAAAGCACATACGTTTTAAGCGTTATAAACAAATCTTCATGTAGAGCATAAGAATTTAACATTAATTAAATATAAACGGGAATATCATTAAGGAAGAATATTCTAATATAAAATTTATTTAGTGACATCAACATAAGGCATTATATACTGCCGGTTTGAAAAGAAGTCATGGTGCCAGATCAACTGGAGTCCCACCTAACAGCCAGAGAGAGGATAAGGTTCCTTTGTGTGTGTGTGTATGTGTGTGTGTGTGTAACTACACTAATGTCAAGAAGTTTGACTGTCCTACGGTACTACGACTGCATTACATTCGAAAATTTTACTCATTTCTCTTTTGTGTACCTATTCTTGTATTCTGTTCATGTCCATGGATGTTTTTCATGGAGAAGAGTCACACATTTCTTTCTCAAAATTTCTAATTTGTGTATTATTTTCAATACAATTACTGTAATGTATACATCTAAAAACATTATTTCTTTTTTAGATTTAGTGGTTTTGTTCAACTAAAAGACAGGTGAATAAGTGTCACTTATGCATCTTTCAAATCCAGAGTTTTCTTTTGTTCTTTTAAAATCTATATATATTGAACATGTCGAAACATGTAGATTTTTTATGTTAATGCATGGAGTAATAAACAGATAGAGCTGCTAGTGCCTTTTGAAATCCCAATAATTGGTCGATTAATTATGGTATAAAATTGCACCTAAATATTGTCCATAAAATGGGAGGTAGTATAACCTAACTGAAGTTTATGATATATGTAGAATCCTATGGAGTCATCCGAAGTTTACAGGTATGCCTGACATTTTGTCGAAACACCAATTTTGTACATTGAGGTGTTCAAGAGGTTCAAGTCATCTTTCATTGATATTAAGAGCTTGACAGTTTTACAAATACCTAAAGCTCACCATTGATCATCCTCAACATATTTCCATATTTTCTATAAATACTAGTCCCAATCGTCTTTCAGTTACTTAGATTAGGTTTGTAGGATCGCTATTGAGTAATGGTCACAGAATTCATACATAAATGAGCATTATCACGCATTTTTTTTTTTCACTCATATGCACTCAACTTTGTTTGCCTTTCGTTCAGTAATTAGGTTTCATTATGGAAATATGCATGTATGGTTCGTGTGTCGCAAACTCTATTTAAAGTCTAATTACACATAAAGAAAACAAAACCATGCGTACGTCAAATTTCGACAGAAGGCACAAAGCGTGTTTTTGTTTCATATCCTCTTGAAAATTGCTGGGTTTGGTAAATGTAAGAAAAGAAGACATCTGATTCAGATGTATGGGAAAAATCGCCACGTACTTGGTTACCTCCTATATCCTACAGTACACGGTAATCTCCTATAATTAATTATAGGAATTCTTATACATAGGATTATCAAATTGTAGCAAATTTACTGTATCAATCCCTTTCCCTTCAAAATTTAATTAGTACTGAAACCATACTTACGTTTTGGTTTTATTGCCCATTCTTTCAAACAAAGCTCGTCTACGGTACCATAATATGTCAATATGCAATGGTAAGATAACGGGGCCGTACAATTATATAAAAAACTTCTCTCAAGCCACAAATGTTCATCTGTCGGACATGAAAAAATAAGATAATCCTTTGTCATTATACAAATAAAATAAATTCCAAAGTAATGCATCTTGAAATACATCATGATTTGACTCGTGATAGAATCTTTATTCGTTTGAAAAATGATTAACAACACGGAAATTGTACTGAAATACAACTTTGTTTCAACGTTTCCGATTTTGATTTAATTTCCCCTTGGTTGTGCAATAACTTGACTATTACATGGCACTTGGGTAAATCCGTGTGTACCATGAATATTGAAGCACTGTTGAGAAATTGAAAGGAATTATACAATAATTTTAATTTGATGTAACGAGGTTTGTTATGGCTGAAGCCTGTTGTTGTCTAGGTATTTGTAACGATAACGTCCAATCAAAATTTTAACAAGTCACGGCTTCTCTTGCCTTTTCTGATTTAATATGCAAAAAGGACCTTTGTCCAGTGAAATTACATTTGTTTTAAAATAGGAGGATCCGGGTTTTATTCCTTCTATTGATTTTGGAACTGATGATTTTAATAGAATCTAGTCTCGGTAGTGATGGCTTAATGCAAAAACCTCAGTCGTGACATTGAACCATCCCACCCTCGCCTGTCATTTTCTGATATAGCACTTAAACTAGTGCTTGATTCTTTTTTCGCACATGTAAAAAACTGCTCTTTACTCACGTCATACTACTTCGTATTCCTCCACTGTAAAAAAAAATAACTCGGAAGTTTATGATGATGAAAATTCATTATTTGAATTTTAAAAAATATAATCATTGTTAGTTGTGAATTTCTCAGATAGTTATTATATAATAAAGTATCTTATCTTAAACACGAATTATGAAAAGAAACAATGAACTTGCACTTATTCACTGTCACTGTCAATAATTAGTCTGCGACGCTGCGGTGGAGCTGTAGCGAAATTATCAGTAATTGTGATGTTGAAAACACAAAGGGAATTGACAAGCCTCCGAAAAACGAAAGAGTCTTGTGGCTACTGAATTGCAGTGGCATTGCTGCATGTTACATCTGCAGATTGAACATTTGTACTGCTATTTGCGCCATCATGTACTGCTGGTGTGCTAAAAGGAGCTCAACAGTGTGAAATTCTACAGTACAGTACACTTTTGTGTAATAGACAACTTACGGTATTTGTTCAAAGAGTAAGGGGGGTGTTTGTGCCCGATTATTTGGATAGCTTTTCCCCTTTAAACTCTTCATCAATATCAACGATTTATCACCGACTTCGAATGTTTGATCCGCCATGGGAAACTCTACCTTCAAAAAGGGAAACAATTAAAAGATATTAGAATTAGGTGTTTGTGAACAACAATGTGCCCGGATTATCCAAAAAAACAAATGTTTAGTAGTGTTAGTAGTGACTTTTTCTGAATGAGAACACTTATCAGTGGGAAGATAGTAATGCAATATCGCAGTTCAGATTGTGTGAGGAAAGTTAATATATAATAACTGGATTTGACATGTAAGTTAATACATGTAAGTTCCAATGGGCACTAACTGTGCTCCGCTTCTGGCTGACATATTCCTTTACTCATACGAAGCTGAATTCATTCAGTCTTTGCTTTCACAAGGAAAAAAACAATTGGCTCTTGGCTTCAATTTCACGTACAGATATATAAATGACTTGCTTTCAATTAATAATCCTTCATTCGCGGATTACCTTAGCATCATCTATCCAAATGAACTGGAGGTCAAAGAAACCACAGAAAGTAGTAATTCTACTTCGTATTTAGATATTATGTTGTCTTTCGACATTAATGGTCAGTTGAACACCTCACTCTATGACAAACGTGACGATTTCAATTTCGCTATCACAAACTTTCCTTTCATAAGTAGCAACATTCCATCATCGCCTGCATACGGCGTATTCATATCTCAGTTAATACGTTATTTCAGAGCATGTTCACATTACAATGACTTTGTTCTGAGCGCTAGGCGACTTTCAGTTAAGCTGCTCAACCAGGGTTATATATGTGCTAGACTAGCAACGTCACTGAGGAAGTTCTACGGTCGTTACGAGACTTTTATTACTCCATATGATATCTCGTTATCCAGACTTTTAAATGATATTCTTGACTGAGGCCGATTCCTATCATTTTATACAAATTTGACACCTTCTATACTAGAAGGTTACCTACTTCGACTTCTCCATATATAAATATATATATGGAATTTACACGATTTGACTCTTTCTACTGGGTGTGACGGGTGTTGCTAGCAAGCAGGAGATGCTCATTCTCCCCGGGCACCTGATCTTACTCCATCACAGGGGTTAACATATGCTCTTCAAGTAGACATATTTTGTTATTTTCCACTTGTTTTTCATTTTCACTGATTTTGTATGTCCTCTGGTTTCATGATTTTTAGACTTATGGTTTGGATTTATCCATCATCTTTACATCTCTTAAAGTTTCCTTTTTCATTCATACTGCTTCTCCATTGTGTGCGTACTGCTTCTGGATCAAACCATCTCGAAATATGAATGTAATCTTTTAGACAGAATTTTTGTCACCATACATGGGTAATGCCACTATACACGTATAGTTGAAGGAATTCCTACATGGCATTAACCAGAGAAGACACAAACGAATAATACAGTTACTGTATATTTTGCCTTTGCTATTTCTTTGAATTAAAGGTTTTAATCCTCATCAGAAAATGCTATCTGTTTGCTTCCACGTACTCATATATGCATACATAAATACACATTTTATGCATATATGTAATTCTAAAATACAAAATAAAAAATGTGATCCAGAACTGTATTTAAAACTTCTTTGCGTATGCTAAAAGAAAATATGAACAAAGAACGTAACACGGAACCAATTATTGAAACTCAGTATTCGAAGCAGACCGTGAGAAGAAACAAGCAATTTTACGACAATAACTGTTTACTGATAAAGTACAGTCACAAGGTAATAAACCTTATCTATTAAAAATATTACCTGAAAGAAATATAAACTGAAATAGTTAGAAAATGTCCTTCTGTCTTCATCATTTGCTCACGGATGAAATTAGACCTACGATCTGTACCTTTTTTTTAGCTTTGTTCTTATGCATATTCGACATATATCAATCCTTAAACTTTATCCGATGACTAACAATTAAATTGTTGAAAACTGTGGGTATTAAAGGAACACTTAATATAATTAATGATGAATGGAATAAAATGTCGGTAGTTAAGATGCTGCAGGTTTTGTAGTGTTTGGTTCTCAAAATCATTGGGAAGGAAGGTGTCCTGAAGAGAGACATGGAGACATGGTCCTGAACCCTCGTCCCCTCTGACTGTTAGTCGGGACTCCTACAGATCTAGGGTCTTAGCTCGCTTTCAGACTGGCAGAGCACGGTTTATCATGTTGATGTCGCATATATTTTTATACCATTATGTGTTTTACAATACCTTACGTATTTTTATATTTTTATGACTTCTCAATATGCGATACCTGTTGACCCTTGTTCTTTACATGGAGGATTATTTATAAAATTTTAAATGTACGTCCTTTGATTGTTCTGCTGTTACAGTGAGTGGGAAGGTGGGCCCGTAAACCGGTTAACCACACCATTTGTTTGGCTTTTGTCAAATTAAATGACCGTCCTAAGTCGGTATCGTAATTGCACTACAGTCAAATATTTTGTAATTGTTATATATTCTAGTATATTATTTATATTCATGTATTGCATAGCTCCATGGTGACTTCTGCCACATAACTGAGCCAGTAACTCCTCTTTTTTCTTTCTTAATAATGTAGAATCGCAAACTATATCTCGTAGTCCATGGTACAAAAGGATAACACAATGTATAGTGTCATATTCAGACGAATGCGAACCCCAATTAAATCGAGATCATATGAGACAGGTGCCCGGGAGGAGTAAGCTTCCTCTGGTTGCATCCAACACCCATCGAAAAAGTCCTGCATCAACTTTTCAAGTCGAGGTAGTAAATACAAATACAGTTGGATGCAGTCCTAACCTTATATTCAAGTGCACTTAAAGTTTAGTTTTTGTCCTAAACCAGTCATAAAGTTTAGTATAGTGCACTTAATATCATGTTTACTTTAAAGTAATTCCGTCTTCAATTTACTGTCACGTGACACCATGTTTACTGCTCACGTTTAGTTATTAAAATGATTCAGTTTCGTATAACACGATAGAAATATTTATTTTATGATGTGCAGTTGCATATTTTATATATTAAAATATTTGTATAGAAAATATAGGCAATATTTAGAAACAATTACCAATTTTACCTTTACTGATTTTATCTTTAAGTTTTCAACGATATTCGGACGTTTCGATATTACTAGGCGGATATCTCTTTGTTTATTTTTTTTTTCTTCTTAAGTTCGTTATGAATTATCATTCCTTTTTGTTTTGTTATACGGTACCGTCAAATCTCTGCATGAAAACTTCCACGTAATGAAATTTCCCTTTCCTTATATACACTAATATCCAATACTTTACAATAGATGTTTTCATGTCAAATGTTTAAAGAAAAGAAACAATTCGAAAATTTAAAGGCTGTGTTCAGTCCGGTTACATCTAGTGAGGTGAAGCGGTATACATGTACATGTATCTAGAAAGTATACTAAACTTGGAGTGCACTGGAGTAAACTTGGAATAAAGTTTAGTACTAAACTTTGAATACCAAGTTTGCTCTATTGTCGTCACGTTAGTTCGCTTTATGTTCTTATTCGTTCCACTCAACCGAACATAAATATTTTTAAAATATAAACATAAGACTCATTAGGAATGAAGTGCTCATATGAGTGCATTTATTTTCAATCTTTACATAGTCATAATAAAACCAAATCCGTCGTCAAACATCATCTACATGAATTGAAATGTCCTGAAATGATAATTGTCATGTTCATGATTTATGAAATATATACTATATAATCTATCATGTATTGCCTCATATCTTAATAATTTTATCCATATTTTCATATTCTATTGAATATATGAATGTCTATGCAAAACACGCCCGTATGTTATATACATACAAAACTATAATAAATATTTTCATATCACAGCCAGTCTTTATAATTATATTAATAAATAATGAGTATTTCCTTACAAATTAACCTTCATCTTTGTTTAAACATAAATAAAAGGGTGGGCGGGTGGGAATACATAAGAGGAAAAAGCGTGTATGCACTGGAGAATAGAGCCTTCGAATGAATATCTGAACACTCTTTACAATACATGACAAATCACATCACGTGATTAACATACTACGAAGAGATTTAAGCATGTAAGACAGGTTTATCGCTTATGTATCTATGATAAATAAATTTATGTTCTTATTCGTTCCACTCAACCGAACATAAATATTTTAAAACATAAACATAAGACTCATTAGGAACGAAGCGCTCATATGAGCTTCGAAAAATAAAGAAGAGTGAATCAGTACAGTAATGGTTACTTTCATTAATTTATGTTTAAATATTTATTTATTTACTTAAATTCCAATTTTCTTAGACACTGACAACTTTTGACTTAAATCCTCTCTGACATACCCGTCTTCAGCAGATTCTGATTTCCACCGTCCATGTTTTTTTTTAAACAAATATTCATTGAGACCAGCCGCTGCTGCTGCTGTTGCACCCCCAGAACATAAACTATGAAGTCCAAATTTGCTTTTATCAAGACCAAGAGATTCAAGAGAAGACAATAATATCTCCCATGCTCTTGTGTAAGAAAGAGGACAATTAGCTGATCTTAATTTATAAGAGTTATCTTTCTTACAAAAAGAAATATTTCTGAAAATGAATTCCCGAGAGGAATTTTCAATATTAGACAAGCCTAAATACCTTTCTAAACTAGCTACTGGACAAGTTGGAAGATATGTTCTACTTATATACAGAGTGTTTCCACTTTTATATTTATGTTTTGCTTTTCTCAATAAATCAACAAGCATGAGAATCAAAAACTGAAATATCTGATCCATTAAGATTTACTAGCTCTGAAAATCTTAAAAACCCTGCATATCCAATAAGACACATAGTTGCAGTTCTAAGATCCATTAAAGAAGCGTTTTTTCCCGCATGTACAGCTACTAAAAAGAGAGAGAATTTCTGGTGAAATAGATTCCTTCTTCTTTACTGGACAACTAGTAAGGCGCTTTCTCCCTTCTCTTACACTGAACACAAAAGTGGAAGAACATGGGTCGGACAAACCAGCTACATTGTGAGCCCATGTTATGGAATGAATTGCTTCCTCAATTACAGAGGACGAAGCACGTTTAGATAAATGAGATATATACAATGAAACGATCAAGTCCGAAGCTGCTAACGCAGAAATCGTCGGATTAAAGGAATTACACCACTTAAATTTTTGGAAACCGTACCTATATTTTTAACTGCATTGTCTGCCCTTGAGTGCAGAATAAGATCAGGCATACGACTGACGATATTCTGGAGTTTTTTGTCTTGTCCTTCTAATGTACATTCAATATGAGGTCATTTTCCTATAGAAAACACTAATAAAAGGGAAAATATTAATGTTATATCAATATTATATACATATGTAAACCACTTATATATCAGGATCTGCATCCCTGTAATACATAAGTGATCACGTAGTATCAGGCTCTACATCCCTGCAATACTTCAGACTATCAGTATCTACATTAGTGTGATAATACATTATCGGGATCAACATCCGTGCAATACATTATATCGTATCAGGATCTACATCCCTGCAATAACTCATACAGTATCAGGATCTACATCCTTGCAATACATATATATCGTAACGGGATCTACATCCCTGCAATACTTTAAGCATGAACACAACCAGAATTTACAATCAATTACTGCATATCAGACAATAACTATTACATAATTCCATGAAAGGATATGAAAATAACTGTTTCAATGTAATATATTCAAATTTAAGCATAAATCATAGATTTGACATATCACATCTGACTGCCAACACAGGCGAACTAAACCTATCTGAACCAAAAATATAATTTTTATTTAATCCATGTTCAAATATCTTCTGACCTGCTTTAAATTCAAATACTTCAGAGACGTAGCTATGAGTTTCCATTTCATTCTTGAAAATAAGGGGCCAAAAATGAGCAGATTTCCATTTTGGCACAATGAGAGCACCACACCCTCTACAATACATCAAATATCATATGCATTTACATACTAAAGAAATCGGAGGCACAAGCCAATTGTTTTCATTTTTTTCCAATTCTCAGAAAAACAATCTACGGGCTCGCAACTATCATTCCAGAATACGGAATTAAATCTTTCCAATTTTCTATTATGACACTTTGCAAATACATCTACAGAGTGTGGACCCCATAAGTGATCAACAAAGTTAAAAAAAAATTCCATAGTGACTCCCAGTCTTCATAATCTTTTATTTTGCTTAAATTATCTGCTTGTGAATTCTTATCTCTTGGAATCCATTAAATGTCAATTGAGATGTTAGATCTGAAAGAAACTGAGAAAATGCTAATAGCCAAATCTTGTAAATGCCTTTTCATACTCCCTGAATTGATTATTCTAACACAATTTTGGTTATCTGTAAACCATTTGAGTGACTTAGAAGCAAAGAAACTAGAAAATGACAAAAGAGCTTGTTCTATAGCTTTAAGCTCACGCCAAGTGGAGCTCATTTTTGATTCACTCTCATCCCACATTTTGTGAAACTTTAATTCACCCATTTCTACTGTAAAAGCACCTGCAGCAACATCGCTTGCATCTGAAAACACTGTTATATGTGATTTTTGAATACCCTTCATTTTTCTACCGTTAAGAATAGAAACATTCTGAATCCAAAACTTCAGTTCTAGCAAAACCAAGGGATCTACATTTTTCAGTGGATAGTCCCATGGCTTTCTAGTCACAATAGACATATACAGTAGCGGGTCATAAGATTGCAAATGTTGCCGAGTACATGTGATAATGATATGATTTTCCCCGTTACTTGAGCCAACTGTCTAGCTGATACATTTGGGAAAAGAGAGATAATTCTAGAAAGAGACGTATACAAATCGCCAATTCTTCTTTGTGGAACAGACAACTCAAACAGTTTAGAATTCCATCTAAGACCTAACCACTCAAGATCTTGTGTAGGAATAAATACTGCCTTCTCGAAATTGATATGGAAACCAGCTTGATTCAGTGTATCTTTAAGATATTTACCACCTTGCAAACATGACTCATAGCTAGAATCTATTAAAAAGCCATCATCTGAGTACAGAGTCACCTTTAGTCCGTGCTCCCGCCATACTTTTACCAAAGAGCTTAAGCATTTTGTGAATAAAAAAGGTGAAGACAACAAACCAAATGGTAAAACTGTGAAACAGTAGTAGTTTTCTTGCCACATAAATCCCAGACCGGTCTAGAAATATGGAGCAATTTCAGTATGATGATAACCAGAGCTCAAATCAAACTTTATACAGTAACAATTTTTGGTAAAGTAGTGTGAAGCAACTTTATAATCTTCAAATTGAACTTTATCTTTTCGAACAAAGACATTTAATCTGCTCAAATCTAAAATGAGACGTTGTTTGATTCGATTTTCTGCTACACTAAGCGGACTAACCACATCTGGCTGAAAAGGTACTTTAGTGATTCTACCAGACTTCAAAAGCTCTTGTATTTGTTTTTGATCAAAAACTTTGTTTTTTAATGCAGACATATTATTTATACAAATAATTTTTGGCGGTTCTTCTGTGAAAGGAACAGAATATCCATTCTTAACAACATCTAAGATGTATTCATGATTTGCCAGTGTCCTAGTTGATAACACTTGAAGCAGAGATCCATTGGGAGTGGTCTATTCCTCTTGTTTGTGTAGCCACGAAAGGACTGATTGAATTGGCCACGAGCTCCAGAAAAAGGAAACTGATTATTATGTAACTGAGCCTGGGAGCCAGCTGCCGCCGACGGAATATTAGCGCCGCTTCTGCACAGATTATACCGATTAGATGTATTTGCCTTCTTGATCTTAATTGCTCTTTGTTCGGCGCTTCTAATCTTCTTTTCATCATCGGAATCGTCCGCAATTTCATTTGTTTTATACTCCGATACGGTAAACCAGCCTGCAGGAGATGCATCCGCGATTCTGATATGTTTATTACGAATGCGCAGTTTTTCTGTAATCTTTAATAGTAAAGTTTCAGCGCCGGAGTTTTTCTCTATAAGTTTCAAGACCTGCTCGATATCGTCAAGAATGTCCAGATTGAAATTGAATTGTATTTTGTTACCTTCTCCTTTTAATTTTTCGTATGCAGACTCCGTAATTTGCTTTTTGAACGGTAAGGCGTTGGCCGACACACGATCCTCATATTTTTTCTCTAGTGATTTAAATTGATTTTGTATTAATGTTTGAAACAAGTTAATAGCATCAGAATCGCCGGAATTAGCACGCAAATTATTGTTACGTGCCTGAGAATTCGAACCACTGGCAAAGTCTAGAAGAGCGTCCTCGGCTTCGTTACTCATATTACGGAAATCAAAGCACGAAAACGAAAAAGCGTGTATGCACTCGAGAATAGAGCCTTCGAATGAATATCTGAACACTCTTTACAATGCATGACAAATCACATCACGTGATTAACATACTAAGAATAGATTTAAACCTGTAAGACAGGTTTATCGCTTATTCATCTATGATAAATAAATTATGTAAGGTTAGAAGTGCACCCAGACAAGAACACTAAGTCAAATTATACTATTCACGGTAAGAAATGCTGTTGAACTGAAATTATGATTTTGTTATGATTCAGCATGGATTTCACATAGCTCCGAAATAGAATCGTTTTCCCTATTCCTGATAAAGGCGAGGTGACTGAAAATTGGTGTAACTGAGTGTTTGTGTTTTATTACAGAAATCATCACGTTTGTCATAAAGAGAGGTTACTAATGAACTATTAACATTAAAAGAGAAGACAGAAGACATCTGACCAGGCTGTATGATACAAATCACAAGGGAAATACACATAATAGTAGTAAAATTAACAGAGAAAACATAACAGAAATATTCGATTATACTGCAGTTACAATACCGACTTAGGACGGTCATTTAAAGTAACAACGTCACTCATTTGGTGTGGTTTATGAAAATATTCACGCCATCGCGTTGATAAGCGTTTGCAAAATAAAAGAAAAGAAATAAACTTACGTGAGGACTTCATATCGCGGATTGAATTATATATAAAATGTATGTATCCTTGAAGAAGGTTTTTAAGAAAATAAAAAAAAAACAAATTGGTTAAACTGAACAAAATTTAATGGTAATTACTTTTTCTTACTTAGTAAGAGTCCTTACTAGCTGCGAGAAGATACGAACTTTTCTCATAAATGGTAGGAACTGGCCTTGTATGCGCGGCCAATTGATAAATCAGTGCTACAGTCAAGAACATGTCTGCGTGAAATATATGAGCAGTGGGTGGTTTCCACCTCAGACAAGAAAAAGACGGCATAAAGACTCAGCCGTATGATAAAAGTCACCACAGACACAAAAGCTTAGAAAGACATTACAAAAGTCACCACAGACACGAAAGGTTAGAAAGACATTACAAAAGTCACTACAGACACAAAAGCTTAGAAAGACATTACAAAAGTGACCAAAGACACAAAAGCTTAGAAAGACATTACAAAAGTCACCACAGACACGAAAGGTTAGAAAGAAAAAAGAAGAGTTACTGGCTCAGTTATGTGGCAGAAGTCACCATAGAGCTATACAATACATGAATATAAATAATATACTAGAACATGTAACACATTACAAAAATATTTCATTGTAGTGCAATTACGATACCGACTTAGGACGGTCATTTAATTTGACAAAAGCCAAACAAATGTGTGGTTAATCGGTTTACGGGCCCACCTTCCCACTCACCGTAACAGCAGAACAATCAAAGGACGCACATTTAAAAATTTATAAATAATCCTCCATGTGAAGAACAAGGGTCAACAAGTATCGCATATTGAGAGGTCATAAAAATATAAACACTTAAGGTATTGTAAAACACACAATGGTATAAAAATATATGCGACATCAACATGATAAACCGTGCTCTGCCAGTCTGAAAGCGAGCTAAGACCCTAGATCTGTAGGAGTCCCGACTAACAGTCAGAGGGGACGAGGTTCAGGACCATGTCTCCTCTGAAAGAGGTTGGACAAGGCCCGTCATATAGTCCCCACCGCCCTGTTAGTCAGCGTTCAAGTAAAAGTTTGCATAAAGCTGTAGAGGGGCCAAATAGAAGACATATAGTCTTTTTGATGATCTCAATATCATATTGTCTATTTAGAAGACGTTTGACTATTTTATTACATGATAAAATAACGTTATCGGAGCCTTTTACTTTCCTTAGTTTATATACGAGATCACCGTAAAAATTAGGATGGGAAATTCCATTGGATACATACTGTTGAAAAGAAATATTTCCAAATTTAGATAGAAGTTCTGAATAAGATCTGAAGAATTTGCCGAATGTTTTTCTTAGCTTGTGATATCTGTAACCCTGAGTTAAAAGTTTAGTAGTAATTTGTAAATTTCGTTTATGAAAGTCCAAAACATCGGTGCAGCCTCTGACAAATCGAACTAATTGAGATATATAGATACCATATGATGGGAGTCGAGGGACATCGCCATCCAAGTAAGGGAAATTTACAATAGGAAATCCAAAATCCTCACGTTTATCATAAATATTAGTATATATTAGGTGGTTGATAATTTTGATGTTTAAATCTAAGAAAGGTGTAAATATATCTCAAGTATTAGCTTTATTCAATGTGAGCTCTGGTGGATATATTTCTGATATAAATTGTTCGAATTCAGGGTTGTCGATCACCAAAATGTCATCCAGATATCTGCAAGTATTATTAAATTTGTCAATGAGGTCAAAACGTTTTGATTTGTGAATAGAAACCATAAAATCCCTCTCAGAACAATAAAGAAATAAATCTGCTATCAGAGGCGCGCAGTTAGTACCCATAGGAATCCCACCTATTTGTTGATATAACTTGCCATCAAATTGCACAAAAATATTATTCATGAGAAAATCTAGTGCTCTACATAATTCCTTGCAAGTCCAGTATTTATATGAAGAATATTGTTTGTTGGAAACGAATCCGTAGTTATTGGAAGTACATATGTACGTTTTAGATACTCTGTGAAAACGCCATTGTATAAGAGACAGCAACTTGCTTTCTATCAAATCATGAGGCAGAGATGTATAAAGTGTAGAAAAATCAAATGCAGAAATTGAGTCGCTTTGAAATTTAGCGAAAGAAGTTTGTCTATAACTTCAAGAGAATTTTTAATCGACCAAAAGTAGTTGATGTTACTATTATGAAATGCGACATCACAATATTTGATCATATGATCTTTTATAGCAGTTAGAGCAGACGTAATATGCTTCGATAGTACCGTAGTAGAGCAGTGGCTAGAATTAGATATGAAACGTGATTTATATAGACTTTTATGTAGTTTTGGGAGCCAATATATGGCTGGTAGATCAGATTTATCAGTTTTAATTTAAAGTCGGACATGGTCATGAGGGGATCGTGCAAGGTGCTGTCTTTTGATGTAGGGCTTTCCACATATGTATGAGTGGAGTTTAATTCGTTTTTAAGTGCTTCAATATAACATAGTTTTCAAACAACTATTATGTTATTACCCGCTTTATCAGCAGGAACAAAGACATATTTAGCATGTAAGTCAGCTATCTTCTTTTTAATAGAATTTGCCGTCAATGTATTAGGCTGTTGAAATAAATGCGGATTTTCCGTAAAGTTCTTAATACGGATATCGACAATTCTTAAAATCTCGTATTTCCAATCATTAAGAGCATGAACCTTTACCTGTTCTTTTTTACACCAACGTTTACAATATGTAGTTAAAGCATCTTCTATAACGTCACGGCATTTATCGAAATCTATCCTGGACGGTAACCTATATTTAGGTCCTTTTCCAAAAAGGGTGCGCAATTTCTTGTCCGAAATACAGTTTAGGTCACCAGTAATAACATGACCTGCCGGTTTATAAACATATTTAGAATTTTCACAAGAACACGACGAAGGAATAGAGTCTGAAACATCAGGGTTAGATGTAACTTTATTATAATTTAAAATAACATTTCTTATAGGCTTTTTGTACTGGTAACAAATAATTGGACGTTCTAAATTCTCAAAATATTGGGGGATTTTAGATGTGACTCTATGATCACGGAAGATATTAGAAATTTTAAGTAGATCGAAGCCTTTATTAATAAATATAATTATAAAAGTCACCACAGACACGAAAGGTTAGAAAGACATTACAAAAGTCACCACAGACACAAAAGCTTAGAAAGACATTACAAAAGTCAACACAGACACGAAATGTTAGAAGGACATTACAAAAGTCATCACAGACACGAAAGGTTAGAAAGACATTATAAAAGTCACCACAGACACGAAAGGTTAGCAAGACATTACAAAAGTCACCACAGACACGAAAGGTTAGAAAGACATCGCAAAAGTCACCACAGACACGAAAGCTTAGAAAGACATTACAAAAGTCACCACAGACACGAAAGGTTAGAAAGACATTACAAAAGTCACCACAGATACAAAAGCTTAGAAAAACATTACAAAAGTCACCACAGACACGAAAGGTTAGAAAGACATTACAAAAGTCACCAAAGACACAAAAGCTTAGAAAGACATTACAAAAGTCACCACCGACACGAAAGGTTAGAAAGACATTACAAATGTCACCACCGACACGAAAGGTTAGAAAGACATTACAAAAGTCACCACAGACACGAAAGCTTAGAAAGACATTACAAAAATTCATTTGGAATGCAGTTGAGGCAACGACTTAGGACGGTCAATTGAATGAACACTAGTTATTCATTCGTTTTCATCGTTTTATTTCAAATGTGAACCCAAATATCTTTCTTTCCAACTTATTTTATCGATAGATAATTATCAAAATTATATCAAAAGATCAAATCGAAATGTAAAACCGTAATATATATGTACCTATTAGAGTCTCGGATTAAACATTTCATTTTTAAGAAGTTATTAATTTATTTTAAAAAGTTTACACTATCATATCCTTGAAATTTCATCAGGTAACATCCATCCCTCCTTGTCTTTTCTTTTACTACTTCGGTCGGTGTCCATAGGAGTTTATGAAGATATGAAAAACAGTTTCCACTATCATATCCTTGAAATTTCATCAGGTAACATTTATCCCTCTTTGTTTTTCTTTTACTAATTGGGTTGGTGTTCATAGGAGTGTATGAAAATCAAACATACACACAAACAAAATTATATATTTCTGAAATACTTCAAAACCACAAATCTGTCCTCGAGTCTTTTGGAATTACTACGACAAACTCTGACCTTTAATTACCTTATATTTATTGGATTCCAAAAATGCACAAAACCCCTTACAAACATCTTTTCATTGCTGGTTCTTCCAAGTGTACCACCAAACCTCTATCCATATTGCTAACGAATATATTGACACACATCAAGCATGGTCTTTAAATTTACTGTGATACCGCATACTCCAGAAGCGGAATAAATGCTCAAGAATTCTCAAGAACTTTTAGAGAATCTAAAATCTCCCAAATTTAATAATATTTTCAGCATCAAATCTTTTGACTTCTCCGCGCTCTACACTACAATTCCGCAACAAAAGCTCAAAAACAGACTTGCTTCAATTATTCGAAATTCTTTTTTCCATAAAAATGGAAATCATAGATGTAAATATCTTGTCATTGGGCGTGAAGATACATATTTTGTAAAAGAACACTCTGATGCAAAACACAGGTATACCGAAGATCAAATCATCAAAATGCTGGAATTTTTAATAGACAATATTTTCGTGGTGCTTAGAGGGAACATTTTTCAGGAAATCATTGGGATTCCCATGGGAACTAACTACGCCCCTCTTCTTGCTGACATTTTCTTATATTCGTATAAGGCAGATTTTATTATTATTATTGTATAGCTCCATGGTGACTTCTGCCACATAACTGAGCCAGTAACTCCTCTTTTTTCTTTCAAAACATGCTATCCACAGGCAGAAAAAGCCTTGCATCTCAGTTTAATTTTACGTATAGACATAAAGACGACGTATTGTCAATTAATAATCTTAACTTTAAGGATTACATACCTGAAATCTATCCCCATGAACTTGAGATAAAAGAGACAACCGAGAGCAATAATTCCGCTTCGTATCTGGACAATGATGTCATTTAAACACCTCTCTGTATGACAGTGACGGTTTCAACTTCCATCCAAATAAATAACTTCCCGTTTGTTTGCAGCAATATCCCGTCCTATGGAGTTTTTATATCTCAACTTATAAGGTATGCAAGAGCCTGTTCTCTATACGACGGTTTTATTCTAAGGACCAAACGACTGGCCACTAAGTTGCTCATGCAGGGATATATTAATGAACGTCTGAAATCTTCATTGAGGAAGTTCTACGGTCGCGATAGGGATCTTGTTCGAAAATAAGATGTGCCTCTTTCTAGAATGTAAAGATGATGGATAAATCCAAACCACAAGTCCAAAAATCATCAAACCAGAGGATATACAAAATCAGTGAAAATGAAAAACAAATCGAAAATAACAAAATATGTCTACTTGAAGAGCATATGTGAACCCCTGTGATGGAGTGAGATCAGGTGCCCGGGGAGAGTGAGCATCTCCTGCTTGCTAGCAACACCCGTCACATATACCCAGTAGAAAGAGTCAAACCGTGTAAATTCCACATGTATTTATATATGGAGAAGTCGAAGTAGGTAACCTTCTAGTATAGAAGGTGTCAAATCTGTGTAAAATGATCGGAATCGTTCTCAGTCAATAATTGATAATATTCTGGAATGCGACTAAATGACCTGTTCAGTGAACACCAAATATGTCTTTGTATACCAGTTTTGTACTTTCGTATGTACAATTAGGAAACCAAAACTCTTGATTTTGACATGTTTCTTGAGAACTGCTGTGACGGGTGATGCGTGCAGACAGGAGACGCTTACTCTCCCCGGGCACCTGGTCTCACTTCGGATTTTTTCAGTATTTCGCGGTTCACCGCAGTTCCTTTTTGAAACTTACACGATTTTGTATCTGTCCTTGGACTTTGAGAATGATTAACGGGTTGGTACTTTTTCGATATTGAATTATGGAGATATGAACAAAGTTTCCACTATTATATCCTTGAAATTTCATCAGGTAACATCCATCCCTCTTTGTCTTTTCGTTTACTAATTCGGTCGGTGTTCATAGGAGTTTATGGAGATATGAAAAAAAGTTTCCACTATCATATCCTTGAAATTTCATCAGGTAACATTTATCCCTCTTTGTTTTTCTTTTACTAATTGGGTTGGTGTTCATAGGAGTGTATGAAAATCAAACATACACACAAACAAAATTATCTATTTCTGAAATACTTCAAAACCACAAATCTGTCCTCGAGTCTTTTGGAATTACCACGACAAACTCTGACCTTTAATTACCTTATATTTATTGGATTCCAAAAATGCACAAAACCCCTTACAAACATCTTTTCATTGCTGGTTCTTCCTCTATAATATCCTTGAAATTTCATCAGGTAATATCCATCCCACCTTGTCTTTTCTTTTACTAATTCGGTTGGCGCTCATAGGAGTTAACTAATTTGTTCAAAAAGTTTCCAGTATCATATCCTTGAAATTTCATCAGGTAACATCCATCCCTCTTTCTTTTTTCTTTTACTAATTCTTGTCGTGTTCAATGGAGCTTATGGAGATATTATCATTAATGTTCCGCCCCTAAAAAAATGAAAATTGTCCAGTTGTTTTGTTTTGTTTTTTTTTGGGGGGGGGGGTTGTTTTGTTTTTGTTTTCTTACCCTTTTTTTTTTTTAAACTTTCCACTATCATATCCTTGAAAAAGAAAAAGAAAAAAAACCCCCAAGAGTTCTTTTTTTTTTCTTGATACAGTAATTGGGAAGTCCACTATCAGTTGTGTGGCAAGTTCTATTTCTTGCATTACCTAACTTACATATTGGTCATCACCATCATTAAGGTCAGTAACTTCCTCTGCGCTAGAGTTAAAAGGCATTATGTGTAGAAAAGGCAGTTGACATTAGTTTTTGCTTTTGAGCAGAAAGAGTCATATTGTTTATGAATTTCCATGTCCGGTCAGTTGCGTAATTTCTGTCGGTTGGGATCCTGATTCTAATAGCTACATGTTTCTTACTCGCATTGGGTTTATGATTTTCTTCTTTTGAATGCCACGTGAAAATAAAATATAAGAGAAAACTGTCACGCACCCAACGAAATTAGCTGACAACCGATTAAAAGATCATGTCATAAATTTAAAAACCGCGAATAATTATATACATAAAATACGAGGTTTTAAATACAAATGTTATATTCGATAGACAATGGTAATGTTACTAAACGGGGTTTTTCTTGAACTTATATCATGTTTTGACTGTGGTAGAAGTGACTTTCTACATCTTAGAGTACTCGTTGTAGTCTTTGATAAAATGAAAGTTTAAATAATAAGGAAACACCATGACCATAATTGTATTCTCAGAATACCTTTTTCTCAGTTCCCGAGTACAATCACTGGCCATAAAGATTCTCAAATAATTTTTGTTCTCAGATTCTTATAATTCTTACGTTAGGTCTATAGCCGAATTAAGTTCATTCACAACTTATCAAGATGACTGTCACACAAAGGTAAGGGAAATGAAATCAGAAATGTTAGTGAAATGGACAACGCCTCAAGCACTTTGAAGCTGGTGATATCAGCAATATTGAATATGCAAAGATACAATTACAGCCATTTTATGAACATTATATATAAGAGAAGACATCTGACCAGTCTGTACGACGCACGTCACCGAGGACATAAGCAAATAATACACGATAATAGTCAAGTAAACAGAGAAAGCTAGAGAACCAAAATAGTCTATTGTACTGCAATAACTATTAATTACATGGTGACAAACATCAGTAGGCCTATTGTAATATAATGAGTCCTCCAAAGGGAAGTGAGGATAAAATATTAAGAAAATACTCTTTGTTGAGGATTTAAACTTGAACATGTATACTCATACATATCATTAACAGTATATTTGATTCCTATATGATTTGAAAACATGTGGATATGGTCTTAGACCCCAAAGAGGTGATTGCAACAAATCTACAAACAAATCGGACATATCTAGTCAATGTGTAGTAGATCCTTTAATAAGTCCAAACAACATGTAAGTAAATTTGTACAAGACATACGCATTTGGGGTATTAAGACTCCATCAGGTCTGGACTGTGACATATAAACCAAGTGAATCACATATATCAGATTAGCTCAGTCATATTGATGGAGTGATAAATCTTCTAGCACGTCTGATGGAAGCATGACATCTCTCGTTTGTGCCAGTGAAATGTGCCAAGGCAGCTGAATTTAAAACCTCAGCCTTAAAGCTGTATACACTATGTTCGCTAGTACAGTGCATATTATAGGTTGATTTATTCTAAATTTTGATTATATATAAAAGCCTAAATATACTTGACGAGTAACTTTGAAAATCTGCATTCAAGTCTGCTAAAGTTGGTATATACTGAAATCGTTTTCTTTTGGAGTCTCCATCGTATTTGTTTTGATGAAACTGCGCATGCGCGAAGTCAGGGTACGGTTGTATTTATGGAATACCCACTTTATTTACGAAGTATTTTCTTTTTATTTATCTCCGAGGGTCTGAAGTAGAAGTAACAAAATATGTTATCAACGCAAAGTTAGTAACTTCAACCATACAAGAAAACTACAGTTTTTGTTTTACATGCCCTAATTTTTAAGATTATACCGAATTGTAGGGTATACGACTTTAAATAACGTTGTACAGCAATATTAAGTATGATAAACACGGACATGAATACAATGCAAGGCGTTATAATACACCCTGCTGTACATAAGTGGTTATTAAAGAGCACCAATTGTGTCTAAAACAATCCACATACAAATATTCCGAGTAAATCGGTAAAAGCCAAAACTGGCACGAAGAATCGGTCGCTTATATCATGTTTGTGCGACTTTTTATGTCCCAAAAATTCCAATGATAATGCATTCAGTGGCAATAACATCGTGTTCTATCAATACACCGACGGGAACTCCTAATTCAGTAGCTTTTTCTTAATACGAATATCCCAACAAGTTAATGGTGAATGTATCGTTTAGAGTATGAAATACGTAGGACAAAATAACGAATTACTATGTCGTATATGAATGGAGAAGTGATGTTTCCTCCCTATGATACATGTAATTTCATGGTTTCCGGATGAAGGTATCTAAAGGTCATAGTTAATAAGCTCAGGAAAACCAGTGATTCCATTTCTGTAAGAATGATATATATATATATATATATATATATATATATATATATATATATATATATATATATATATATATATATATATATATATATATATATATATATTTATGCCAGAGAATTGATTTTATTTTCCAGAGTAAATCTTTTTTGTAAAGCATTATTGTTCACTTTCGATTAGAGATATATTGAATATAAAATCAGTTTGGTTTTTTTTTTTTTTTTAGATTTCAGTGTCTGCATCGACGAAAATATATACTATACAAGGAATAAACTGGAGGATATTGACCACATACATTTTTTGTCCTTTGGTTGATAACTTAAATCTTGGGTAAAAAGTATTGTTAGACGGCCCAAAACAATTAATTTTCCCGAGCATCACGTCTAATTCCCTTCCTTTACACCCCTAAATAGATAATTCTTTATGCGGATTGTGTGTGCACTTTGGTTTCATGATTTTTAGACTATTGTCTATAAATACAGGCAGGTTACAAGCGACCGTGGTACTCTGGCACATCATTGCGGATATGGATCATGATACAAAGAATGCCCCTATTATCATAAATATGTTGTTTGAATAAGAAATGTATCGCTTATGACGATATCGTAGATGATGGAGAAAGTATTAAAAGGAAATCATTTCATATGTAGCTAGCCATTCAGGAACGCTTATTCCTCCTGGGCACCTGATCTCACCTCTGAGTTTCAGATGGCGGTAAATGTCCGTACATTGTTGCCAATGCCATAGTCACATGACACCAATTTCATACAGTGAGAGCAGGTCTTTCGTAGATATTTTTAATTGCTCTTTTTAATGTGATTCGATTTGTGTTAACTTGTGACCGTCGCCATATGGGTGGAATATTCCCGGTGCGACGTAAAACAATAATCTATCTATCTATCTGTCTGTCGTATCTTGCTTCTATTTGTAACAAAGGTAATTGGGGTGGATCCCGATTCGTAGTTTTAAGAGGGCGAAAAAAAAAGTAGTCACCAGTGGGTCTGAGGTATAATTATAAAGTAGGAAATATTCTCTCACTCTTTCTTCAAAAAGTAGGCAAATTAAGGACATATTTATGGCGACATTTTACATAATACATTATCCTCGTTGGTATAAATCTGACAACAGATAGTTTACAATGCAAGCGTTAAGCAATAGTGTTCAATATTTTTCATATTTTTCTGTGCGTTATTTTTTTCTTTATCCTAATGTATTCTGTGTGGCTAAGTAAGACGTTGAATTTTCCATACGTCCAAACTCTCTCTCTCTCTCTCTCTTTCTATATCCATCTTTCAATTTTCGCTCACTTTCCTTGTCTGTCTTTAATTAAATCAGTCACAAAATGAAACAGGAAAGCTTTGCATAGTAGTTACCCTAAAAAGGCAGTTTCCTGTCATTATTTCGGTATGTACCTCCATCGTAGGAGGAATTATCAGATTTTTTCCTTTAGTCTAGAGCTGCACATAAATATAAATTTAAACTGAAGTTTCCAGAGACATTTTATTACAATAGACATTAATCCGTCCCTTTCCTGTTTCTTTAAGTTTTATTTACTGTATTAGAAATCGCAAGTCCACATATGCACACTTGTAGGATTCATTGAAAAGGAAGGAATGTGAACCTTTATAAGAAATGTACTAACAATAGATTATACTTCCTTCCCTTTCCTTCTGTTTTGAGTATCATTTTAATTGACCGCCTTAAATTGTCAATACCACAAATGTATGAAATTCGAATATTTTTAGGGTGTATTTTATAGATGCATATTCGTATTTGGTCATGATTGTGGCGACCTTTCTCTTATGAGTCAGATATGTGTTGGATGCCATATGTCCTATATCCTTTAGTCTCACTTCAAGTAGGAAGGTAGTGTCCATAAACTGGTAAATGACAGATATTGTCTGTCCTGGGTCGGCACTCTAACTGTAAAATTGTTATGTGGTTTTTCTTATTGTAGATTAACGATTTATTTTGTAGCAATGATATCGAATGTCGGTTTAGTTTATATTATTAATCCTTTCGACAATTACCGTGCTAATATGAAAACCAGATCATGAAATTACAATACTTTATTCAAGTATTCAAAATGTTACAGAAATATAATTTGCAGAAACTTGTTACAATGTTAAGCACTTATTAGCGAACAATTTTATATAAAAAGATTTAAAACCAATGATTTCAAAGAAGGTCTTATATATAGCATAAATGACGCTAAAAAACAAAAATATCTTTTCTCAAGATTTTTTGTTTTGTGTTTACAGTTTTTATCGTTGTCACTGCGCTTTGTTTACTTGTGTACGTAAGGACTGAAGAAATAATAATCTAATGAAAATTCAATAAAATGGAGGTAAAATTTGATTTCAGCAATGAAATAATAAAATTCTTTATTACAATCAAATGACTGAAAAACAGAACACACACATCCCCTCTCACTCTCTCTCTCTCTCTTTCACATACACACATACAAAGAGAACAATGAAATGAATGAAAGACAAAAAGAGCAAAGCAAAACAAAACACAAGTAATATATCAAACAACAACTAAAATTATAAAAATTAATAGAATAAATAAAGAAAACAACACACAGACACATATACACAAACTAAACATAAGTAACAAATAAATATCAGTAATAGAAATGTAATGTTAAGAAATATTTTCATACGTCAACGTAATCTAAACATGTTATGGTTCCCAATTTCATAATTGTAACTAACATGGACTTAACTTCCTAAGTTCATTTTTATACTCTTTATCCATAAGCAAATATAGGAGTGGATTACATACATTGTTTAGGATGTATATATTATCACAAAATAACAATACAACCACTCTTCCAGCGTCGTTTATGGACTTCAAGAACGTTGGACGGGCTGCTCGAACCACCAAAAAAGTGATTTTTGACATGTAACAGACAAAAAATATTATAGTTATCACCATGTATATCATAGCCAGTCGATGTAAAAGTCTTTCGGTGCCTTTCCTGCGGTTGGTAGCTGAAGGTTTCTGACTCGAGGTATTTTGTTGCGGAGTTTGATCATTTTCTATTGATGTGGTATTGGGATGGTCAGATAGAGATACCATAGTGGTTTCCTCTTCCTTCGGAATTGGGGCTTTCTTGGTGGTTTTCACATAATGGAATATTTTCCTACCTATTGAAAAATAAAGTACAAACAAAACACAAAACACGGATAATGCTACAATTCCAAGACCTGAGTAGTACACGGTAATAATTGTTTTAGTTGTTGCGTCCTTTTCTGTGCCACACCTACTACCAACCACGCTTCCGTTCGTGTTGTTTAATGGCACTTCACTGTGTGTAATTGTCATTGGAACAGACATAACAATTGCACAAACAAATGCAATAAGTGTTGCGATAACGTTTTGGGTCAAATTCATCGGTTTATATATTGACCCCATAATCTTTACATAACGCTGCACTGCAATAATCAGCAAGATAAACACGGACATGAATACAATGCAAGAAGATATAAACCACCCTGCTTTACATAAATGGTTATTAAAGAACACCATCTTTGAATGTATAAATTGTGTCTCAAACAATCCACATACAACTATTCCGAGTAAATCGGTAACGGCCAAAACTGGCACGAAGAATCGGTCGACGATATCAAATTTGCGCGACTTCTTATACACGACCAACACCGCACTGTTCCCAAAGATTCCAATGACAATGCATATCGTGACAATAGCATCGTTTACTATCAATGCACTGACAGGAACTCCTAATTCATCAGCTTTTTCTTGATACGAATATCCCGACAAGTTCATGGTGAAGGTATCGTCAAGATTATCACAAACTTAGAGCAAGAAACAGATGACTAGGTCGTATATGAATAGAGAATTGTATTGTCCTCCTTGTGATAGATGTAGTTTCAGGATTTCCGGAAGAAGGCATCTAAAGGTCATAAGGTTAAAATCCCTAGTAATTTTATTTCTGTAGGAGTGATTGCATTATATATATGCCAGACAATGACTCTACTTATAACACATGCTTATTCAACTTTTGTTGCATATTAGACATATAGTGGATATGAAAGCCGTTCTTCTTAACTTTCGGTGTTGGGGGGGGGGGGGTCCCTGACCTCGGTCTCATGGTTTTTAGACTAATGTGTATTAATTCAGCAAAGGTTCCATCAAACATGGCACTCTGGCACCTGGCACGTCATTGCGGCTATAGATACAATGAGCGCCCGTGTTAACACACGTGCGTGTGATCAAACGGGCTAGAATTTCAACTCGACAAAAATATGTTAATTTCTTCTATCTTCACCAAGTTGAAATTACTGTCTTTGTAGTTAAAGAGGGCGAAAATAAAAATTATTACCATTCGGTCTGAGGCATATTCAGAAGGGAGGAAATAATTTTTTCACTCTCTCATCAACGATTAGGCAATTGAAGGACATATTTATGGCGACATTTTATTTTAATAAATTATTCTCCTTAGTATAAATCTAACCGCAGGTATTTTACAATGCAAGCGTTAAGCAATAATATTACATATTTTTCCGTGCGTTATTTTTCCTGATTCTTGATGCATTCTGTGTGACGTGACTAAGTAAGACCCTGACGTTTTCATACGTCCAAACTCTCCCCAGTCTCTCTCACTTTTCCTGTCTCTGCCTTTATTCGAATCCGTCACAAAATTAACGCAGAACAGACGGAAAGCTTTTGCTTATTACAAAGAAACAAACAGAGCATGCAGTTCCTGTCATTTTTTTTTTCGGAGTGTGTCTCCATCTAAAGACTTGTCAGATTTATTCCTTAAATCTAGAATTGCACATATGTAGGCATCTAAATAGAAGGGATGTAAAGTTTCCTCCGCCATTTTATTACAATAGATATTATTCCTTCCCTTTCCCGTCTCTTTAAGATTTTATATGCATATATGTATAATGATACTGTTATAAGGACTATACAAACAATAGATTATATTTCCTTTTGTTTGCTTAGTCTTTTATCGTCAGGTGTCTCAAGCCATCTTATTGATTGTGGTCTAATTCACCTTGGACTTTACATTAATGTGACCGACCTAACCTCAAATTACAAATATATCTCAATCCAACTCGAGAGCATTTCATGAGAAGAGTTTACCACTTCCTCTTACTTGAACTGTAAACGGCGACTCGATTAAAGCAATATAATAGTTGTTTATTTAAATACTTGAACTTCAGTCTTATGTTATTTCATTTAACAATTTATAGAACACACATAGACACATTACTTATCTGTTACACATAAAAACTAAACAACTATATAAAAGTAATATATTTTATCTGACAGCCGTCATTTACTCACTTATAAGTATATTTTATCTGACAGTCGTCATTTACTTACATATAAGTATATTTTATCTGACAGTCGTCATTTATTTACATATAAGTATATTGTATCTGACAGCCGTCAATTACTTACATATAAGTATATTGTATCTGACAGTCGTCATTTACTTACATATAAGTATATTGTATCTGACAGTCGTCATTTACTTACATATAAGTATATTGTATCTGACAGCCGTTATTTACTTACATATAAGTATATTGTATCTGACAGTCGTCATTTACCTACATATAAGTATATTGTATCTGACAGCCGTCATTTACTTACATATAAGTATATTGTATCTGACAGCCGTCATTTACTTACATATAAGTATATTGTATCTGACAGCCGTCGTTTACCTACATATAAGTATATTGTATTCGACAGTCGTCATTTACTTACATATTAGTATAATGTATCCGACGGCCGTCATGTACTTAATTATAAGTATAGTGTATCTGACAGCCGTCATTTACCTACATATAAGTACATTGTATCCGACAGCCGTCATTTTCCTACATGTAAATTACGAAAGTAACTTTTGTCACATTACTATGGCACTAACAACAATGAACCACAGTGGACATTTACGGACCCCTGATGTTCAGAGGTGAAACCAGATGCACGGGAGGAATTACAGTCCTTGCATACAGACAAAAAATAATTGTATATATATATAGATGTCAGAGAATTAATTTTATTTTTACAGAGTAAACCTTTTTTGTAAAGCATTATTGTTCACCTTCCATTAGGGATATATTGAATATAAAATCAGTTGGGGTGGTTTTTTTTTTAGATTTTCGGTGTCTGTATTGACCAAACATATATACTATACAAGGAATAAATTGGAGAATATTGATCACTTACATTGTTTGTCCTTTGCTTGATAACTTAAATCTTGGGTAAAAAGTGTTGTTAGACGGCCCAAAATAATTAATTTTCCCGAGCTTTACGTCTAATTCCCTTCCTTTACACTCCTTAAATAGATAATTCTTTATGCGGATTGTGTATGCACTTTGGTTTCATGGTTTTTAGACTATACTGTCTAAAAATACAGGCAGGTTACAAGCCAACGTGGTACTCTGGCACATTATTGCGGATATGGATCATGATACAAAGAATGCCCCTGTTATCATAAATATGTTGTTTTGTTCTAAACTCAACCAACTGATATTACTCTGTCTTGTCTTTTTTTCCTTTTTGATGCTTTTTGTACTCTAAACGATGAATAAGAAATGTATCGCTGATGATGATATCGTAGATGATGGAGAAAGTATAAAAAGGAAATCATTTTATATGTGGCTAGCCATTCAGGGACGCTTATTCCTCCGGGGCACCTGATCTCACCTCTGAATTTCAGATGGCGGTAAATGTCCGTACATTGTTGCTAATGCCATAGTCACGTGACGCCAATTTCTTTCGTATCTTGCTTCTATATGTAATAAAGGTAATTGGGGTGAGTCCGGATTTGTAGATTTAAGAGGGCGAAAAAAAGGCACCAGTAGGTCTGAGGTATAATTATAAAGAAGGAAATATTCTCTCATTCTTTCTTCAAAGAGTAGGCAAATTAAGGACATATTTATGGCCACATTTTACTTAATACATTATCCTCATTACTATAAATCTGACAGCAGATAGTTTATAATGCAAGCGTTAAGCAATAATTTTTAATATTTTTTATATTTTTCTGTGCGTTAATTTTTCTGTATCCTAATGTATTCTGTGTGGCTAAGTAAGACTCTTGTCATACGTCCATTCTCTCTCTCTCTCTTTTTCTCTTTCTTTATCCATCTTTCAATTTTCGCTCACTTTCCTTGTCTCTGTCTTTAACTAAATCAGTCACAAAATGAAACAGGAAAGCTTTGCATAGTAGTTACGCTAAAAAGGCAGTTTCCTGTCATTATTTCGGTATGTACCTTCATCGTAGGAGGACTTATCAGATTTTTTCCTTTAGTCTAGAGCTGCACATAAATATACATTTAAACTGAAGTTTCCACAGACATTTTATTACAATACATATTAATCCTTCCCTTCCCTGTTTCTTTAACTTTTATTTACTGTATTAGAAATCGCAAGTCCACATATGCACACTTGTAGGATTCATTGAAAAGGAAGGAATGTGAACCTTTATAAGAAATGTACTAACAATAGACTATACTTCCTTCCCTTTCCTTCTGTTTTGAGTATCATTTTAATTGACCGCCTTAAATTGTCAACACCACAAATGTATGAAAATCGAATATTTTTGGGTGTATTTTATAGATGCATTCTGTGTAATTTCTTCACCCTGTTGAAATTACTATGTCTTTGTAGTTAAAGAGGGCGAAAATAAAAATTATTACCATTCGGTCTGAGGCATATTCGAAAGGGAGGAAATATTTTTTTCACTCTCTCATCAACGATTGAAGGACATATTATGGCGACATTTTATTTTAATAAATTATTCTCCTTAGTATAAATCTAACTGTAGATATTTTACAATGCAAGCGTTAAGCAATAATATTACATATTTTTCCGTGCGTTATTTTTCCTGATTCTTGATGCATTCTCTGTGACTTAACTAAGTAAGACCCTGACGTTTTCATACGTCCAAACACTCCCCAGTCTCTCTCTCACTTTTCCTGTCTCTGCCTTTATTCGAATCTGTCACAAAATTAATAAAGAACCGACGGAAAGCTTTTGCTCATTACGAAGAAACAAACAGAGCATGCAGTTCCTGTCTTTTTTTTTCGGAGTGTGTCTCCATCTAAAGACTTGTCAGATTTATTCCTTAACTCTAGAATTGCACATAAGTACGCATCTAAATAGAAGGGATGCAAAGTTTCCTCCGCCATTTTATTACAATAGATATTATTCCTTCCCTTTCCTGTCTCTTTAAAATTTTATATGCATACATGTATGATGATACTGTTATAAGGAGTATGCAAACAATAGATTATATTTCCTTTTGTTTGCTTAGTCTTTTATCGTCAGGTGTCTCAAGCCATCTTATTGATTGTGGTCTAATTCACCTTGGACTTTACATTAATGTGACCGTCCTAACCTCAAATTACAAGTATATTTCAATCCAACTCGACAGCATTTCATGAGAAGAGTTTACCACTTCCTCTTACTTGAACTGTAAACGGCGACTCGATTAAAGCAATATAATAGTTGTTTATTTAAATTCTTGAACTTCAGTCTTATGTTATTTCATTTAACAATTTATAGAACACACATAGACACATTACTTATCTGTTACACATAAAAACTAAACAACTATATAAAAGTAATATATTTTATCTGACAGCCGTCATTTACTCACTTATAAGTATATTTTATCTGACAGTCGTCATTTACTTACATATAAGTATATTTTATCTGACAGTCGTCATTTATTTACATATAAGTATATTGTATCTGACAGCCGTCATTTACTTACATATAAGTATATTGTATCTGACAGTCGTCGTTTACCTACATATATGTATATTGTACTTGACAATCGTCAGTTACCAGTACTTACATATTATTGTGTCCGACGGCCGTCATGTACTTACATGTAAGTATAGTGTATCTGACAGCCGTCATTTACCTACATATAAGTACACTGTATTCGACAGCCGTCATATTCCTACATATAGAATACGAAAGTAACTTGTGTCACATTACTATGGCACTATCACCAGTGTACCACAGTGGACATTCGTGGACCCCTGATATTCAGAGGTGAAACAAGATGCCCGGGCGGAATTACAGTCCTTGTATACAGACAAAACAAATGTAATTCAGCACTGTTTATGTACATGAATGTGAACAAACACTGTAAAGAGTCACAGCCACATAACATCAAGAAAAAGGATATAATAACATTTAAGTCAAACCCTGCCACATACTATTACAATGTATGTGTGCACCGTATAAAGGATAGAATGCTGTACATGTATATAGAAGAAACGACTGATGTACATAGTGTCAATACACTAAATTGCCGCCAGCGCTATGTAGAGGATTAGTGCAGGCATTTGAATTTGAAGGTCCAAGGTTCGATCTAGGTGGATCCCTCATCTTTCATGTACATATGAAGTTTGGATCCCGACTGCAGATTAACTAATAGAAGTAGAATTTGATATGCAAATGGTCCTTGCACACTTTTTTTTTTTGTGTTTATTTCACACAAAATGATTTGACATACAATACAATACATTCAGATTCATATACATCAAAAACACACACCCGAACATGTTCACTTAAATAGGACACACACATATATATATATATAGATACGCATACATATATACATACATACACCTACACATTTATACATATACATAAATATATACATACACATACATATCTACACACACACACACACACACACACATATATATATATATATATATATATATATATATATATATATATATATATATATATATATATATATATATATATATATATATATATATATATATATATATATGTATATATATATATATATATATATATATATATATATATATATATGTATGTATGTATTTATATATATATATATATATATATATATATATATATATATATATATATATATATATATATATATATATATATATATATATATATGTGTGTGTGTGTGTGTGTGTGTGTGTGTGTGTGTGTGTGTGTGTGTGTGTGTATATATACTATATGATAATAAGACACATTTTATTGATTTGTGTTTTTTGTATCCTATATGTGTATATCGATATATATATTATAATAACACTAGAACAGGAGAAAGACAGGAAAAGTAACTGTAAGGACCAAAGAGTTAATAGTAAGGAATTAGAGGGAAAGGGGGAAAAAAAGGTAAATTGAAAAGGAGAGGGAAAGAATTCTAATATATCTCATGTGTATGTATATTACATAATTCTCATATACATGTTCATACACTCATTAACATACGAAAACATACATGCACACTCACATAATGACACATTGATTAGTATGTCATAGTAATATTCAATTACATATTGAGAGAATAATATATGTATGAATCAAGGTGGCATAAGTAGTATCTGTCATAGATTTCTGTAAATATATCTAAATTATCTACAAAATTTGGTGGGTTTTGTTTTTACTGACCAGGGGCACTTTATGAAATTTATTGCAATCTAAGTAGAATTTAATTCACTTCCATGATCTTCCCTTGTTATTCTAATATTACTTGGAAGTATTGCCAATTCTTATCAAAGACTACTGCTTCATTTTTTTCTATATGAAAGATATTTTATTCAGAACTTCTATCTAAATTTGGAAATATTTCTTTTCAACAGTATGTATCCAATGGAATTTCCCATCCTAATTTTTACGGTGATCTCGTGTATAAACTAAGGAAAGTAAAAGGCTTCGATATTATTTTATCATGTAATAAAATAGTCAAACGTCTCCTAAATAGACAATATGATATTGAGATCATCAAAAAGACTATAGGTCTTGTATTTGGCCCCTCAACAGCTTTATGCAGACTTTTACTTGAACGTTGCACGCTGACTAACAGGGCGGTGGGGACTATATGACGGGCCTTGTCCAAACCTCTTTCAGAGGAGACATGGTCCTGAACCTCGTCCCCTCTGACTGTTAGTCGGGACTCCTACAGCTCTAGGGTCTTAGCTCGCTTTCAGACTGGCAGAGCACGGTTTATCATGTTGATGTCGCACATATTTTTATACCATTATATGTTTTACAATACTTTACGTGTTTATATTTTATGACCTCTCAATATGCGATACCTGTTGACCCTTGTTCTTTACATGGGGGATTATTTATAAATTTTTAAATGTACGTCTTTTGATTGTTCTGCTGTTACGGTGAGTGGGAAGGTGGGCCCGTAAACCGGTTAACCACACCATTTGTTTGGCTTTTGTCATATTAAATGACCGTCCTAAGTCGGTATCGTAATTGCACTACAATCAAATATTTTTGTAATGTGTTAAATGTTCTATTATATTATTTATATTCATGTATTGAATAGCTCCATGATGACTTCTGCCACATAACTGAGCCGGTAACTCCTCTTTTTTCTTTTATATATCAAGTATTTAATATATACTATAATTAAATTTTCTGCCAAATTTCTGTTGAGATAAGGTCCAATTGTCATTTTCTGAATTGTAAACTCTATTTCTAGATTAAATGTTTCCAAATAATTTCTAAATGAAGCAAGTAGATTTTTAACACATTCACATGCCCAGAATAAATGGATAATTGTTTCCTCCTCTCTCTTACAGAATGTACAGTGTGGACTATCATGTAAATGCATTCTGTAAGCCGTAGAATTTGTAGTTAAAGCGTACTGGTCAATTCTATATTGAAACCACTGTAATTTTACGTCTTGGAAAAACATAATAGATTTATATATATTTGTCCATGATTCTTCTTCTAAATCTTGAATAATATTTGACCATTTTTGTTGTGATCTGCTTGTAGTTTGTGTATTTTTTAGTACATGTATATCGTATATTAATTTTGTACCTTTTTTACAGTTATGTATTGTTTTAATAGACAAAGGTATCCAAGGCCCATGTATTTTCTGTAAATATTTGTCTGAAAGTCTTATACTTTCTATTATTGAATTAAATTTTTTACACAATTAAATTCTAAAAAATTCGTTTTAATGTTAAAACTGTCTTCAAAATCCTCAAATGATATTAAAGTATTGTCATCTGTTAATAGGTCATTTATATATATTATACCCTTTTCAAACCAATGTTTATAGATGCTCTTGTTATCTATTGTGATATCTGCATTATACCATATTGGTGTTTCTGCTAAGATTCTCTCCTTTTTTTCTTTTAATCTCAATGTTTTCCATGCCATAAAGGTATCTTTCCAAAAATTATTTTTCAGTTTTTGGATACAATTTTCGATATATTGAATGCCACAATTTAACAAGAAATATTTGTTAAAATTTTCAAACCGTAAATTTTGCCACATTCCTTCTTCATTTAACATTTGTTTAATCCAAGTAATTTTAAGTGCAGCAATTGATGCTCTAAGATTTATCATCTTTAACCCCCCTTCCATATAATTTTTCATAATAGTGTCTCTTTTCGTCTTTTCTGTCTTAGAATCCCATAAGAAATTGAATAGCATTCCATTTAGTTCATTAAGAATTTTTTCACTTGGATTTGGAAGTTAGGTAAAAAGGTGATTAAATTGTGAAATTAAAAGTGATTTAATAATTGCAATTTTTCCAATTGGCGTTAACTTTCTATTCTTCCACTTCTTAATGATTTGAGAAACTTTTGACATTTTTTCAGCATAGTTTAAGTCAGAAATAAGTTTAAATTTTGTTTGTCCCCATTTTAAATCCCATCTGTTACATAATCTATTATCACTAAATTTCTGTTTTCCAATCCATATTACTTGAGTTTTATCAAAGTTTACTTTTAATCCTGACTTCATCTCAAACTATTTTATTATATGTAATACTTTATTTAGAGATTTTTCTATTTCATCTAAAAGAAGGGTTGTGTCATCCGCATATTGGGATATTTTAAATTCAAATCTATCAACTTTTATTCCTGACACATCTTTCTCATTTCTAATTTTTATCGACAAAATTTCGGCACATAGGATTAATAAATACGATGAAATGGGATCCCCCTGTCTACAGCCACGTTCTGGACTAAATGTATCTGAAAGATTACCCCCTTGATTTATTCTTGATTTGATATTTTTGTATAAGGCAGTTATCCACGTCTTAAAACTTGTACCAAAATTAAAGAAATTTAAAACATTATGTAAAAATTCCCATGAAACAGAATCAAAAGCCTTCTCAAAGTCGATGAGTAGCAGCAGTCCTGGTATATCCTTTTCTTCAGTATATTGCATTATATCGTATATCAAGCGCGTATTTTCCCCGATATAAATAATAAATCCTGTCTGTTCCTTGCTTATCAATTTTTTTAACTTTGGCTTTAATCTATTAGCTATTACACCTGATCCTATCTTATAAATAGTATTTAACAATGTTATTGGTCTCCAGTTCTTTAAAAATTGTCTAGGTTTAATATCTTTTGGGATAAAAGTAATAATGCCTTCTTTTTGTGTAGATGAAAATTCCCCCGCCATATAACCAAAGTTCAGAAAGAAAAAAGAGGAGTTACTGGCTCAGTTATGTGGCAGAAGTCACCATGGAGCTATACAATACATGAATATATATATAAATAATATACTAGAACATATAACACATTACAAAAATATTTGATTGTAGTGCAATTACGATACCGACTTAGGACGGTCATTTAATTTGGCAAAAGCCAAACAAATGGTGTGGTTAACCGGTTTACGGGCCCACCTTCCCACTCACTGTAACAGCAGAACAGTCAAAGGACGTACATTTAAAAATTTATAAATAATCCTCCATGTAAAGAACAAGGGTCAACAGGTATCGCATATTGAGAGGTCATAAAAATATAAACATGTAAGGTATTGTAAAACACATAATGATATAAAAATATATGCCACATCAACATGATAAACCGTGCTCTGCCAGTCTGAAAGCGAGCTAAGACCCTAGATCTTTAGGAGTCCCGACTAACAGTCAGAGGGGACGAGGTTCAGGACCATGTCTCCTTTGAAAGAGGTTTGGAAAAGGCCCGTCATATAGTCCCCACCGCCCTGTTAGTCAGCGTGCAACGTTCAAGTAAAAGTCTAAATAAGGCTGTAGAGGGGCCAAATACAAGACCTATAGTCTTTTTGATGATCTCAATATTATATTGTCTATTTAGGAGACGTTTGACTATTTTATTACATGATAAAATAACGTTATCGGAGCCTTTTACTTTCCTTAGTTTATATACGAGATCACCGTTAAAATTAGGATGGGAAATTCCATTGGATACATAATGTTGAAAAGAAATATTTCCAAATTTAGATAGGAGTTCTGAATAAGATTTGAAGAATTTGCCGAATGTTTTTCTTAGCTTGTGATATCTGTAACCCTGAGTGAAAAGTTTAGTAGTAATTTGTAAATTTCGTTTATGGAAGTCCAAAACATCGGTGCAGCCTCTGACAAATCGAACTAATTGAGATATATAGATACCATATGGTGGGAGTCGAGGGACATCGCCATCCAAGTAAGGGAAATTTACAATAGGAAATCCAAAATCCTCACGTTTATCATAAATTTTAGTATATATTAGGTTGTTGATAATTTTGATGTTTAAATCTAAGAACGTGTAGATTTAACTCAAGTATTAGCTTTATTCAATATGAGCTCTGGTGGATATATTTCTGATATAAATTGTTCGAATTCAGGGTTGTCGATAACCAAAATGTCATCCAGATATCTGCAAGTATTATTAAATTTGTCAATGAGGTCAAAACCTTTTGATTTTTGAATAGAAACCACAAAATCCCTCTTATAACAATTAAGAAATAAATCTGCTATCAGAGGCGCGCAGTTAGTACCCATAGGAATTCCAACTATTTGTTGATATATCTTGCCATCAAATTGCACAAAAATATTATTTATGAGAAAATCTAGTGCTTTACACAATTCCGTGCAAGTCCAGTATTTATATGAAGTATATTGTTTGTTGGAAAAGAATCCAGAGTTATTGGAAGTACATATGTATGTTTTAGATTCTCTGTGAACTCACTACAAAATTCCATATCTTCCAAAAAAAGCTGAAAAACTCAGAAGAAATGCCATCCGAACCCGGACTTTTGTCTCGCTTCGTTGATTTTAAAACAGTTGTTGCCTCTTCTAATGTTATTAGCCCTTCAAGTTCTCTTGATTCTTCATTGTTTAATTTTGTAATGTTTAAGTCTTGAAATTCTAAATCTAAATTTACTTTTTCTAAATCATTTCTTTTAGAATATAGTTTAGAGTAGAATTTTTCTGTCTCTATAAGAATTGCTTTTTGATCTGTTATAATGTTCCCATTTCCTTTGTCAATTTTTGGAACTATCTTATTTACAAAGTTTCTGTTCTCTAAATTACAAAAATATTTGGTTGGTTTTTCTCCCTCTTCAATCCATTTACTACAAGATCGGATAATGCTACCTTCTAATTTTTTTTTTCTAATAGATTCTAGTTCTAGTTTTTTCTTCATAACTGTTCATATCCTTTCTATTGTTAAGATTCATTTCTAATTGTTCTATTTCTGCTCTTAAATTTATTTCTCTTTCATCTCTATTTTTTCTTTTCTTATAACTAGCAAAAGAGATTGTCTTACCTCGAATCTCCATCATCAGTGTTTTTAAAAATAGCTGATCGTTGATGGTAAATACAATTTCATTATAGGGAATATTCATTATATTTTCAAAATTATATACAGGTAGAGCATATTGCTAAATTATCCTACTTATTTCAGAATTAATAGTTTCAACATATTCCTTGTCATACAATAGTGAATTATGAAATTATTGAATTTTAAATTGAGATATATTGGTGAATGATCCGATCTATAACTTGTGCCAATGTTACATTTTTGTACACTTATATATAACTGCTCAGTTATAAGGAAAAATCTAAACGTGCTTGTTTTATTGGAGATTTTTTCCGCCATGTATACCTCCTTTTGTGGGTATAAAATTCCCGGAATGGATCAAGCAGTCCGAATTCTTCTTTTAATTTTAAAATCTTTTCTCTTGCTTTTTGGTTATTTACATGTAAATAATTACAATAATCTAAATTAACATCTTGAACCAGGTTAAAATCTCCACATATAACCATATTATGTAGATTTGATTTCAAATTCAAAATTATTTTCAACGTAATACTCCCCTTGATTTGGAAGTAAATGAGTTAAAAAAGCACTTATAACCCCACTCATTTCTTAGCTGATTTCCATCTCTTTAGTAAAATGTGTATCCTGTAAGCAATATATATTACCGTTCATATTTCTCAGATATGAGAATACATCTTTTCTTTTTTTAAAACAGCCAAGCCCCTGACAGTTTAAAGATATAATGTCCACCATACTTCTGGTTTAAAACAAGATACCACATAGCCAACCTAGTTACACTTATAGTACATGAGAGTGATATGACGAGGAGAGGTGAGGCAGGAAGTATGAAAGAGGAGAGATACATGTAATAAATGAACGACTTCAAGGATTAAGTAAAGCAGTTTGGTAGGCATTGCCTATTTCTTAGTACACACTTTCTCCTCTGCCATTAACGGATTTAAACATACACGAAAAGACGGATTTGCAGAACTTTAGCATATCTTTTCTGATAAGTCTCTAAGTAAGTCTTGCATTATTCTGAAGCGTTCGAAACCGATGTGAATTCCTCCGTACCATCTAGATATAACAAAGGCTCTGTCCACAATGTCTTGAAGAAATCGCAACATTCTGCGCCCCGCTCCATGTTCACCATCGTCGTAGTAGCCTTGGCGTATTGTTCCATTGTCATGTCAATATTCTGTGGTTGGCACAGGCTGCATCAGGGTGAATACACGCTTTTTTGTATACCCATGTCACGTCCGAGATCGAATTCACTTCTCCTCCAGTTCCGAAAAACAAACTTCCTTGTCGTTCAACACATGGGCTCATAACGGTTTCAACGTTATCGATTGCCTCTATCTCTTGCTTTGTAAGTTGCAATATATCATTGTTGCTGAGTTTCGGTACATCTTCTTGAATCTTTTGTCCATTTGATGCCACAAGTTTGTTTTTGACTATTTTAAAGTTTCTGTTTTGCCCTCCCAGTTCATTTGCTTTGTGAAATATCCTTTTTCTTTCCTTCACAGTGGATATGGGGTCCTGTGGTGTTATGTAAAAGGGAGGCGTATATTTTCATTTTTTTTTCTGAGCTTGGAGGATCTGGTCCTTCATATTTACTATCTTAAGTTTCCCTGTGATGGTGATGGGCTTTCCATTTTGAGGCTGTCGGGTTCCGTTCCGGTGAATTCTTATAAATTCGACATTAATCCCGAGGTGTCGGTGTATCGCTGTCGGCACTGCCATCATCAAATCCTCATTCGGTTCGTACTTAAAGTTATGTATAAGAACATTATCTCGCATGGATCTGCCACGTAAATCTGTAAATTCATCTTCCATTTCAAGCATTTTCCTATCCATTCGTATCACTACCGATGTTAAGAGTTCAACTTCTCTCTTCAACTGTTCATTGAAGTGTATTTTAAACGGTGTTCTATTCCATCTTGATCGTGAATATCTGCCTTTATTTCCTCTATTGATTTTAACACTGGTTCATAGCGGTCGAGTCGGTCATTGATAGCTTTAAGTGTAGTTTGGATGTCCGCTAATGCAAGAGTAGTACTCACACCTTGTACAGGTTGTTTTGCAATCGGTGACACAGTTTGACCCGGGGTCATTACTTTCTTCGAAGACTTCTCACTCTTTCTTTGTTTTCCTTTGTTGTTTTCTCCCTCTTTTAAAGATGCCATTTCACAAAGATTTATTTTTCCAACTTCTAGTGATAGATTCCACACTATATAAACACTCTATATTCCAACACTGATAACTCTACATGCAATATAACTGCCCAAATTTTACAAAACAGAGGAGCAGAGAATTACACGTCCATGTCGGGTTGATTGATCACGTGCAAAAACACTTGGTTCAGGTGATCAAATGCTGAAATGATTTTAACTCAAAAGTTATTTATGTAATAACAAGCAGAACTCACTTCCTTGGTCACCAGCTTTGACATTTTTTTGTGTGTTAAAAACAGCAGAAATAATGAAATTCAATCGCCATTTCTTGGTGTTTGAAAAGATTTTTTTTTCTGAAATCCTTTATTATAAAATTTGATTATGCTGCTAATGATTCTTTATTTTATGACCAAAATTGAATTTTTTCCCTGCAGAGTTAGGTGAAGGCTGTGTGGAGTAGTCGATGTCGCCATTCCTCAACCTAGCAATAACTTTGACTTTATGTACATATTCTTCTTTAAAGTACGTCAACCCACAGGGGTCTGTTGACGTGTTTTGTCGGAGTACAATTTACGTGATAACCGTTGTTACGAGTGGGCGTAGCTTGGAATTTACCTCGCTTTGTCAATCATATCATAAATTATAACCAAACATATTCAAATAACTGACATTGAATGGGAAGTAAACTTTATAATTGCGTCATGCATCTACTAATTTGTTTTTAAGCTCAACTTCCATGAGAAATACTCAAGGAAAAAACGTGTTTTTGGCTCCAAATTGACTCGACCTCCCAATATTTCAGCTCCAAAATGGCATTATCAAGTTTAATATTTCCGCAAGAAGACATGTCAAACGTACACTTCGATGTCTAATTTTACCATCTGCAATGTGCACACCTGCAATCCGTTATTGTAAATTGTGGCACTGACAAATCGCAAGTCCTTGGTTTTTGCTCATGATACGTAATTCCTCACAATTGTTCCTCTTAGAACTCCAGGTTGCACAAGTAATTTTTTTACGCCTCTCGTTAGACTGGGCGTAATACGTTGTGGCGTTGCCCGTCCGTCCGTCCGAAGTAATGTTTTCCGGAATTTTTTTCTGCAGTCTTTCAAGATACTGAATTAAAACTTGGCATGTAACTTTATATCAACGAGGGTCAGTACCAATTCGCATTTGGGTATGATTGCTTTGGTATTGCCAGAGTTACGGCCATTAAACTTAGACATTTCAAGGATTTTACAGTTTTCTGTACCTTTTTTCTGCAGTCTTTAAAGGTATAGGGTCAATACTTGGTATATTTCTTTATATCAATGAAGGTCAGTACCAATTTGCATTTGGGTATGATTACTTTGGATTTGCTAGAGCTGTGCCCCTTAAACTTAGAAATTTTCAAGGATTTTACAGTTTTCCGGATTCCTTTATGCAGCGTCAAGGTATTGCTTTGGATTTGCCAGAGTTATGCCCCTTGTTGTATGAGTTATCATATCCCTAGTACTCGATTTTCCTATCCATGCGACGCCATATTTTATCGACTTTTTCCAGCAGTTTTTCACAAGATACTGGATTTAAAACCTTATATTCATTCAAACTGATCCCCTTCAAGCTAAGCGACGGGTATTATGCCACGTTAGGCATTCTTCTTGTTCACTTTATTCTAAATATCCAGTACAATGGTTGGTAAGTAAATATGCACACTTTTTATCACATTTAGAGTTCTTTGAAAATACCATCAATAAATGCACATTCACAACAGTCGTAACTTTTTCTTATTTCTGACCGTGTTTAAATCACACGGGAGGTTACTTTGGAAAAGAAGGCGAATTGCTAGAATTTTCCCTGGCGAACACGATACATTGCTAAAGAGTAAAGGCAGTGTTTGACGGCCATACTGGGGCAATGTAGGGTGGGTATCAAAGAAAATAGAGGAGTTACTGGCTCAGTTATGTGGCAGAAGTCACCATGGAGCTAAACAATACATGAATATAAATAAAATACTAGCACATATAACACATTACAAAAATATTTGATTGTAGTGCAATTACGATACCGACGGTCATTTAATTTGACAAAAGCCAAACAAATGGTGTGGTTAACTGGCCCACCTTCCCACTCACCGTAACAGTAGAACAATCAACGGACGTACATTTAAAAATTTATAAATAATCCTCCATCTAAAGAACAAGGGTCAACAGGTATCGCATAATGAGAGGTCATAAAAATATAAACACGTAAGGTATTGTAAAACACATAATGATATAAAAATATATGCGACATCAACATGATAAACCGTGCTCTGCCAGTCTAAAGCGAGCTAAGACCCTAGATCTGTAGGAGTCCCGACTAACAGTCAGAGGGGACGAGGTTCAGGACCATGTCTCCTCTGAAAGAGGTTGGGACAAGGCCCGTCATATAGTCCCCACCGCCCTGTTAGTCAGCTTGCAACGTTCTAAGTAAAAGTCTGCATAAGGCTGTAGAGGGGCCAAATACAAGACCTATAGTTAAGTCCATTTCTTATCCCTGTTTTCAGATATAAGAGATTCTCAACAATATCTGAGATCATGAACCCGGGATTTATACTGCTTCCATTGCCAAGCATATTGCCATACAATGAAATAAACCCCTAGATACATGAATTAATATCCTCCCTTCTTATCAAATGTTCGTCATAATACCAATGTGATGGCTAACTACACCGATGAAATCACGAAGTGGATGACATTTCGTAGAGAATCTATCTTGGTGTCTGTAATATCGGAAATGGGTCGATTAATGGTGTAAAATATACCCGTGAGAATGGAAGTATTCTCGAGTAGGTCACTTCAGGTTTCTCTTGGGTGACAGGCATAAGGTATAACATGTCATGGTCAAAGACACTGATGGTAAGCTCACTGCGCATATTAGATATGGGAGTTAAGTTGAAGTGTTCCTCGGGTAATTTGTTATTAATCTGCATACCCTGATGATTATTGAACTCGTAGCACTGCTGCCAGTGGTCCCATACTATCGGTTCGTAACTCAGAGTCAGGTGCCATATGTACAAAGACTCGTAGATTTACGAGTACTCGTAGAGTTTACGAGTAACGAAAAATGTTACGAATTCGTAAATCATATGTACAAAACAACTCGTAGACGAGTTACGAACTCTTGACTTTACGAGTACTCTTACGCATGCGCTGTACACATATTTCACAGAAACAAATGATGCTTCATATATTTCAGGAGCTCGTTTCATCAACATGTGTAAATGTTTGGCTTACAAATTCGTATGCCAATCCCGGGCATTTGTGCAAGTCTACTTACAAACATTCTTAGTTCAACGAAATGCGGGTTTCATCAACCGCTGTAAGTGTGTACGTAAGGATCCGACTAGCGAGTTGACTAACTTTACGCAGCACAAATGCGTGCATCATATTAAAGTCAAAGTATACTTCTTACAGATGTATATAACTTTATGAATTTATGTCTGTTCATCTACACACGTCATTGAATCGTAAGTAATACTTCGAAATACCTCATCAAAAGAAAGTGATAAAACTATCGCGATAAGCACATATGCCGCCATATACATGTGCATCTATAAAGTCAAGCGGACCACGAATTAAGACGAAATAGAAAAAAGAGAACCCTCCCTCCCCTCTCTGTCAATCTAGTATAATAATATACATGTGAGACACATTCCTCAAGGCACCCCCACCCCCTTTCCTTGCTGAAAAATATTTTTTGAAAAGTAAAACAGACTTATAAATATCAAATAAGAGAGATCTGCATATGACATTTCCAGTAGGCTATTTTATTTTTTGCGTGTTACGTGTATATATAATCTAGGACTACGAATTTTCTTTTGAAAATATTTTTATAATAAATATATCTAATAAAGCGTTTAAAATTTCTTCCTTATTCATAACATCAAAAGTAAACTAAATGATTAACAATAATTTTCGAAGACATTGACAGCAGAGAGGAAGCAAAAAAAAAGTGGTTTGTCATTACGGAAAAGTACGTTTCACTAAATCACTACTGTACTCGTACGCCATAATTTTTGATAAGAATGACTTACGAGTGCTACTGTAGCACTCGTAGATTTACGAGTGGAATCACTCGTAAGTTAAGTTTACACAACTTCGTACACATGACGTCAGTCGTAAATTTACGCTTCGGGTGACTTACGAGTACTCGTAGGGTTTATGAAATTTTGTATATATGGGCCCAGATATCTTCCTGGTTTGGATTTATGAGACAAATTACTTGATTCAATGTTATTCGTCATTTTGTCTCTTGTCTATAAAGTCCTTTTTGCAACCGACGGTTAAATACGGTTTCTTTCCTCTATCAACTAATGATGCTGATGAATAATAAAACAAGGAAAACGAAAGGTTTAGAAGACTTATTTCAAAAGAAAACTGTTAACTCAAATCTGCTAAGAGCACATATCTGTAAGAAAACAATATATCATAATAACAACATGAAATATTTTCCAAAAGGAACGCATGTAACGACTGAATCACGGGATGGTTTTGGAACAGCTTTTCCGACATAGAATAACAGTCTGAAGGGCATTACACTATATAATGAGAGGGAACTAATTGAGATAGACACTTCAGATAGCGGTTATTTAATGCATACTAGGTTTATTTCAGTAAAATGTTTTTATGAAAGCGACACAACCCCTTTAGGATAAAATCGTTTTCTATTTTTATTAGATCATAATAATTTGTCAGGTTGACTTCCTTGTTCTGTATGATTATATCCAGATGTCATTGTTCGTGACTTGGTTGGTTGGTTGATTAGTGTTTTACGTCGCTTTCAACAATATTTCATTTATATCGCGACATGGAAGCAGGAGGTTACCAACCTCTTAAACATAGTGGCGCAACCGGGGAATCGAACCCGGATCGTCGGCGCGGCAAGCCAAGCGCTTAACCACTACACCACGCCTGCCCCATATTGTTCATGAAAATATAACATGAGAGTGGCCACAACTTCAAAACATTAAGGAAAACAATCCATATTTATCACAAAACATTAAATACAATGTACTTCCCGAGGCGATTTAAGTCTAGTTTACTCTTTCTACTGGGTATATGTGACGGGTGTTTCTAGCAAGCAGGAGGTGCTCACTCTCCCCGGGCACCTGATCTCGGACGTGTGGTTTGGATTTATCCATATTACATTACAGTGCTTTAGTACTGACGTGAAATACCTACGAAAAATTTTCAGTCATGAATTTTTGTATAAAACTAATGAGTATCTACCTCTTGAATAGCTGTCCTTAGATCTATTCTTTTTCGACCATTTTCGTTTTAAAACTGCTCTTCAGATATTTATATCTTATTAGAATTCCAATCACTAGGACATGAGCATCACTGAAGAGACATAAGTTGTCGAAATGCGCAACTACTGCAAAGAAATATAACGTATATATGTTTTAATACTTATGTTTCATACATACACTTGCTCTCTTAAATGAAAATGTATGCCGAAACTGAAAATATTATTTTCTTTGAAATATCCGTGAAAGCCAAAGCTATGATTTTAAGTAACAAAGCAACATAAACATTTACGTAATAACATATTATGAACAGCAAACGAAGATACACTCACGCTCATTTGTATGTCACAAAACTCTCAACGGACAAGCAGAGAATATGAGAATAAGCAAACAGTAAGACATGACAAAATGTTTTCGGTTATTATGCAATTGTTGGACTGGTATATGATGATCAATTGAAATGAAAAGCGTCACTCAATCGGTGTGTTTCGGGGACACTTTTCTACTTAATACAAAAGCAGTGCAACTAAGGAACACAACGAAATTTAAAGTAATCTTCGATATAGAGAACAAGGACGAACACGTTACTCAGATGTAGAGGTCAGCGAAATATGAACTCGAATATTATTATGAAATAGATATTGATATAAAAAATATCATAAACATCAGTATAAGCCAATCGCGATCTGCTCGTTTGAACGTGTATAAAGGATGAACCTGGTCTGTTAGAGTGTAGAGCTCATAAAAAATCCCCGTGAATATTTTGTATTTCAGTCTTCTTACGCCCATTTTCTGATGTGGCTGTTATAGTGTTGGTTAACACCCATCTTATGTATACAATGACATTCATGTTGGATGTGGCTGGCCAATCAGGAGTCTCGGACTCCTTACCTTTGATTTTCAGGAGTCAATGAAAAAGTTCATTGTTATACCACAGTCTCGTGACACGTGTAGGCACAACAATAAGATACCGAGTAATGTCCCGTAGGAATTTCGATATAATAAGACAGAACAGTCACTGAGGGCAACCACGGACCCGTAGAAAAATCCAGAGGTGGGATCAGGTGTCATGCAGAAGTAAGCATTCCCTGGTCGACTGGTGAAACCCGTACATTTGGACTTTAATTTCTGACCAAATTTCACCAACAATACACAGTGCGTCACCTATTAGATAACAATGTAAAGATGATGGATAAATCCAAACCACAAGTCCAAAAATCATGAAACCATAGGACATACAAAATCAGTGAAAATGAAAAACAAATGGAAAATAACAAAATATGTCTACTTGAAGAGCATATGTGAACCCCTGTGATGGAGTGAGATCAGGTGCCCGGGGAGAGTGAGCATCTCCTGCTTGCTAGCAACACCCGTCACATATACCCCGTAGAAAGAGTCAAATCGTGTGAATTCCATATGTATCTATATATGGAGAAGTCGAAGTAGGTAACCTTCTAGTATAGAAGGTGTCAAATCTGTGTAAAGTGATCGGAATCGGTCTCAGTCCAGAATATCATTTAAAAGTCTGGATAACGAGATATCATATGGAGTAATAAGAGTCTCGTAACGACCGTAGAACTTCCTCAGTGACGATGCTAGTCTAGCACATATATAACCCTGGTTGAGCAGCTTAACTGAAAGTCGCCTAGCCCTGAGAACAAAGTCATTGTAATTTGAACATGCTCTGGAATAACGTATTAAGTGAGATATGAATACGCCGTATGCGATGATGGAATGTTGCTACTTATGAAAGGAAAGTTTGTGATAGCGAAATTGAAATCGTCACGTTTGTCATAGAGTGAGGTGTTCAATTGACCATTAATGTCGAAAGACAACATAATATCTAAATACGAAGTAGAATTACTAGTTTCTGTGGTTTCTTTGACCTCCAGTTCACTTGGATAGATGATGCTAAGGTAATCCGCGAATGAAGGATTATTAATTGAAAGCAAGTCATCTATATATCTGTAAGTAAAATTGAAGCCAAGAGCCAATTGTTTTTTTTTTTCCTTGCGAAAGCAAAGACTGAATGAACTCAGCTTCGTATGAATAAAGGAATATGTCAGCCAGAAAATAGGTATCCTTTGCGCTTTGTCATGGGAATTATATCATGTCATCACATCAGATCTCCTACTTCTACCTTAATGTTAGATGAACGTCTGTTACGACTAAACAGAAGGATGACTAAACGAAATTTCCTGTATATTACTAATTATTTGTGGTGTCACACAACATTACATACTCGTACATTTCTATTTTATGTCATGATCCATGCTTAATCTTATTTCCGCCTCCTGGGAAGATTTTAATCATTGAAATGATCATTTGTACCAATATTCCTCCACGTGAAATCTCCAAATGTAAACAAGTCAACGAAGTAAATGATGTGTCAGAAAATCAAATCTCTGCCCACCGCATGTTTCAATGCAATTGTAAAATTATTAACATTATTTGAGTAAAGGCTAAAGGAGCATATATTAGATCGAGAACAAAATGGATAAAATATGGAGAAACAAACTCATCTTATTTTTTGAAATTAGAACAAAAACATCAGAGTCACAATGTTATCAATTGTGTTAAAGTAGATGGTAACAAGATCTGTTCAAATGAAGGTATTTTGTCTGAATTGTGTAATTTCTACTCTATTCTATATGAAAGTAGAAATATAAATACGGAAACTGTTAAAACATACTTGGATAATATAAATTTTGACAATGTGCTGAGTGATGCTGAAAAACAATTATGTGATGAGGCACCTACATTGCTTGAGTGCGAAAATGTAATAAAACTTTTAAAAGATAATAAATCTCCGGGATGTGATGGTTTACCAGCAGAATTTTACAAGAAATTCTGGGGAAAAATCAAATCATATTTTTATGACTGTATGTTAGAGACATTCACCAAAGGTGAAATGTCTTCTTCACAAAAAGTGTCTATATTGACTTTACTACATAAAAAGGTGATATTAGTGATATGAATAATTATAGACCGTTAAGTCTTACAAATTGTGACTATAAAATTATGGTAGCTATTTTTGCCCAAAGGCTTCAACAAATTATTGACACTAAAATAAATGAAAACCAGTCAGCCTATGTGAAAGGACGATACATTGGAGTTAATGCTAGACTTTTACTTGATATTTTTAATTTTTGTGAAGATAATAATACAGATAATATTCTACTCTTTCTTGATTTTGCTAAAGCGTTTGATTCAGTTGAATGGAATTTTCTTTTCGAAACATTAAAGAAATTTAATTTTGGGGAAAGTTTTCTAAAGTGGATGAATATATTTTATACTAAACCTGTGTTTAGAATAAAGAATAATGGATGGTTATCCAAAACATGCAAAATGAATAGAGGAATACGCCAAGGCTGTCCGGTTTCGGCTCTGTTATTTCTTTTTGTAGTTGAAGTCTTATCTATTAAAATATTAGATGACGATACTATAAAAGGATTCAAAAATGATAATATGAATGCACAGATTAAACTAATTCAGCATGCTGATGACTGCAATCTTCCATTGAGTGATATTAAATCTTTGGAAAATGCTATTTCAGTAATGAATAAATTCAGTGAAGTTTCTGGTATAAAATTAAATATAGAAAAGACAAAATGTATTATGCAACGGAATTTTAAAAATAAATATAAAAATATTCTTGGGATACAAATTATTGAGAGAGGAATTAAATGTTTGGGAATTTATGTTGGCCAAGATAAAGCTTTTTGTAATGAAAAAAATTGGCTTTGTAAATTGGAGGAAATGAAAGAAATACTAGATTGTTGGAAAAATAGGAAAATTACAATTTTTGGTAAATGTCAAATTATAAATAACCTTGTTATGTCAAAATTGATATATGTGATTTCAATTTTAGAAAAACCAAAATGTAATATAGTAAAAGACATAAATAAAATGATATATGAATATATGTGGAATAAAAGAGAAAGAATTAAAAGAAATACGCTTATTGGAAAAAATGAAAAAGGTGGCATTAATGTAACAGATATAGAGAGTAAAATAAATTCTATAAAAGCTTCATGGGTATCAAGGTTAAAGAATTGTAAAGGTGGTTGGAAACTGTTTATCGAGTCAATTATAAGAAAATCTAATACAGATTTAGAATATATACTATCTCTTTCTGAAACTAATCAAGAAAAATTCACATTTATAAAAAATATTCCTGTCTTTTACAAAGAAGTTTTTGTATCATTTAATGATTGTAAATTCAAAAAGAACATTAAAAAATATCAGACATTGAATTTATGCTTCAACCATTATGGAATAACTTACTGTTTCAATATAAAGGTAATACAATTTTTTATCCAAATTGGTTTAAATCAAATATCAAATATGTCAGTGATTTACTTAATGAAGATGGATCTTTTAAAACAGTTTTACAAATACGTGATATCCTTCATGATAAAAGAAACTATTTATGTGAATATTTAATTATGAAAGGTGTTTTTCAGCCTCATATTTCCCATTTTGATTGTACAGTAATAAAAAATAATGTTTTGAACCATCAGACAAGGAATGCTTTGTTGACAAATATGAAAAGAGTTGATTTTAATAATCTTAAGTCGAAAGATCTCTACGATATCTTTATAATGAAAAAATTTTAATGAACCAAGAATGGAAGTCAAATGGTCAGAGCTCTTTCAGGTCCAGTGTTGTTGGCAAAATGTTTATACACAAAAGGTAAAAAATATTGTAGAAAAAGATGTGGCAGAATTTAATTATAAATTGATAAATAACCTACTTACTAATAATTTAGTTGCTAATAAATGGGCAAAAAGCCAAAGCAAAAACTGTGATTTTTGTCATGAAATTATAGATAATGAGCACTTGATATTCCATTGTACAAATGTTAGAGGATTATGGTGTATTCTTGAACATATTTTGAATTTTCAAATAACATGGAAAATAATAGTTTTGGGGTTTTACAATGAAATAAATGCAAAGACTATAGGCTTTAATACTCTACTCTCCTTTATTGCATGCAAAATATTTAAATTTAAAATGAAAAAAAGAATTGAGTTATGTATTTCTAATGATACTAACATTAAAGTTTTCATAAAAACTATGCTGTCAAGAAATTACCTGATTTATAAGAAAGTTGATGCCCCATTTTAATGTTGATCTATTTAAAAGAATCTCTGATAATTTATGATTATTTATTTAATACGATTCGTCATGTAATTAATATACAATACATTAATTTATCTTGGATCTTTCTTTTTGTTATTGCATATCTTTTGTTATCCATATACAACATATATATATATATATATATAAATGCATATGTTATAATTCTTTAATTGAATATGATCATATAATATGTTTATGCAAATATATGTAATTCGATCATTTTGCCCGAAATGATCGAAAACTGTGAATACGGGCATTATTGAAAATAAATGATAAAAAAAAAAAAACATTATTTGAGTCCGCCGTATAAATAGTCAATTATATAGTCTCAATAAACACACATTGCAGTGTCATTGAGTTCATCGTTGACGAGGAAGTTGGCATAACATGTTATTTTTCCTGATTTCCACATGGTCACTTATTCTCAGTTCCATTATCATTGACTTCAAAAACTACATCGTATGCTCTGTTATCCTCAATTCCAACATCACCACATGGGCCTTTTTCTCTTATCACATTTATGATAGCAATGTTTTCACTGCGCATGTCGTTTTCCCCAGAACGATCGTTCTCTTCATCAATAATTTCATAGTATACATTCACATTGTTTTCCTCACCTGCATCTACCACTATATTTGGCATTTGTTCGGTATCGGACGTGTCTCCGAATTTGGCTCTAGAAAAAGGAAGCATATATCGGTAAGCACGTGACTGATTAATAAAACAAGAGTAGTACATATATGTTAACTTAAACACAATTGATCAGACACTTAAGATAAATACACATCTAATGTCAGCTATCTTTGACTGGGTTATACCCCAGCAATTTCAAGGATTTGTGATTGTCCGTTTTCTTGATATTACACCATTTTACATGTAAACTTATCACTGACACTGTTTTCATAACATTACAAAAAAAAAAAAAGAGAAGAAAAACTGGCATGCATGAAGCACCTGTCTCCTGCTTTCAGTTGAACATTTCATAAATAAATTTTGAAATTTGTACTTTATTGCATCTCTGATTTTACTGATGATTTTGGAGAGGTAGCCAATATCTCGACATCATTTGAGTGACTTTTTGTCAATAAATACTGTTTACGTTTACGCACTCAATTCTTTGAGATGTTTAGAGACGTCTTAACCATACTTTATATAAACAAAACTATAGTATACGAAACAAATACTTATTTGACATGCTGTAACTGATAATTACAGCATGATGACTTACACATGTATTAAACAGTATCTTAAACCCCATGAACTTGGGGAGTAGAAAAGAAATATTATTGATAAATACAATAGTTTGCGATGTATACAATAACATGTATTATTAAAATATAAAAACTCAGTTATGTTAATATCGAGGCAATTTTATCTAGAGAGAGACAGGTGATGATCCAATGCAATCTTATCTGGGGAGAAGCTGGGTATAGTGGTAGTAACTGAGAATAAATTTGTTCGGTAGATTAATGCATGGGCGTTGATCGAGAATTACCAATAATACTGGAGTATGTATGTAACCGTGCCGTGAGGTTAATTATGCCGAGGCCCCACTGGGTCCTTAAATGAAGATAAGGAGTCTAGTTTCTGTCTAAACTCAGTTTATATCAAATAAACTCGAAAGCTTATACTGGTTTCCCGTACTTCGGTTTAAACGTGTTTCTGTTGAATCTTTTCATTATACAGAGTTATTTCCCATGTGCGCAGGTATCTGACGTCATACCATTGTGACGTTATATAATTTCTATCTTATTTCCTGTCATTTCGCACCAGTTTCCATAGAACTGGTTGATGTCACAATGGTTTGACGTCAGATACCTGCTTATATGGGAAATAACTCTGTATGACGGAAAGGCCAATTAGTTGTAGAATATAATTACAATATAACAATATAAGTAAACATACTATTGGCTATTTCATGGATCAGTGATTTGACTCCTGATCGTAAAGTGTACCGTTTTAAACGTCAACCAATTACTTGACTATGTATATAAAATTTAGATAAAACTGGCATTCAAGAAACAACTGCCACTGTTTTGAGTAGCCACATTACAGAGGTAGAAATAAATATTTAATACATCCAGTAGATGACATCACCAAAATGTGAAAGTATAGTTTCTCTATAGATCCATAATGAAAGGACAAAATATCACTAAGTAGACTTACTTTTCGCTGCGACGAATGTACACGAAGACGAAGATGTTCGCTGATAATACAATAATCAGAATGGCAACTACAAATTATATAATATGATAGGTATTAATTATTTCAAATCCCTTTTCATTAACAATCTATTTTAATAAAACAATTTCTACTCTCTTGTTAGGGACTGTTCGTTTCATGTCCTAAAACCAGACATTTTCCATCCACTACTTTGGCTAGGCCAGACATTTTCCATCCACCATTTTACCTGGGCTAGACATTTAACATCCACTGTTTCACCTGGACCAGACATTTCACATCCACTATTTTACCTTAGCCAGACATGTTACATCCACTATTTTGCATTGGTCAGACATTTTATATTTACTATTTTGCCTGAGCCAGACATTTACATCCACTATATTACTTGGGCGAGACATTTTACATCCACTATTTTACCTGGGCGAGACATTTTACATCCACTATTTTGCCTGGACGAGATATTTTACATCCACTATTTTGCCTCGGCTAGACATGTTCCATCCACTATTTTGCCTCGGCTAGACATTTTACATTCACTATTTTTCCCGGACCAGACATTTTACAATCATTACTTTGCCTGGGCAAGACATGTTACATCCACTATTTTTCCCGGACCAGACATTTTACATCCATTATTTTGCCTGAGCTAGCCTTTACATTCACTATTTTGCCTGGGCTAGACGTTACATCCACTACTTTACCTGGGCCAGACATTTTACATCCACTATTTTGCCAAGACCAGATATTTTACATCTACTATTTTGCCTGAACCAGACATTTTACATCCATTATTTTGGCCGGACCAGACATCTTACATCCACTATTTTCCCTGAGCTAGACATTTCATATTCACTATTTTGCCTGGGCTAGACATGTTACATCCACTATTTTTCCCGGACCAGACATTTTAAATCCACTATTTTGTCCGGGCTAGACATGTTATATCCACTATTTTGCTTGGGCTAGACATGTTACATCCACTATTTTGCCCGGACCAGACATTTTAAATCCACTATTTTGCATGGGCTAGACATTAAGATACACACGATTATTGATTGTCATTCCTGTAGTCTGTATGGAAAGTATTTTGAAGCTATATCAGATACTCATTCTTGTCGGACGAGGAGAATATATACATGTATCCCTTACCAACAGCAGATATGACAATAACTACCATATGTAGGGTTTCTTCTTTTCTTTCTGTAAAACATATAAGATAATAGATCATTTAATTAGGTTATTGTAATTTAAACTAGCTCTGCAAAATGTATATACTGAGGCACGAATACTCCATTTGCAGGCACAGATTCAATAGATAGAACTAATAAAGGGAAAATTTATGATGCTGGATTTGAAAGTGTGTATAGTGAGGTGTTCAGGTGGCCATCTATGTCGTAAGTTAATATGATATCCAGAAATTAATTACAATTGTTCCTTTTGTGGTTTCATGAACATATCATTCATTTGAATAGAATGTGTTAAGGTATACGTAATCCCTGTATGATAAACCAAACCATTTATTCTATATATGAATCGAACCAATTGGCTAATTACTTCTCTCAGTTTATAACTTAAAAAATTCGGCATCATATAAAACAAAAAATATGTCAGAGGGGCTTACTTGAGCAAACTTGATATCTATTGGAATACCGAAAATTTGTTGAAAAATCTTTACCCCAAACTAGAAACCGCTATAAATGTCCACATACAGACACAAAAATATGTGAACACACCACGTGGACCACTATGTATGAAATAGTGATATTCCTGCATATATTACATTTATAAGTAGTAACTATTACCAGACTTCTTCATGTCCTTTTCCAATTGTTGTGGCGATTTGGAATATAGCAAGGTGAATGATGTTGAGTTGTTCGCTTCGTTGCTAGCGGAATCAGCTATGTCGTATCGGTCTGTGACATGGGGTCTGAAGTCAAGATTTTTTATTTCAGATTAGGTTCCCTATAATGAACAAATAAGCAGCTTTTTGTCCACATTGGATTTGATTTTATTTATTATAGTCAGATTCAGAGTTTTTATTTCCTCCCTTTTATCTAACGCCTTCTCACGCCGTTCGTCCCTATAATATCAAAGTGTTTCAAGTCTTTAAACTTGATAAACTTGATAGCTTCAAGATACATTTAAAATACATCAAATTTAGTGGCCCTGGTTCAACAAGAACAATTGTAAACCATAAATGGGATGACAGTAGGTGTCCTGAAGGACCCAGTGTCTCCTCCTAGTATGCTACATAAAACATGGGATGACAGTAGGTGTCCTGAAGGACTCAGTGTCTTCTCCTAGTATGCTACATAAAACAAATAATTATCTATAAATCACAGCATATAACATTAAATTTGGAACATTTTAATGTACTGATATTAGAATATTTATAACAAGCACAATGGGGAACTGAATATTTCCGGTTATTTGTTTGTAGAGAAAGCACATCCTCTTATCTGTTATATTGTATTTCCTGATGACTGTTGATTTATACTTGTTTGACATGATTTGTGAATATTTCTTTATGAGCAAATTATGTCTACAATGAATCACTAGATCATTTTGATCATGAAAACGATATTGCTTTGTTGTGATGTTTCAACCCTAAAGGTTTTCAATGGAGCATTTGCTTATGATGCCATACGGGGAAAGTTTGTCAAAGCAATTACCAATTTTCAATCCATGTGAAAAATGACATAACTAAGGAACCAAGTATTACAATGCAGTCATTGATTAAAGCAGTATTTATCTCATCACACTGAAATGCAAAAACAAATCAGACATTTTGCGTTAGTAAATTAGCAGCCCATGTGAAGAATAATCAGATGCTCTCATGATAAAGTTGTATACATCAACGCATTGACGTTTTATTTTCATTCACCATTTACCTTATTTCCTTCAAATTACAACAAATTAAAGTAGACAAACTTACACCGGTATCGTCTTCTGAAGCTTCTGTCCGAGAAAACAAACTGGATCTATAAACATTGATGCAATACACATCAAAGATAGAAAACTTATTTCATATGCAATGAAGGCGAGATCATTTCTATTCAACATCAAAGGCAATATCCCAATTTATTGGGAAAGCACATGTCATCTTGTAAGAATACATCATGATATGCATTCAATGTTTTATGTTAACGTAATATTCAATTTAAATAAAAGGATAAACAATATGAAAGTATTGTCAGACGTATAATTTATCATAATTAAAAAAACTATTTTAAATCTCAAAATAAGAAAAATCTTTTACCCACAATTCTTACAAAGAGCTTATCAAAAAGTTTATCAAATAATCATACTAAATTTTCGTCATACATATTTATGAGCAGTATAATAAAACTTGCAAACATCCAATCTACATAAAAAGAAACTTATTGGAATAATAATGACTAACGAAATTACAATTTAAATCTGTTTTTCTCAGCTGATTTATTAACTGTAAGGTACAAAAAAGAAAAACGGAAGGTGATGTTTTTATTTTCTTACTTGTTAAATAAACTAACTTTTGTAAAGTTCGTCAGATGAATATGGCTTCTTTGGAATTAATTTGTCTTTGCATATACTACCATTCAATGGCGAATTGTATGTGCAATTCCACAAATCCATTTTGGATGTTTCGTTGATATAGAATAAAGGGCAATCTGAAACGAGCAATGTGTAAATATATGACTTCGCAGTGTATTTCACAGTCAATTGAATGCGTATATTAAAAAGGACGGCTTTTGGTGTAGTGGTTTTGCGTTTGGCTTACGGTGCCTACGATCCAGGATCGATTACAAGGTGCACCATTAGGTTTGGGGGATTGCTAACCTCTTGATTTTATGTCCATGTAGCGATATAACTATTAAAATCACAAATGCTTTGATAGTTTTCATCACAAAATAGTTAGTCGTATACGTTAGATAATCTGAGTTTACAAGTCTGTGATCATTCTTAAACTTAAACTAAGGGTGTTTTCTTTATGCATAGCTCTGTCTTAAGATTAGGTTTTTGACATCTATTTTAGGTCAGTGTGGTATACGTTTGCTCTTCAAATATTTATACTTTGTATGTCCAGTTTTGGCCTCGAACACCACTGAGAAGACATTAGTTGTCGAGATGCACATGTGGTGAGCTAAATACACGTACATATGTTAAGACATTCCGTCATCTCTGCTGCTGAATGAGATGTTCCAGAAAGCACGGTCAAATGCTGTCAGATGCTATCGATGCATCGTCAAGAACATTAGAAAATGTTTGAGTTATCGCAATTTTGCATTTATGCGCTATCCTCCTGTACTATCCATGGATTACTGGTCACTCACTCGCTGATGAAGGATTGTAACCCGATTGTATAAATGGTCATATCGAAAAGGTCATATAAAAGTTTAGTACTACATGTACGATGTATTCTATGAACAGTATGTTTATTGCATAATCGTTTCATTCTTTCTTTTTCAGGAAGAACAAAGAACAATATTTTCACTCGATGTATATTACAGTCTGGGCGCAGTCCCTCCTGTCAACGAATTTTCTTAATATTTCAACAAATCACTCCTCGGCATGTTTTGGCAAGAGGGAATTTATGAATATAGAGACTATGGAGGATTTAAAATTTAGATAGCACGTTGACGTCATCTGAAAAGGCCAGTGCTGAAAGTTTTCTGAAGCTTAACCCCTATATTGAAGCACTTAACACTATGAAGGTAAGAAACTGAAAATAAGGTTAGGAAATACGGCGTTTTAGATCATCTAATAGAGAACTGAAACAGAAAGCTCCTGAAATATCGAAGTTCTTTTATTTGCAAGGAACTGCCATCCGTCTTATAATGGGTTCGTCCAATTCGACAGTGTTATCCGCCAAATATACCCAGTGTTTTAACATTAAAGAGCTCCTATCTATTTTCTGTTTTAATTCGAAACTAATTTGTTTATTCGAGGAAGTTTTGACATAAACATTTACAAGATGAAAATAAAGCTATGGACTTGTAATAATTTGAATTTTGATTTTAAAATCTATTTGAGAAAATTCATTGATGGGGGGAACTGCGCTCAGACATTAAGTACGTTTTTATGTCAGATAGTTACAACGTGCTGAAGTGAAATAACTATAATGAGATTTTTCATTACTGGACCTGTACATATACCTATATCATTAGGTACAATATGTGCATTTTGACAACATATGTCTCTTTATTTATGTTTTAGGCCAAAAAAGGTAGAAATCTAAAGTGTTTGTAAAAGAGAAAATAGAAGACACCTGACAAAGCTCTATGACAAAAATCACCAAGGACATGCACACAAGCAAATAAATTACCACATTGACCTCAAAGGAGCAGCCAAGACCTGTATAAAGATCAAATATTAACGGTCCATATGAAATTGAAAGGTCAGCATGAACCTCTGGAAAAAGAAAAAGTGGTTCAGGTGTAATGAAAAAGAAGGCATCCCAATGCTGACTGGTCTCACTTTGGATGAGCCCCTACTTAATACAATGTAAACGAAAGTTAATGGTCATAATCAGTACAAAATATCAAATAAATAATTGACTGTATGAGATCACTGGATTTACCCATATGAATTCTACTATTAGGACGGTTAAATGATAGTGTAATAAACCGGTTTACAGGCTTACCTGACCACAAACTTTAGGCTTCTATAGACAGAACCATCATTAAAGTGACCGTCAAAGTGTGATTTTCGAAATCCACGTGAAAGTGTCGTTTTGGTAAGTAGTAAATTTTCTTGTAAAATGTTATCATACCAGAACAAAAACTTAGTTTGTCACATGAAGTGAAATGTACAACGACAAATATACCTTTAAACAGAACTATCATAAAGTTGCAAATGAACCATGAGAATAAATATCTTACGTTGTGTTTTTATCGCCCGTGAATTCAAACAAAGCTCCTTTAGAATGCCATGATATGTCAGTCCGCAATGATACGTTAACGGGTCCGTACAATTATATACAGAACTTCTCTCTGTCCATGAAGATTTATCAGTTGGACATGAGAAAACCAGCGAATGATTTATAAAAGCACAAATGAAATAAATTCCATAGACACATGCTAAATGTTGCATCTCAAAACACGACATTTTGCTCTCGTGTTAGATTGCTCTTCTATTCAAGTATGGTAACAAGGAAATGTTGTTCCAAACCATGTGCTTTTGTTTCAACATATTTTATTTTTCTTTTTCCTGTTGATTGTGCAGTGAAGAGATTATCACATGTAACGTAAGGACGTTCTTGTGTATTTTTAGAATTTAAACATGGCTGAATGGTTTTAACAACATTCGAAGGAATCGTTAGTTTTTGCATGAAATGAGGTAAATTATCACTGACGCATATCATTCTGGAATTATTTGCAGATAAATTTCAAATGAATATATAAAATAAAGTGTTACAGACATTACTGCCTTTTCTTAAAAAAAAAAATGTGTAGAAAGAAAGAAACAATACAAATAAATGACAGGAACAGAGTACGGAAAACAAGTTGATAAAATAAAAATGATATGATAACAAAATCTACTCAACGTATAAGCAAAAGGATACATGGTTAGAATCGAGATGCTCGTGCGAAACAGCCATGTTCCACAAAATTTTCGAAAAATATTACAGTAGTGAATTACCTCTGAATGAAATAACTCATCAGTGAAAATTAATTCTTGCATCACCACAGTTAAAAATGAGTTTGTATAGAGCATATCTCAAACGTGGCTAAGCATTGCCATTGATCCTACCCAACCATCGTTTTGGTTTTACTACAGAAATCCTTTTTTTTTTTGGTCAGTCCGAGGTATAAAGACGAACTGGCATACAGGCAGATGAGTAAACAGACAGATAAATGGTGCACACATTATATACCCAATTCTGCTTTTAATCGGAATGTGTAAAGTCTAACAGGATATAAACAATATGGATTCTAGATATATCTTTCATTATAATTCTAGTGTTAATCCATATATCCCAAATATGATAACAGTATGACGTTAAAACATATATGAAATAAGTTCATAATCTCCATTACCCAATGCTAGAATGTTCCTAGAGTCCAAATGTAAATATATATACTAGCGGGAAAAAAAAGAAAATGTGGATACGTAAAAGTTACATAAGTTATTCTTTAATCACTCTTTATTCTTAATGGCATGTTTGAGTACTGAATTTGTTAATATCACATTTGAATCACCTTGATAGTCACAGGACTTTGTTCTGGAGTTTCGAGTCTAAGCGGCACGTGGTTAGTAATCGATTAGCCTTTCTTGCATTCATTGACAGTATTCAATTTATTGAAACAGAAAAACAATGGTTTTTGGAAAAAGAATTTTGATTGAGATATGCCTTGCATGATTGAAAATGATCGTTTGCGTGCTGTTGGGATGCTGGAAGCGGAAAAGTCTCGTCAAAATGGCAAGGCAGTTTTGAGTTCATATTTACACAGTAAATTCTTTATGGAGACGATAGCAGCAAAGTGGCACCGTACAGGACCACCCACGTGTTAAGTCACGTCGGCACGTACATACATGCGTACACATACGTATATATCACATTGGCGTAATTGATTCCAATCGGCTTATTTGACCGCTTGAAGCATCCCTGGGCATCAACGGATAAGTCCTCGCAGATTGCGAGAGGCCAGAATCCGTCCTCGACATAATGCTATCCGTCATGTTCTGCTTCGACGTCATCGTGTTGCGAGGATAGCATGGCGTAGGAGGTATCGCCATCTCAATAATAGATTGGGCGGAAGGACGAGTCGAGATTTCTCATCTCGACAGCTGTGACGGTCGCGTTCAGGACTTACCGCTCTTAACGTTACATTGAGGCATACGTTATTCGGCGTCATGGTCTGAGTGGAATTACAACACACAGAAGAACCCCTTGGTGATAGTTGAGGGCAGATTAACATTCGTACGCTACCGTGACGAGACTGTACGTCAGCTATCATTCCACTCATTTACGACAATCAGCGTAACGTTATTCTGCAGCAGGCAACACACGACTATGTTAGTGACTATCTACATCAGCAAATGCAAAACGTGAATGTGCTACCCTGACCTGCGATGTCACCGGATGTATCGCCATACAACATGTGTGGGACAAAATGAACAAAGTCTACGTCAAGAGCGGAACTACTCTGCTACGTTGCACGATTCGCTCTGTTCTTTATTGTGCATATGGCGGAACATTTCCCAGGCATTTCTGTATAACCTGATCTGTCGTAGGTGTACACACTGTTAAACTTGTGAATCTTTTTGCACCCCCTTACTTTCAGTGGTTGTGTGTATCAACCATAATGGACCTAATCCGTAATTTTATGTTTGAATTGGAAGACAATGCATTATATAAAACAATGATACATAATGCAGCATAATATCGTGTGCATGAATCTATAAATGAATTTACTAAATTACTTAACTACACAGTTTCCTCTATTTTACACTGTATCCAATGTTTACTTCTCTATACAGCATATCTTGTATATGTGCCAGAACGGGATCTTCTCCGTTCTTAGTTTTCTAATTTATCGTTCTTGTGTCATTGCTGAATGTATACTTTACGCTTCCTGTTATCTGATATTTTGGGGTTTTTTCTGCAAGTTTTGGACGATCAAAGATCACAGAGTACATTTAATATGTTCATGTGTATTTATTATTATTCTTTAAAGTTTGATTGCTACATGATTTTGCATTAAGGTAGTAGAAGCGATCTAAGGGACGTCATTCTGAAAAGTGTTCAAAACGTTTACTTGTATGGGCGTTTTTCAGCCATGTTTCAGATCTAGACCTATGCCGTCCACATAACAACCGTTACCAATGATTTTATCTAAATCATATACGCATAAGCACGTTTTAAGAGCATTTTAGATAAAGATCTAGGATATTTGTAAACATAACAGATGATCATTTCTCCCATATTCGCAGTTATCCTCATAAGTTGTCTTAATGGTCAGCCTTTCTTTCACAAGGGAGTGCAAGATAAGCGACACGCGCTTTACCGGAAATGACGCTGACCCAGTTAGTAGCATCTAACTGACATCATGGTGTATTGAATGTGGTATTTGTGCCGTTGTAAATTTTATGATGGTTGAGTATGTACGGTGAAGTACAACGTCAGCATTTTCAAATATAAATGTATTCAGTAATTGTATGTGCTTCAAATGATACTCATTAAATTTGTTTGTTCTCGGCGGCTTAGTGAATAAATCTAGTGGCGGATTGGCTCGTCTGTGAAATGGGCCAAACGTGTTGTTCCACATGGAAAACCATTTATACGCACAAACCATGTTGGTAATAGTACATATGTAATTACGCGGGCTAATAGTTCACAGTCAAGATCACAAGATAATTTCACCTTAATATCGTCAGATAGGTCTGCATAAATGAAGTATACATACCATAGACGGATCTAGAAATTTTTGTAAGGAGGGGGGATAGGAGAGGATGCAGTCTCCCATGACTAATGTTTTTCAGTATTTGGTCCGGAAAGGAGGATGCAGCCATAAAATGGTCGAAAATGACTTTTGCTTTGGAAAAACTTTCCAAACCCAGCAACTCCCCTTTAAATCCCCAATGCATAGCAAACGTGTCTTTTATAATTCATAAGTAATGGGCAAGGTAAAAGTTATTTTTAACATTAAAGGCCGATATCGGAGTATAAATAGCGGCTAATCAAGAAAATGGTGGCAGATTTGATTTTTCGAGACACGTTCAGATTGCAGCAATAAATTTGTAAAATTATCAACAATTACGTCGATTTAACTCACGAAAATTGTTGTGCTCATTCCTGTTCGTAATATACAAGTTCGTATCAACTAATATTGTAGTGAAACTTCCCCATAGTTATATATTTATTTATCAAAGTTCTGAAGCAGACCTCATTATCTAATTTCAGATTCAATTTCGTTCGTTAGTGGGCTTGTTTTCGTGTGTTATTGTTTACACCGGATGTAGTGTGAGTAGCAGCACATGTTGACGGTCTGATAAGAAAGAAATTTAGCGCCAACTGTGATAGCAAGAGTGCCTCGTCAAAGTAATAACAAAAGATCTATAATTATATAAAATAAAAAATTGACTTACTGGTCTGTCTCTGATTATCCAAGTACATCCACGAATTTATAGTACACATGATACGTTAAAACATTGTTTGCAATTGTATAACGACAGTTTGTGCATTCCGATGTTGGATGATATAAAAACCGAAAATCAAAATAGTTTGTACTTATAAGTTTTTGGTTTTAATAAGACTGCATAATGAGTAAGTTTTATTCCCGCATATGTCCCTTGTACGGTTTATCCTTTGGATTGGGAAGTCATGACCTCTCAACAAATTCGCTTCACACGAAGGCATTTCGCGTCTGTGCCATTCTTGACCTTGCATGTCATGTTCTAGTCCTCTAGATTTTCTGTCAATATATCTTTGATCATTCCACATACCGCCATGCAATAACATTGTCAAAACCCTTTTATATTTGTCTTTTCTTATTTTAGAGTTCCATTGATATATTACACTGGGTTCGGATTCCCACCACAACTGAGTATTACTTTCGTCCGTTATACAAGGTCTACATAAACAAAGCGGACACTCTTCCCTGCTCGGGTCTTGCGATATTACAAATGTCTCCTCGGCATTGTGTTCGTCTCCATCGCATATAATATAATAGTATTTTCACCAAAGTACGTCTGAGTCACTTTGTCCACTCCCTGGAATAGCGCGTACGAACTCCCGCCAATTCCAGTGTGTTGTGGTGGGTCAAGGAAGTGCAAGTCCCAATTGTTTTGCATAAATAAAGTTTTCATAGCTTTTAATATCAACTCCGTAACATTTAAAGTTAATTTCTGTTTTCCTTCCATATTTAATGCCTATCATAAAAATACTGTATACTGACACTTCGTCACTTTTGCAAAAATGATAAAGGATGCAATTGCCAGTTTTCTATCCGGAGGGGGTGGGAGGTCTATTGCATTTCTATATAACTTATTTTTCGGGCTGGACTCCTGATCGGGAGGCCTGGGTTCGAGTTCCGCTCTGGACATGCCGGTGTTCTGTGTCTTTCGGATGAGACAGTAAAAACTGAGGCCCCGTGTCGTGGTATGCATGGCACGTTAAAGATCCCTCACTGCTTCGGGTGGGTCCGTTGCAAAGGTCAAAATTTGTATGCCCCGCATCAGGCAGATGCAATCACCATATACGTGAAATATTCGTGGTGTGACGTTACACAAAAATCAATCAATCAATTAAAATGTACTTTTATAGTTCAAAAGTTATGGATAAAGTCGATGTTGCAGACTAATACTTTAAACACAGATAGTTCTGAAGTAATATACATGGACCCCCAACACTACGTAATTCAATCCAGGGGTATACAAAGGAAATACCATACACAAATTGTTGTATTGTATAGACATTCAATATTTCAAACATTTTCTGAAAAGAAAAATGATTTAGAATGTTTTTTATGAAGTAATTATTATAAATATCACATATGGACATTTGAGCATAGTGAGAGAAGGGGGGAGAGGGAGGGGTTAGTTCAACTCTGAATAACTCAGCAACCCTAGTTTAACTTGTCTTTAAACTAATATGAAAAAAGTTGTTATATTGAAAAAACATTCACAGTTTTTTTTTAAATTAATTTTTTTTCATTTTCAATTTTTTTTAAATTAGTATTTTTAACAGATGTATAAAAATAATCTGATGAGGAACTCAGAAATTGGTAATTTTTACTACATCAATCAGGGAATAAGTTCATTTTACAAGGACTAAGCAAAGAATAAATATAAGGCATTTTAATTATTGCACATATCCTTCAAAAGCATTGAGAGTTTTTATATACTGATCTAACCCTTTGTTATCAGTTTCCATGAACATTTGAAATATATTGAAATCAATTCAAAGCATGCTAGAGTGGATTGAAAATGCCTCATTTTGTACTGTTGTCAAAACATTACCCATAAATCAATCCATTCCAAACTGCGTCATAATGTGTATCTAAATAAAGGCTAACTGCTGTGCGATTTTCAATGAAATTTATTAATAGGAAAAGTTTGGATACCTCGGGGCTACTACCGTAAGGGCTTTTATTTGTCATAATTTCATAACGTTATTGAAATTTACTTAATTTAAGTATTTGATTAGCTATTGTAGTAGTAATTATAACTTAGAATTTTATGATACAGGTATAAGGTCTATTTTCTTATGTTAAATTTATTATGGCATAATGTGAAATGATATATTTCATTTGATTACTACTTAAAGTTATAAATCGTACCGTGATCATATTGCAAAATATTGTTCTTATATATTTTGCAGTTTTTTACCCTCTTACTCTTGGGGAGTCAATAAAGTAATGTAAAGTTGATAAAACCGTGCTAATTATTGCATAGTATCCAATGTTTACTTCTCGAATTTCAAAAGCATTATAAGCTGGCTCTTCTACTTCTTATTAAGCATGCGAATAAAACACAATAAAAAGAGATCGCTTGAAATTATTTATTCATATTTTAAGGAGTTATAAGGTTCAGCCTTTTTTGACCTGTTTTCTTAGTGTCGGTATTTTCATGTAATTAACTCATATTGCTGACCTCCTGTTGAACAGAATTTTACTACTGACCTCACAAGTATTTTATCTTCAACGAACACTTGATGCCAACGTAATACGGACCTTTTCCTGAAGAAAAGACATTAAACGATGTTTGTAAAACAAATGCACAGAAAGCGGCAATTTTGTGCTTGGTATATAGTTTTGTCTTTTCTGACTGTTGTCACGAATATACTTTTATTCTCGTCTGAATGCAAATTGCAACTTTAAATCTCCCTTTCTCTCGCGCTCACACACACACACTCCCCCACCCCCTCTCTCTCTCTTTGTCCCACTTTGAAGAAAATTGACTGCAGACACATTGAAACACTTGGGCCATGTAATAATCTTTTTATAACATTCCATGCAGATATAGCCATCAGGAGACGTTATTTGTTCTCTCAGACACATGACCACGCCATTCTAATTTGATTGTGACACCAGTTACTTTCGTATTTTACATTGAATGTCAGTTACTTTTGTTGTGTCAGAACAGTACTATGACAATGTTTTCAAGAAAGTGTGTAAATGCTTGAAAATTTCTTTGAAGTGTATTTTATTTTAGTAATGATCTTTATTTTGCTTTTGTTGCAAACAAATGTTAAATACATATATAACTATTGTGAAGATACAGATTAGTGTATTACTAATTTCACATTCTTGGTAACATGAAAAGCGGTCTAGAGGACTGCCTTAAAACAGCAGTAGTAAAAACATAAGATAAAATTCCTTGTATATGATGTTTGAAAACTGTTCAATATTATTTAAATCTATTTTCAGCTAGGAAGTATTATATTTATTTATTAATGTTTTAATTTTTTAAAATATAATTTATCTAACATTTTATATCAATTGTCCTCCATGTGCATCTACATGTATATATGTAGTATAAGTTATAAGCAAACATTCAAGCGCGTAACGCAGTTTAGAAATCAAGGTCACGTGGAAATATACGTCAACGCGTGTGTTCAGCAGTATTGAGTGCACGGGAAAGTAAACTTCAATTTAATGCGACCTAACTGTATTTATAATTCAGCACCTTTATGTGAACAAGAGTAACCTTCTGGTTTAAGGGGATTGCCTACAATAATTTAGAAAATGACATTGAAAAATATCTCATTTTTCGGTTTATGAAGTATAAAAGGAAATACTGTGTTCAAAGAGTGGATGAGAATCTTAAATATTCTTTTCCTAATATTTGCCAAATAGTTCGACCAACAGATAAGACAGACCTGAAGTTTGAATTTCAAAAATTATAAATTTAAATATCCTATATATGATAACGATGATTCAAATATGAAAACTATAACTATCATAGAATCTGATTGGGCAAAGAATATGTGCATGAAGCTAGTGTTCATGTTGAATACAAATTAGGAATGAGCTTTGTTTACTAACTGTTAATTGTAAATTATGTGAAAAAGGCGTATAGATGAAATATGTCAGAATAAACAAGAATAAAGAATTTGTAAAGAATAATCACAAATTCTTTAGTTTTATTCTGAGGATTCAATGTGGTCAAAGCAATCAAAACACTATGAACACGAGATTCTTTTGTCATATATCATATAGTAATTATATCTTAATTTTTAATTTGTAATTGTGTTCAGAAGACAGAATACCTCTGACAAAGCTGTATGACACAAATCTACAAAGACATGCGCATAACGTCTGGGTTTTTTTAATAATAATGAAAAAACAAGGAAACAAGAATATTACAAAAATATTCATTTGTATTGCATTTACGATACCTAAGTAGGACGGTCAATTAAAGTCAAAACCATCACTCAAATGGTGTGGTTGAATGGTGCAAATAGAAAATTTATATAACTTTCTCATCTATTTAAAATATACTCGTAAGAAATATGCGATATAATGTAATTTTGTAAAAAAGATTCAAACAATAGCTGTGTTTCACAACATTAGGTAAAAAAACTTATGCTATGTTCCATTGTCGTTCTCGTGCTTTATTGTAAGTAATTCACATCATATGTATGATGGTGTCATATCTGTTTTTAAGAATATACATTATAAGAAGTCAGAAATACATAAGCAACATAATGCTCTACTTTAACACTGTATTATGATCACTGCAATATGCATCAAAACTCCTTTCATTATCCTAAACATTGCTAATGCTTCCTATCTGATTTCAAATATTCTCCTTGTGGCCATGTTGGATGATCCAAATATCAATGAAATACAATAAGTCAAGATCCTTTATAATTTCACAAAATCTCTCATGAATTCGTGTGAGGATAATTCTAACACTAGGCTATATCAGTGGGAAGAAACTGTATACCGCTCCTTACTGACATATTTGTATAGTCACAATGCTCAAATTATCCAATATGTACTCCCGAATAAGAAGAAGCGGTAAGCCCTATCTTCAACGAAACATACAGGTACATAGATGACTTACATGCATGACTTTCTTTCAAATGACCATCATATTTTCATGGAGTACCTTTTCGTTATCTATCAAGTTAATTGGAAGTTCAAGAAAACACCAAGAGCAAACGTTCTACTCCGTATATTACAGCATCGTTGGTCATTTTACACCTAACACTATCATGATTTCAATTTCAGCGTCACTACATTTCCTTGTGTAAGTAGCAATATCCCATTATTGCCTGGCGTTGGCATATTCATATTTCAGTTAATACGTTATGCCGATATCGTAATGGAATAAAATGTACGTATAAAAAATATGTAACATCAATAAGAAGTAACCGTGCTCTGCCCGTCTGAAAACGAACTAAACCCCCAAATCCTGGTATGTAAGACTCCAAATTTATATTCAAATGGGACGATTTTAAAAACCTAATCTACTTTGAAAAAAAATTACACAAAGCTCTCATACAATTCACATCATCTTATTAGAGCGTAACGCTAAAAGCTGACATTTCTTCGGGCTTTGTCAATTCTCTGAATATATTTTTATGTTTATGCATTTTTAACTTTGTCAAAAAGCGTCCAGTTTTTTGTTGATGAGACAAATTTATTGGTATTTTTCAACCTGGTTAACATAAGCAATATCACACATCATCCACTTCTTGTTGCGGCGCCGACGATCCGGGTTCGATTCCCGGGTTGCGCCACTATGTTTAAGGTTGGTAACCTCCTGCTTCCATGTCGCGATATAACTGAAATAGTGTTGAAAGCGACGTAAAACACCAATCATCCAACCAAATCTTGTGATAAACATTGTACAGGTTGCTTTCGTAGTCTAATCCATCTTTCTATGTATTTTGAAGTGTATTAAATCATATCTTTTTCTGTGGGTACTCTTTTGTATTAAAGCATTGCATTATTCAGATAAAATATTCAATACAATAAAGTGATTAATGATATTAGCTGAATAAATATATATTATTTTCTCATAACGTTTTACACTAGGTTATCATATATACAATGTATTTTCATTGCTTGTAATATACCTTCTTAATTAAAGGTCGGACTTTAGTTTGATATCTCTCCCTTTTGTACCTTCAAAGTGGCAACCTAAAATTTAGATAATTGGTGAACTTGATGTATATTGGAAATTTTCAGTTTTATGAATGTATCAAGAATTCTAAAATTGTGGGCCGTCTATTTACGATGAATTATTGGTTGCTGGTTGCACCATTTTAGTAATATCTTATTTCACTTTCGGAAACTAGGTTAATGACCTGTATATCATGCTACATAAAAGTACTATTCTTCAAAGAGATAGTTGAGCCGGACTAACCCAATCGGCAAATGCGCGATATGTGACTGAAATGTGTCATGTTCGAGTCATACATGTGGCACATCGGTATTCTGTTTTTGAGACAGTAAAACCTGGGGCAGTCTTGGTATAGTGGTGAAGTGCTTGATTTCCGGCGACGATAATCTGAGTTCGATTCCCAGATTGCACCTCTATGTTTAAGAGGATCGTAACTTAAAACCAACTAGACTAGACAGTAAAACCCGAATCCCGTCACATGTACTGTGCAATATATTAGGCAGATTTCATCAAAGTGCAGCAATCTTGGTTTGGCGTAAAACGTGAACAAAACAAAAACTAAACAGAAGTAAAGTTGAAATGAAATAAAAAGAGAACGTACAATAACATCTATGTATTTAATCTTCAGAGTGCATATGGATTAGATACATTAAATTGATTAAGTGAAAGAAATAAGTAAATAAAATGTTACTCACAATGCTTAAGTTTATCTTGCAATGTAATGTCCATTATCGGCAGCATTAAAGATATTATAATGATTAAGATTAATGTCATTGCTAGCGCTTGTATTCTTCCTTTACATTGTGTCTCCTCGGCATTAAACCCGCTAGATATAATAAAAGCAAAATTCTATATATTATGAATAATCAATTCAAAATAATGACTAAACGACATATCGACAAATTATAATAAAGATACAAAATATAGAAAAACTGAAAATATACTCCTCATGGTATCTGATCTAATGTCTGATTTAAAAGGATCCACGAACGTAAATTGTTGTGTGTTATATTAAGCGCCTCAATGTATCAGATATTTCAGTTTGTTTACTACATACTGACCATTTTTATTGAATATTGAATACCAGTTCATGGTTTGCATTTATAATAGATTGAATGTTTGTTCCTATAAAATTTTCTGTGTGTATGACATGAGACATTTAGTTTAACTGAGGTATCAATATAGGGACATATAATCATATGGGATATAACTACAATAATGTACCCCTACTAAAATAATTGCTTTCTACATGTTTGTCGGATTAGGGCTACAAAACTGACACATGATAGCGTACAAGAAATTTCATCCTGAAGCGATCATTGCAAAGCACCATAAATCTTGTTTTCGGTCGCTCTACAGCCTTGTACAGACTTTCCCTTTGTCTAAAAGGGCCTTGGGGACTCAATGACAGGCCTTGTCTAATACTTTTCGGAGGAGACAAGTTCCTGACCCCAATTGTATAAAATCTCAGTTAAGTATTTCCTCAAATTTGAGTATATTCTCAAGAAATATGAGTTTTCCATCAAATTACATTGTATAAAGCTCCACTCAACTCAAATTTGAAATTTTCCTCAAATTTCTCCTCAAATTTGAGGATGACCTCAGATTGTCTTGTATAAAACTCAATTTGAGATTTTCCTCAAATATTGTCCTCAAATATTTGAGATTTTCCTCAAATATTTGAGGCAGGTCAAGACCATCCTCAAATTCGAGAAAAATGGCAAACGGCACGGCAAGGGATTAAGAGACCTAGACTTGATATGGAAACATTACGAAGTCGCTAAATCTTTCAAACAATAGGGTATATAGGAATCGCGCTGTCTGTACGCCTGTCTGTTGAAACAATGTCTTCTATATCCTAGCTTGAATCCAGATATTTCACACAACTGTTGTCCATGACCAAAGGTTGTGCCAAAGTCACAGTGTATACCTGTCTGTCCGTCCGTATGTTCGAATCATGTCCGAGACATAACTTGTTTATGTTAGCTTGCATAGAGATACTATCGCACACAATTGTGGTCTATGACCCAAGGGTGTGTCATGACCTTGAATCTAGGTGAAATCTCCAAGGTCTAGGTCCCAGTGCACACATAGCCAAAAGTCGTGTCGGGACCATAATTTTCTACTGCTAACTCGAATCTGTAAGTTGACTGCTAACGGACATAGCAAAAAAATTGTTCAATTGTGTGGCCACACAAAACTATTACGTTTTTGCAATTGCTAGGTCAATACGTTTTAACTATGTCCGTTCGCAGCCACCGTAGATCTGGATGGTATTTCATGCAACTGTTGTTCATGTCATCCCAAGGGTGTGCTATGACCTTGATTCAATGTAATAATTCCAAGGTCAAGGTCACAGTGCACACATAGTCAAAATTCGTGTCCGGATCCAGATAATATTTCACACAATTATTTTCCATGACCCAAGAATATGTTATGAGTATGTTATGACCTTGAACCAAGGATAAAAAGAGACGGAATACTATGGGGAAATTTGACTAAAGAGTAGATTTTCTCCCTTGAGGGGGAAATTCTACCCCAAAACCGGAAGGGGGAAAGTTGGCTCTATGGCATGATTTCCCCCCCTACTCTACAGCCAATTTTCCGGCGGGAAAATCTACCCGGGGGGGGGGGAGGTCTTCTTTATAACACCGGACGACGACGGATGCATATACGGTTTGTACATGGTGATAATGGATTGTCACGGGCCATCACGAATTGACCATCCGGGATGATCCAGTGTCTCATCCGTGATTGTGTGAATGAGACTTTACAGATCGAGTAAACCAGGCTCGATTGTAATAAAAAAAACATCATGATCAAAGGTGTTCATATATAATATTCGAAAAGGGAAGTTTTGCATTTGTACTTGAAAACTCCAATTTTACATTTTTTTTATACATGTCACAAATAATGACATTCATTTTATGTCCATTATTATCAGTAATAATTGTTTAAATTATAGAAAATCGCTGTTGCCATCTCGATTCCGAGTTCTTTCACTTTCAACGGGGCCCCGTAAATCAATTTTAAAGAAAAAAGAGGAGTTACCGGCTCAGTTATGTGGCAGAAGTCACCATGGAGCTATACAATATAAATAATATAATAGAACATTTAACGAATTACAAAAATATTTGATTGTAGTGCAATTACGATACCGACTTAGGACGGTCATTTAATTTGACAAAAGCCAAACAAATGGTGTGGTTAATCGGTTTACGGGCCCACCTTCCCACTCACCGTAACAGCAGAACAATCAAAAGACGTACATTTAAAAATTTATAAATAATCCTCCATGTAAAGAACAAGGGTCAACAGGTATCGCATATTGAGAGGTCATAAAAATATAAACACGTAAGGTATTGTAAAACACATAATGGTATAAAAATATATGCGACATCAACATGATAAACCGTGCTCTGCCAGTCTGAAAGCGAGTTAAGACCCTAGATCTGTAGGAGTCCCGACTAACAGTCAGAGGGGACGAGATTCAGGACCATGTCTCCTCTGAAAGAGGTTTGGACAAGGCCCGTCATATAGTCCCCACCGCCCTCAAAAATCCTCAACTATCTTACTCAGTTGAGGAAACACTCAAATGACTTGAGGGTGGTTTATAAAGTGTAAATTTGAGGAAAACTCAGTTGACGGAATTCTCAATTGTATTTGAGGTGGAAGAAACACTCAGTTGAGATTTTTTATACAATTGGGGCCTGACCTTCGTCTGGTAGTCTGAACTTTGCTGATCAGGGACCTAGCTACTAGACGAGTGCAGGATTGGCTGGGTGGCACTTAATATTTTCATATTTATAGTTATTCATTCACGACAAAGGGTAAGGTTATTTGTGCCATGTCTCTCTGCCTCTTACCCCGCACATTAGTAGACATTAAGGACTCCCTGAACTAGACCAGACACTAGATTCTCGAAAGTGTCTCTACAACCGCCATGAGTATCCCAAAACTTGCACTTTATTTTGAATGTTGAATAGAAAGGAAATTAGTTCACACGCTGGCGGATTACCACAAAATATAGGTGACATTCTATTAGTACAAAATAAATTGATAAATAAAAATGTCTCTATGGGACGCGGTAGCGAATTTGAATAACAACATACATTTTGTATATGTTCACGGGCTGATATTAATTTAAGACCCCAAAGCAATAGAGCACATTCTTTGACTCGCGGTAAGTCGGTGTGTAATGTATCACGACGATGGGTGTATTGGGAATTCAATTCTTGTCCAGATACCATATTCAATTATCATTTATTTGTTTCTTTGACCTTGACCTCGAATTCAATAAGGTATATTCTTGGTGAACGGGGAATCTGGTTTTCCAACGACAGGTGAAGGGAATACAGTGGTGATGCAGAAACCTAATTCATTTAGCCACATTGTGTGACTTTGATATTTGACTTTTAATCTGAAAATCAATAGGGCATATTCATGACGCAGAGTGTGTCAAACTTTTCACAGTGAAAGGTGTCAAGAGAATTCAGTTTTAGTTACAAAACCATATTCAGTTTTCTATTCTCGGTGACTAGATTTGTTGGTCTCCAAATGAATCGAGTGACGGGATGTATGTGGACTTTCCTGACTATAAGTAAAAGGGATTTACATTAGAATCCGAAAACATATTTAAACAGGTCGTCGCATATACAGATGGTCACAAGTACAGACAAATTAATTTCCTTGTATTCCCCTCTCCTTGGTTTGCGGGATTTATAACACATGCAAGCTAAATTAATCATATTATATACATGAAAACATAATTCGGTCTTAGTTTAATCACAAAACAGGTAAGCGAAATTACTGGTTATTTTATTTTTATACGGACAAAATGAATAGCTTACTTTTCAGAAAGTTTTACAGCTATGGTAGAAGTTGTTTCAATTATATTCAGTAATGATAATGACGATTGCTGAAGGCAAGCTGGGTCTGGGAAGAAATAATGAAATAAAGTGGTGAATGTATGAAGATGAGCAGCGCTTCTTAACTGCTTTTTGAATATTGTTTTTATTTAAGTCTCAGTTCTTTTGTATTAGTTTTCGATCTCGTACCTAAGGAAAGGCAATAACTAGGTGCCAGGAAAAAGGGAATAAGAGATTTGACTCAGTTGTATGACTCCACGGTCATAGTGATGATTATTAACTAAACAAAGGTGTATACAACACTAGAGTTTGGCAATTAATGAATTTTATTGACTTTCAATGTCAAAGAGAATAAGAGACCTGACTCAGTTGTATGACTCCACGGTCATAGTGATGATTATTAACTAAACAAAAGTGCATACAACACTAGAGTTTGGCAATTAATGAATTTGATTGACTTTCAATGTCAAAAAAGTGATATGTAAAATGTTTGTAATTGCTAATCGAAATGACAAAGAGGTAAATACCACTTAGAGACACTGTCTGTGTGAAAAAGTAGTAAATTTTATTATATGTATATAAAATATAAAATTGAAATAAAAACTTGAAAATTACAATTTTTCCCCAAAAATATTGAAATCGATTGCTATATGTAGTTATACAGAACCTTAATCATCATACCAACAGAGAAGCACAGAAACACAACAAGCGAGGGTGTCAGGTTGAACCGGATTCGGTTTCTCAATATATGTGTGAATTATGAAGTATGTACTTTGGTCCCAGTTTGAATTGGTATAAAGGTCAGTGAATCCAGGCGTGTAGCTTTGTTGATGTTGGTAAATGTCACGACTTAACAACAATGCACTTGTTAAGCGGAGATGTGAGTACTTTGTATTCTTGATTTATGTTAATATCTTCAAACCTGTTTTATGACCACCTACAATAAGCGACCAATTGTATAATCCATCCCCCTATTCTCTTGTCACTTACTACTAATTGTATATACAATATCAACTTGTATTAGGAGACCACTTGTTTCACACCTTCCCTTGGGCAGGAGTTAAATGCATGTTGACAATATTTGTGTTGTGGCCTTGTAGATGTCTTTGTTTTTTATTCACATAAAATTCTAGAAAACATAAATAATAATAATAAATTAGTTTATCTAAGTGTTTATATTGATTACATATACTGAAGGACAAAGGAAAGTTAGACAAATACAATGTTCAGCCATCTTTAGGATTTAGCATTGGTTTTTTTGTCCGATACATTACTGAAGAGAACTACCATTACAAAACTGAGTATTTTATTTCCATATTTCACAACTTTAGTATCTAGTGAAAGCCCTGCGCGCATCGATAACTGCCTGTCACCGACGACGCATTCAAGCTTCTCAGGACGAAAACTTCGTATTTAGGGCTCTATCGCCAATCGGAGACAACCTGCCCTAAACGGAGCTAAGGTCCATCTGTGAGTACGGGATATGTTGGCTGTTACGTTGGCTGTTACGTAAGCTTTTGGTTTTATAAATTGTTTATACGTTTGTAATTTATTACTGTTAAAACATAAGCAATCACGAACCCCTGGTTCTATGGAGGAGTAAGTATATGCCAATTAGTATAAACAACTCAGCCGTAGTCATAAGTAGTATATGTCATGATCAATACAAGTAATACAAAATGCAGACGGTCTAACAACTATGAAATAAGGACGTCAACATGTCAGACATTTTAGTCGTTTTATCACAGTTTTGTTGACAAAGTATGATCATTTTCGTGTTTATTTTCTTCTATCTCAGAAATCAGTCTTCAAGTGTGTCCATACCAACCTCGCCTAAGTCTGGAGGACCATCTGACTTTGCGACTTAATATACGACTGTTATCAGTCCACACGATTTTGCATGTGAGTCATATGTATAACACTGTTTAGTGTGACACGACAACCAACCCATGTCCCATCTTAACGCAATACTTATGGTTTGGATTTATCCATCACCTTTACTTTTGACGTGTGCTTTCCGAATGACGTGAAAACCCGTATCGCTTTATTCTGTCTTATCACATTGTTCTAAAATTAGAACATCTTCCACTCCCGTTTCATACATTTTTCAAATGTCATACCAGCGACACTAATGAATTTTCCTATTAAAGCTCCTAGCGAGCAAGAAGCTGACTTTGCCAACTCCTTCACGGCCTTATCCATCCTAAAATGTTACTTAAACCACAATCCTAGATATTCATAAGAAACTGTCGTGTCAATGGAATTTTGTCCACACTTAAATTCAAAGATTGCGCGAGGAGTTGACGGAGAGCTGACGTGCATCGCAAGGTTTGTATTTAGAGCGACCTTTGCTATTGATGGTTTGCTGTTTATGCAGTGAAATATCGCTATGTCATAAATTATGCCATAGGTGATGTCATAACGTAGAAAAGAATTGTGTCAAGCCGGTGTTTAATAAAATAAACACCTTTAAACTGAGTGTAACATGTGATAAAAAGAATCTGAAATGAATTTTCATTTCATACGGTATTTATGAAACTCGTTGTGTGTTTTATATCCCCTCGACAAGGATCGTTTCATAAATACCGTATGAAATGAAAATTCATTTCAGATCCTAAATATCTTCCACACTAGTCGGGTGTTCAATTTAAAAAGCGTAGAGTTAACCTGCTCGAGCACCGATTCATTATTTAGGAAATAAACTGGTGTGTGCTTTATATTTCGTTGTCCATCATCCGGGTACGTACATAGATTTTACTATCGTCTCCGGCATATTAAATTGCATTTTAAGAGTTTTCCGGTACACTATTTGCTTCTGTGATTGAAACGTCCTTAATCTTCAGACCATTCTTGACCAATCCGTTTAACTTCTTTTAAAATGACGTTTTCTCCGTTAGCATGTGGCAGATTGCGTACTGCAATGGTCAGAAAGATATCGTTTAACCTTTCGGTAGTGTTGATTTGATCGACACATTTGACTTGATTGATGTGACCTCCGATCTGACCTCAGTTATTGCAGCATGCAGATGAGAGCATGCATTCTCAACTTCAGGCATATTTTCCACTGACACGATCTATTTTCTTATATAGGACTTTACTTTGCTGATTTGCTGACTTAATTGTTGGATTTTTATGTCCATCATTTTTTATATGTTTTAGACTACATTTTTAGAACAGTTTTTCTCAAGTGTCTCACTCCTTCTAGATGCAATAATTGACTTAGCTTCCAAAGAAATCCCTTCCACTAATTTGGAAAGGTTCAATATGTTTTACTGACATCGCCATGGGATATAGAAATGTTTTCATTTTCACGCTCCACCAGCTGCATGTTTATGGGTTTTTTTTTTCTCCGTGTTTTCCTGCTTTTCTTGTGAAGTTCGACGTTTTCATATATCCTTAAAGTATGGACTTTGAGATACATTCTGGTCTAAGTCAATTACATGTATAAAAAGTTCCATGACAGGACATTTAGGTGTACCTGATACGGGTGCCATTACAACGCTTACGTACTCACGGGCAGTGTAGTGGGCGCTGGTGTGGAGGTACTGAAGGAGTATAGCGTCCGTCATAGCATCACAGAGTAATCCCCATCATCCCCCCCCCCCTCCAAAAAAAGGAAATAAAAAGGAAATATATATATAAGGACTTATAATCAAGATCTTTGCTGAAGCAAAATGCATATCACCTTAGATGATTTTGATGTTTGTGGTTGTAAAGTTTGAGATTGTAAAAATGAATTCCCCTAAAGGAGTTATTTATCCTAGTAATAAATATTGTAAAAAGTTAAGTGCAGAAATACTGCACGGTGAACTTCAGTTTAGGTTTGTGAATTGATAAATTACAGTATTACGGAACTTTTAACTGTGAATTTTTCCAAAGTTTTGTCTTATGTGAAAAAATATGTACAAAATATAGTAATTCCTATAAGTATCAATACAAATTTTAATCATCCCTATTGGACCGAATAACATAATTTCAAAAAATCCTTTCGGTAAAAGCAGGGACGTGTTTTATAACGTATAATCAAACGTTCAAATAAATTTTAATGCAGAATGGTTTAATTCTATTTATCAGTAGAATAAAACTAAATAAAATCCAAACCCCAGTTATGAATTCATTGATGAGCAGAAGAATATGAATGTTTAACTTAAGTGTATTCTCAGTTTATGGCGCTGGACCCAGATCTTAACAGTAAAGGACTGTGAGATACATGTATTAATTTTGGCTATAAAAAATTAAAATCGGGTTCGGCCTCCTATATTCGTTAGCGTTTCGTACACGGCATCGTAAACAGATACAGTTATTTTTAGAGCATCAGCACAGCCGACACCCGACCGTTTCCGCATATAGTGTTTTATAATGGAGAAATCAGCAGATCCTGGTCAAGTCAATTTACAGATGGGAGCGCCAGGGCAGCCTCCTATGCAGATGCAAGGATTCGCGCCTCCACCAGGCCAGGGCCTCCCACCAAATGTATACGTACCACAGGGTCTACCGCCTGGCTTGGCTTACCTCGGAGCACTAAACGAAATAAGAATACATCAGCATTTTGATATGCTGGAAGGTGAGATTTGAAACATATGTATAACCAAAAAACAGTGTGTATTTACTGAGACAATTTAGCGTAGGTTTCGCCTTGTAATGCGGGTGGATTTTTGGGTACATGGGCGTGGTCAGTGTAGCGTATACGATGCCAAAGCATTGTAAACAAACAAGTGACTGAGCTCGAGTGGAGTTACCAGTAAGCAAGTTGTCATGAATATCAGGGACGTGTATATCTAAAAGGATATGCAACTACCCCCCTGCCCTATCGTAGCCTCGTTTTAAATGTGTTGAAAAAGTTGCGCATGCGCATTTAATTATTCTGCTATTTCGGACATTAAACAATCCAACAAAATGACAATTCACACCAGTACAATGCAATATAACGTATCTATTCTAAAATTATGCAATAAAATTTTACTTATCAATTATGTCATTTATGAGTATTTAAAATAACCACTTAAAACTATATGTTTACTTCATAAGGCGGTGTTAAATGGGACGTATAGAACTATCCCTGTTGTTAATTAATATATGACGACATTACGTAACGGCTTTGATTGGTTTGTTGTTTTAACGATTACATGTAATACCCAGGTGAATATCTGGGGAAGGTATTGTTATTCCTATTGTTATATCGTATATGACGTACGTTCATAACAGAATTATTAGTAGAGCGAGAGCATGCAAGATGTCGGATTGCCTTCACTGGTAATTATATGCCTTTTTGTTTGTTTGTTTTTTCTTTTTGTTTTGTTTTGTTTTTTTTTTTCACTTATTTTGGCCCCTATACATGTACATGTAGTTTCCGACACAACAAAGTAGTATAAGCAGAATAATAGAGCGTCTTTATAAATTCTGATTAATTTTTTAATCTCTCCCTCCCTCTTTGGTCCTTTTTATTTTTTTAACTTCTGCTTTGTTTCATCTTACTTTTCCGGGGTTCGAGTTTAGGGGCATCATTGTGAGAAACATGACCAACGATCATTGTCCCGGGAGATATTTAAAGTTTTATTTCGGTTGTCACATCCGTATGTCACATTTCCTCCATATTAACAATAATATAATCTACCATCTGATGAAATACTTTCTGATAGTAAGAGTCTCCAGAACCCCTAATATATAAAATCTAAGTCAAATAATAAGAAAAATTATTTTTGGAAATATTTTATTTCATAAATTTGCTTATTTAGTGAGTTAAACACTATATTTTATTGAATGTGCACTTTTGTACATAATTGGAAAATAATAAAACTTTAATGTCACAATCCATGATCTACTGCCCGGAATCCACTGTTCACAGAAAACCTGCAAATATATATGTAAAAAATCAGTAATATAATTATTTTTAATATTCATTTTCACACCTTATTTCATTTTAATAACTTTTTTGTTTACAATGGGACAAGAATCATTAATAATGACCCCTTTTATTTGATTTAATGGACTAAACACTATATTTCCTCTGTACTTGAAATCATTACTGAGCCCGTCTTGGACGTACATATTTACGTGCCTTAATCCATTTAATGAAAATATAGATCGAAAAACCATGACCCGATCGGTGTTTAGTGTGATAATATAAATCAGAAAAACATCACATGAAAAAAGTTATCGACGCGTTAGGGAGGAGTTTCATGTAAAAGTCGGGCTATTTATACAACAACAGAAACGGGTAGACCTATACCTTTGTTATATATTATCGTTATAGTAATCGCATGCAGCATAAGCATTTCGAAATATTATTTTTTTCTAAGTCACAATACTTTCGTTTTCATTGTGTTGTATTCACATTCACGTTTACAAGGGTTTATGTCACTTATTTCGGTTGCCGTTATGCTGCTTATTTTTAACATGTACTCCGCGACCGGCACGAGAGGCTCGCAGAGAGGTTGCTTTGAACACTAAAAACAATGGTTCATTTTAACTTTACAAGAAGTAAACAATTTCAAACATTAAACTCACCTTAATTTAAGGATACAGCATTAACGATCTCTTCTGAATATTGTTCTATGAAGACAACAACTTTCTCAGGCGACGAATAAGGAAAAATATGGCGGACATTTCTTATCGCGCATGCGCAACTTTTTCAACACATTTAAAACGAGGCTATGCTAGGATAGTGGGGTAGTTGCATATCCCTTTAGATATACACGTCCCTGTGAATATATAGATTATATTTGAATGACATGACAATTATTTCACATATAGTGGCAGCACTTGCTTTAGTGTTTATGTTAGCTGCTAGGGAATGTCAAAGACCGTTAACTCCATTCTGCATTCACTAGAACTTATGATATTTGAAAATAGAATAAAAGTCATGCAGAAGACACATTTGAACATAACACCCTGATCATGTTTACATGTAAATATAGGCTCAAATAAAAAATGTAAGGTGGCATCTGCAAAAATCAATGATGATGATAGCTGTATGTATGAATATCAATTTGACATGACAATGATTAAAAACTGTTAAAAAGATATAAGCGGACGTGCACATTTTGGGAGGGTTGTATATTTTCTAATTCTATGGAAAAGAAGTTGTGTTGGAAGCTGTCGGAGATTTGGATTGTAACCTACTACAGTAGTTTGAGGAAAAGCTTATATTTAGTTCATTTGAACTATGAACAAGAACGCACACAATGTTTAAAAAGCTGAAGCGAGGAAATGGATCAGAATGCATGCAAAATTATCATTCTTTTTATATAGTACGTTTCAAAAATAAATGTTTCTAGTTACTTCAACTTTTACAACACGTAATTCATCTAGTAAAATACATTATTTATAGCCATATATTCTAAATATTCATGCAACGATATATTGTTTTGATACATCGCTTCTTAAAGTAGTATGTTGAGTATATCTTTCGTAAGTATAAATATAATAAAGACTATACATTCTTTGTACTGGCAGGAGTCAGGATGCTTTCAAAATGCGACTCATAATTGATTTTTGAAATAATCCTCTTTTATCACAAATTTTTAAATTGTACATGTTTTTTATTCTTTTATTGTATAAAAGATATGGCAATCTAATGATGGCTATCTTTGAAAATGAGTTTCGGATGCATTGCAGAGTAGGAAAAACATGGTTTGAACTTAGAGCAAAATAATTGCTGTTTCAAATTTTAGTTGTGAATGCTACTTGCTTGGTATACAATACACATGTACATATTTTTAATAATGGGTTCCTGGGTATGTAGAATAACAGAAATAACAGGAATTCATAGAAATAACACTATAAAGCACTAAATTATACATCCTCCAAAATAAAACTTCTACATTGAAAGCAACCCTAGAAGTCATTAAAAAAGGGCAGTTTTATATTACATGAGTTTATTGGGGTGTTATTTCGGTGAATCCCTGTTATTTCGGTGATCATACACACCAGTTTTTCATGAGAATTGCTGATTTTTGCAACAGACATGACTAGTAGCTGAAGTATTCTTGATGACTTTCCAAAGGCAAAACCATTCAATGATTCATTGATTTCTCTAGTTTTCTAATATTAAGGACAATAAAATTAAATGGAAACTAATACTGTCTTTTCATAACATACTGAAATGTGTGGTAAGTATTGAACCTGGGTTATTTAATTTGATCATATTGACACAATGTCCAGTAGCTGTAGTGATGGATTAAGGACATAAGATGGATTGGATATTTATGGGATTTTAGGAAGACATTGTACATGTATCTTTGTACCCGGGATCAAGAATTTAATTTTTCTCCATTTTATATATTATAATGTGTATGGATTTACATATACACTACAGGGATTGCGGATTGTCCAATTCTCCGCGTAATGCGGCTCACTATTTTGACGCGGACAGTCGCGTTCACATCGCTGCAAATCACCGCACACCTTTTGGCCACCGCGATGGTTGATCGCGGGGATTCACCGTAACATTGCGGTTGATTGCGGATATACATCGTATAGCTATTGAACGTACATAAAATATCGAAGTTTTGGTTTTGATTGAGGGTTATTTATAGACCTATAAATAGTGCAAGTGTTTTGAAGGGTTATTATTCGCTGAATAACCTCTTAAAATGTCTTGTCCATCATCAAAACCCGTCAGCCATTTCCTTGTACATGTACGCTATGAATGCGACGATATGTTTCAAGTCCGATTCAGGGAACAATTCCGCATCATAGACCTTTAGTTTTAGATTTACATAAAGTATCATTACAAAATGCAATTTCTCTCACGATTTCACAATTGCAAGAAGCAATCTGATAAAAAGCACTGTTATTCATTCCGTATTTACTACGTATATGCAGCAAGTACAGAATAAATAGAAATGCCTTTAATCAAATTGTCGTCAAAGTAATTTAACAATAACACTAAACTCACACTCTTGTCTTTTTACAAACAAAATCATCGAAAGTTCTTTATTTCTGTGCGCCTTTTTGTTATTTTATAATACATGTACTTGTCTTTAGACCCCTTTTTGATTTTTACGCAAGATCGAATATAAAGCTGATAAGAAATATCACCCGAAGCAAAAATACAAATGTAATAATACGTAAGTAGCATAAGACTTCCGAATTCGAATGCCCTACACCAATTAAATTAAGTAGCATAAGACTTCCGAATTCAAATGCCCTACACTAATTAAATTAAGTAGCATAAGACTTCCGAATTCGAATACCCTACACTAATTAAATTAAGTAGCATAAGACATCCGAATTCGAATGCCCTACACTAATTAAATTAAGTAGCATAAGACTTCCGAATTCGAATGCCCTACACTAATTAAATTAAGTAGCATAAGACTTCCGAATTCGAATGCCCTACACTAATTAAATTAAGTAGCATAAGACTTCCGAATTCGAATGCCCTACACTAATTAAATTAAGTAGCATAAGACATCCGAATTCAAATGCCCTACACTAATTAAATTAAGTAGCATAAGACTTCCAAATTCAAATGCCCTACACTAATTAAATGAAGTAGCATAAGACATCCGAATTCAAATGCCCTACACTAATTAAATGAAGTAGCATAAGACTTCCGAATTCGAATGCCCTACACTAATTAAATTAAGTAGCATAAGACTTCCGAATTCAAATGCCCTACACTAATTAAATTAAGTAGCATAAGACTTCCGAATTCGAATGCCCTACACTAATTAAATTAAGTAGCATAAGACATCCGAATTCCAATGCCCTACACTAATTAAATTAAGTAGCATAAGACTTCCGAATTCGAATGCCCTACACTAATTAAATTAAGTAGCATAAGACATCCGAATTCCAATGCCCTACACTAATTAAATTAAGTAGCATAAGACTTCCGAATTCGAATGCCCTACACTAATTAAATTAAGTAGCATAAGACTTCCGAATTCAAATGCCCTACACTAATTGAATTAAGTAGCATAAGACTTCCGAATTCAAATGTCCTACACTAATTAAATTAGTGTAGGGCATTTGAATTCGGAAGTCTTATGCTACTTCCGAATTCAAATGCCCTACACTAATTAAATTAGTGTAGGGCATTTGAATTCGGAAGTCTTATGCTACTTACGCTATACTGAAATCATTACCGGTAATAGTAGGATCCTGTTCTGAATTTTATTCAAACTTACATTATTTGCTGAACTGAATGCTGACAATACTCAATGAGTATTTAAACAAAATATTTCACCATAGTTTACGCATGTGTATACATATTCGGAGATACATGTAGTAGGGTCACCTCAGAATGCCCGCGATGCTGCGGTGATTCCGCGTTAACTACAGGTCCAGTCTTTCCGAAAACTCACTAGCCCGACTCCCGAGGCTACCAAACATTACCTCGGGCTAGTAAAATTTGCTATTGAAATAGCCCGACTGGCTAGTGAAAATCTCGATGTCTCAGTAATAGAAATCGTTGAGATCAAAAGATGACGCATTGCTAGTAGGACTTAAACGATTCATCGCAGTTGCGATTCTTCTCGATATCTTTTTTATTCGGTGTTTGAGACATTTGAATCGTACAGTCGTTTTCCCAGTTCCGAACAGGTTTCTGATTTTTTGTCGTCTTCGTTGTAGAAAGGGAGAAAAGATGAATTTATGTGGTATCAATTAGTTAAGTGTAGTCTAATGAATGAATTTATCAACCACATTAGTAAAAGTCGTACTATACATCATAGTATTATGGGATATTTCAGCAGTGGTAATTTTCCCAGTTCCGAATAACGTTTCCGGTTCCGAACTGGTATCACAAAGGGGCCTCAAATGGGGTATACAGTGATATATTTATATTGTCAACCGTCTTTAATAAAATGTAAGATTGAAAATTTCCTTTTTTTCACTCAAAGTTGAGATTTTTGCTGTTAAAACAATGAAAATCGGTTATACATTTATGTGTGTCTACATGACAGTTTAGAAAATGGAAAAAAATTGAGGACAAACAGATATCGGTACGATACATTAATCGCCGACTTTCCGATAATGTATTCCATACCTTCAACTTTAAAGATTAATTTAAAGATGACATCTATAACAATATTTAATCCTTCTCACATATATAGGTGTGTACGAATATATTTTTTTTTCAGCATTTACATGCACTTTTTAAAGGTGACGTCAAATCTGTGACATTGCTTCGATAATAAGTTCAAAGTATACATAACTTCACAGTTCCATGTGAGTGTTTTAAAAAGAGGAGTTTAAATTGAGCAGTGATATTTAGATGTGCACGCTTTAGCTAAGACATTGTGTGTATGTGTGTGGATTAGGATATGATAAGGAAATGCTGAAATAGATAGGAATGGAACCTCTGAATGAAACACAGATGTGATGAGAGTCGAAATAAGTTTCATTTTCTTTTTGGCCACAAATGGTTATATATGTACAATACCACACAAAAAAGAAAGAAAGAAAGAAAACAAGTAAACAAACAAACAAAAAAAACCCAAACAAACAAAGATTAGAAAAAAATAAAAAAACAACAACAACAACAAAATAAAACCCCCAACAACAACAAAAATCCCACCAAATCCCTTTTATTCTGCTTTAAACCAATCTTTTATTTTCAAAGAGCTCGTAATTTCCCTGTATTGCGCCCTTTCCTTAATTTCTTTCTGCTTGCTGGTATTCCCGTCTCCCTTTTCTCATGAAAGAAGTGCAGAGTTTCAATTTCCTTCCTCCAAATTTGCCAGTCTCCTTATACTCTCTCTTCTCAATACAACACCCGCCTTTGTTTCCTTCCTTTTATCCTGTATGCCCCATTGTCTTTTCATGCATAAACAAATTTTGTGTACCAACGCTTTTCCCCCTTTAGCATGTACTTTAGGGGCAAACTCATGGTTGGTTTAAAAAGTGGAACAAAATTTTTAAACAATATTAAACAAACCTGAACTGTAAATTCATTTCAGGGCTATCCAAACTTCAGAGGAATCATGTGATTATGGTGGGCGGGGTCAGACTTTAACATTGTAAATTTTACCTTTCGTAACGCAGCCTGGGGATATAGAATCATAAATTGATGTTTCAAAAATAAAGTTGAATTGGTGTGGCTGAAAAATGTCAAACTCTGCCCCTTTCCAATTTAAAATGTCTAGATCCACCTATACCGGTAAATAAGAGGGAGGTTGAGGGGAAGGGCGTGAGAACATGGAGAAGAAACGCATACCAGATTGGAGGAAAGTAGAGTTTGAGATGGGAGAGAGGAAAGAAAACTGCGCTCGCGAATCGTGTGCTGCTCAAAGGAACAGGGGTGGAAGATTGTAATTAGTTTTATTTCTATACAACGTTGATTAGTGACAACTTTCTGTCCACTCCGTGTCCTGACGAAGAAAATATATATATATATATATATATATATATACATAAAGATGATCTAGGGGCATGTATATAATCCTTACATATGACCTTAAATATTATTATAATGATGTAATGTTAATCTGTTCTTTACAAAGTTGGAGTCTCTAATTTGATTTACTCAAAATAGTTTGCGGCCGCGAAACTTAAGTAACTTGGAGTATGTTCCCGTTTTCTTTCAAAGTTGAAATACTCAGTGAACGCAGGAAGTGAGTGGCGCGGACAGTAAGTTTCTTATCTTCTGTCTCTTTAAAGAGATTATTTTTTCAAACTAAGCAAATATTGATAGTACTTTCACAATTTTTCTATTACAGTCGCTGTGGGATGGGAACGAAACAACAAATACAAGATCTGTAACACGGCAGAACAACAGTTCATGTATGCAAAGGAAGGTAATGTAACTCATATACATGTATAGAACTATACCAAGAGAAATAACTCTTATACATGTATACAACTATACCAAGAGAAATAACTCTTATATATGTATACAACTATACCAAGAGATAACTGTTATACATGTATAGAACTATACCAAGAGAAATAACTCTTATACATGTATACAACTATACCAAGAGAAATAACTCTTATACATGTATAGAACTATACCAAGAGAAATAACTCTTATACATGTATACAACTATACCAAGAGATAACTGTTATACATGTATACAACTATACCAAGAGAAATAACTCTTATACATGTATACAACTATACCAAGAGAAATAACTCTTATACATGTATACAACTATACCAAGAGAAATAACTCTCATACATGTATACAACTATACCAAGAGAAATAACTCTTATACATGTATACAACTATACCAAGAGAAATAACTCTTATACATGTATAGAACTATACCAAGAGAAATAACTCTTATACATGTATAGAACTATACCAAGAAAAATAACTCTTATACATGTATACAACTATACCAAGAGAAATAACTCTTATACATGTATACAACTATACCAAGAAAAATTACTCTTATACATGTATACAACTATACCAAGAGATAACTGTTATACATGTATACAACTATACCAAGAAAAATAACTCAGTAATGTGCAACATCTCTCTTAAAAGTGATAGATTTTTTTCTCTAGTTATATATTTTATGTATAATTTCTTATAAAGTTTGCCTACAAAGCAAGAAACAAAAGAAGATATTCTGTTCTCTATTCAGAAGTCTAATACAATGTATCGCCTACTTTATACAATGTAATGTATCGCCTATGTTATACAATGTAAAGTATCGCCTATGTTATACAATGTAATGTATCGCTATGTTATACAATGTAATGTATCGCCTATGTTATACAATGTAATGATATGTATTCATTGCATACAGTCTAACATGGGGTTTAAATATAGGGTATGAGGGAAAATACTTCAATATTCTGGTATTAGAATACCAAAATTGATTGAATAATTACATACCCCGGTAATAAATTTCTTATGCTAGTAGTAGTAGTAGTAGTAGTAGTAGTAGTAGTAGTAGTAGTATTGTTTTGTGATATTATTGTAATACAAACTAACAATAAAGTGGTATTTTTTACAACCAAATATGATAATACGGTGTGTTTTCTTAAATAATGCATTATTTTGGATGGGTATTGATTTGTATTCAAATTCTAAAATCATGAAATTCAGGAGCTTCCAGAATTTATGCTCCCCTGATCCCCAAGTAAGGTGCTGTCCTGCACTGGTTTGGGATGAGACCCCCAACTGTAATTTATGTCCTTCAGGCTTCTCTTTCAATCACATCCCATTATAGGCCAAGGATGACAAAGGAAATATAGTCTCTAGACATTGGTAACTGACAGTTATCTTACTGTGTGATATAGTATTACATTGACTCTTGCTGGTCTTCATTCTAGTCTACAGAACAGTCCAGGTGTTTGTTAATATTTCCACCCGCCACAGAGGGCCACATCCAGGTGTTTGGTAATATTTCCACCCGCCACAGTGGGCCACATCCAGGTGTTTGGTAATATTTCCACCTGCCACAGAGGGCCACATCCAGGTGTTTGGTAATATTTCCACCTGCCACAGTGGGCCACATCCAGGTGTTTGGTAATATTTCCACCCACCACAGTGGGCCACATCCAGGTGTAAATTCAAGAATTACGCAATACACTGTGTATTTTACAAAGTGTGAATGAGTACAGGTAAATTTTTGCCTGCTTTCTACTGTAATTTCAGGTGTTATTCCCACTGTGTTTTGTGCTATTTCTCTGAAACACCTGGACTGAACTTTTAAGTACTTTGTTCTTTTCTCTCCTCTATTAATACAAAGTAAGCTATCATTTCACGTTTCACCATTGTGATAACTACACAATCATGTTTACAGACACGGACTGCTGCTCTCGTCAGTGTTGTGGTCCAGCAAGACCCTTTTTAATGGACATCATGGATAATCAGATGCAACCTCTTATCCGATTGGATCGTCCATTCCGGTGTCAGGCGTCCTTTATGTGGTGCTGCTATCTACAGGAGATGGACATCCAGAGCCCTCCAGGAATGTCCGTTGGAAGTGTCAAACAGCTGTAAGTCTTGGCAGCAAAAATGGGGACTTGTCATGATTCCTATGTGTATCAATAGTATCGATCATAAGACTCCACAATACTCCTATCATACTGTAGCAGTGGAATCACAATAGTGACATAACAGACATCATCAAATACAGGAGCACATGTATTGGTGACATAACAGACATCATCAAATACAGGAGCACATGTATTGGTGACATAACAGACATCATCAAATACAGAAGCACATGTATTGGTGACATAACAGACATCATCAAATACAGGAGCACATGTATTGGTGACATAATAGACATCATCAAATACAGGAGCACATGTATTGGTGCTGCTCTTATGAATGGGTTACAGAGTAAAAAGGCTTTACAATTTCTTTTTTTTTTTTTTTTGTTGTTGTTGTTGGGGTCATAGGGACATCTCTTAGTACCCCAATCCATATTAAACATTATACATGCATGTTGTGTTTGCTGCATGCTAAGGGTTTGATACCATTCAGATTAAAGCAGTATTTTAAAAAACAATATAATATGTTGTCAGTATGATACCTTAGCAAGTAATCTTAAGAAAACCAAGGTCTTAAGGATATAATTCCCAGCAGGTGAACACTTGACTCTGTGCGTTGACATGTTTTCATCATTTCTCTTGCTTTGCTTGAGCTCCTTAATAGTGAGATGTTTATAATTTCTCTGTCGACACAAGCAGCATTATATCGCGATTTTTATCAACAAAGTATTGATAAGTGTACCTGTATATTAGCAGGTACCTGATATTATATTTGGTGAGTTACAAAAAACAAATGTAGTACTGGTGCAGTACTCTATACGTGCTGTATGTTTACATCACAGATAAGTCCTTTCTGAGTAGACATGTCATTCTGATTGAAAGTACATGACTTAAGAACAGAGTTTAACAAATGTCCTGTGATCTGGTGGTCATTCGGACCCGCAAAACAGCAATTTTTGCCGGTCTGAATCATTTTTTGGTGGACAATATCTTTTTTTGCAAAAATATGCTTAAATATAAACATGAAATCATTTGTTTCATTCATTTCATTAATTATTTAGTTATATTCAAATTCAATTTCTTTCTCTAGTCTTTTTATGGTTTCACTTTCGGGCTCATCAAGTTCATCGTCATCTTCCTCATCTGACTCTGAGTCTCCGTCTACATCATGTGACACATCAGCCATGCCTGTGTCTGTTGTCGCTTGACTTTGTCAAAAGATTCTGATTGGCCAACAAAAATATCATACCCAATCAGTATTCTCGACTTATTACTCAATGCATTAACAAATTTCAGAGAATTTGATTTGCCGACAAAAATAGATTTTATCCAGTGGGCATTATGGATATGTTTTTGACTTGGGAAGAAAGAGACTTCCTTCAATGTGAAAGTAAACAGTACAGAAATGTGTGTCAGACATTCAGACCAGCAAAATGTGGATTTCTGTCGGTCCTTGTAAAATCCTGACCTGATGACCGGCTGGACCGGGACTTTTGTTAAACTCTGTAAAAGTGTAGGTTGCTTTAGAAACATGTGAAATCAATTGTTGTTAGCCAGACTGCAAGGCAGTTTCAGTCTATAGATTAATGAGATTTGTCTTCAAAGAAAATTTGGATGAACTCCATAATATTTACTGAAATTTTAGGTTGCCCTAAGAGATTTTAAGTTGTTTTTGATGACGGAACAAGTGTTAATTTTGAACCCTGTCACATTATTACAACTTTTATCTTAAAAATGCCCCTAGAACAGTAGTGATGCTACCATGTACATGTACACACCAATGAACTTTCCACTTGCCACATTTACAATCTGCGTCCATTAAAGTTCCAGTGCAGCACGTTTAAGTTACCCCCCTGATCACTGAAGACCTGTTTATTAAACATAATGAACTATTATTAATGGTGTATATTGTGATTGCTTTATTGTGAATTCTACAAAATTTACCGTAAGAAAGCACCTGTGCTGTTCATGATTAACAAATATACAAACATGTTTTATATTTTGTATATATTAACATTATTTTTTATATCAGATGGACGCCTTGGAAACCAAGATTTCATGTTCTTGATGCCCAGGGTACTCCAGTGTTTGAGATCAATGGGGAGTGCTGTTTTTGCTGTCCCTGTACAGATATCATGTTCCAGGTAAAGTACGGTTTTCATCTTCTAACTTTTGAAGGAAAGAGACCTGGAAAAAAAAGTGATAAAAAGCTAAAAACAAATTATTTCCTTGATAATGAACATTTACCCATAAATATTAGATTACCTACATTGACATAAGGCACAAGTACGGTAAAATCTATTGTATCAACTTTTAGCTGTGGTCTTGTAATGTGTACTTGTCTGTCAACCATACACTCTTCACATCCTAAGTTCCTTCTCAAGAACAACTTTAAAATGTTTATCAAACTTGATATAGATGGTTCCATACAAGTGTTAGTTTTATATCACCCAAGCTAAAGGCTCAGTCGGGCTATTTTTATAGCACACTATCCATCATCCATCTGTTTGTAAACTTTTCTCATGTTCAAATTTTTCTTTAGATCTACTGAAGGGATTTTGATAAAACTTTGAATGGATGAAGTACTTTATGTCTGCAAAACATGGCACTATCCCTCACAGCCTGAATTTACAGCTTTTGAAAAGGAAATCACTGATTTGCTATTTTTGTAGGCTTCCCAAAGATATAAACTTATCATTAATACAAGAATTTTTAAAAACTTTACTTTTGCAAAGATCAAACACTATTGTGAATTTTTTTTATTGTGAATTTTTGTGAGGTGCACATTAATTGTTCATATTTGCTGAAAGCGCCGCCTTCGTGCATGCACAATAATATATTCCGATGTAAACGAAAGTATCAACAAAATGGAGACCGTGAGAAGGAAACAGGAAAGAAAGAAATTCAATTTGTTTAGTGATTCGGAGATGAAACGATGTGAATAAAGACATCTTTGTTGTTTTAATGGGTTAACATGATTGATGACTCATGAATATTCATTATCTAGGTGTAAAATTGATGAATCATGAATATTCATTATCTGGGTGTAAAATTGATGATTCATGAATATTCATTATCTAGGTGTAAAATTGCAAAGAAAAGCATGATATTTTTGACGCTGGTATCTCGTTAATGGTACAACATTTCAAAAGAGCTATTTGTAAATCTTCGAGGTAGTGTGTAAATATGAGAACTTAAATTGCTATTAGAATGCTGGAGAATTTTGCGTTTTCATGTAATGCTAATTGAATTACTCCTCTATAGATAGAAATTACAACTTTTCCTGCTTCAGTATTTCTCTGGGAGATGATTTAAAATACTGATTTGCCTAGTATCACGAACAAAATAAAAGACTTCCGGTTTAACTTGTTACAGAACCTTTGTACAACTTTTAACGTCATTTAGTATGACGTCACAATTCAAAGTTTAACGTAATAATGAAAATTCAGGGAAAAGAAGCACCTGTACAACTTCTGACGTCACATATTATGGCAATTAACTACTGAAGAAAGCTATCGAACTTTTTACTGCTTATTGTATATATCTTGAGATCGGTGTCTCGCATGAGCATAATATTTTGTGAGCGACTCTTTTATGTAGATAGGCACATAATATAGAAAAATTGTGATCATTCTAATAACACTTTAAAAGCTTAATATAGTAAGTTTCAGAACTTATCAATAGGCTGGGGGATAGTGTTTCTTGAACTTGAACTGTTTTACATGGTCCCTTTAGGTATCAGTAATAGAGAATCTACTGCATAGTGATGTCTGTCACTTTTAATTTCGACAAAATTTGTTTAGTCATACTAATTATGAATTTTTCAAAACTACCGGTAAATTTTGAATAAGGTGACAAAAAGAATTTCTTGTGGTAAAAAGGATTGTTTTAGTCATTTTGTATATGTAAACAAGGCTTTTACAATACATAACTTCCTCCTTGATTGTAGAGATTTCAAATTATCTATGGATGCAAGCATTGTACAATACACACTTCCTCATTGATTGTAGAGATACCAACTTATATATCAGTATACAAGGATTCAGCGTAAAATACATACTTCCTCATTGATTGCAGGAATTCATGTTGTACATATGATAGATCAATAAATCAGTTAAAAAGTTGAAAAGTGTCACTCGGAAGGTTTTGACTGACAAAATTTCATTCGGACTGATAAATCTCGGAAATTTTCTATACATATTGTCCTGACTGACAAAACTTCCAAAATCACCGAGATGACTGACTTGTTTGAATAGCTTTTCCACATCTGTACAATTTAGAGAGTTTGAAGTTTGTCAGGAGAATTATGAGAGAATAATTGACTGATTTACTGTCAATGAATTTCATGTATCACAGAAAATGTGAGATATACTCACTTATGGTATCAATCATTTAAGAAAACATGCCCTTTTACATCTTGATGTTACCATGCACTGTATTATTGGTAGTATTTATAAAATGTGCATGTACCTGTAGGATACTTTATATGATATAATGGTGTTATCTGTTCAGCGTCTGTCTGGCATAGTTTGTCTGGTCCATGATTTTTTACCCCTAGCACGGATTTGAATCATATTTCACAGAATTGTTGCCAGGACCCAAGGGTGTGTTATTTCACAGAATTATTGCTCAAATCCCAAAGCTGTGTCATAACTTTGAACCAAGGATTTCATGATTAGCATTATTTTACAATAGTTCTTCTTTAATGAAATTGAAATGAGGGGGACAACTTTGAAGCCCAGAATAAAGAGGGAAGTAAATTTTTCCGTACATTAACTTAACCCCTCTTCAAATTAAGTACAGACATGTTATGCAATGTTAGGTGTTGCTTTTGTTTAATATCTATTGCACTATGAACAAAAATAATCAGCCTAAGGGCTCATTAATAGAAGATTGCAAAATATCAAAATGTTGTCATAAAAAACCACAATGTTATCATTAAATATCACAATGTTGTCATGAAAATCACAATGTTGTCTTTAAATATCACAATGTTGTCATGAAATATTGCACTATACTAATTAATGAAAAATCACTTCAAAACACCATTTGGATTTACTGTCCGCGCCACTCACTTTGTAAACCGAAAAATCTGGATTTTCACTTATTTATCTTTAAAATAGTTTTACAAAATTAATATCAATCGACAGATCTTGTTTAGTCGTAACTTTTGGTGTATGTTAAATGTTTCTACGAAGAAGCATTCGTATTTATACGGAAAAAATCATTTTAGATAGGGCGTTTTCTATATTAATTTTGACGTGACGTCGCCGATGTTTAACATTGAGTCTATGGGAAACTTGGCGACGTCACATCAAAATTTAACATGGAAATCGCCCTATCTAAAATTGATTTTTTTTCTATAAAACATACAAACATATAGCAAACACCAAAAGTTACGACTAAACAAGATCTATCGAATGGTTTTGCCTTTTTGAAATTATTCTGAAGATGAATAACTGAAAATCCAGATTTTCCAGTTTCCAGAGCGAGTGGCGCGGACAGTAGGTATGAACTTACTTTACGTGCTGTTTCACATTTAAATTTAGTGTAATTTATAAGTTAACACCTGGATTAGGTCCATGGTACTAATGCATGTAGTTAGTGGGAAAATTCGAAGACACCTTGAACTGTACAGTACCTTGTTAGTGTATCCAGGTCACATTATTTCATATAATTTATTCCATTATCAAACGTTCAAATAAATTGTTACTAAGAATGGTTTAATTCTATTTATCTAAAGAATAAAACTCAATAAAATCAAAATCCTAGTCACTAATTCATTGTTGAACGGAAGAATTTGAAATTATGACTTACAGTACAGTCCGGGTGGAACTTAATTTGCCCAGTGGGCATTTTTAGAGTGGGCATTAAAAATGTCCACTGGACACAGTGGACATTCTTGTAAGAGTCAGTTAGAATTAACATACAGGTAAGTGGACAGCTTGAGAGCTCAGGTAAATGTCCACTCCTAATGCCCACTGAAATTTCAGGTGGACTGCCCACTGTGGACAGTGGGCATTCAAAGTTCCACCCGGACTGCACTGTAAATATATTCTCAGTTTATGACGCCAGACCCAGAATACTAATTAATTTGTCACATTTTATCTGTTTGTCCAATTAAAGATATCCACAGCTGATAGGGGTGAGAAGATTGGAGATATCATCAAACACTGGGGAGGTTGTAGAGAAATATTAGGAGGCGTCAATGATTTCAGCATAACGTGTAAGTATATTCAGCATAACGTGTAAGTATATTCTGCATAACGTGTAAGTATATTCAGCATAACGTGTAAGTATATTCAGCATAACGTGTAAGTATATTCTGCATAACGTGTAAGTATATTCAGCATAACGTGTAAGTATATTCAGCATAACGTGTAAGTATATTCTGCATAACGTGTAAGTATATTCAGCATAACGTGTAAGTATATTCTGCATAACGTGTAAGTATATTCAGCAATACGTGTAAGTATATTCTGCATAACGTGTAAGTATATTCAGCATAACATGTAAGTATATTCAGCATAACGTGTAAGTATATTCTGCATAACGTGTAAGTATATTCTGCAGATCTTTTACTTCTCTCTGTTTGGGGTCAGAAATTTAGACACCAGGGCCCAGTTGTTCGAAATTTTAACCACTGGTTAAGCTAATTTGTAAGATTTCTGTATAAAAGTCTAAATTACCTTAAAAAGTTTGTTTCATATCCTATAAATCAGTACACAGACTATGACTTAAAGTTGTATACCCTACGATTCGGTATAATTTCAAAAATTAGGGCATGTAAAGCAAAAACGGTTACACGTACTTTTCTTGTATGGCAGAAGTTATTAACTTTGCATTAATAACATTTTTTGTTGCTTTAGACCTTTAAAGATATCAAAATAAAAAGAAAATACTTTGTAAATAAAGAGGGTATTCCATAAATACAACCATGACCTGATTTCATGCATGCACAGTTTAATCAAAACAAATACGATGAAGAGAGACTCCAAAAGAAAACAATTTCAGTAAATACTAACTTTAGCAGACTTGAATGCAGATTTTTAAAGTTACTCATCACGTCCATTTACCTTGCCCTCCATGATGCGGCTTTTGAATTAGATCACGTGATAAGTTGGTTGTAAACATTCTGTTTACAAACATTGCGTTTTAGACAGCCATATCTCACTTAATACGACGAATTTGATCACAACATTTGCAAGGACCTTTTTTAAATGTGTTTTAGGCTTATATATATAATCAAAACAATTTAGAATAAATTTACCTATAATATGCGAACATAGGGTATACAGCTTTAAAGTCTTCTCATTTCAAAGATATAGTCAGATGAAATTTAACCATTGGTAAGCTTAACCAGTGGTTAAAGTTTCGAACAACTGGCCCCAGAGCTAGATTTTGGGTAGTCTGTAATGTGTAGAAGAGTGAAACTAATTGATTTGGCCATATATACCGGTAATAAATTTCTTGATTTCCAAACACCACCATGCTCAATATTTCTGCAGAGATATTTTCATATTGTTTGATCTGCTGTTAGATGTAAAGATTCTATTTTTAGAATAGATCTGAAAGGAAAATCTTATTTATTAAAATGTATTGTCCAAACAGATTTTTCACTGGTAATAAAACATTTGCTACCACTCCTTGGCTCTGAGGGCTACCACTCCTGGGCTCTGAGGGCTTAAACTGAGAAAATACTTGTCATGTTAATTTCAAAGTCATCTGCTTACCATTTACTTACAAATAGGATTCTTATTTTATTTTAAAGCTTTATTTTTACTATTCATTAATAAAATTAAGCCATAATGCTTTAACAATTTACTTGAAGTTTAAAATTGACAATGGAATACTTTATTAATAAAATAAAATATTGACTTCAAGTATATGGCCCTGGACCAAGAGAGTGAATCAGAAGAATTGACATAGTCAAGGGAATGGGGGAGGGGGGGTGCTCAGTGTGAAAGTGAATTCTATAGATAACTATCCTGCAGTTGACAACAATTCTATCGTCCTTGAAGGAGATGACAACAATTCTATCCTTCCCGAAGGAGATGACAACAATTCTATTGTTTCCCGAAGGAGATTACAACAATTCTATTGTTCCCGAAAGAGTTGACAACCATTTTATTGTTTCTGAAGGAGATGACAACAATTCTATACTTCCTGAATGAGATGACAACAATTCTATCCTTCCTGAAGGAGATGACAATGATTCTATTGTTCCTGAAGGAGATGACAACGATTCTATCCTTCCTAAAGAAGATGACAACAATTCTATCCTTCCTGAAGGAGATGACAACAATTCTATCCTTAATGAATGAGATGACAACAATTCTATTGTTCATGAAGGAGATGACAACAGTTCTATCCTTCCTGAAGGAGATGACAACAATTCTATCCTTCCTGAAGGAGATGACAACAATTCTATTGTTTCTGAAGGAGATGACAACAATTCTATCATTCCTGAAGGATATTACAACAATTCTATCGTTCCTGAAGGAGATGACAACAACTCTATCATTCCCGAAGGACAATTCTGTCGTTCCTTAAGGAAATGACAACAATTCTATCCTTCCTGAAGGAGATTACAATGTAGTAGGAGGAAGTCAGTGAGGCCAATAAATAACATGGAAAGCAAGGACTGGCTTATACTCCTCAAACTGTATGACAGGTTCTTATCTGAAAAAAACCTCAAAAAGCTGTACACATCTGGCCTCTGTCTGTGTACCAAGTATATGGTAGATATGTTTTTTACAGGCCCTTGAATGGAAATGAACAAGTACTGAACTACCAATCTAGAATGAGTAGAGAGATCATTTACCTTTGACACAGTACACTTCACATTATATGCATTGAGTATAAATGACTGTTCTATTTTTAGTCCCTCCTGACCTGGATATAATGAAGAAGGCCTTATTGCTTGGAGCTGTATTCCTCATCGACTTCAACTATTTCGAACGAAAGAAGAACTAATGAATCATGGGAAGGATGGGTAGTCTAGTGCAAAAAAGGGAACATCTTAAGGGAAAAAGTTTCCTTTATATCAGTTGTTATGCTAACGCACAGTGTGCCAAGGAAGTGTATACAAATCCTTGTATTGAAATAGTACTTTTAGTCAGTTTTATTTGTGACCTTCTTTTGTCACTTTTGCAAATGTCCTTCATTAATGCCCTCCTTAACTTACCTTGACCTTCAGTGTATCAATATGAAAAGAAGACAGTTTTAGCTAAAATGTTTTCCTATGTGTTTTATAACATATACATACATTTGTGATCTTATCTTATTTAATCAACCAGCACCAAACAAGATGTATTTGGCATAAAGCTCTATGATGGTTGACATTTACGTCGTCACCTGTGGTTGTTGTGTAACCTACCTTCTACCTGACCAAAAATAACTCAAGAATAAAATAATGATTTGTTGGTGTCTTTTAATTTTGTGGGTCAAGAAGCACTCCACACTAATGTGTTATTAACCATGACATCAAATCAATGTACCATGAAATGTAATTAAAACAATTGTTGAATGTAATACCTTTATTGCTCAAAACAAGAATGTTATTATTATGTATAAGAAAACAGACTACTGAGAGATTAATTAATTCTTTAAACTTTCAATTTGTTCTTTAATTTCTAGAATCAAATAATAGTATCATGTTTAATGGAATGTTGGGGTACTTTATTAGCCACTGGTATATGTACTTATTTTAAAAGTCATAGTAGAGTTCTAAGAATTTCTTGATAAGAAAGTTTCCTTGTGATGAAATTTTCTTACCGGTGTGTACATATATATACATATTTTTTATACCTCTTTATTCTGTGATAGATTCTTGTGTATTTCCTAGTGGGTTATAACTTGTATCCAAGTTTTATTATTTTAATTGGAATTGTATATTTAAAATATATATATTTTGAATGATCATATTTTCCATTACAGTAGAGTGTGATACCAACACCAGACATTAATACCTATTACTATTACACAAATAACCATTTTGAATTTATGCCAGTACCCTGCACTAGACTCTAATATATTTTAATTCTTTTGGTAATCAAATTTCGGTGTGTAGAAATTGCATAATTAGCAGGCTAACGATTGCTGCATGTCAGTAAAAGTACACATCCCACTATGATATAGATTTAGTACAGACCTTAGCTGGAACAAAGTGATGAAAACATGAAACAATGTAGAGAAGTGTTTGTCTTCTTGGAAATTATTCATTAAATACTTTGGTTTTCTAGACATTTCTTGCTAAATGTCATCTTGATAAATGTATTATATCATTTAAAACATACCGGTTTAGTATCATACATTTTTTTTTTAATTTTACTAAAGGTATCAAACGCTACTTAACAGAGACCTTAAGTGTAGCCTCTCATATATTTAAAGTCGGAGTTTGAATTTTGTAACAGGGCTACAAAGCAACAGATAGATCTGCTGTCACCAGTATCCAAGCTTTATTCGAAGTGTACTCCAATGTTTGAAAATATACAATTTTTTATAATGTGTATAACTATAACCTTGTGTAACTTGTAAGAGACCAGAGTGGGCTAAAGCGGGCCTGAGTCACATGCTCTTTATCTGTGCTGACCAGAGTGGGCTAAAGTGGGCCTAAGTCACATGCTCCTTATCTGTGCTGACCAGAGTGAGCTAAAGTGGGCGTTAGTTTTATGCTTCTTATCTGTGTTGACTTGAGTAGGCTCAAGCGGGCCTTAGTCACATGCTCCTTATCTGTGCTGACCAGAGTGGGCTAAAGTGGGCTTAAGTCACATGCTCCTTATCTGTGCTGACCAGAGTGGGCTAAACTGGGTCTAAGTCACAAGCTCCTGATCTGTGCTTAACAAATGGGCTAAAGCCGGCCTAAGTCACATGTGCCTTATCCGTGCTGACTAGAGTGGGCTAAAGCGGGCCCAAATCACATGCTTTTTATCTCTGCTGACCAGAGTGGGCTAAAGTGGGCCTAAGTCACATGCTCCTTATCCGTGCTGACCAGAGTGGGCTAAGACCCCTTGTCAGAACTCGCTGTAGTCCCTCTTGCCTCAACATTCAATCTCTGATCAAATCAAGAGTCAGACTTGCAGAAATGGTGAAGCACTTTGCTTGTGGTAGAGATGATTTGGGTTCAATACCCAGATTGAGCCATTATAGAGGCTAGTTAACTCCTGTTTTAATGTATTTGGAGTGAGTAATTAAGTTCCTTACGTAGTGAATGCCACTACCTCTCGTAATTGACAATCGCCGTTTTGTTTGTTAAATATTGGGCATTTAATAACCTATCAGTTTGTTTACCACTATATTTTGTACCAGTGATTTCACTTTCATACAATTTTTTAAAGTCTAGGCAAAGTAATCAGACTGATATCTCGTTGGCTGACTGCAGCATATTTACTCATGACTTGTTTTTAATAAATTGTTCATGTGTTTTGATCATCGAATTACCCACATACATGATATTACTTAACAATCAGAGATGTGCATCCCAATCTCAAAATCAAGGAAATTGATTATTTCGATAAGTATTTTGTTAAAATACAAGTGTTATTTAACAGTTTTAAATGAGCTATTTTTAATGAGCAGAAATCAAATTTCAGTTATTATGAAGACCCCTGATGCTTACATTTTACATGTATCATGATGCCTACACTAGTGTATCAGCTACTAATTTTCTTGTTGTTTGTGTTAGCTACTAAATTTCTTGTCTAGTGTATCAACTACCAATTTTCTTGTCAAGTATCGGCTACCAATTTTCTTGTCTGTTGTATTAGCTACTAGTTTTTTTGTCTTGTGTATCAGGTCCCAAATTTGTTGTCTTGTGAACAAGCTGTGATAAATCTTCTATTTCAATTTAAAATGCCAAACATTCTTGTTGTTACTTTCTTTTATTTGCTTTATGGAATATTTCAATCGCCATGCATTTAAAAAGGTAATTATGACAATGGGTTTCGTGACAGAGAATTTGTACATTAGGGATGCACTACTGTCATAGCTGGAGTAAACAGAGTAAAGCCGACCCAAACGCTCTCTTTTCTATCAAATGTCTTTAACATTGGCTCAATTAGAATCCCCCATGTTCACACCAATTTTTTCATTTAAAATTTTTTTCTCACTTTCAGTTCTTGTATTCAATTCTTAAATATTGGATCCTCCACTGACCACAGATCTGTGACCTCTGATCTTTTCTTTGATATATGTATAAAGTCTGATCTTTATTGTTCATGTGTGTGAACTCTTTGCTTTATTGTTCATGTGTGTGAGCTCTTTGCTTTATTGTTCATGTGTGTGAACTCTTTGCTTTATTTTTACTTTTTTAGAATTTTGCTCGTACTGATCTGTACAGTTATAATCTGAACAGATCTATAAAGATTTCTTTTGTTTTATTTCTCTAAGGTTCCTGAATGTTTTACATATTTTTTGATTGTGTGCATTATAGTCTGAAAAAAAATATATATATATACATACATACATACGCAAAGTTTATTTTATTCAGAATATAGATATATATGTATATAGAAGTGGGATAAGCAGATGGGTTATTTTAATCTCAGGACATTGTATACAGTAAGCCCTGAGTTCATACAAGAACAATCAATAAAAAAAGTCATATCTTCATCAAATGTGATGTGTAGGGAAAAGTTTGCTCATTTGAAATGTGACCATTTTTCTCTTCTGATCAGTTTTATAGATGGCATATATCTGATGTATTTTCACCTTTAATTAGCCAGTGAAAATAAAAACAAGTGATATAACATGACCTTATAACGGTAAAGTCCCATTTTACTATTAGTCTGTGACGAATTAATTTTGTAGTATCATAAATTTTGTATGTACAAGTTAAGAGTTTGACAATGATGTTATACATGTAACATAATTCAAAATGTGAAATTGAATTAATTCTACAAGTATGATTTGTTTATACTCTTAAAATGCTTTAAATAAGGATTATTTGGAATCAGTTTTATAATTTACAATTGATATGCATGTACATGAAATTTTGGAGTTACCTTGTTTAACAATCACCTTGATGTGTATTGAGTTTGATCTGATTGTACTAATGTTGACTGCTCAGAGATCTGATTGTACTAATCTTGACTGCTCAGAGATCTGATTGTACTAATGTTGACTGCTCAGAGATCTGATCTTCATTTTTCACGTATACTCATAATTATCACATATTCCTAACTTTATGTAGTTGATTTCATTTCTTGTAAAAGCTAGTATTGTTACAATATATAATTATCTAACCTATAGAGTTACTTGTTTTTAATTAGGCTCATTTAGTTCCCTTAGTCTGAGATTGACTAGATCTCCTTGTCACAGGAGTATGTATATATTTGTATTACTTCTTGAATCCCATGTTAAACGCCTGTAACCCTACCCGAGTTATGTGTTAATAAATCATGTTGGACCAGATTACAACAGAAAGCGCACATTAATATCTTAATGAGTGGAGCTTGCCTAAATCTCTAATGCTCCATATACAAACCAAAGCCAAATCATAGAGCCACTTCAAGGAAAAGTGAATCAACAGAATTACATTTCACAGTTTCTCTTTTGTTTCATGGCACAATCAAACTTTGAATTAAATTTTGTTAAATATGCGAGACGACCAAACTGTGCATGTACATACAAACACAGTAACTACTGTAAACAACACAGTCATAGGCCACTCATTCTGTTATATACATTGTATCTTGAATTTCTTTGTAATTGACTATTTCATTATGATGAAAAAAACTTCCAATTTACAGGAAAGTGAATCAACAGAATTACCTTTCGCAGTTTCACTCCAGCTTTGGTACTATAGCATGATCAAATTTTGAAAATTGCACTTGTACTGCAGTACATGTGCATGTACCACTGCAGACAACACAGGCTTCTTCCATTACATTTGGAATTTCTTTGTAGTTGACTAATTTAGTAATCCTAGTATTTTGTTGTCATTTCTATTTGAGTATTTATTAAAAGTAAAAATTTGCAGCCTTTCGATAGGTTAAGATCTTCTTCATATACATGTAGATGGATTTGGTAATGTCAAATATATATATATATATATATATATATATATATATATATATATATATATATAAGGAATAAGTGTCTTATTTTTTGTGTTCTTGGAAAATAATTTGGTCCATCATGTGCAAATTTTGTGAACTGTGAAGCAGTTCTTGAACAATTTACATGTGATGAACCAGAATTATACTCCATGTGTACCAAAAATAAGGCATTCATTCCTTAATTGGATCTACTAGATAAACTTGACCCTAGCATGGTTACTTAAGTCTATGCAATCATTAGTCCGTCCACCAAACCTTGTCCGGGCCATAACTTCTCACCCAGTGCACAGATTTCAATAACATTTCACAGACTTGTTGCTTAGGATCCAAGGATGTATCATAACCTTAAACCAAGGTCATAGGTCAAAGGTCAAGGTCATGATAGACACAATAAGTAAAACCTTGTCCGGGCCATAACTCCCTCTGAAAACGGATTTCAGTAATATTTCACAGAATGATTGTTTAAGATCCAAGCGTGTGTCATGACCTTGAACCAAGGTGAAAGATCAAGGTCATAATAATATAATAACACAATAAGTATAACCTCTTTCCCTGTGCCCGGATTTCAATAATATTTCACAGAATTGTTGCTTAGGATCAAAGGTTGTGTCATGACTTATAAACAAAGGTCATAGGTTAAAGGTGAAGGTCACAATAGAAAGAATTGGTTTAACATTGTCCAGGCCATAACTACTTACGCTGTGCACAGATTTCAATAGTATTTCACAGAATTGTTGTGAAGGATCCAAGGGTGTGTCATGACCTCAAACCAAAGCCATAAGTCAAAGGTAAAGGTCACAATAGACACAATGTGTAAAACCTTGTTATACATGCTCTTTGGATGCCTCATGGATTGTCATAAAGAGATGAATTAATGCATGTCTCCACTTTGTTGCCGCTTGGGGTATTTGTCCTGTTAGGACAGCTCTAGTTTTGTAGCAGTTATGATTAAAATTAACATAAGATTAAAAATAACAGACAAACACAAATGAGAAAGTGGTGCTATGCTGTTAAGTCTGCCTACCATTAACTACCAAAGTTAACCAAAATACTGACAATACATATAGAAACAAACACAAATGAGAAAGTGGTGCCATGCTCTTAAATCTGCCTACCATTGGTTACCAAAGTTAACCAAAATACTGACAATACATATAGAAACAAACACAAATGGGAAAGTGGTGCCATGCTGTTAATTCTGCCTACCATTGGTTACCAAAGTTAACCAAAATACTGACAATACATATAGACGGGGGACATTTTACCAATATTGGCTGTTTGCTTACTTTATTATATACCTCTCATCATATCTATGGTAGGATGTCAGATTTCCTGAGTGATTTGTTGACCACATTTTCAGGCAAAATTTACCTTATACCCCATCTACTTGCAAGCAAAACATTCTGGTGCAAATAGATTGATAAATTTTAACCATATCCTGAAGTATTGAAATGAGCATACACCATTTAGCAGAATTTTGTCGTTTATAGTTGATCCAATCTAGAAATAGCTATCAAATGTGTCAGTTTCTGTCTTCATTCAGTGCATTCATGTTAACAATAACAATTTGGCCATAGAATCTTGATATTTCAAATAAGGAATAGAAACGGCAACATTTACATATTTGACGATTAGTTGATGTATTAAACCCCAAAACTAGAAAATAAGAAAACTTTTACTTTAATAATGTTTTCCTATGAGAAAATTCAATCAAAGGGAATTGCCTAGAAAAAGCCAACGCACGGGAAATTCTCTAGAGTAAATCACATGAATAAACAGCTTAGCACACACACTGACGTTCATGCATGAATATTTCGTTACAAAATTTCTATTAAATTGTCTCTGGTAATAACTAGTAGAGCTTCAGGCTCCCCAAGTTAAAACTTCCAATTCACCAGTCTCTGGTAATAACCAGTACAGCATTAGACTCAACCACTTAAACTTCCAATTCACCAGTCTCTGGTAATGACCAGTAGAGCATTAGACTATCCAAATTAAACTTCCAATTCACCAGTCTTTGGTAATGACCAGTAGAGCATTAGACTATCCAAATAAAACTTCCATCTCACCAGTCTCTGGTAATGACCAGTAGAGCATTAGACTATCCAAATAAAACTTCCATCTCGCCAGTCTCTGGTAATGACCAGTAGCGCATTAGACTATCCAAATAAAACTTCCATCTCACCAGTCTCTGGTAATGACCAGTACAGCATTAGACTATCCAAATAAAACTTCCATCTCACCAGTCTCTGGTAATGACCAGTACAGCATTAGACTATGCAAATAAAACTTCTCTGGTAATGACCAGTAGAGCATTAGACTCAACAAGTTAAACTTCCAACTCACCGGTCTTTGTTAATAACCAATAGAGCTTCAAATACACCAAGTTCAGCTACCAACTAACCCGTCTGTAGTAAGAATCAGTAAAGCATTAGAACTGAGGCAGTTTCTGGTTAGAAAATAAAAGTTACAAAGTAGTATTCTTTTCTAAAAAATTTAATAGCTACTTATGTGTCCAAGGTAGGAGATAAGTTTATATATTAAATAAACTTGAATATGAGGTTACAAATGGTCATAAGTAATATGTAATTAAAAGCATGTTCTTTTCTTTTTTTCTGGTTTTTTTTCTTCTTTGTATCAGTATCTGAATAAAAGAGTGCACAGTATAAAAAACAAGAAAATGATTGAATGGAAAACCATATCATAAATAACAAATATCACAGATAAAATGTCTCCAAAAATAAAATGTCGTTCCTGCACAAAATGCATTCCATAGTACATGAAACATTTTAAGGCCAAATGTATATTCTACTTGTAAAAATTACAATCTTCCATCACATGTACAATTATTTAACTCTGAAGTTGATGCAGTAAGGTGAGTGGTCTGCCCTTGACGAGAACTCTCACGGTCTGCATATCAAGGTGAGGTATATAAAGGTATGTGCTACTTGACTGGCTATATTTCACCAGTCAATACACAACTTTAATTTATATTTGAATCAAAGACAAGGGCAGATAATTCATTTTTTCACATTGGCCAACATGATTTCAATATACACATACCTTATTACCTTTTATTGTTGAAATATCTAAAGTGAAATAATTTCTACAATATCTTACTATTACAGCATTCTACAGAATTGGGTTCTTTTGATTTTACATATCTTTCAATTATTTTCAATCACATTACATAAATGGTGCAGGAGGTGAACAATCAAATAAATGGCAAAACCTGGAATCAAATTCAGATCCCTTGCTCCATAACTGTTATATGTTCACATATGGTTCTGACCAGGGGAATAAACATCAAACCTGGCCTTGCATGATTTAATATCAGAAACAAACATGGAGTATCTACCTATTGAATAATAAAAAGAGAATGAAAAGAATAAAAATAAAAACTTGTACATTGATATTACCACAAATTTGAGGAATGAATACCTCAGTTTTTGTTCAAAATACAAAATACATTTACTCTCCACCAAAGTATGAACTCTTACAGGGATGTATCTATATCAGATATAAACGTCCCTATTTCTTAGTATTCTACATAACAATAGCACTTCCAGAATTCCCTATGCATTAACTATACAGCAGGAAGTGGTCATAGTAAGAAGTTTATCGAAAATAAATCAAACTTTATGATAAAATAATACAAAATAATTGTAAATTATGTAATAATATATGGGCCTCAGAATGTGAACATATTATTTGACACACAGGAAAACAATGTCTTAATAACTGTCATCAACAACAAGATCTCTGCTGTCCCTCAAAGAAATTAAAATCCACCAAGAAACTTGCTCCCAATAATAACAACTTATCCTGGATGTCCAAAGGCTTCAAAACTGAAAATCAAGAAAACAAGATAAGATAAACAGACTGCATACTTTTATCACAAATGTCCGGCCACTTGACCTTCATCAAGTGAAAACAACAATGTTAGAGAACATAACCTCGTTTATATCCATCATAATGTTACAAAGCATAAAAACAAGTTATAGAAAACAACTGACCAATCCCTTTCGCGGAATATTTCTTGAATTTCGAGACGTCACAATACATTTTCAATTTTTGACCGAGATGTAAAGTACTGTGACGTCAAATGATATGACAATGTTTTGAACATAAATGGAAGGGTCAATTACAGACATCGTAGATACATCCATGCATGCATATTCAGTGAACAGAAACAAGTTAAGATCTTGTTTTAATCAAAACACCACATCAAAATCTCATTCAGAAGTTGTCTTGTGCCAAGAAATAAGATTTATACCGTAATAAATAAGAAGGATCAGGGTCCAGGGCCATAAACTGAGAAAATACTTAAGTCAGATATTACATTTTAATCTATTTCCATTGTCAAACATTCAAATATATCATTATGCATGATGGCTTAATTTCATTTATGAATAGAATAAAACTCAATTAAATCCAAATCCCAGTTGTTTATTCATAAGATTGTTTATTTATTCATCGTTTGATAGAAGGATATGAAAACCTGTTTATGGCCACGAAGCCAGATCTATAATACCATCACGCGAGATGATATCTGTCACAGTCAGTTACCACTGTATGTTACACATATTCCCTATGCCTGATTATAATAGGTAAGCATGCATACACTGAGGGGTCTGAGTACTGAAGGTAAGCAGGCATACAGTGGAATTCACTGAGTGGTCTGAGAACTGAATGTAAGCAGGCATACACTAAAATACACTGAGGGGCCTGAGTATTGAAGGTAATCAGGCATACACTGGAATTCACTGATGGACCTGAGTACTGAATGTAAGCAGGCATACACTGGAATTCACTGAGAGGCTTGAGTACTGAATGTAAACAGGCAGACACTGGAATTCACTGAGGAGCCTGAGCACTATAGGTAAGGGAGCTTGCACTGGAATTCATTGAGGGGCCTGAGCACTGAAGGTAAGGGAGCTTGCACTGGAATTCATTGAGGGGCCTGAGAACTGAAGGTAAGGGAGCTTGCACTGGAATTCATTGAGGGGCCTGAGCACTGAAGGTAAGCAGGCATACACTGGAATTCATTGAGGGGCCTGAGCACTGAAGGTAAGGGAGCTTGCACTGGAATTCATTGAGGGGCCTGAGCACTGAAGGTAAGCAGGCATACACTGGAATTCATTGAGGGGCCTGAGTACTGAAGGGAAGCAGGCATACACTGGAAAAAACAGGAATTCACTGTGGGGCCTGAGTACTGATGGTAAGCAGGCATACAGTACTAGTGGAATTCACTGAGTGGCCTGAGTACTGAAGGTAAGCAGGCATACACTGGAATTAACTGAGGGGCCTGAGTACTGAATGTTAGCAGGCATACACTGGAATTCACTGAGGGGCTTGAGTACTGAAGGTAAGTAGGCATACAGTGGAATTCACTGAGTGGCCTGAGTACTGAAGGTAAGCAGGCATACACTGGAATTCACTAAGGGGCCTGAGTACTGAATGTAAGCAGGCATACACTGGAATTCACTGAGGGGCTTGAGTACTGAATGTAAACAGGCAGACACTGGAATTCACTGTGGGGCTTGAGTACTGATGATAAGCAAGCATACACTTGAATTCACTGAGGGGCCTTAGTACTGAATGTAAGCAGACATACACTTAAATTCACTGAGGGGCCTTAGTACTGAATGTAAGCAGGGGTACAGTGGAATTCACTCTGGGGCCTGAGTACTGAAGGTAAAAAATCTTACACTGAAATTCACTGAGGGGCCTGAGAACTATAGGTAAGCAGTCTTACACAAGAATTCACTGAAGGGCCATTCACTGTAAAATCTAAGCTGTACCAAGAGTTTGATCCACGTAATGTGGAAACTTTCACCAGTATACCTGTTCATGGGTGGTATCCTTAATTCCTCCACCACAAAATAAGGCCACCACCATACAGTCAACTCTCAAAATATTCAAACAGCTCACATAAAACAAGTAAAGGTCAGTGGAATTCCAAGTAAACCAGAGTCAACAGTAAATGGTTATTACCTTGATGTAATATTTCATAATAAACAAATTGTTATCATTACATTAAATCATCTCACATTTTTATATCTTCAACAAAATTAAATTCTCACATTTAAATAATAATGATCTTACAATGGATGTTGAAGTCATTTTGTGTACCACAGCATTCCTTCCCACTGCCTTTGGTTGTCTTGGTGATCTCCCCCACCATATCACCAGATTTATTCTCATAAATCTGTAACATGAAAAAGACAATGAATAATGAACATGGGGTTTTGGGAAAACTGAAAAAAAAAATAGACTGAGAACTTTATGCATTTAAAGTCAAATTCTATACACATTGCAAAATGCTCCTGATCACATCATAAAACAATCAGTAAAATGGCACCCATCGATCTACCACAGAGAGGAGCCAGTATTAAAGTTTTTGAACAGCAGATCAAAGGTCAAGGCAACGGGTTGGTGTTAACAGAAATGTCTTATATGTGAAATAACAAAACACTATCACTTTCCTTTCAAATGTTATCTCTAACATAAATTAAAGCTTTTGAAAAGCAGGTCAAGGTCACCACATGAAAAGTTTTGGATACCAGTGGAAGGTCTTGTCAAAAGGAATGATTATATGAAGCCCATTCACTTCCCATTTTCAAGTTATAGCCAAGGTTAATGTTTTAGAACTTTATTATTTTGAATCATATCAATGTCAATGAAAGAAACGGGTTTATGCATTATAATTGCAATAATCATGCAGTTTACTTTCCAAAAAAGGAAAGTGTTTCCAAAAAAAATTCATGTTATCAGCACAATCATAAATCAATACAATAAGTATACAAAAATCATACACTATCAAAGAGATTGTGTCTTGTACTGTGAATTTCTGGTGAAATATATGTACTTATTTGAAGCATATCACAAAACACATGGGTGATCAAACATGAAAGTAGAAAAAACGGAGAGAGAAATTCAACACAATTTTAATCCCCATTTCGTAAACTTCCCTGAAAACTGCCAGAAATTGCCAGTTTATATTTTGCTGGATATCTATACATGTATCATACAAACTTTATTAGCACCTGACTGAGAGTAAATCAGTTCATGGCAGTCAACTTCATTAATGCCGCTGTGAAACAAGTAAATGTGGCAATCAAGCATGATAAATCTGCCATAGACAAATGTATGCATTGATTGACTGAATGATTATTGTTCTTTGTCACTCCACGGTTATTTCACATACATGGTGACGGCATTTGCCTGATGCCTTGCTTAGAAATTTATACCCTTGCAACGGACCTTCCTGAAGCAGTGAGGGATCTTTTACGTGCCACGCCTTCCTTGACATGGGACCTCGGTTTTTACTGTCTCATCCAAAATACAGGACACCAGTGCACCCATGGGCTAAATGAATGCAGCGGTGAGATATGTTTATGTAGCTTCAAGGTCAAGTGAACATAGATGTATTCTCTAACATGGATGCATGTACTCAGCAACAAATTTCACATTAACGCAATGTTAACATTTGTTTTAAATATCAGGACTTCACCTAACTGTACTGACCGGTATAGAGACATCTGAACACAGCTTACACAGACAGCATGAGAACTGTATCGAGAACACTTCATCATCATGATCGTCAGTGATAATATACTTCGGGCAGCACATCAATCGTCTGAAGAAAAAAGTAAAAATAATTTACAATCAAAATTAAGACAAAAAGAGACGTACGTACAAGCAAATCCTAAATTCCGATGGTTATTATTTCACCATTTAACTTTTAATCCAGTGAAGGAATCTTCACATGACATATTCTTAAAATTTGGATGTACATGCAAGACCCAATGTGATATTTTTGTCACAAGTAGTTTACCAAACAACAAATAAATCAATTGGTGTGACTTCTACAGGTACATACCAACACAGGAAAATGAATCAGTGTGTCTTCTACAATTAGTTGATTGACTGATTGTTTACTGTTGTATGTCACTCCATCATTGATTGTTTACTGATGTATGTCACTCCATGATTGATTGTTTACTGTTGTATGTCACTCCATCATTGATTGTTTACTGTTGTACGTCACTCCATCATTGATTGTTTACTGTTGTATGTCACTTCATGATTGATTGTTTACTGTTGTATGTCACTCCATCATTGATTGTTTACTGTTGTATGTCACTCCATCATTGATTGTTTACTGTTGTATGTCACTCTATCATTGATTGTTTACTGTTGTATGTCACTCCATGATTGATTGTTAACTGTTGTATGTCACTCCATCATTTATTGTTTACTGTTGCATGTCATTCCATCATTGATTGTTTACTGTTGTATGTCACTCTATGATTGATTGTTTACTGTTGTATATCACTTTATGATTAATTGTTTACTGTTGTATGTCACTCCATGATTGATTGTTTACTGTTGTATGTCACTCAATGATTGATTGTTTACTGCTGTATGTCACTCCATGATTATTTTACGTACAATGTATATATGGTGATGTCTGCCTGATGCACTGCATACAAATTTATACCTTTGCCATGGACCCACTCGAAGCAGTGAAGCAAGTTTTACATGGAATCCCTAACATGACATGGGACCTCGGTTTTTACTGTTGAACCTGAGTAGCCTTTGGTGTCTAGCTGAGCTGTACCAGTACATGCTATGTGAAGGAAATGAATCGGTGAGTCTTCTACAGGTACCTGCCATAACTCGGTGTATTTTCTGCAGGTACAGTGGTTTCTTCCATCATTAAAAAGAGGCCACTGACAAACATGTGACAACAGTCTGGTGTACAATTATACATCAAGCAGTTTTTCTCTACATGATCTGGTTTGTTTTTAAACCACTATCAAGGAGCCACAACAACAATAGAAGTGAAATCATTCTGATGTGATGTTAGTTACACAAGTAAGATTTAGTTTATTTCAACAATACCAGCTGTTCCTGTCAGAGAAAACATTTCACACAGTTACATATGTTACTTAACCTTTCCGTGATTTTTCCAATGGGAGTTCCTGGAGGACTTTCTATAGTCATCTCCTGGACACAGCAGCACCACCACCAGCAGATCCCACATGGACATCTCAAAGGTCGCAACAACCGCATGACATCTTGTCCCACAGAGTTAAGGAACTTTAACTTAAAGTTTCTCAGTGCTCCTAAACACTGTCTGGCATAACACTGAGATGCTGAAACATACAAGAAGTGCAAGTTACTCAGCTGACAGTCACCTGCATATTTTCCTAAATTTCTAAATACACTGATGAGAAAAGAATACACACAGGAGTGTGATGATATGGCAAGGAGGAGTGTGATGATGGGGAGTATAGTGATGATCTGGATGGGGAGGATCTGGCAGGGGAGGAGTGAGATGATCTGGCAGGGGAGGAGTGTGATGATCTGGATGGGGAGGAGTGTGGTGATCTGGATGGGGAGGAGTGTGATGATCTGGCAGGGGAGGAGTGTGATGATCTGGATGGGGAGGAGTGTGGTGATCTGGCAGGGGAGGAGTGTGATGATCTGGCAGGGGGAGGAGTGTGGTGATCTGGATGGGGAGGAGTGTGATGATCTGGATTGGGTGGAGGGTGATGATCTGGATGGGGAGGAGTGTGATGATCTGGAAGGAGAGGAGTGTGATGATCTGGATGGGGAGTATTGTGATGATCTGGATGGGGAGGAGTGTGATGATCTGGATGGGGAGGAGTGTGATGATCTGGATGGGGAGGAGTGTGATGATCTGGATGGGAGGTAGTGTGATGATCTGGATGGGGAGGAGTGTGATGATCTGGATGGGGAGGAGTGTGATGATCTGGATGGGGGGTAGTGTGATGATCTGGATGGGGAGGAGTGTGATGATCTGGATGGGGAGGAGTGTGATGATCTGGCAGGAAAGGAGTGTGATGATCTGGATGGGGAGGAGTGTGATGATCTGGCAGGGGGAGGAGTGTGATGATCTGGCAGGGGAGGAGTGTGATGATCTGGATGGGGAGGAGTGTGATGATCTGGCAGGGGAGGAGTGTGATGATCTGGCAGGGGATGAGTGTGATGATCTGGCAGGGAAGGAGTGTGATGATCTGGATGGGGAGGAGTGTGATGATCTGGATGGGGAGGAGTGTGGTGATTTGGATGGGGAGGAGTGTGATGATCTGGCAGGGGAGGAGTGTGATGATCTGGCAGGGAAGGAGTGTGATGATCTGGATGGGGAGGAGTGTGATGATCTGGCAGCTGCAGGGAAGGAGTGTGATCTGGATGGGGAGGAGTGTGATGATCTGGATGTGGAGGAGTGTGGTGATCTGGATGGGGTGGAGAGTGATGATCTGGAAGGAGAGGAGTGTGATGATCTGGCAGGGAAGGAGTGTGATGATCTGGATGGGGAGGAGTGTGATGATCTGGATGGGGAGGAGTGTGATGATCTGGCAGGGGGAGGAGTGTGATGATCTGGCAAGGGAGGAGTGTGATGATGTGGATTAGGAGTATAGTGATGATCTGGCAGGAGAGGAGTGTGATGTTCTGGATGGGGAGAAGTGTGATGATCTGGATGGGGAGGAGTGTGATGATCTGGCAGGAGAGGAGTGTGATGATCTGGATGGGGAGGAGTGTGATAATCTGGCAGGGGAGGATTGTGGTGATCTGGCAGGAGAGGAGTGTGGTGATCTGGCAGGAGAGGAGTGTGATGATCTGGATGGGGAGGAGTGTGATGATCTGGATGGGGAGGAGTGTGGTGATCTGGCAGGGGAGGAGTGTGATGATCTGGCAGGGGAGGAGAGAGATGATCTGGATGGGGAGGAGTGTGATGATATGGCTTGGAAGGAGTGTGATGATCTGGCTGGGGAGGAGTGTGATGATCTGGCAGGGAAGGAGTGTGATGATCTGGCAGGGGAGGAGTGTGATGATCTGGCAGGGGAGGAGTGTGATGATCTGGATGGGGAGGAGTGTGATGATCTGGCAGCTGCAGGGAAGGAGTGTGATCTGGATGGGGAGGAGTGTGATGATCTGGATGTGGAGGAGTGTGGTGATCTGGATGGGGTGGAGGGTGATGATCTGGAAGGAGAGGAGTGTGATGATCTGGCAGGGAAGGAGTGTGATGATCTGTATGGGGAGGAGTGTGATGATCTGGATGGAGGAGTGTGATGATCTTGATGGGGAGGAGTGTGATGATCTGGATGGGGAGGAGTGTGATGATCTGGCAGCTGCAGGGAAGGAGTGTGATCTGGATGGAGAGGAGTGTGATGATCTGAATGGGGAGGAGTGTGGTGATCTGGATGGGGTGGAGGGTGACGATCTTGATGGGGAGGAGTGTGATGATCTGGATGGGGAGGAGTGTGATGATCTGGATGGGGAGGAGTGTGATGATCTCGATGGGGAGGAGTGTGATGATCTGGCAGGGAAGGAGTGTGATGATATGGATGGGGAGGAGTGTGATGATCTGGATGGGGAGGAGTGTGATGATCTGGATGGGGTGGAGGGTGATGATCTGGATGGGGAGGAGTGTGATGATCTGGATGGGGAGGAGTGTGATGATCTGGATGGGGAGGAGTGTGATGATCTGGCAGCTGCAGGGAAGGAGTGTGATCTGGATGGGGAGGAGTGTGATGATCTGGATGGGGAGGAGTGTGGTGATCTGGATGGGGTGGAGGGTGATGATCTTGATGGGGAGGAGTGTGATGATCTGGATGGGGAGGAGTGTGATGATCTGGCAGGAGAGGAATGTGATGATCTCGATGGGGAGGAGTGTGATGATCTCAATGGGGAGGAGTGTGATGATCTGGCAGGAGAGGAGTGTGATGATCTGGATGGGGAGGAGTGTGATGATCTGGCAGGGGAGGAGTGGGATGATCTGGGTTTCTGGTCCTGGTAGCTAAGTAGACAGAAATTCCTGGGTTCAATTTCCAGCCTGATCACATCTTACTCACTGTCATCTAAATATTACCAAATTTGCTGATATTTTCTTTAGTTTCTCTCATTTCTCTTCACTATTCTACACCAGTTGACTGTCAACCAAATTTCTTTATTTGACAGTGTAAAGAGTTATTTCCCTTGATATCCACCTTATTTATGTAATAATATTTCTTACCTTCCTCTACATAGAGAATGCTGTCGTCAGAGTTTTCTGGGTAAATACTGTATCTACATGGTCTTTGGAAACACACTGAAAAATTAAATCTTTTTTCTTTCAGACTGTCAGTGAGGAAACATACAATTTCAATAAGAAAATGTTTATTTATACATTGTATATTTATGGTTCCACAGTTGACAAAGCTAGCATCTTTCAGTGATTCATGTATTCAGTTCATAATCTGGTGATCCAGGGTTCCTACCCCACTAGAGTTTGTTGGATATTCTACCCTTCACTTAGTAGAGTCCCCATGTAATGGTAAAAATTGATAGGTTTAATATTTTACAAGCTCTCATAGCATCTGGCAGGTCCGTTATGTATGACAACTGACCAAGGAATGACGAAGTTAAGTGTCACCACCATATACACGATACCAGGGACGTATATATCAAAAGGGATATGCAACTACCCCCCTGCCCTATCGTAGCCTCGTTTTAAATGTGTTGAAAAAGTTGCGCATGCGCATTTATTTATTCTGCTATGTTGGACATTAAACAATCCAACAAAATGACAATTCACACCAGTACAATGCAATATAACGTATCTATTCTAAAATTATGCAATAAAATTTTACTTATCAATTATGTCATTTATGTGTATTTAAAATAACCACTTTAAACTATATGTTTACTTCATAAGGCGGTGTTAAATGGGACGTATAGAACTATCCCTGGTGTTAATTAATATATGACGACATTACGTAACGGCCTTGATTGGTTTGTTGTTTTAACGTTTACATGTAATACCCAGGTGAATATCTGGGGAAGGTATTGTTATTCCTATTGTTATATCGTATATGACGTATGTTCATAACAGAATCATTAGTAGAGCGAGAGCATGCAAGATGTCCGATTGCCTTCACTGGTAATTATATGCCTTTTTGTTTTGTTTTGTTTTTTTTTTTTTGTTTTTTTTTTTTCACTTATTTTGGCCTCTATACATGTATATCTGGTTTCCGACACAACAAAGCGGTATAAGCAAAAGAATAGAAAGTCTTTATAAATTCTGATTAATTTTTTAACCTCTCCCTCCCTCTTTCGTTCTTTTCATTTTTTAACTTCTGTTTTGTTTCATCTTACTTTTCCGGGGTTTGAATTTAGGGGCATCATTGTGAGAAACATGACCAACTATAATTGTCCCAGGAGATATTTAAAGTTTTATTTCGGTTGTCACATCCGTTTGTCACATTTCATCCATATTAACAATAATATAATCTACCATCTGATGAAATACTTTCTGATAATAAGAGTCTCCAGAACCACTAATATATAAAATCTAAGTCAAATAATAACAAAAATTATTTTCGGAAATATTTTATTTCATAAATTTGCCTATTTAGTAAGTTAAACACTATATTTCATTCAATGTGCACTTTTGTACATAATTGGAAAATAATAAAACTTTAGTGTCACAATCCATGATCTCCTGCCCGGAATCCACTGTCCACAGAAAACCTGCAAATATATATAAAAAATCAGTAATATAATTATTTTAATATTCAGTTTCACACCTTATTTCATTTCAATAACTTTTTTGTTTACAATGGGACAATAATCATTAATAATGACCCCTTTTATTTGATTTAATGGACTAAACACTATATTTCCTCTGTACTTGAAATTATTACTGAGCCGTACATATTTACGTGCCTTAATCCATTTAATGAAAATATAGATCGAAAAACCATGACCCGATCGGTGTTTAGTATGATAATATAAATCAGAAAAACATCACATGAAAAAAAGTTATCGACGCGTTAGGGAGGAGTTTCATGTAAAAGTCGGGCTATTTATACAACAACAGAAACGGGTAGACCCATACCTTTGTTATATATTATCGTTATGATAATCGCATGCAGCATAAACATTTCGAAATGTTATTTTTTTCTAAGTCACAATACTTTCGTTTTCATTGTGTTGTATTCACAGTTACGTTTACAAGGGTTTATGTCACTTATTTTCGGTTGCCGTTATGCTGCTTATTTTTTAAATGTACTCCACGACCGGCTTGCAGAGGGGTTGCTTTGAACACTAAAAATAATGGTTCATTTTAACTTTACAAGAAGTAAACAATTTCAAACATTAAACTCACCTTAATTTAAGGATACAGCATTAACGATCTCTTCTGAATATTGTTCTATGAAGACAACAACTTTCTCAGGCGACGAATAAGGAAAAATATGGCCGACATTTCTTACCGCGCATGCGCAACTTTTTCAACACATTTAAAACGAGGCTATGCTAAGACAGCGGGGTAGTTGCATATCCCTTTAGATATATACGTCCCTGACGATACAGATGAAATAATTTCTAATAAAAGCAATTAACCAATCAGTCAGACATAACATAATTAACCAATCAATGAAATATAACATACTATCTCCAGCCTCCAGATGCTGATGAACAAGAACTTGATCCAAGTCTTTCAGTTCCACAAGACCAACAGGAAGTTCTTCCATCTGCTTCTTATTTTCAGTAACCATGGTAATTGATAATGGCTGTTTTACGACAAGATCATCTGAACCATTCTCTCTATTCACAATCTTCATGTTTACTGTCTGCTCTGCAACATCTTCTCCTTCATCTTCTTCCATAACTAAGGAAGGTCATACCGCTTCATTTACAATGTCTCGGCTTTCTCCTAGAATAAATATTGCAGCCTAAGCGGAGAAATAAGTTGAATAATAGAATAATACTATTATATAATAATAGAATAAGATGTACACTGAAAAGACATACCTATCCAAACATTTGGCTTAGAAATGCTTAAATCTTCCATTGATGAGAAGGCCAAATTAAATCAATAGCGCTTCAGTGAAGCAGGTCTGTAATTTCTTCAAATGAGGAGAATTCATTTTGTTCTAAATTTAGAAATTGTCATTTCCCAAAAGTATAACACTTAGCGTTTGGGTAAACTTCAAAATGGAAAAAGAAGAGTAAGAAGAGAAATAGATCATATGTACAAATAAAGAGATCATAAATACAAATAAAGAGATTACGAATAATGATTCAGTGACATACATTATTCAGACTGTGACGGATGCCAGTATCTGCCCAGATAGCTCAATGGTGAGAGTGTCCGTCTTGATAGCGGAAGGTTCTGGGATTGATTCCTGGGTCTGGCCACAATTTTTCACCCAGCCTGTTACAGAATTTGGTGAAGTGAGAGTGACCATCATGTGAGGGAGAACCAGGGTAATTTCTCTGTTGCATTTCAAGGTTTGGAAACCTCTGGCAGGAGGAAAGTGTGATGGATGCCCGTATCAGCCCGGATAGCTAAATCGTTAGAGCATCTTCCGTTATAGCGGAAGGCTCTGGGTTCGATTCCCGGGTCCAGCTACAATTTTTCACTCTGCCTGTTACAAGACAAAGTGGTAGCTTATAAAGATGATTTAATTATACAGCAATATCCTGTTATTTTCCCCACAGGCCACAGCTTTCATCTGTTGTGTATATACTGTATATAGCTACGTATGTTATATGTAATAATTGATGTCCATTTGATTAAAACAGCTAGCACATGTTTGCAAGCTTTTATCTATTTCCATTTGCTTTATTCCATATTACACAGAATAAAACGAGACATTGTCAAAAAAAATTTGCAGAGTTTTGGCTAATATCCTGTTGTTTGCCCCGCTCTAAGTATATTTACAATGTCTCATTTTATTCCGTATACATGTAATACGGAACAAAGCAAATGGAAATTAATAAAAAGTTTGCAAACATGCTGTTTTAGTTCCATTTGCTTTATTCCGTATTATAATTATTATTAGAATAAAAGGAGACATTGTAGAAATACTTAGAGAGAGCAGGGCAAATAACAGAACATAGTCCAACTTTTATGCATATTATGTATAGAATAATATGGGCTGGTTTTCTTTTGTTTGATTGTTTGTTTTTTTTTTTTCTTTTCTTTTTCTTTTTTTTTTGGGGGGGGGGGGAGGGGGGCAGGGGTTGGAGCTGACAGTCATAAGCTTCATATATACAACCTATAACTTACATTTTTCAATTCTTCTTTACCTTGTACTACTTGCATTTAAACTATTTCGAAATACATACCCCATGACACTTTTGATCAGAGACACTTCGCAACTCAACAGTAATTTTTGGTAAAAACCCCGAACGGAAACAATATGAGCTAAATATCCGGAAATAATGTCACCTTATTCTAGAGTTTCTCTCATTTCCATGCGGTGGATCCGTCCGAAGAATAAAGTTAACCCGAGAAGTCTGATTCCCCATATCATCTAACTAAAAGTATATTATAAAAAGAACCTTTTTTATAAAAAAAAAATTGAGCAGAAACGCGGACTAGTTCATACAAAAAGATGAGATGAACGGACAAACTTCAGTATCAGATCTCCCATTATAAACAGCCATAGAAAATTAAGTTCGATATATAGATCTAGACCTAGAATGAAAACATGGACTTACATGTTTGTATTTTGATAACTGACCCTTCCATTTAGGCTCGAAATCAGATGACGTCAAAATACTTTTAATACACGTACCTCGGCCATACCGGCTTCGGACAAGTTTACATTGAAAATATATTTTGATGTCACGCAATTCAATAAATGTTCTGCGAAAGCGATAAGTCAATAGGGCCACAATACATCTGTCAATTTTCTACTCATGTCAAGTTCGGACAAGTGGGACATTTGATTATTTCCGGCGTCACATGCATAACAATATGTAGTATCGCAAAAACCATAAAAGAGGCCCACATGGACATATATCGCTCACATGAGAAGTTGGAAAACAGCATACAACGAAGCCCCTCTCTTCTATTTCAAAACTTAAATTAAAAATCATAAATTACATTAGCATAAATAGCATTAATTAACAGTAAATCAGTTTAAAGGGACACTATATCCCTCAACCACGTTTTATGGCATTAGAATAATAAATTTAGGCAATACGCTATTTTTCTAGGCTTGTTAAAGTTATAGAGTTTCCGTTAAATATAAAATTTTAAACTTAAAATCAACAAAGATGCGGTAATTTAAAAGGAATTAACTGGTTTTAACTGTCCTTTTATGGAATTCAAGTCCGCCCATTTGCATATGCGCAGTTTGATATAAACAAAAGACGCCTTGTATTTCGAGGAGTTTCCGATGCAAGGGCCAAGAAAAAGAGGAAGAAAGAAACATTTAACGAACTCTGTTGTCAAAACGCTAAACAGCGTGCTCTTATACCTCGCTCTCCATCATTGTTTTGTTGCGGTCACGTGATTGACACGTCATGCATATCATTAAAAAGGCATGGATTACGAGAAAATAAAAGAGATATATTGACGGCCGTAACTCGATTAATATGTGTATTTTTTTAAAAAAAGTTTTTTCGTATGCTTTCTAATAAATATCTAACTGACCTATATAGATAGTTAAATACAGTACACATTTTTAAAACCCATATTATATGCCGAGGGACAGTGTCCGTTTAAATACACGAATTAATGCATGATAAGAAAACAGTCAATGCGGAAATTAAAGAAAATAACTGAATTGTGCAAAAAGAGGTAAAAACTACTACTACTTCTACTACTACTACTACTACTACTAACAACAATAATAAAACATAACACCCCAAACAAAAACAACCACAAAAACAACTTATTTACATCAGGTAAGTATGCCTATAGGTGGCGTTAGCTGCATGTACAAGGGCCTGTTTTACTTCAGGTTACTATGTCTATAGGTGGCGTTAGCTGTACAAGGGCCTGTTTTACCTCAGGTTACTATGTCTATAGGTGGCGTTAGCTGTACAAGGGCCTGTTTTACTTCAGGTTACTATGTCTATAGGTGGCGTTAGCTGTACAAGGGCCTGTTTTACTTCAGGTAGGTGTGCTTATAGGTGACATTTCCTGTACTGGAGACTGTTGCACTTCAGATAAATATAAATATGTGGAGTTGCCTCTACAGGGGCATCGTTTTTTTTTCAAATAACTTACAACGAATCGCAGACTTTTAATTCATTAACCAACAAACGCAGTGTAATAGTGGCATATTTATGCCAAACACCAGAAATTAATTATCGCGAAATGTAAGCCATTATTTTGACTTGTCAACAAAAGTAACTGACAAATTGAGAGAAGAATATGATAATTTGACAAAATTATCCGACAAGTGCTGACAAACATATGTCACCATATCACTTCATCCACGATAAACATATTTAAAACAGAAAGTCATACACAATAAACACATCTAAATCAGAAAGACATACACAATAAACACATGTAAATAAGAAACACATACACAATAAATACATCTAAATCAGAAAGACATACACAATAAACATAACTATCTAAAACAGGAAATCACCAACAACAAAGTACTGTGTACATATGACCGCTATGGTGGTTTTGACTATCAAAGAAACGTTTTTGCTTTTGTACGGCGTTGACAGGCTTGACCGCAAAAGAAAGGTGAATGCTCACTATAATATGCGGCCGTTATAGATGGTTTGACGGTTAAAGACACGTGTGTGTGCTTGCTTTTATGCAGGTGACAGTTTCGACAAAGTTTGACAGTAAAAGACAGATGAATAGTTCATACAGATGAATAGTTCATACAGATGACCGCTTTGACGAGTGTGATTGTTAAAAACACGTGCTTTTATACTACAGGTGACCGGAAAAGACAAATGATTAATAAAGGTGTTCGTTACGGCAGGTTTGATTTAAACGGCTGGTAATTGTATAATACAGGGGGTGGTGTGCCCCGTTTGACCGTAAGAGACAAATGTTTGATTAAGATGACCGTTTTTGACAGGTTTTATTATACGTCTGTAATATACTACGTATCCACCATGAATATCAGAACTACGTTATTAACACTATAGTTAAAAGTTGGATCCGCCTGCGACACAGCGATCTTATCCTTGGTCCGACTGACTGCTAACGCATGCGCACAGTGTATGTTCGTTTTTGTGTTTATCTCTGTGACCTCGTTTCCCCCCGATGCCTGTTTTGACAACAAACAAAGCTTTCGGTTCCCTATTGCCACGAGCAATTGGGTATCCAGATATGCAATACTGCAAACTTTGTCTCGAATATATGGCATGTAATCACGTGACTTTAAATAACCATTCAAATCGAATGTGACAATGGAGTGTCGGTATAACGGTTGATCCACAACTGAAACCGTGTTTGTGATTGGATTAATTGAAATGTTGGCCGAATGCAGCATGGAAAACAGAGAATTTCCCTCGAAATCAAAAATTATGTCTCTCAGAAAGGTCCCTGCTTCATCAAATACTTTGATACAACATGGTGCACTACGGAGCTGGGCACAGCATACAAACAGCTGCTTTAGCTCACTGGTAATGCCAAAACAAGGCTGCTTGACGCTAATACACCGCGAACTGACTTCTAATCCTTTGGTCGACAGTTCTATAAACTGCACAGTTTGTTTGATAGGCATGGTAACTGCCACTTCATTCTCACGAGTCGAGGTAACTCCAAATAATGTCACTTGCGGGAACGAGACGCTGTCAACCAGAGCACCACTAAGTGCAAATACTTTGACTTTTGCGTTGTTTCTATCAACCACCACGAGTGTGTCGTCTTTCAGAAATGTGATGCCGGTGATCCAAGCATTGTAAGCATCTCCTGGTAAAAGGGTGTTTAATTCTTTCTCAAATTTTAAGGAACTGGATACTTCATTACTTAATTCAATATCATTGCAGCGTGCATCTAAAGATTCTGTTGATTCGGATGGCTTCATTTTCAAATCCGAAGTGACTAGACTGCAAAAATGTGTCATCGAATCGACTAGCGATAACTTCTTAGACACGTGAAGTCGACACACGCGTGTTGTGCGCATTATCTCTTCAAGAAGAGCTTTTTCGGATTTATGAGATTGCTGTTTCTCAATTACAGTACTGACAACAAATTCTGGACACGTGATATTTTGTAGCGCATGCGCAATCTTATTTGTACTTTCTAAACCCTGTAAAATAGTAGCACAACACTTAAGCCTTTCATTGTAAACTACAGCACGCTCTTCATAAGCCTTGTCGATCTCTGCAGTCACAATTGACTCCTCTTCCTCCAGACGTTTAATAATTTCCTCTTTGAATTTTCGAATTTCTGATTTTGCTCGATCCCGATCTTTTTGCAAATCCGCAAAATTTTCTGATATATCTTTGATTAAAGATTCGACGACTTTTGTACTTATTTCCGCTGATTCTGACAAAGATGTTGCTTTTTCTTTATAAGCGGAAATGACGTCATCACATTTCGCGATGCTGTCACATGTGCGGTGAGTTAGAATATAACAGTCTGAACAGAGCACCTGCCCATGGGTTCTACAGTAATATTCTAATTTTTTAGCGTGTTGCGTACACAGCGGAATTTTCTGGCTCTCTTCATACCACGCTGCAGTCAACACAGTTTCCATACACGGCCACTGCGGAGTACCTCGGACTTCTTCCTCTGATGAAGCAGAGAAATCCGAGCTCTTTATAATAGAGATTATTCCATCTACGACACAGTTACTCTGCAGAAAATCACTCCACTTTTCTATTTTTTCATTATTTGCATTACTGAGCATGCAGAATTCGGAACACTGAGGGCAGTGAAAACCACTGCCCTCCTCTCCCTCCCCTGTCCAGTGGTCAGTAATATAGGTATCAATGCAATCAGCGCAGAAGCTATGCTGACACGGCAAAACCTTAGGACTGGTGAACACGTTAGAACAAAGAGTACAATTAATGTTTATAGCTATAGATTCACTTATAGATGGCGCTTTGCTAGATGTAGTCCCTCTCGTTTTGTCTTCCATGTCGGTAATCATACGGGAACGATGTAGTAATCTTCAGTTTTGTGTTATCGCGTGACAGTGCCCCGTATTTATTCGACATCCAAATATCCCACATGTAATAGTGATAGCTTATCTCCTTTATCGACTGTCCCCGATGTGTACATACACACTGTTACTTCCTTGATTTTTCGTCTCCGTATTTAATTGAGCGGAGATGTGTTTATTTTGGATGCACTCATTTCTGCATTTATTGATTCAGTGGTACCAATACATCAAATGAAAGCATTCATCCATCCATATCACATCGATCCGCCTAGCCTATAACCGGGCATTTATCACATATGTTTTCTAGTCTGCTTGTACACGTGTGTTTTAATGATTATGATTTCATGTAGTGTGTAAGAAGCATTTAAAATCCTACAGTACCTGCCTTAGTGCCTATGTCAAGTGAACAACAGCGGTCGATTGAAACAAAACTGACAATCTTTCATATGCTATATGGCCCTGTTATTTTTCTTAATAAATAGGTATAACTTTTCAGGGGTTTCAAATCCTCTTCCTATATTGGACAATGTACTTTTTTGGTTTAGCCTAAAGCAACTGTCATGTCAGTCCCTTGACATTGGCGGATTTAGAGGGGAAGAGGGGTTGCAACTCGATTTCCAATTCCGATTTTACCAATCCAATAAAGGTCACTTTCGGCCATATTTAGGGTTGTAACCCCCCTGTCCGGACCAAATAATGCAAAACATTAGTCATGGGAAGTTGAATCCCCCTTTTTTTCTTTCAAAAATTTCTAGATCCGTCTATGCCAGACTGAAGAACCGACATCGCTTGTCGTTATACAGATTTATTATGAGCTGGGTCCGGCACCATAACCTGACAATATACTGAAGTCAAATGTTTCATTTTAATTTATTCCATTATTAAACGTTTAAATAAATTCTAATGGTTTAATTCTATATATCAATAGAATAAAACTAAATAAAATCCAAATCCCAGTTAATAACTCATTGATGAAAAGAAGAATATATGAAAATATGACTTAAGTATATTCTCAGGTTATGGCGCCGGACCCAGATATCTGACGTCAAACCATAGTGACATTATAACCAGTTCTTTGGAAACCGGTGTAAAAATACGGGAAATGATATAGTTTATGATATCATAAATAGAACAATTGAAAATCCTATCAATCTGACCTCATACATTTTTATTAGCGTAATTAAAAGAAAGTCAATACACCTTGCCTGTAACTGATCGTCATATGCCCGACATCGATCGCACCTTTTGGTACCCTTTTACAATATGACGTCATAAACAAATAAATGGCCCGTCAAACGTGAATTTTACTGTGACATCACAATGAAACTACGTAATGGGCGTGGTTCAAGTTGGATCTGGCGATCACTCAAAGTCTGCCAAAAGTGCGATGTCAGGCATTTTTCGATCAGGCAATTTTACATGATGTAATGGGCAATATCTGACAGATGATGTTTTGCCGCTGATATTTGCGTCAAATCATTGTGACGTCACAATTAAAGCAATAACGTCATAATGAAAATCCCAGGAAAAATTGGTTTGTCGGCCATTAAGCCGCTTATATCATGTAAAACTGGAAGAAGGCCGTCGTTGGTTTACACTATACACGCAATGCGTCATTGGTTCACCTTGTACACGTGACGTGTAAGAAACTACTTAAAATAGGTTATTGAGTAAGCATCGCGAAATATTCACACCCCAGCGCATTTCTGCGGACCGGCCCGAGCTTTCCAGGGTCAGTCCGCACAAAGACCGAGGGCGAGAATATTTTGCGATGCTTACTTAATAACCTTTTTATTATACTTCCTACTTTCGTAAACACTATTTGTGGGGGGTTAAATAAATAAATTAAACTCTGGTGACCCAGTAGACGACGTCATTTTTATTTACTAGTAACGGTCATAAGTAGTTCCGGTACTTCCGGTAACTTCTGAAACTGGTCCGGGGCGTGTATTGATTGATTGATTGACTTTTGTTTAAAGTCACACCAGGAATATTTCACGTATATGGTGACGGCATCTGCTTGATGCGGGGCATACGAATTTTGACCTTTGCAGCGGACTCACCCGAAGCAGTGAGGGATCTTTATCGTGCTATGCATACCACGATACGGGGCATCGGTTTTTACTGTCTCATTCGAAAGACAGGACACCGGCATAGCCAGAGCGGGACTCGAACCCCGGCCTCCCGATCAGGAGTCCAGCGCGATACCACTAGGCCACGCCGGCTTCCGGGGCGTGTACCTTAGGATATTGCACCTTTTGGCGTATGTGTTAAATACATGTACATGTAAACGGAAAACGAAAGTAGGACGTAGAATAAAATTACATTATTAGTTATATGGTTTGTTCGGCTACTGACCACGGAACCATAGAAGGTCAGAAATATCTATAGGGAGTTAGGGCGAAGGCCGAACCTCCTGTGGACTTTACTGACTCTCTATGGTTTCGTGGTAGGTCAGTAACAAACCATATAACAAATTTATCGCACTGGGGACCTTTTTATACCCTGTTATGAATGAACAAATGTATGAATATCAATTCCTTCTTTTCTCGTCAATTTCGAACCGAGCAATACTTGTCCACAAACTAGATCGCAGAGACGCTTTCAATTTATCTGACGTCACACACACTGATGGATGTAACTCGAAAATATTCAATGAAAAACTGTGGATGGACTATATATATATATATATATATATATATATATATATATATATATATATATATATATATATATATATATATATATATATATATATAGCGCTAACGAACAGTACAGGCGACGACCATTGCCCCCTAAGAAATTTTACTAACTTCCTGTAGTCTCATAGGGGTCACCACGTGACACGTTTTTACCCAATGAAATGCGACAATTTGTCCTAGGTGCGATGAATATATCGTGTATGGCCAAGATTAATGTCGTTCAAGCTTGAAGTGCTCTTTACTTGTAACTTTATTTATGTGTTTTGTCCGCCTAACCATGCTTTATTGCAAAAACATATTCGAAGTGCATCCCACAGTGATAAACACTTACATCCGGGTTCTCTGCTAAACAAAACAAACGTTAAGGGGGTGTTCATGTTCAGGGATTAAAGGAAGCCCAGAAATACTGCAACAGTTTGGGCGAAAGAAACTGTACAGTTTATGGTTACATGAAGCATGTTTATTATTGTGCCGGTGTTATATAATAGTGTTATATAGTAGTTTCCCCCAGCCAGTCCCCCCGGAAAAACGGCTATAGATAGTAGTTTTTCCTCCCAGAAAAATGGCTATATAGTAGTGTTTCCCCGGGAGAAATTTGGCTATTAAGCCATTTTTCCCCCTCTTATAGCCATTTTCCCCAGTGGAAAAACTACTATATAGTGGATTTTCCCCCCAATGTTAAATTCCGGATTTTCTTTTCACACATACCACCCCAAGTAAATTTAAAAATTAGAACATGACACTCTTTTCCAAATACAAATGCATATATTTAGAACAGAGATTTATCTACTAGAATTCCATTCGAGATATCTTTATTTAATCCGAGAAATCTCTATGTATACAAATGGAAAAAAGAAAAACAAGTTCGTTTTATGCCCCTGGAATGAAATTCGGGGGCATCTAGTTTTTGACCTGTCTGTGACTCTTACCCTGTGGCAAAAACCTTGACTATATCGTTTGTACTAAGAGGTTCAAGGCTTTGAATCTCCACATATAATTTTCTTGTAATGAGACCTTTTATTTGGGACCATGTTTTTTTAATTAGTGACTTTGACCTTGGTGCTCTACGTTTTCAAAAACTTTAAACATTGGCTGTACCTTTTGTACCAAAAGGAGAATGGGTTTTGAACTTCATATATAGATTACTTGTGATAAGATCTTTTATTTGGGACCATGACTTTTGACCTAATGACCTTGACCTTATAGTGTGACCTACTTTTCAAAACAATTTAACCTTGACTATATCTTCTACACAAAAGGGTGTAGAACTTTGAAACTTAGCAAAGACAAGGAAATCACATTCTTGTGTTCTTGATTTACAACATCTGCGACTAGACAAGCCTTGTCGTAGATTGCAAATCGTGGACACCTGGGTGGAATTCCCTTCTGTTATTTTCATGTTTATCATGCACTCTGTACATGATGAGCGATATTGTGATATATATAATGCATCAGTCTTAATTTATTTAGGAATTGAATGTTCAAGGAATTCTTGCACGTTCAATTCTTATATTTATCATTGGAACATTTTGAATAATAAATTCCTATTTTACTTATCATGATGCATTACCAAGCCGGCGTGGCCTAGTGGTATCGCGCTGGACTCCTGATCGGAAGGCCGGGGTTCGATTCCCGCTCTGGTCATGCCGGTGTCCTGACAGTATGATCAGACAGTAAAAACTGAGGTCCCGTGTCGTGGTATGCATGGCACGTTAAAGATCCCTCACTGCTTCGGGTGGGTCCGTTGCAAAGGTCAAAATTTGTATGCCCCGCATCAGGCAGATGCCGTCACCATATACGTGAAATATTCGTGGTGTGACGTTAAACAAAAATCAATCAATCAGTCAATCATGATGTATTACGAAAATTGCCTGGGATCGAATCTTGATTCACAGCCTGACGTCATCATTGACATCTGTACGCAAGTAAACGACAATTTTTACAACGAAATAATTAAGACAATAGCATACTAAAAAAGAAAGACTTTTAAATAAATAAATAAAACAAAAATTAAACATATACACATATATACACACACACAAACAAAATACTTAACAGTATATAGAAACCCATTAACCATAACACCATCGGTTTGAACCACAGTCTATTACTATAGTACATTTGTATTTCAAACGTTATCTGACTAATACAGAACGAACGTGTATAATTTCCAAACCGTTACGTAAGGGGGAAACTACTATGGGGGAAAGACTACTATATAGCAGTTTTTTCGCCATGGGGGAAACTACTATATAGCCATTTTTCCGGGGGGGGGGGGACTACTATGGGGGAAAAACTACTATATAACACCGCCACGAGAAGGTTACTGGCACACGTGTATTATTGTGCCGCCACGAGCAGGTTACTGGTACATCTTTATTATTATGCCACCACGAGAAGGTTACTGGCACATGTTTATTATTATGCCGCCACGAGCAGGTTACTGGCACATGTTTATTATTATGCCGCCACGAGCAGGTTACTGGTACATCTTTATTATTATGCCACCACGAGAAGGTTACTGGCACATGTTTATTATTATGCCGCCACGAGCAGGTTACTGGCACATGTTTATTATTATGCCGCCACGAGCAGGTTACTGGCACATGTTTATCATTATGCCGCCACGAGCACGTTACTGGCACATGATCAACTGTGTCAATATCGTACACCAAATATTTTGCATGCGACACTGTACACAACATATGACTCATTAGAAACCGACCATGTACACATATAATTGTATAATACATGGGGTCCATGCGCGTAAGAAAGTAGGAAGGGGGTCTGATTTCCAACACCCCCCCCCCCCCGCCCGCTTTTCTTACGTGCTTGGTCCCTGTGGTATTATATAGCTGGCGCAAACTAGAAGCCCTAAATAGGTCCATCGATTTTCAGAAATCGACTTACCCGTCTTACACATATTCTGAAAACCGACCGGCTTTGCATTGCTGATTAGACAATTAGAATAGTAATTTAAGAAACCGGAACCAATCAATACGACTCTGTGAATAACTGCTCAACTTTCTATGTCCTGTCAATTACTATTTTTGGTCAAAGCATGGTAATTGATAAGGGTCGTGATTGGCTGATCCGATGTAGGGAAAGGGGACTAGACTACTATTTCAATGTATCAGGGGCTATGATTGGATGAAATTATTTGATCAATCTATAAATAAAGATTGATTCTGCTGCAAAATCATGAATTTTGATACCATTTCGCCAAAATTCATGATTTACAGCAGAAATGATATTTATTTCGTCCCTCTTTTCCTACATCAGCCAACCACCACTCTAGTTAATTATATAGTAGTCCAGTCCCTAGCTCTCTCTCTTCATCAGATCAGCCAATCGCCACTCTCGTTAATTATGTAGTAGTCCAGTCCCTGTTTCCCTTTATCAGATCAGCCAATCAGAACTCGTTGATTATATAGTAGTCCAGTCTCTCTCTCCCTACATCAGATCAGCCAACCACCACTCTAGTTAATTATATAGTAGTCCAGTCCCTCTCTCCCTACATCAGATCAGCCAATCACGACTCTCGTTAATTATATAGTAGTCCAGTCCCTCTCTCCCTATATCAGATCAGCCAATCACGACTCTTGTGAATTATATAGTAGTCTAGTCGCTTTTTCCCTACATAAGATCAACCAATCACGACTCTCGTAAATTACCATGGTTTAAACTTTTAAACGAATGATACTCTTCAAAGAATACAGATGTTTACCATCGATTTATTCTGTCAGCAAAATATGACAGGGGTATATTTCAATGCGTTTTCAAAGCTATATGCATTCTTAAACATGCGTGTTTCTATGAATCTATGAAACACAATTCAGTGCACGTATACAAGTAATCAATTTCTTATTGTGGCAGTAGTAGCAGCGAATAAGGTCGTGATGATCCCATTATGAAAAACTATGTTCCAACTCTTCCCGCTGTATTGTACACTTAGTCATAATGACCTCAAGGATCAAATGTTTTAGCCAATCAGATTCAGACGTTGTGTCATTTGACGCATTTTGACCGGAGTTACCTGCTTTTGCTTGCTAGATATATTAAGATCTAGACAAGCATTGCCAGTCTATTGACGCACTATATCCTGTAACGGTACTCGTGACGTCATCCAATGAATTTGTTTTATTACGTAATACATTAAATTTCTACAAACATTTTCATTAAATCACCCCTCTGGAAGAGACTCTGAAGACAAAATGCGAACTATGTTGTTTTCGCGGAAGTTAAACATCGGATGTACCCGTGACACAATGATTTTATCTTTCGAGTTATTCACTGCGACTGCGCACGGATAATTCAAATCAATTGAAGTTTCAATCTCCGCAAATTTACTCTGACCGCTGCCAATGTCCGACAAGGTGCAAAGAGTGCGGTTCTCAAGTGCCAAAAATAGAAAAGAGTCCAGATAGGCTATCCCTCGTACTTTATCTGTCCAGTTCGGCATAGGGTCACGTGACTTCACCTCGCCATTCAAATCGAACGTAACAATGGTATGTCGGTCAGAGCGCTGATCGACCACTGACAGCTGGCTGTCGATGGGATTAATAGAAATATAGGCGGAGTCAAGCGATGTAAATATCAGTGAACCTTGATTGTCGAATATGACATCACGAACGAAATTCCCGCCATCGTCAAATACCTTAATGCAGCATGGCACATTATTTTGCTTTGCGCAGCACACGAACAGCTGCTTTAATCCATGGCAGATGCCATAACAAGGTTGTTTCGTTTCTATAGTGCGAGTTTTCTCCAATACGTTGTTTGTGGTGGAGAGATATTGGATCATAGAGCTGAACGGGATAGTGACGGCGATTTCGTCATCACCGGTCGCCGTAGCAGCGAATAACGTACATTTACGCAACTTTAAAGAGCACAGATTTTCACAAAAGGGCGAGTAGAGTTTTACTCTTCTATTATTTCTATCAATCAGGACGATTCTGTCATCTTTCATGAAACATACACCAGTGAGCCAATTATTTCTTTTTTCTTTCGGCAGTAACGCATTGATTGTGCGCTGTAGTCGAAGTTTCTTTGGCGGCGCACTGTCTTCGCTCAGGCCGCGCCTGACCTGCCACTGCCACATGTTACGCGCCACTGACAACGGCTCCATAACAGAGTTTGACACAGTCACGTGGCCGAAATGCTTACATGACGCAAGAGCTGTAACAAGAGCCAAGTCTTTCGTTAAATTCAACTTACAGTCCAAAGTTGTAGACATCATCTCCTGCATCAGCGCTACTTCCGCTTCACTTGACCGTTCCCGTTGGATTACAGTGTTTACCACGAAGTTGGGAGAAGCCATGCTCGGTAATTTGTTCAAAATAGGTCTTATTTGTTCAGTATTCTGTTTAATTGTTGAACAGCATTTGATACGTTCGTCGTAAAGTCTCAACCGATCATCGCAAACCCGATCGATCTCCTCGTTTATCTCCCTTTCAGCTTGGTTTAGATTATTGATGATTTCACGTTTCATGCTCTGAATTTCCTCTTTGACCCTGTCCCGATCCCGAACCAGATTGTCACGTCTTACTCTTATTTCCGCACTCAATACATTCGCAACTTCATTATTAGCTTCTGCGTTTTTGTCCAAATCTTCTATTTTGCGCAGTTGTGATACAAGAACATCTTCGCTCTTGGAAACATCACAAGTTCTGTGTTTTAATATGACACAGTCCATGCACATATTCATGTTATGAAACTTGCAAAAGAAATCCAGAACTTTGTTATGCTGGTCACACAAAGGAACAGCCTCATCAACATCATCCACAGACGCTTGTTTCGTCACTTCCGGTTTCTTCGGCCATTGCACAATCGCTGTATCCGGTGTAGATTCTGCATTCTGAGGTTCTGCAGAGTTGATTATATCTAGCATTCCTATAAACACATAATTATCCTCCAGACGAGAGGCCCAATTTTCTACTGGAACTCTTTCCTCCGGAACGTAATGAAAACTCTGACATACCGGGCACGGGAATCCGTCCGCGGTCGATCCTGTCTGACCAAGTTGCTTTGGTATATATTCTGCCAAACAGCTTTCACAGAAGGAATGTCGACATTTCAGGATTTTAGGACAGCGGTAGCCTCTTTTACATAACGCACATTTCAAATTGTCTTCGAGTTCAAGAAAGTCACTTCCATCGATGGAATCCTCGACTGAATCCTCCATCTTTCTTCTCGCCACACATGTAATCCTTTCACGGAATACAACAGCAGCGAAACTGGAGCATGTTCACATGCATGTATTTAAATGTTCCTTCATGTCGATCCGTTTACTCAATGGAGTACAAGCACATACCTCGTATCCACTCGAGTGTTAAGAGTTTTGTACTATACCGTATTATAAATACGTTCATGTTTACATATCATAGGAATGATAACTCCAATAAAGTGGTCTGGGTTTAAATGAATTTCTCTATGTGGAAGCTTGGGTTCACCCACTGCTTCTCTTATATATATATACCTCTATGTATACTTTGTGTTGTCTTTGAAAGAGGATACCGGAGAACATGGACATGGGTAGATACAGGAGACCTCTGGGTTACAACACCCCTCCCCATTTCCATTGAAAATTCAAGGAAAGAAACGTGATTATTAAAGATGAACCCCTTATCCCTCTTTATTATGTTTTCCGTTGCAAAAGCCAGTTATCAATTTTGTCATTGTGCATTTTCCTTTCCCGTAGCTTTTTACATTTTGAACTAAAGTACTACTGAAGAACTATTGAACTGACTAAAGGGTTTTTGAAGAAATTTGATTGGGCTGAAGCACTGAAGGTTCCAAAGAAATGGATTTGTAGGAGATGTTTTTTCATACTGCAGAAGACATTGATTGTTTTAATTCAGATAACCATGCCTTAGCTGTACAAGGGCCTGTTTACTTCAGGTAACTATGCCTATAGGTGGCGTTAGCTGTACAAAGGCCTGTTTTACTTCAGGTAACTATGCCTATAGGTGGCGTTAGCTGTACAAGGGCCTGTTTTACTTCATGTACTATGCCTATAGGTGGCGTTAGCTGTACAAGGGCCTGTGTTACTTCAGGTAACTATGTCTATAGGTGGCGTTAGCTGTACAAGGGCCTGTTTTACCTCAGGTTGCTATGTCTATAGGTGGCGTTAGCTGTACAAGGGCCTGTATTACTTCAGGTAACTATGTCTATAGGTGGCGTTAGCTGTACAAGGGCCTGTTTTACTTCAGGTTACTATGCCTATAGGTGGCGTTAGCTGTACAAGGGCCTGTTTTACCTCAGGTTACTATGTCTATAGGTGGCGTTAGCTGTACAAGGGCCTGTATTACTTCAGGTAACTATGTCTATAGGTGGCGTTAGCTGTACAAGGGCCTGTTTTACTTCAGGTTACTATGTCTATAGGTGGCGTTAGCTGTACAAGGGCCTGTTTTACTTCAGGTAACTATGTCTATAGGTGGCGTTAGCTGTACAAGGGCCTGTTTTACCTCAGGTAACTATGTCTATAGGTGGCGTTAGCTGTACAAGGGCCTGTATTACTTCAGGTAACTATGTCTATAGGTGGCGTTAGCTGTACAAGGGCATGTTTTACCTCAGGTAACTATACCTATAGGTGGCGTTAGCTGTACAAGAACCCGTATTACTTCGGGTAACTATTCTGTAGGTGGAGTAAGTTGTACAAGGGCCTGTGTTACTTCAAGTTACTATGCATTTAGGTGGCGTTATCTGTACAAGGGCCCGTTTTACTTCAGGTAACTATACCTATAGGTGGCGTTAGCTGTACAAGGGCCTGTTTTACTTCAGGTTACTATGTCTATAGGTGGCGTTAGCTGTACAAGGGCCTGTTTACTTCAGGTAACTATGCCTATAGGTGGCGTTAGCTGTTCATGGGCCTGTTTTACTTCAGGTAACTATGTCTATAGGTGGCGTTAGCTGTACAAGGGTCTGTTTTACCTCAGGTTACTATGTCTATAGGTGGCGTTAGCTGTACAAGGGCCTGTTTTACTTCAGGTAACTATACCTATAGGTGGCGTTAGCTGTACAAGGGCCTGTTTTACTTCAGGTAACTATACCTATAGGTGGCGTTAGCTGTACAAGGGCCTGTTTTACCTCAGGTAACTATGCCTATAGGTGGCGTTAGCTGTACAAAGGCCTGTTTTACTTCAGGTAACTATGTCTATAGGTGGCGTTAGCTGTTCAAGGGCCTGTTTTACTTCAGGTAACTATTCTATAGGTGGCTTTAGCTGTACAAGGGCCTGTGTTACTTCGGGTAACTATATCTAGAGGTGGCGTTAGCTGTACAAGGGCCCGTTTTTATTTCAGATTACTATGTCTGTAGGTGGCGTTAGCTGCTCAAGGGCCCGTTTTTCTTCAGGTAACTATGTCTATAGGTGGCCTGTGTTACCTCAGGTAAGTATGCTTATATGTGACATTACCTGTATACGAGACTGGTGCACTTCAGATAAATATGCCAATATGTGGAGTTATCTGTACAGGGTCATCTTTTTCCCAATAGCTTAAAACGAATCGCAAACTATTAATTTATTAACCAACAAACGCAGTGTAATAGTGGCATATGTATGCCAAACACCAGAAAAGTAATTATTGCGAAATATAAGCCATTATTTTGACTTGCCAACAAAAGTAACTGACAAACTGAGAAATGAATATAATAATTTGACACAATTATCCCAATAAGTGCTGATAAACATATGATATGTTATCACTTTATCCAAAATAGACATATTTATAACAGAAAGTCATACACAATAAACATGACTAAAACATCTCATCCACAATAAGCACATCTAAATCAGAATGTCATCTACAATACACACATCTCATCTACAATAAGCACAGAAAGTCATCCACAATAAACACATATTTGTAAAAACAAAAAGCAATCCACAATAAGCATATCTAAATCAGAAAGTCATACACAATAAACACGTCTAAATCAGAAAGTCATACACAATAAACACATCTAAATTAGAAAGTCATACACAATAAACACACACATCTGAATCAGAAAGATATCCACAATAAACACATCCAAATCACAAAGGCATACACAATAAACTGATCTAAATCAGAAAGACATCCACAATAAACACATCCAAATCAGAAAGTCATCCACAATAAAACATCTAAATCAGAAAGTCATACACAATAAACACGTCTAAATCAGAAAGTCATACACAATAAACACATCTAAATCAGAAAGTCATACACAATAAACACGTCTAAATCAGAAAGTCATACACAATAAACACATCTAAATCAGAAAGTCATAAACAATAAACACGTCTAAATCAGAAAGTCATACACAATAAACATGACTCAAACAGAAAGTCATACAAAATAAACACATCTAAATCAGAAAGTCATACACAATAAACATGACTCAAACAGAAAGTCATACAAAATAAACACATCTAAATCAGAAAGTCATACACAATAAACACGTCTAAATCAGAAAGTCATACACAATAAACACGTCTAAATCAGAAAGTCATACACAATAAACACATCTAAATCAGAAAGTCATAAACAATAAACACACACATCTGAATCAGAAAGATATCCACAATAAACACATCAAATCACAAAGGCATACACAATAAACTGATCTAAATCAGAAAGACATCCACAATAAACACATCCAAATCAGAAAGTCATCCACAATAAAACATCTAAATCAGAAAGTCATACACAATAAACACGTCTAAATCAGAAAGTCATACACAATAAACACATCTAAATCAGAAAGTCATACACAATAAACATGACTCAAACAGAAAATGATACACAATAAACACATCTAAATCAGAAAGTCATACACAATAAACACATCTCAAACAGAAAGTCATACACAATAAACACATCTCAAACAGAAAGTCATACACAATAAATACATCTAAAACAGAAAGTCATACACAATAAACACGTCTAAATCAGAAAGGCATACACAATAAACACATCTAAATCGGAAAGTCATACACAATAAACACGTCTAAATCAGAAAGTCATACACAATAAACACATCTAAATCAGAAAGTCATACACAATAAACACATCTAAATCAGAAAGGCATACACAATAAACACATTTAAATCAGAAAGTCGTCCACAATAAACACATCTAAATCAGAAAGTCATACACAATAAACACGTCTAAATCACAAAGGCATACACAATAAACACATCTAAATCAGAAAGTCATCCACAATAAACACATCTAAATCAGAAAGTCATACACAATAAACACGTCTAAATCAGAAAGTCATACACAATATATACGTCTAAAACAGAAAGTCATACACAATAAACACATCTAAATCAGAAAGCCATACACAATTAACACATCTAAAACAGAAAGTCATACACAATAAACACGTCTAAATCAGAAAGTCATACACAATATACACGTCTAAATCAGAAAGGCATCCACAATAAACACATCTAAATCAGAAAGGCATACA